>CM054058.1:496513918-497113748 GCA_028641055.1 Alopecurus myosuroides
TTTGAATTTCATAGTTTAATACGCACTAAAAATTACTTAGCCATGTTGCAATATTACATCCATTGGTTCAACATGCCATATAAACTTTCTTAAAAAAAATGCCATATAAACATAGAGAACTAGATGAAAACTAAAGTTGTACAATCCATAGCTTAGATTTTTTTTGGAGGTGTCATTCATTTAGTCCAAAGACTTTCCTTAGAAAAATCTGTATGGACTGAAATCAATCCTCCAAAATCCCAATGAAAATCCTTCAATCAAAGGGCCTCAAATGGAACGGGACTCATTCAATTCGATTCATAATTTGGTGCCCCACGGCGTGGCGGTGGCGGCCCGCGTTGGCCTACAGTACCCCACCTACCCGTCGCCTTCATTTCCATCTCCCCCTCCCCACGCCACGCGTGACCTCCGTCCGACCAATCCCACCATTCGCTTCCCAATTCCTTCCACTGTCTCTCTTGCGGACAGACAGGCAGAGACTTCCGCTGCTCCAGTCAGTCTCCTCCCGCAGTCAGTCCTCGCCCCGCCCCGAACCCTACGCCACGCGCTCGGCCTCCGCGCATGGACCACCTCGCCGGCAGGCTCGCCGCGGCCTCCCTCTCCCCCGACGACCCCTCCGCCGCCGCCGCCGCCGGCAACCTCGTCGACGTCATACGAGCAGTCGAGCGCGCCGAGGGCACCATCCGCGACCAGGTGAGCCCCCCCTCCCTAAGCACTCTGTCGGTCTGTCTGTCTGTCCGTGTATTTCTGTCGGAATTTCCATCCACGATCCCTTTCGGTTGCCGTCCCCACGCCCTGAATCGCTCACCCGCGTGGCAGAAATGGCCAAATCGGCGAAACCGTCCGTCCGTGTCATGTTTTATAGACTATACCAGCATGTGGTTTGCTGCCCAGTGTAAAAGCTGATTTCGGTTTTCGCGTATCTGATCTTAGCTGGAAGAGAACATCCGCCTCAAGGAGGAGCTGATGAAGAAGACGCGGCAGCTGCAGATGGTTGTAAGTAATCAATCAATCATCTGCAGACGACGTAGGATGTGCTGTAGTAGTGGTGTTGTTAGCACAGCTATAGGAATGCATAGTGCTTCTGAATTTTGATTGATGAACTCGATTTTTGTTTTGTTTAATTTGGTTCCAGAGAGAGGATGCTACCTCGCAAGGTTCTTTCGGTGGAGCGAGCCAAGAACCCCGCGCATCTGTCGCGAATAAGATGGACGGATCCAAGTCCTTTGACAGCAATTCTTCCACAAATCCCCAAAGCCACCTCTGTCCTTCACCAGAATGGGACTTTGGGCAGTTGTGGAGAGCCTCAGATGCATGAACGAATGAAGCAAAATTACCATGACAGCGGTCATGCTAATGGAGCGTTTAGAAGATCATCGGGGGAAGCGGCTTCTGTGGACAACGGTGGGCCATCACAGTTCTCCACTCCGTCGTCTCGTTCCCTTTCTCCAACCAGGTAACAAAGCACGACTGGTGTTTCGCTAAGTAATCTGTCCTGAAAGGCCTTTTGGTAGCACAACTGGATAGAAAATAAAAGTCCCTTTCCTACAGGCATAGAAAAGACGGGGATTATGATTCAAGAGTCAACGTAGCTGGACAGGGATTAATGCCTGTTTCAGAAATGAGCTCAAACATATCCAGGAAGCAGGTGCGTTTGATTTCCTTGCAACACCATATGTAGTTCTATCTATGGCCTAATTTTCTTGACAAAAACCGTTCCTACACAGGATCTTTCTGTTAAGGTCAAAGAACACGAAGAAGAGATCGCACGGTTAAGAAAACATCTTGATGATTACTTAGTGAAGGTGACTACTTTTATGCAAAGAAAGGACACTTCGTGCCTGCTTTCTATCCCCTTTCTATCTTGTACCTGATCACAAATGATTGCTGACAGGAAGCAAAAATACTCAATGAAAAATATACGTTGGAAAAACGCATTGCTTATATGCGCGTGGTAAGATATTTTCTTTATCACAAGTCTTTACTCCCTTGGACCGAGTATAGCGAATTATCTTGAAAACAATTCTCATTTTTTCAGGCATTTGATCAACAGCAACAAGACTTAGTTGATGCAGCATCAAAAGCTTTATTGTACAGACAAGATATTATTGAGGAAAACACCCGTCTAACATATGCATTGCAGGTAGTTCTCTGTTATTGTGATGTTCATGACATATATGCTCGTTATGAATGGTTACCACTTACAAGATGTTGTATGTTTGCATCCTCAAGTTAAAATCATTTCAAACTATGATGATTTAGATACTCATACCCATTTCTAATTTAATTCATTTATTTCTATTCTATGAAGCTGAAGTTTCTTATTCAGCTTTTCATTCATATCACTTTACCATCTTTCTGTAAAGGATTCAAATGCATCTAAAAATCATTCATTTATAGGTGATCACATAGTGCATAAGTTTATGAATATGTTTGTTATGCTTACTTGAGCTTGTGCCTTAGGACTGAAGCTCAAATTTGATGTAGGAACGCAAAACAGAACCGTATTTTCTATAACCGATGGAATATTTTCACCTTATATAAGTATGCATCTCAGTTTTTAATAGTTTGATGTAGTTATTATGACTTATGGACATGCCATTTAGAAACAGATACTTGATGAGAGTATTTGACTGAGGGTAAGGTAAGCAGACCGCCAATTGGTTCTGCTGTAATACAATTTAACATTTCAGAGAGATGAAGATTTTACCATTAAATATTCCACGTCTCCGAATTAGATATGACTTGCATTTCTTTTTCTATGTCAGCTTTTCTGCGTATCTTAGTCAGTTCTTCTGTACAAATTGTTAATAGAAGTTTCTTATCAATTGTTCATTGTTAGATGGAGTACTTATATTATGGAACGGAGGGAGTATTAAAGATATTTAAATGGTACTGATTTTTGTGTGTGTTACTGTATAGGCTGCACATCAAGAAAGAGCAACTTTCGTATCTTCTTTGGTACCTCTTCTGTCTGAATATGAAAATCTGCGACCGTCTGTCCTCGATGCGCATTCCATTGTTAGTAGTGTGAAGGTATTCCCTGCTCCCTGATGTTTTGGCAAGGCACAATTATTAAGTAGTTAGCATCTAAATATATGTTTTTGGAGTACAAGGGCCAAAATGGTAATTAGTATGACCCTTTTGACGGAGAAAAGCAACTTGAGCGCAGTTAAAAATTCAGATTATGTGATCAAGCTGCTTCTGTTTTTTATCTGAACTGAGTTGGAAGTGGCCAGGATCTGAGTGATTATATTGCTGAATGTGTGTTCCTTGCCCTGTAGGTTTTATTTACGCATTTGCAGGAGCAACTTATGATTACCGAGGTGAGCAACATGAAGCTACAGTAAACATGCATTTAATTTCAGAACCACAATGCACACATTCTATAGTCAATAGTGAGCTTGTCATGCTTGCAGAGCTTATTGCTGATTTTTTTCTTACAGAACTTTGAAGTTTCCTTTTGTGCAAACTTGGATGATGCAGGAGAAAGTTCAGGAATCACAGTACCAGATTACCCCATGGCAAACTGAGTTGCCAAATAAGATCAGTCTTTCTGCACAATCACCTAATGATCCACTTGGAAAAGCATTGGTGACTTTGCTATAGCTCTATACTTATTTTTGTGATTACTCTTGCGACAAATGCTTTTTCTAACTCTTTACTTTCCCAGGGCAAAAGCAGTCTTGATATCGTGCCCCAGACATCATATCCTTATGTACAATCGCCAATGTCTTCCCCTGTTCAAGGTAGAGGCGATTGGAGTGTATTAGCGAACAGAAACCGTCAAGTAGTTCCAAGTGAGGTTCCTGCAAGAAATATTGATCACGATTACAGAGGAAGGACCTCTCTTTCAAGCAGGTAGTTCCTATTCTTTAAGAGCTTAATAGTTTACCTTCCTAAGTGACCTTTTGCATGCTTAAGTTAGTCATTTTTTTGTGGCTATAGCAAAGAAGCAAAAAAAGGGGCATAAAATAAAGACAGAATGAAAGAAGGCGAGGGCCAAGAACTAGCATCAGCTCAGTAACTTGGCTGGTTATTCACGACTTCAGGATAAGCAACTATGAAGGAAAAGCAAAATCTCAAAGTGAAAAAAAATTAAAAGGCTGGATAAAAACAACAGACATGACCACTTCTGAAGTTTCTTTTGCCAATGGTGTTGATTTTTTTATGGTAGAATGATTAGGAAGGGCCATCTCTTATTTTTTCAGTTTTTTGGACAACTTATAATTGTGCACTTCATGAATGTATCCACATTTTGCTTTCTCACTTATATTGCCGTTTCAATATTTTGGTATACCTAAACTGTTCGTGTGGAAGGTTTAGCAAGCTACGTCTGTTGGTCTGTAATTGTTCATATTATACTTATTTATGTATAATAGAGTACTTAATATGACTACAAACTTATGAATGCAGCAACCAATTTAGGAACGACGTTTCTGCTCAAGCATCTCAACGTGGTTCTCATGCTGTCCAGTTTGATTTTGATACCCAGAGCCAAAACCCACCATTCAAGGGCCTTAGTAGAAGTGATGCCTTGGATGGTTCTGTGAGTGCTGAAGCCCAACATGTGCAGGATACTTCTGCTCAATGGGCTTCTGGAGACTCACCTAATTTAGCATCTGGCCTTGAGGAAGCAAATCCTCCATATCCCTATCTTCCTACTGTTCCCGAGGAGCCTGGTTCCTCTTTCTCTGAAGGTAGTTACTATTGGGTTAAGTTCTTATAATCATATTTCTTGAACATTTCGTTTAATCACAAAATAGATGCCATTTTGTGAATATGCAGCTGCTGAGGATGATCCGTTACCCGGCATAGATGGCCCTTCGAATCACGGGTGAAGCTTTTCCTGGACGAGAACTTCAAGCAAGTGGGTTCTCCATTGATGGAACCACAAGTTGTAATTTTGAGGTGGGCTTGATAGTTCTTGACTTCTTGTTGATCCATAGTTTGAATAAGGCTTTTCTATCTCATCATATCTTTGTACTTTAGATTTTCAATTCTGCAATTCTTTTTGTGTCTGCAGTGGGTGCGGCATTTAGAAGATGGCTCTTTTAAATTCATAGAAGGTACTATTTTTTTTGCGTGTGATGCATAATAAATGAGTTTATGGTTTCTGCGCTTCTTACTTATACCATGAGTCGCAACTAAGTCTGGGCTAATTTTTTATTGGCGCAGGAGCAAGGCAACCTAACTATTTGGTTACTGCTGATGATGTGGACACTTTACTAGCCATTGAAGTCCAACCCCTGGATGACAGAAAAAGAAAGGTAATCAGTTTGCCATGTACTGATCTTTATGCTATAACGTTATTTTTCTAACACTTTCGGGAATCTTGGTGCTATGTACTTTTTAGTATTCCCTTGAAATGACATACAGGAGTAGTAGTTTTTATTTTTGATTTCTTAGAACCATGACAGGTCACTAGATAACTATATATCTTTCTTTTCTTATATATCTGTTAAGGTCTAGAATGTCCAGACAGCCCAGTCAGTTTGAGACAAAATCTAACAGTGCTATCTTTGTTTCTTTCTTGAAATGATGATATATTTAAAACAACAAGACTTGATGTTTAGTGCAATGTTAGATGCATGAGATCTGCTACATTGTTATTTCTTTGTAGGGAAATTATTTTTTACTCTTACTTCCTGTGGTAAAATGTTTGGTTTTGTTTTAAAACCTTCCTGTTTCCTATTGTAGGGTGACATTGTCAAGGTTTTTGCTAATGATCAAGCAAAAATTACTTGTGGTGAGTATTGGAACTGTGAACATGCTCTTCCATTTTCACTTTTGCCTTTTCTTACCTCTGTCTTTTTGTTTAATTTTTTGTTGGTTTGAAGTCTATCCATGCTCCAAATTATAGCTTGGCTAATAAGTCGTGTGTGCTCGTAGAACAGCTGATAACTCCATACCAGTTAACATGTGAATCGGTGGTCAGCAAATATTCTTAACTTCAGAAGAGGAACATCATACTTAAAAGTCAAAATAGTTTAGAAACTATGGGACTGTGAATCAATGTAGAGTAACGTGTCAGGTCCAAAGTCACCTGCGTGCTGATCCTCAAGCGTTATTACATGTTACTACTTAAAACTTTTTACCGGCTTCCACTTACGAGCCTCATACTTTGCATAGAATATGGAGTTTGAGCCTTGCAAAGAGTGAAATATCGCGAGGGAACTTTCAAAGTAAAATGCCAGTTAAATGTTACAGAGGATCAGTGATGTTAAAATACAGTTGGAGCAGACATAAGCACCTGCCATGGAGAGCTTATGTGTATTTAGCCAGTATGCTAATGCGGTTTATCTGCATTAAATTTGTATAGCATAGTAGCACTATATTGGCCAGTGCGCAAAACGAAAGGCCTTACAATAGAAAGTGTGAGAATTGTTTCTCCAGATTTACTCTGATGATGGATCTTATGTACTCCCACTATGTTAAATTCCACTGTGGACTATGCACTTCTAAAATAATGACACGTTGAAACCAAATTAAGTACGGCAATACTGCACCACATTTAGCAATGAAAAACCCAGCAGAGAGGTCGAAACCTTTCTACTCCTGTATTGTACCTCTCTATATATATCCTTAACTTGCCAAGTCCCCAAAGGCCTAAACCTCTGTACTTCTGTGCAAGGCAAGACACGTAAATGTGTGACTGCGATACTACAAGTTATACTGTAGTAGCGCATTGCACAATTTATACGCTTCATAACTTGAGTAACCATCTTTATTGCAGATCCTGAAACAAAGGAACTTATCAAGAGAACTCTTGAAGCTGGGCATGTATCTTATCAAGTTCAACTACCTGTATGTTTTTCTGTACTTTACAACTATCCATCAATAGCATTCTTACTACTTCCTTGTGATACCACCGAACTATTTGAGATGTTAAATCTTGTAATAGCAGGTGAGATTTTTGGACATGTGGGAACCAGCTGTTTTGGCAATAAAGAGGGAAGGTTACAGCATTAAATGTATCGGGCAGCGTGGTGTTGTTCTCACGGAAAAATTCCAGCAAGCAACTGCTGTATGTCCCTACTCTTTAGCAGTATTTCCTTCCAGAAAGTGGATCTAAATATATAATGGCAAGTGGACTCTGTTAGTTCCTTCGGTACCTGAGTAGTACGTTCATTTCACCAAAACGGGCTGAAAGAAAATCAGCGGTATCTAGGCGTCACCAGTAATTACTTTGAAATAAATCTGGTCTGTATTATGGATGGGTTATCATCCGAGATACGCTTGACAGTAGTATCAGTTCCCGAGTTGTGACAACTGATGAGTTTTAAAACCCTCCCACAGCACTTCCTTCTTATCCAACTGGCAGGCTATCCAACTGTACAGAATTATGTTTGTAGACAAATTATCTATAAACAATGTTTTTTTACTATTTAGGTAATTTTATTTTTGTACCGTAATCATGCTTTGGTTTACACTTCCAGATCAATATTCCTTCCGGATACGAGCGCGCAACAGAGTTTTTTATTGTGTCTGCCGATGGTCTCGAATATAATCTCCAGCCAGCAGAAAACGCACCGTAAGTACCAAATCGAGCTGCTATTTGCTTCATCATAGATTAGGTGCAAAGTTATAACACCTTATATACTTGAGCAGCATGCACTAGTGCTGGTTGTCCTTAGTAAACAACCATAGATGTCACATGTTTAAACCGAATTCGACTCGTCTAATACAGTGAAAAAAATATTTATATTCTTGATAAAATTCCTTATTAAGCACACTGTCTGGGAATTTTAACTGAACTTGAATTGAACACTGCATCCTTGGCTCTGAGAATACTCTGACTGGTGCCTCTGTGTTCATGTCTTTAATTTCTGATGAGGTTATACACTGAACAACTACTATAAACTGCTTATGTTGTTGCGTATTCCAATTTTGCAGATCACGGGATACGATTGTTCTTGTATTAAGATTGTTCAGAAGTATGGTATGATCTCATCTCTTGTGAAGGCATTGCATTTCAGTACCGCTTTCACTCTCTGATATTTCCTTGACGTGATGGCCCCACTTTACTCTAAGTGCATAACTGAGCACTAAATGACTGTTAGCATGTTTGATGGGGCACATTGGCATTTCTTTATTTTAATTTTACTGCAAAGCTCTTCATTCTTCCCACTGATAGTGTTAGCACCTTTTTGTTTGAAGCTAACTGTTAAGCTATTGGTTCTTCCGACTGAGAGTGTGTTACTCTGATTGACTGCTGCTCAGTTTTAGTGCCATTATGGTATAACCAATGCCGATCTTCATCACGGTTAGGTTGAAATTAATCTTGGTTACCAAGCTTTTCTAGTTAAGCCTCTACGAACCTGCATCATATGGGATATTGTTGGTGGCTAGCAGCACTCTCAGCTTGTCATAGTGATATCCTATCCAGTACCAGCTAAGACCCCTATGTGAAGAAAGTGTGATTTTTGTTTCCACAAATTGCTTGTAAGGAATACATTGTCGTCAGCATTCCGTTCTTTGTTTTCCCCATGTCAAAATACCAGGTGATTGGTGACTGGCAGGTTTTACAGCTAGGATTTACCCCTTAGTTCGTTAGGCACACTCTGTTCCTTCCTTGAACCGTAATGTGGACCATCTGCGTTTTGCAGGCCGTCGAGAGGAGGAGAGGGAGGAAAAAGGGCCTGTTCTTCAAGTAGATTGCTTCAGCTAATGTATATCCATCCGTATCTATTCTTCTTCGAGTGCGCCTAACATCGCCGTGGCGATAGCCTGATAGATAGGTGCGCCATACTGTTCGATGTCGTGTTTCCTGTAGTGATCCCCACACGTATGACTTTGATGTAATCGAATACCTGAAGAACCATTGTAAATGCAGCTGAGTAGAAATGAAGTTACACCTTTTTGGTAGTACTCTGAACCAAGAAATCACCTGTTCATCCACGGGCTTTGATGGTATTATTATGCTAGAGCCTAGAGTAATCGATCTGCCAACTAGTTCGAATCCTGAACGCAGAGATGGGTACGGAATTCCAATTAAACCACGGCAGGATTTACTTCACGGGTGAGGAGAGATCCGTTGCCTGGTTGGTTCAGGTCTGAGCCAGTTGAAAGCGATGTAAGGTAAGCATAGGTGATGGGCAGTTTTTGGCAAATGGCGAGGTGGTCCAACTGCTTCCTCTGTGCTACTCCTACGGCACTTATCTGAAGATGAACTGTACATGTAGGACAGAGCTGCTGCAGCATTTTCATAGAGGCACTTTTATAAGGTGCTTTAAAAAAATCATATGTGGTGGCACATTTTAGAACAGTGCCTCTAAAAATCGATTTTCCGAGGCATTTTTCTAAAATGCCTTCAATTATAATCCAAGGCGTATTATATAATGCCTTAAAAATTATAATTCCTCCCGTTATAGTGCCTCTAAAAATTGTATAGTGCCTCCAATTATAATCTAAGGCATATTATGTAGTGCCTTAAAAAATGTATTTTTTAGAGGCACAATAAAAAATGCCTCAAAAATCAATTTTTTGAGGCAATATTTACTTATGCCTTAAATGATCTTTCTCTACCTGATTTGATGTGGCATTTTTCTAAAATGCCTTTTATGATTATTTGAGGCACTTTAGTTATTTTTTAAGGCATTTTTGTGTGCATTTGAATATCAGCCGTGCGTTTGGCGTGTCATTCTCTGTAGGCAGGGGCAGTCTGGCGTGGCTCAGACAGACCACACACAGCCGGGAGAACAAACTGTGTAGGCATTTGGCTCTGACACGAGCTAAACAAGATATTGCCCACAGTATAAGAACACACATCAGTATCAACATATGGAACATGAAGACTTTTCAAGTGTGTACGTGTTCGCCCTTAAAAGTCTACCTGAATAGGATAAAGGTATTGCGTGGCATTTTCAGACTTGACTCAGTCTCAGTGTGTGCACGCATTTGGACTTGTGGAGCTGTACCAATGGCGGCTGACACTTTTACACCTGATGTGGCCAGGGCTTTAAGCTTGGAACTGGTAATACGTATGCCAGCCAGACAAGTCAAGATCTGCAAGGAACTAGATTTTTTTCCTTTTTCTTAACCGACAACAGCAAGCCCAATCAACCCTCACGCCCCGTCAATGGTGACAAACACAGCACTGACTAAAAGTTTGCCTCTCCCGTCAATCGAAAAGGACAGTATTACAATATGCCTGCAATCCTGAAATGGCAAATATTTAGGTACTCCCTCCGATCCATATTAATAGGTGCTGAAGTGGATGTATTTAGACATGTTTTATTGCTAGATACATCCACTTCACCACCTATTAATATGGATCGGAGGGAGTATTATATTCCTTGCAATTGTCTTTTCTTAAAGAAAAAAACATTCCTTGCAATTGTCTATACATACTCCCTCTGTCCACTTTTATAAGGCACACTTCTTGCTATTGAAATGTTAAGAAGTGTGCCTTATAAAAGTGGACGGAGGGAGTATCTTTCATTGCTGGAAGAAGTGTTGACATATCCTGCGGTACCTACTGGACCACGCTAAACAGACAGGTAGCTATAGGCTAGGCCCACGCAGACCCGATTGGCTTGAGCATGGGTATACGCGCGCGCTGTAGATCGACATCGCGTTTGTAGCTAGCGCTGTGTCTGTCTGTACAGCTGCGCCCTGTCGACCTGGACGTACTGCATGGTGCGTATCTATCTACCCTGACCTTGTCTGGATTTGTGTGAGAGAGAACCCTAGAGATCGATCATGTACACCTGTCGGCAGGTCATACGTCTGTCCATAGGTAACATCCACTAGCTAACAACAGCGATGGAATTTTGGTGGTGTACCTTCTCAGGGATGCATGGGTGCCCAACACCCCCAATTGTGCACTCTCTGCTACGATTTGGGTGTCTAGAGTGGTGTCCCAAACAAAATTAATCAAAAAAAAAAAATGAACACACAAATTTGACGATAATTTGTTTTTCATTCAACTTTTAAAGACAATTTATATATTTTGAATGAAAAACAACAATGACCGTCACCCTAACCTTAGCTGACTACTCCTCATCGCCGCTCCAGTCCAAGTCGTCGCCATCTTTGAGGACCAACATAGCGGAGGAGGAGGCGACGCAACTGGCGGATGTGTTGTCTTGGGACACACAGTTGCAGGAGACGTCATCTGGATGCGCTGCCCGACCGGACGAGGAAGAGGCCTCTGCAATGGAGGAGGCGACCGCGCTCGTGTAGCCCAACATCCTCAGCCGTTGGTTTTTTACTCTTGGCCAGGACCTGTCAAAGGACGATGCACTGGTGTTAATGCGTCCCGCTGCCACATGGCCAACAAAACATCGCGTCGCCGGCATAATTGTGTTGCGTGCTGCAAGAGGCCGTCACGTCACCTGGGAAACCGCCCGGCGGGGTAACGCAGGCTGGCCGGCCTCTTGCACGACACCTTTATTCACTACAACAAAAACAGCCTGTAGCGACGGTTTTTATGTCTCGTAACCACGGTTTTACCCGTCTCTACAAGGTCTAGAGACAGTTCTACTACCCGTCCCAAGGGCGTTGCCATAGCCTCCGTGTCAAACACATAAAGACGGTTTCGATAACCATGTCTACAACTAGAGACGACCAGTAGACACGGTCCAATCCATCTCTACGTGGTGGATTGAAATTTGAATTAAATCTGCTTGACATGCCAAAAATCCGCCTCTACTTCAAATTGTGCCCGTCTCTAGTTTGAAATGCAAAATATGAGATTAGATCCTTAGAGACGGGTATCATTTTGTAGACACGGTTTTCTCCATGGTAACACCCGTCTCTACTTTATACTGTCATTTCGCTTTTTTTACAGGTATTGTATAATATCTAGCCACAGAAAGTATCTATATCTCTATCCCTGAATTATACATACATTATTCTCAATATGTGTCCACAAAATAATCGATCATGTTCCAAACAGGTTGACACATAAATCGCTAATCATTTCAAATTGGCAAGATAAATGGCACAAAGTATTGGAGGAAAAAGACAAATTTACGCATATTGTTCATCCACAACACAAATCAAATCAGTTAAGGTACAACGAAATAGTTCAGCAAAGAACTAACATCAGAAGTGCAACTCTTGACTAACGGGTGTGTATTTTCTAATATATATTTGTAATTCTATGTAGCAAGATTCCACTTCCAGGTAGATATTTTCTATTCCCGGCTTCCTTCAGATGACTCGCCAGAAATCGATGCTGAATTGCTATGCGACAACTGAACCCTCTTTCTGTCAGCAACCTAGCATTCAAAAGAAAAAAACATTTTACTTTTCTGATTCGTTGAATGTGTAATAGGAATTTGCAAGTGTGAGCATAAATATAGTTCAGTTTGTACGTACCAGCTGCCTACTAAGGTGTGGTGGTAGGCGCGAAAACAGGTCATCTTCTGGGTATTTCTCGGCAAGATAAGACAACACAAACTTCATAATATCATCTTGTGCAGTACGAGAGCTTCCTGATTCATCTTTTGACAAAGTGAAAAACCTTCCACCAAAGTACTTTGATGGGGTAATTGTTGGACCCATCCCACGGACACGACCAGGGTGGTCCTTCCCAAATACATCTTTCATAGCTTTTTCATAGTCTTCCTCCATAAGTTCATGTCCATCTAATTTTTTCTCAGCCAAATTCATGTATACCTCATTCTAAAAAAAAAAATTAGAGGGCGAGCGTAATTATGAAGAGTGAACGATGACAAACTCATGTAGAGGATATTGGAAAGACTAGATAAAGAGTAAGTTCTGTCTACACTAGATCCAACAAGAAAATAGTAATAACACAAGCACATGCATGTTTCATTTAGTGTAGCGTGAAAACTACACCAGGCAATAGAATAGTAATTAAATACTACAATCAAGACACTACTTAAAATATTTATCCAACAGTAATACTCTCTTTTCCTAATCATCCTGTGAGAAGGATCACAACACATACTGATGGAGCATTTATATGGCTTCAAGCTTGATATTCATCCTATGAATGACCAGTGGCTTTCACTATGAACCAATAACTCATGAAGCATTCAAGCATCGAAATACTAGGATATGCATATTGATTTCTTAGTATATATGAAAGGTATAAACAACAGTCCTCTAAATTATGCATAGTCAGTCAACTATAAAAGAGTCAGTACCATTTTTTCCTCTGTTAATGCATTGACATACACACCATCCTTAGTTTTATGACATTCATCAAAGAAAGTTGCTCGGTCCACCTCCCTTCCTAGAACATCTTCCTACAGTATTATAAATTTTGAAGTATGAGAAAAAAGGATTAAAAGGACAACACAACAAGCAATCAATAATTACCACTTCCTTCCTCTTCCTAGCAAAACTTTTTCTTCCAAGTGTGTGGGGATACTTAATATTCTTTGAATTGTCTTTATTCTTGTTGCTGATTGCCTGACCATTAATCATAGTATGTGTCAATAGGACATGACTTAATGTAAAATATATTAGTAGACTATTGAAATGACCAAGAAAGTATTACCTTAGCCTCTTCTGAATACCAGTATGAAACAAGTGTGTTCCACTGAGTTTCCTCAACAGTTTCAGGAGCATTTTCCATGACGCGCTCTATAGGCAACTTATCATTGTAATGTTTCTTCTTCAGCTTTGCCTTGTACTGCCTCCATTTGTTACCTAACTGGTTCAGAAGCCAATCCTTTGATTTTGGACTAATTGCAAATTTCCTCTACAAAACAGAACAAAAAGTTGGAAGATTTAATAATAAGATAAATGCAACCAATTTATTTACCAACATCATAAGTGTTAGAAATATACCGTTACTGCAGCAAGCAATCTATCATGATATATCTCTTTAAACATGGCATCATTCCACTTAAGAACATTTAGAGGAGCTAGATGTGGCTTCTTCACTAAGGTTCCTAAGTACGACCCAAGAACTACAGCAGATTTGGAGATAGGCGCATTGAAGCGGTCAAGTTTGACAACAATTCTAACCCCTTCTGGAAGATTTGAAACATGTGCCAGTTTTGTTGGTCCACGGCGTCTCTTAATGCGACCATCAGGATCTGGATGTATACATAAGAATATTAATTAGTTTGTATGCCAAAATAGAATAGAGATTAAGTTTGCATGTACTAATTACAATGCTCATAGACGTTGTCGAGAACAACAGACATGATATCTTTACTAGGGTAGCAGCTTCTCAATGCTAGTGGAAGTAGGTGTTCTAGTAAAACATGGCAATCATGACTCTTCAGACCAATGAACTTGCAATCTTTCATGTCAACACATCTTGAGATATTGGAGGCGTACCCATAAGGCATCTTGATGCTTTTGATGATTGAACAAAGAATCTCCTTACACTCCCGGGACATTGTGAAGCAAGCGTCAGGCATCGTGTAGCGGCCATTGTCTAACTTCTCTGAATGAAGGTCGGGTTGTAACCCTAACTCAATAAGATCCAAACGAGCATCGATATTATCCTTTGATTTTCCATCATTCAGTAGAGTCCCGATGATGTTGTCACAAACATTTTTTTCTATATGCATCACATCAAGGTTATGACGCAATTTTGAAAACTCCCAGTAAGGTAGTTTAAAAAATATGGTTTCCTTCTTCCACCAGTCCTTAGGATCCTTTTCCTTATTAGAATCCTCTGAACTCATTCCTTCTCTACAGTTTGTTTGAGAAGTCTCTCCCTCGCCACTCCTCTTTCTTTTCTTTTTCTCCCTTTTATTCTTGGGTTTTGTTGACTTTTTTGCTTCTTTATTTAGTTTCCCCAAAATGAAAGTTCTTCCATGCAACTTAGCACGGATTGTTGTCCCACTAGAAATTTCAGGTGCAGTCCTATGTTCAACATCCTGGTAAAATGGTTGTTTCTTCCTGCGGAAGCCATGATTGATTGGAAGCCAGCGACGATGACCCATGTAAGAATATTTATGACCATTGTTTAGCCATATTGATGATGTATGTTCAGCACAGACCGGGCATCCAAATTTTCCACTGGTACCATACCCAGCCAGATAGGCATATGCAGGAAGATCATGCATAGTCCACAATAATGCAGCACGAAGGGGAAAATATTGCTTAGTAACCGCATCATATGTATCTACCCCTTCCCACAACTGCATTAGCTCATCAACTAATGGCTCAAGATACACATCTATGTCATTTCCTGGGCCTTTTGGCCCTGGAATTAACATAGACATGATCAAGTTGGATTGCTTCATACACAACCAAGGTGGCATGTTATAAGGAACTAATATTACTGGCCATGTGCTATGCCTACTACTTGCCATTCCGAAGGGGTTAAATCCATCGCTCGAAAGTCCAAGGCGAATATTACGAGGATCAGCTTTGAAATCTGGAAATCGATCATCAAAGTCTTTATAAGCTTGACCATCAGCTGGATGTCGTAGTTTTCCATCATCTATTCTCTCTTCAGCATGCCACCGTGCATCTTGTGAAGTTTTTAACATTGAATAAATTCTTTGTAGCCGCGGTATCAAAGGGAAATAACGGAATACCTTTGCTGGTTTCTTCTTACCTTCTACGACTTCTCCTAGCCCCCCCTTTTTCTTTTTAATTACCCAACGCGAGGATTTACAAATATGGCAAGACTCCTGCTTTTCTCTCTCACCACGATAAAGCATGCAATCATTTTTACAAGCATGGATCTTCAGATAATCTAGGCCTAAACTCTTGATTATTTTCTTTGCTTGGTAGTAGCTTGTTGGGACATTAGACGCATCCGGCAAGGTCTCAGCGAACATCTTGAGGTTTGCTGTGAATGCTTCTTTGCTAGATCCATACTTGCATTTATTTTGATATAGCTTCACAATGAAAGAGAGTTTGGAATGATTTTTGCAACCTGGGTACAACTCTGTGTCTGCACCTTTAAGTAAATTTACTAGTGTACTATCTTCAGTTTGTTCCTCATTGTCAGGTTCAGGTGCATCATCAACTAGCGTTTCCTGATTACCAACGTCATCACTAAATGAATTTGATACAGTCCTCTCATTGAAAACACCTCGAGCTGCATGTACAAGTCCATGCATGTCATCCTCTAGGTTTTCATTTCCACTAAACTCGGAATTGGTGTGTGTGAAATCACTAGTAGAGAGTGGTGGAGGATCTTCGCCATGGCAAATCCATATTGTGTACCCTTTTAAGAATCCATCACACCTAAGATGTTCGCTAACCTCTTTGTAGCTTTTCATTAGACAATTTGCACAATTAACACAAGGACAAAGTACTTTTGCATTGTTTGCCACATCTCGGAATGCAAAAAGCAGGAATTGGTAAACACCTGTTCTGTATTCAATACTAGTTCTAGGTTTATCAATCCAAGACTTATCCATTATTCTATACTCACCAACTGAAATGAAAAAAGATATTTAACATGGGAATTAGAATATAGGGTAACGCAAAAAAAAATTGTAGTTGAGATAAGCATACTTGAAACCTCTGCCTTTTCTAAGAAATAAAATGTGTTGTCGGTTGGCTGCAAGAATTATTATCTTCATATGCATAAGAAAACAGTACCATCGTATCGAAAGAAAAAGAAGGTAAGTAACATATACAGTAGCTATTTCGATTGCCTATAGTTGCGCAACTATATACACATACTGAATATATATATGGCTTGATCACATAGATTAATACTAACTGAATCCTAAAGGACCATCAAATTAACCGAATATTATGAGCCCTTGGCATAATCTTAGGCGGGGACAGTTTTTAAATTGACAATAAGCAAGCTAGATGTTCAGAGCGACACAAATACTTGCAGTCAGATATCAATCATTTTACATGTAAACAAAATAAAGAAGAGGGTAAACTCACCAAGGTAAATGAGACGTAGAATGAGATACTATTATTGCACGTCGAAGTTTTCCAATACCAATGAATTTCTTGCAGACCTAAATAACCTCGCTAATAGCACAAGAGAAGCCACCTTGAAGGAACATATCAAACAATTGTAAAAATGTAATCTGAACATCTAAGTTGAAAGCAACAAGGAAAATGTATAACTCTAATGTATCAAAGGAGAATGATTCGGATCTGCAAAAGTACTTAATTATCATATTTTTTTCATCCTTAGAACAACAAATCTGTTTTTATGACATCTCTGTATCATTGACTTGTTGTTAATCACGTTGCTAGTAAGAACCACTTTGTGCATGTTCTAATGCATTCGCTAGGTTCAGAGTGTTCACACATGGTGGAGTGCCAACATATATTAAAAATGGAGGCGAGCCAAAGCTGCATGCATGCATGTAATAAGCTGGAGCATATGCCAGGATAGATATCAGGATAGGTCGGCTGACATTTTGGACTTCAAAAGTCAAATGTTCACACCTTAAAAAGATGTAGGAGAGCAGGTTGGAGCAGCTCGTGGGTAATATAAATAAGGCCTCCTGTATCCGTTATATGTACCAAGTATATATATCAACAGAGATACATGACCAAGTATATTATCAACAAAGATACATGATCAGGTTGTGTAATTATTCAGCTCAGATTAGTGGAGCTCTAATAATTGTTTTTTCAATATTATAACATGTATTATAAATGAAATTCACTTGGGTTATGGAAGAGAAAAATTAGTATTGGCGTTCCTAAAAGGTTTCCAACGGTGTTGTATGCTGATGATGGTGCAGACCTAGATTCAGAGTTGCATGTACACTTTTTTCTAACCAATTGTACCAGATCTAAGCAATCTTGCTCTATTTAACTAAACAGGGGAACATCTACAGAAACAAGAATCAAATAAACAAAGAGATAACCTTCAAAAGTAATTTTACAAACAGTAGATGGAAGGTGAGACCTTGATGAAGGTTAATCAGATGTGAAACCACCCAACTATCCTCTCTGTAGCCACCAAAATTCTGAAACAGCCGGAGAGAACAAATATCAAACACTTGGTGTGCAATACCAAATACACACGTCCAGGTATACTTAGATGGCATACGAGGAACAAATCTGAAACCAATAAAGGGGAGAAGTATTCATCAAGATGAGCTAGCCTGTTTACCTCACGTTTCTTCTAGAAACTGAATTGGGGGTCAGCGATTGATCCCAGATGCAGGGGAATCAGAAGGGCGCTGAGACTGGATTGGACGGAGGGTCTGTCCCGGTGCTGTAGCAATGCAGTGGCGCTACGCCCCAGGGCCTTGACGGCTGGCGGTAAGAGGGCGGCGGCGGTGGCGCTGCGCCCAGGACCTGGGTGACAGTGCTAGGCGGTGTTGACGAGAGAACAGGGGAAAAAGGTGAATCCCTGGTACGTGGTGCCGCTTGAGATAAAAGCCTTCGCATCCTAACCGCCCAGAACTTACGCGCCGAACACAATTATTTTGGTGGGAAAATTAACTCGTTCGCGCGATATTTTTACTAGCCAATGCGCGCCAGAATAATTTGCTAGAGACAGAATCTCCCCGTGTCTTTCCCGTCTAGAGTTTGACAAAATTGATCAATTTTGTGCGGGAGCGTGATTAGTTTTGGCGGCGATCGAGGGGACCTGATTAGTAACTAATTAATAAGGATAACATAGATACGGTGCATCGAGCCGTGGCATGTTTTCGTATTTAGATGACAAGTGGCTTTTTGGTGGGATTGGGTTGGCACGGGAGTGGTTAGCCGTCTCTTTTAAATCGTGGCTATGTGCTAGTTTTGTTGTAGTGATTCACGCCTACCCCACTGTATCTCTATGACGAGCGAGCCCGGTCTGTCGAATGGGTTGTCCAGACAATGTCCGGCGCCTCCAACCAGACCCCCAAGTTTGACAGGTCTTCTAGAGATGTCTGATATATTTTTGCTCGGGACGGTCGTTTGGGGTGCCGCTATGAGCGTTTTTTGTGTCTGGACCCTCCATGGCCCATCGGGGCCGCTTGAGATGCCCGTGAAGATGCTCTTGGTCTCAGTCAGATAGTATCTCGACGAAGACCGTACTTTACATTCTTAATTTTTTATTGCCAAATGCATTCTTGAGCGTGATATAGAAAAAGGAAAAAATAGAGCAGAGTTGCTCAGCCAAAGGAAACAGAGTAAAAGAAATGCGTACAGGGTGTTTAGAACTGAAACTTCAGGTTATAGCTGTCCATCTAGAGTGCAGCTAGAATAAACCCGACGACAAGTGCTCCCGACTATTTTTTTTAAAAAAATATTGATTTAAACAACTTTTTAAAAGTTTAAAATATCTGTAAAAAAATCAGATGCATACGTAATGCAAATTCAATGTGCGGCGACTGAGTTTCGTGACGAATTTGTATTTACTTTGGCTATACGAAAAAAGACAAATTTTCATTGCTACAAAACTGCTATATAGCCGTGTATATACGTCGTAGATTTGTCATTTTTACACAGGCTAAATGAAAGATCATTTCTTCACAAAATTTTGTACTATTACATAATACATGTGTATGAGGGGCTCTATTTTTTTTCTCAATTTTTAAACATTCAGAAAGATACTGTACTACTCCATTATCTTCTGAAATCTGTTGGAACGCACTACACTTGTGAAAGATACTGTACTACTCCATTATCTTTACGGAACATGTCAGCGCGCTGCGCGCGGCAGGGCGAGCAGCTCCATGAAGCCGCAGTCTCGTTTTCTTTCCGACGCACGCACGCGCGCGACTTGCTTGCGTCATGCGCGCGAACGTCATCCGACCTCTGCTTCGATCTCATCTGGTAGGCAAGTACGGCTGCGGTGCATAGGCGAGCGACGACAGAGCTCCACTGAACCTGCCTTCGGAGGAAGGCTCCTCTCCCCCCACCCCCTGCTGAGAGTTCGCCACCGCCACCCCCGTTTTCCGGCCATCCCCGGCGCTAGCGCTTGCGCTGGCCGCTGTGGCGATGAGGTAGGGCGCCGGACCCATCTGTATAGCAGTAGATTAGATTTCCTCTCTTGTTGTTTGACTTTGTGTTTGCTTGTCGGCGTTATGCCGTTCGGGATCTCCGCGGGGGCGTGCCCGATCCACGCCTCGACGGTGTCGCTACTGCTCCTCTCAGATCCATGCCTCCCGTGGTGGGAGTGCGACTTTCTGCAGAGGGTAGTAGGATCCCCTTCCTCGCATAAGATCGAAGGTGAAGCTCTGGCTCTGGAGTCTTCTCTGTTCCTCTCGATGAGACTTGAAGCAGTTGCTGGTGCTCTGCCGCTGACCGGCCGTGGAGGCGAGGGGCGGAGGGAGATTGCTGCTGCTGTTTCAGTTCTCGCCGATTGGAGCTTGGTTCCCCGCTGCATCGACGAGCGCATCACGCGAAGCAGGTGTTGCTTCCGCGTTTCAAGGCCAGGAGAGTGGCCTATCTTCAACCTCCAGCTCGGAGGCCCTTCGGACAAGCTGCTGGAGCTCGACGTCGTGCAAGGAGCAAGTGATTCGTTCCCGCTCTTGGCCCGATTGCTAGCAGCTGTGATCCTTCGCCGGCCTGGGAGAGTCTCGGGCTGTAAGAGCTCCGTCCTCGGCGGCCAGAGCCTGGAGGACGCCGGCGAATTCGTGGAGGAGAAGGCTGTGGACCAGATTGCTTTTTATTCTTTGTTCCAAGGCCTGCTTTGTAGTTTTCCAACCCTTTCTTCGAAGACTAGGGTCCATAGTGCAAGATTAGTCAAGGGTCTGAATGTAAATTTTCCCTTCCACGTGGAATGATAAGCAGCTTCTGGGGTCTTTGACCCCATCCTTTGTTCAAAAAAAAAAAAGAAAAAAAAAGCATAGGCGAGCGACGGCACAACACGAATTTGTCGCCCAAAAGGAGTGGTCCTACTCTCGTGCGCACGTCACCCTTGCCTACGTAACCGGCGCCACGCACGCGGGCGACACGTGGGTGGCATTGGTTGGTAGACTCATTTGTCTCGCTCCTAGCATGGCAAAAATATCGGATTTGTACTCTCTCTTGTCTAAAAAATTAACTGTCACAAATATGAACAAAACTGGATGTATCTAGATATCAACACACACATATCTCTTTTTGTCAAAGGATGGACAATTGGACATCAGTCTCGCTCTTCAGGTCTGCTTTGGTGACATATCTGGAAAGCTGCAGCTAGAAGGATATGTCGAAAATCACTAGGGTAATTCTTGTACTCCCTCCAATCCATATTAATAGGTCCTAAAGTGGATGTATCTAGCAATCAAACATGTCTAAATACATCCACTTCACCACCTATTAATATGGATCGGAGGGAGTAGATGGCATGCACTGCTATTGTGATCCGTCACTCGACTCATCATATACCATCACAATGCATATCTCGCGTTCATCAGCTTTTCTTGTGTGCGGAAAAGGTTACTACGGGAGGACGAACACCGACGGCGAGAAGGTACGTCGACGTACCAAAGGGAGGCGGGAAGGGGCGTTGGGCCGCCGTCGGCGTAGATCGAACTTTCCCCGATGGGGGCCGTCGGCGTAGGACACCCCGTCGGCATAGACGTAACATTTTTTTTTCTATTTTTCCTCCAACCCTATCCCGTCCACCCGTCCATGCATCACACACACACCACACACTCGAGCCGCCCGTTGACCCGCCGCCGCACGCCATCCGCCACCGCGCTGCCCCGTGTCTGGCGCCTCCCGGGTCGTCCTTGCCTAGCCCGGGAGGCCCCGCCCCTCCCCGGCTCCTCCCTCCCCCACCTTCCTTGTCCCTCTCCGCGTGCCGCCACCGCCGGCGGCCGCGGCTACCCTCCGCCTCCTCCCCTCAGCCACCCTGCTCCCACCCTTCCCTTCACCTCTTCCACTCCTCTCCGTGCGCCGGCGCCCGCGGGCTCCCTACCCCCTCGGTTTCCTCCACCGCCGGTAGGAAGACAACATGACAAAGCTCTTCTTTTCTGTTTAGTCTTATTAGAAAGTTTTAGGTACTGTTATTATAGGTTAGAAAAATTAGAAGTGTTAGAAATTTTTTAGGTGTTAGGATAATTTAGCTATTATTAGTTGTTGTAAGTAGTTAGAAATTTTAGATTAGAATTTTTTTAGGTTAGATAATTTTAGGTGTTAGAAAAAATTTAGGTTAGAAATTTTTAGTTGTTATTTTTGTTTATTTAGTCTAATTTTTTATGCGCTTGTTATTTGTTATAGGAGATCGGAGCTGCCACGCCGCCGACCCCGACCCCGCCACGCCACGCCCCCGACCCGGTCGTCACGTCGTCGTTTGACTACTTCATCTACCGCCGAGGATGAGCTAGAATTTCGTTTCCTCCCTCGCATTTTTTATGTCGCGTCACCTAGGTGTCATTTCCCGTCCGTAAACATTACAAAGATAGATATGCATTAGAGGTAACTATATTTTGAACCGTAACGCTTGCGGCATTTACGGGACAATCGGCGGATGCGTAGTTGGGTACGTTTTCCATGTTCTGCTCCGGTCTAGGTCAGGATTTTGTTAGAGCCTTATTGTTGTTCTTCTTATGCACATCCTCTCGGCTTTTTGCCGATACGTGTATCGGGAGAGCAGCGGGGAGGTGCTGCCGAAATTCTGTCTCGGATCGAGGTAGATCATGGATAACGCAGTCAATCTATAGATCTGATGGCTGCTAGGACCCTTTACTTATTAGAGATGTAGGTTGATGCATGCATTTTCCCGGTAGAAAATAAGTAATTTTATGCTATTACTTGATATAAAATGCGATGTATGTTGTTTGGGTCGCAATACAGTAGATGATGGTTGATAATGAGTGCATGTTTACTGGCTAAAAAAGTGCGATTGAAAGAACAAATGAGTGGGAATGGAAGACCTATTTGTTAGTGCAAGAGTTAGTGCGTGGTTCAAAGTCAGGCATCCGTCCAAATTTTCCTTGCTCTCATTGCAAAAAGCGCCATCATCAGGGAAAGAATGATATGACTAGACACCTTTGGCCTTAAGGGTATGTGCGGGGCTTCGTCACGACGATCGACTTTGGTCCATACAGACGTGACGGTGGTAGGGTGATGCGGCAGCGGATCAATTGCAGTGAGGACGATGAGATTAGAAATTTCTAGAAGATCTCCGTGATGCCGACATGCCAGCCACCTTCACGAGAGGACCCGTCAGAACGGGAGGAACCGCGTGAACCAGAGAAACCGAAGCCTACCGCTGAGGCCTACTTTGATATGATGGCCTCGACTGAGAGGCCTCTGTACGATGGTGCAAGAATTTCTCAGCTCGATGCCATCTGGCAAGAACTAGCCAAAAAAGCTCGAGCACGACAACACCCGTTCATGATTTGAAGCTCATCTGCAAACATATGATAACATGTTGCCCGAAGGGCATTTTTTGCCTAAAAGCATGTACGAAACAAAGAAAATCCCGCAAGAGCTCAACATGGATTATGACAAGATAGATTGTTGTTCAAAAGGTTGCCTTTTGTTGCGAGAACAATATGCGGATGACAAGTACTGTAGCAAGTGTGGGGCCTCTAGATATCATGAGGTAAAGAGAGCCGATGGTCAAAAGAGGCACACAAAAGTAGCCATGAAGAGCCGATGGGGAGCCTGTATTCGCCGACGGGTCCCAGCCGTCGGCGTCTGTGTCGTTTCTTGTAGTGGGTCCACCGATCTACTAATAACCATTAGCAATATAAACAGCTTAAAAGTAAAACAAAAAACACATAAGCATTTGTATCACTTAGCGTCGACTACAATCACTGGAGCGAGTCAAAAGGGTGCCGCCATCCTTGACCAGAAGGGAAACCATGGACAACCATCGCACTGATCAAAATCCTTGACCAGAAGGGCAAAACCTACGACCACACCAACAGACATGAAGCCTGCCGGACACACAACTTAATACACCCTCCGCGCTAGGTGCACCACCAGAGCGATGATAGTGCAGGAGGACCTTGTTTTAAGTTTAGGGCGACACTAACGTCTCACAGTGCCAAATAAGAGACACTAAAGTTCCATAAAAAAGTAAAGAAGAGGATAACTAGCCTGTTTTTTTTTCCTAGTGCTTTTCTTGTTAATATTAGAAATGTTTTTAAAAGAGTGGTTATTCCGCCTGAAAATATCAAACGCAAGGTAGGACCCACCCCCTCCCCCTCTTGCATTACTGCTTTCTCTGTCTTATATTAATTGTTGCAAAATCGAATAGTATATGAAGATGCATTTAAGTGTTAAATGCATCCATGTTAAAGACTTTTTGGTACGGAGGGGGCAGATCTTTTAAAATCTACTCCATGACGGAGTAGTATTGAAATGTAACTACACTTGTGATAGAGACTACTGTGTTGCGGAAGTGTCTAGCAGCTCCTCATGAGCTTCAAGCTCCAGCAGGCGCCTCTCGTTTCTTTCCACGCATGCGTCATGCATCCACCTCTGCCGTCGGCGTACGCAATTTGCGCAGAATCCGCCAGAGAAGTACGGCTGCGGTCCATAGAAGAGCGACGGCAGAAAACGAATTTGTCGCAGGCGTGCCCAAACCATTCGTTCGTTCGACCCATCGCCAAAAAATTGTCAATGTGGCGGCCAGTAGTAGTCTTGTGCGCACGTCACCCTTGCTTACGTCAGCGGCGCTGCGAGGGCCTACGAGGACATTCAAATCATTCGGAGGCATTGTGCAAGATGCACTTGTTCGTATCCGATGCATGCGTGGCCGGTAGCTAGCTGACGTGTCCCAGCCCTTGAGCATCGACATCCGGTGGACACCACAATCTTGTCTAGCCTACCTTTTTTTTGGGTCCTACCTAGCTATTGGGGCAGTCTCAACAGGTGACGCTGACGCCTACCAAAAATAAATAAACGGAGCAACGTTTTCTGGTACAACTACTACAGAAAAAGAATTTCCGTATCAGGAAACACGAACATTTCCCTATGTATCATGTCCATAAACGCAGCCCATTCCAACAGGAAAAAGCCCATACAAGTTTGGCTTGACCCAACCAACACGAGACCTTAGCATTTCACGACCTAAGCATAAATTAACATGATAACACTTGCTTTGAGCCGACATATTTTTCTGTCCACATATTCCATTTTGCACGAGTGAGGTGTTTTGGAGAGCGGGCTCCATGAAGCCCGTTTGAAAATTTTGAAAAAGTCGGAATAGAATTTTGTCTCGCTTTATAAATAAAGCAACGACCACAATACGATATAAACACAGCAGCGCACACACCGAAAGAAAAGGAAAGAAGAAATTAAATGGAGACAAAAGCGAAATTAAATTGAGCAACGACTAAACTACGGTAACCAGCGACCGATGCGCCCTCCACAGAAGTACCACCACACTCCGCGAACCGTCGAGCACCAAGCAACACCTTGAAGAAGGAGAGCACCCGCTGCTGCTCGGACAAGCACACATGGATACGACGGAGGGTAGACACGACACCCTTCAGGAAGGGAAGATGCCACCCACATGCATCACCGCGTCGATGCCGACCTAGCCGAAAAGATTTTTTACCGAAAAAACCCTAACATCGACCTGAACGATCCGAAGCACAGTAGCCCGCGAGAACGAAGCCTCGCCACCACCAAACACACCGCCAACCAACATGCGCCACCCACGGAGACGAAGCCAATATCATCGTCTCACCGAAGCTAGCTTCACGAGGTCTGCAAGACATAGGCGAGGAGTAACTTGAGCCGGCATCAACAGTACCGCGACCGCGCGAAAGGGAACTACCTCCACCGCCGGGGTGGTAGTCGACCTGACGCGGCTGCAAAGCACACCAATCCCCCTCAGGTTCGGTCGGGCCCAGCGGGCTCGTAAAGCCCCCTCGAGGGCACATCAATCCTAATGGAGTCTAGTCGGTCCCAGATCGGGCCCGTAAAGCCCGCAACCATGCTGTAACAGCCGGCCAGCCGTCGCTGCTGAGCCCCTACTCGATCTACACCCCAACCATCTGTAGAGCATGCCACGGAGCATGTCAGGTCGCCTCGACCCGACCCGACCCGGATAGGGCCCGAAGGGCCCAGATCTGGGCCAAGGATAAAAGCTGTCCTGCATAGCTGCCCACCAACAAACACGCCGCTACGCCACACCACATCCCCACGCGAGCGCCACCGCCACGCTGCTACCCGACAACACCGGACCACTGCCTCTGCCAGAGGGGGAAGAGCCCCGACTCACCACCACCGGCGCGGGGAAAGGCATGCCACCGTCGCCGGCACCTCCAAGGACCATGCCCGGCGGCAGTGACGAGGCGCGCAGGAGGGAGGGCCAAGGAGAGAAGGAACGACTGCGCGCCGCCGCCTCGGGGGGCGACGGTCGCGTGAGAGGGAGGAAGGGAGGAGGGCGAGGGTAGGGCGGCGCGGGCGGCCGTGCGAAACCCTAACTCGGGGAGAGGATGGGTTTGCGAGGTCCAGACGAGGAAGACGGGGGATATCTTCACTGTTCTGGCCTGAATTTCTTTTTGGAAAAAGGATATTTATAAATATCGAAAAATTGTGACAAAAATTCTAGATGAGATAATGATTGTCTCTACGACTGTGCAAAAACTCAAAGCGAAATATTCTGTATTTTGGGCTGTATAAAATGACAAATTTCTGGATGTGAGATGTGAACACTGCAAAATTCAAAAAAAATCTCAGATTTCTCAGTATTTGACATTTTTTTGTAGGTCGGAATACAAAATATTTATGGTGGCGAATTTGCAGAACTATAGAATACGTCATTTTCAACATGGAGGATTTTTTTTCCATAACTTTTTTGAACTTTTAAATGTTGATTTAACCTTTTTCTTAATAAACGGGACCTATGAAGCCCGTGCTCCAAAAGCACTTTCCGATTTTGTACGTGCTTGTGGTGTCCTTATATATAGCTAGGCATATTTGCCACAGAGCCTGGCACATCCACCCCCGGCCCTTATCTGTACACACCCGACACCACCACACCAGGGGCCTCCCATTTTGAACCACGCCACGCACTTCTTCTTCCTCCCTTCCATCCTAGCTCTACTTTTCTTCCTTTTTAAGGGGAATTGTCAGCTTTATCTTCCTACTCCATGAAAAACATCTCCGAGCTGGCTTGCATCTGCCTCCATTCTTAAACTGTATCTTCTTCATTTTGGTGGCATTTCAATTCCAACCAGACCTGCTGCTGATCTCCATTCTCCAGCTATCCTAGCTTGATCGATCTGTGCCCACGTGAGAGGGATCAAGATGGAGGCGAAGGGGAAGGAAAAGGGAGGGAAGAGAAACAGGTCCAACGGTAGCAGCGGTGCCGCGACGGTGGAGAGGAAGGAGGTGGAGAGGGAGAGAAGGCAGAACATGAAGGAGCTTTGCACAAAGCTCGTCTCCTTAATACCAGAAGAACACTGCTCCTCCACTGTAAGCATTTCTGAGTGTAGTTATTCCTTCAGTTACATTATCATCTTCTTAATTCCTGATCGAAATTTAAATTGGAATTTCGTTCATGGAAAAAAGAAGATTAGAATGTAATTGCGAATGCTAAGTAGCACAATTTCTTCACTTCTATGGGCATTTTTCTAACCAATTAATATAGCATACATTTCTACTTAAGCTTAGTTCCGCTCATCACATGAAATATTGTAATCAAGGGGATCTAGTGAGTTCGAGAAGAATCTATTTTTTTCTTGCCGTATGTTGCTCTCTTCATCAACAAAAACATATATGCTTATGTAGTAGTACTGTAGTAGTACATGCTTCTTTGTCCTTTTTGTTTTTGTGAGCCAAAAGCATCCATCGTTTTTCTTAACCATACACCGAGATGTCCACATTAGTAGTGTTGAAAGGTAGAAAAGTCTGAATCTGCTGCCTGGAAATTGTTAGCCTCACGTCTATTCCATTTTTATGGTATATTCTGAATATCCACGAGTTTTCAGAAAATATCCAAGGTCATCTTTGAAATGTGATCATTTTTGTTGGAAGCTATGTATGGTCTGTGTAGCAAAATTACTGCTCTAAATTGGGATGTCCACATAAGAAAATGGATACAATATTGATTCACCTGTGTCCATGAGGGGATGGCATTATTTTGGTGAAGAGGTTGGGTGTAATTGATATCTTTTCGATATTAATATATTACCTTTGTCGAAAAATTGAGAGGGGATGGCTAATGTGACCATTTGCTAAAAAAATCTGTTAGATCATAGTGTAACAGTAAAGTAAATGAATGAAACTAAGCTAACACTAGATCAACATTATAAGCTGCTTATATATTATGAATAGTTTGAGAAGATCTAAACTGATTAAGAGATACATAGATATGTAAATTAAATAAACAGCAACATGGTGAAAAAATATTACACTAGCAATCTAGAAAAGATGAAACACTTTCTCCTAGTCACTCGAGCAACATCACCACTGAAGGGTCCAACTTACAGCCCGTCAGCGCTAGTACCTCTTACAACGGCTGGTTTTATATGTCTGGTAGTGGAGACCGATTAGCAATGGGTAATTTTTTTTTCTGCAGTGAAACCAATTGATATCATGCAGTACTAGAAATGAATGCTCAATTGACAAAGAAAAAACAATTGCATGTAGTAAGTGCATCCAATTGGTAAGGAAGGATGATGTGGATAGAACATACAAAAAACTGAGTGACACACATATAAGGATCACATTGGAAAAACCACTATCTATTGAGACCCTCTCCGATAGAGGAGATAAACCGACTCAATATTAGAAATTTAACTTACCAAGATTACTTGTATGAGCTGAAATAATACCACATTACGTTATTAAATCTAAGTTTAAAATTCATTCTCATGCATATTGTTTTGAACTCAATTGTGCGTGAAATGTTTATGTAGGATACATTGGCCATGCCGGGCTGCCTGGAAGAAGCAACAACGTACATTAAGAGCTCAAAGAAAGGGTAGACGAGCTAAATCACAGGAGGAGCTCTGCACAAGCCATGGCTAGCTCAAGAGGAGCTGGGAATGGTGTCTCGATACCGACGAGCAGTGGAACGGGGCCAGAGTCAGAAGATGACAAAACTGGCAAAGCGTCGGTGGCGCTAGTAGTGGAGGTACGGTACCATGATGATTCGAGCATGGACATTTTGTTGACATGTAGCATAGAGAGGCCGATCAAGATCCACGTGGTGATCACCATCCTCGAGGAAGAAGGTGTCGAGATTGTCCACGCCAACCATTCCGTGGTTGGCCATAAAATCTTCTACACCATACACTCCCGGGTACAACACACACTATTTATACATCAACATGCTACTTTAATGTATTAAGAATGTACTATAAATTATTGATCGTGCAAAATCTAACAATACTATTTTAGTTTGTCATTGTAACTATTTTCAAATGTTAGTGGTCGAAGAAATTTTGATATCCGGCTCTAGAAATTTGTGCATTTAGGAAAGGAGACAATATGAAATAAATAACTAATCAATGAATTCTAAAATTAGGGATGTTACAACTGCACCAGCGAGAAGCTCTCTCATGCATCTCTCATGATCTGGGCTTGGCCGGCTGTTCTTGTCCTCCGTGCGTTTTGAGCCGTCAATTTCGCCCTAGATCTCGAACTGGCCGAGATATCCCTAGTAATTTAAACAAGAGAGAGAGGGGAGAGGGGAATGACGAGAGTGGTGTATACTTGTACGTGATAATGTGGAATAATTAATTCCCTCTCTATGTAGCAAGAGAGAAAAGATCGGAGAAAGCCCGAGACTTTGAAAACGACTATAGATTCACTTGCCTTAAAGGGTGTTTTCGTTCTTTTTCTTTTCCGACTCAACAGGCTAGAAAAACATTCTTCATTAATTTAAATGTCTCCGGATATTATTTCCCATTATTTTCTGCAACATGGAGGACATTAATACGTAGAATCATGCTTTTTCTTGTCATAAAGATGATAAATCAAACTGACAATCTAGTTTGGTATGAAATTAGCATGTGTCTTGCACTAATTGATTTTATCCTTGTGAACTGTGCAGGCCTTGAGCTCAAGAATTGGCGTAGATGTTTCAAGGGTCACAGAAAGACTGAAAGCATTGGCAAAATAACAAATCAACACATAGAAATTAATATATTAGAGAAAAGATTATAAGAAACTTCTTACGGGCTATACATGATGTTTAGCTAGTTGTTGAGTACAAGTGGAGAAGAACCTAGGCAACGTCCTCTCCATGTTCATTTGACAACGTAATCGTTAGACAAAGAAATTATGTTGTTCGTCAATGGATCGAAATTCACCTTGCAATTTTGATTCAAGTTTGTATATGTCAACACCTGCTGTACGTATGTTGCTGAATTTCCGATCCACCGAAAGCCAGATTCTATATGCCATGTGTGCATACTGTACTTTATTATCCCAATTATATATCACACGGTGGGGAGCAAAAGAGCAGTATGACTTGACAATAATTATTTAAATAACCAGCCGCAATTCGGTCATGCGATATTGTAGAAAGGAACTCCTCGGCTAGTGCATTGCGACCAGAATAAAGAGATTGCTCGTGGATGCATATACGTGACTTTCTCCAGAAAATTGTAGACAGTCCGGGCAGGAACAAATCATAGGAAAGGACCTTTATTCCTTTCAACATCAGCATACTTTGACATGGTCAGGACACTGACAGTTAAATTAGTTTTGTTTGGCAAAAGTTGAACTTGAGTAAAACCGAAGAAAAAATATGTTGTTGTCAGGGTGGGTATGGACTGATTAAAGTATCATGCCTAACAAAGAAGTCTACGCAGTAAGATTCAGCAAATATAGGCCGTGTTCCAAGAGAAAGGGCTGGATGAAAGGGAGAGGCAGATGTTACTGCATGTAAATCGTGCCGAATATGTTATGCGCTCGGTGCTTGATTTCCTTTCGCGTCGATCGGAGAGCGATTGAGCACGCTTGCCATGGTGAATCTGTCTTTTTTTTTTGAAACGGAAAATCCAGCCTCCACTAATTAAAACTTAAGTCACCAAGGGCCAGTAACTAAAGATTATTATTTAATAACCAACAAATGCAATGTTGATTTCTAAATACATTCAGAAACCAGATTTTAGCAAAACACGAAGAGATCAAGAACGTTGGTGACGATAAATAATTAGCAACCAATAGTTAATTTGTAGTAACCAAGTACCTTGGTGACTAAAGCTCTATTCTCTTGTAGTTATTCATGAATTTGCCTTTCTTTACAAAACTTATTGCAATGGTGAATCTATTTATATTTCCGAAAACATCTCATCCACTTTGCGGCTTACAAAACCAAGTACCATGCAGTCATTTTTGTAAAGTAGTACTCGGTCAGGGAGCATAGAACAGGAAACCGAAATGCACTTGCCAACCACACAATGCATTCTAGCTTAATACAAAATTACTTGAAAAATTCGATAAACTACCAAGTCCCGCACAGGAGTTGGACGATAAACTACCAAGTCCCGAGTAACTGTTGGTAAACACAGTAGCTGGACTAAGTCCCGAGAGAGTTCAGTTATCGGTATGGCCTGAAGGTATATATGCGACTTGATGATCTTTCACGCCACAACTGTGAAAGCCTGGTTTGGAACGAGGATTCCTATGATCTTGACTTGAAGTATCTTGAATTTGAATTCTTAGCGGGTACTCCGTATAAAAAAAGAAGATGTTTTAGCATTTTTTAGACAAAACGTATCTAAAACATGTCTACGTACGTGTTGTCTAGCAAACGGCAAAACATCCTACATTTCGATAGGGAGGGAGCAGTACCGTGCATGAAGTGATGCTCTACTGTCTTCACTCTTCACTCGTTACTTGTAGTTATTTCGAATTTGTACTCGATCTTATTATGGATTATTTGGAATAAAATACGTTATCTTTGTGTCGCTAGAAAACGGAACATGCGCTGTGTGAAGCATCGTTGCTTGGAGCTAGTGTGTGTGGTCGAAAAATTATCATCCGTGGAAAGGAGTTGCTGCATGTCTATGGTAGGGTCGCAGTTTCCGACCCGGCAAACAGTGTGAATTAACCACGGACAACATAATTTCTTTGTAACCACGGACGAATTTTCAACTTAAGGGTCGCAGTTTCAGACCCGGGACATGGCTAGGCGAGAACCGAAAGAATTGTGTAGGTGGTCCCTCGATCGATCGCTCGGTTTTGCTGTAATCGAGTTCCGAAAGATCCGAAAACACTGGGAGGCCCATCGCTGTACATATTTTTGGCAATTGGCGATGGTGGTCCTGTATGCACTTTATATCTTTGGGTAACAATTTAGTTTAGGAGATGAACTGTTGTACAGTAGTATGTACGGATGTGTTCCAGCATGAGCTAGGTGCAGTGCGTCAACGTGCTACTGTCTGCATCATGCTCCTCTGCGCGTGGCTTCTGACGGTGGCTCGATCGGTCCACACACGACGGCATTTGCCAGGACAACTTGTTGTGAAGGCAATTGACTCCATGTACAACGGAAGATCGACTCGGGAAGAATTCCACACGAAACAGTTCACTTCTTAAGTCCACACCAAGGCACACACGAACCAGTTCAGTTTAAGGAGCAGAGGTTGATACGAGAAACACATGTGGCTTTTCTGCTGAAAACATCAAGCAGCAGTGCACACGCTGACACGCGGATTGGCCAATAGCCTACCTGCGACGGTTTTTATGTCAATTGGCACGAGAGCGACGTAATATCTACCGTGCCACATTTCGACGAAACAGGCTTTCGCCCCGCTTTATAAATAAAGCGACGGCCGAACCAATACAAAGTGATGAAAGACTCTCGTACAAAGCAGACCAAGAATAAACAAAAAAAACACAGGACAACCGAACTTGCCACCGATAACACAGTGAGACCGAAAGAACCTGAACCCCACGACAAAGCCCCCAGGAGGGTAACGATGCCTCACGCCGCCATTGTCGAGACCGCAGTCAATGGTTTTCATCGGAGCCCAGATGTGTAGAAGGTAACCACAACGGTGCCCCCCATGAGGGTTACGAAACCCGCAGGCCTCGCCACCGCTGGCGCCGGGGCGCTAGGCTTTCGCCCAGAGAACACCTTCGACCACACCCACTCTTTCGGACCGTCCACCATCATCGAGTCAGGTTTCCAGAACACGATCTGGGAGCTGCCTTTGTCGAAACGCCGCCAGCGCCAAGGTCCCCTGTCGCCCGCTCCTCGCCATCCAGATGACCAAAGGGTAGGGCCATCACCACTCTCACGCCACTCCACCGTAGAGCCGCCCGTGCAGTCTTCCAGGGCCGCCGTCCCGGCGTACGAGATCCCTCACCAACAGTGTGGCCGAACACCACCACGCCACGAACACTGGAACGGACAGGGGAGAACATTGCCAGGCACCCGACCCTCAGACAGTGAGGATAAACCAGCAGGACGCACCCGCCAGTCAAACCCACAAAGCCCGTACCGGGGCTGCTAGATCTAGGGCCTTCAGGCCCGGATCCGGCGCCCCAACCACTCCATGGTCAGGGGGTGGGCTCCCAGAGCGGAAGCCCCTGAAACTAGTCGACCCGTGGGGTCCGACCAGCCCGATCCAAGTCCACAGGGCCCAGATCTAGGCCCAGGCCAGACGCACCACCATCGCTGGCCAGCTCCACCCTGCAGCCGTCTGAGGGTCGCGCCAGAATCATCCTTCCCGTCGCAGGCTCCACCACCATGTTGGCTCAGTGCCAAACCAGCACAGCCGGCCACGATCTCTCTCCTCCATGGCTCACCACCGCCAGCGCGCCCGCCAGCGCCCGCGGGAGAACTTAGCTGCCCAAGTCGCCGCCGACACGCCGTAGACGACGCCTGCGCGAGGGACTGCCGGCACAACCGTCGGTGAAGACCTCCGCCGCCAAGGGAACACCGCCGCCAGCCATGTCTGCCCCACGAAGCCTCCCTCGCGCGCGGGGAAAGGAAGTCCCGCCGCCGCCGGAACCACGCGGGCTTTGCCCGGTGGCAAGAGCCGGCGGCGGCAGAGGAGGATGGGAGGAGAGGTGGGACGGGCGCGACGCTAGGGTTAGCGCCTGGTCGCCCGTGGGGGGCGACGCGGGACACGGGAAAAAAAAATAGAGATGGTGTTTGTAGACCATGCCACATTTCTGAGGTCCCAAATAGGCAAGGCCCGACATAGGAATCTTTAGAGCATCTCTACTACTCGTTCGACCCCTCAAGACGCCCGGCGAACCAATTTTGGCGCCCTAGCAGTCAAGTTCGGCCTAGGGGGGGGCGAAACTTTCCACTCGTTTTCGGCCCCAGCAGTCGACCAACTCGGCACAAATTTTAAACATAGGTTCCCGCTACAAAAAGGGCATAGATTCGGCTGCACAGGCGGGGTCTTGCCATAGTTCGGCGGCGATCATGCCAGAAGTGGCGATAAACAAAATTAAACTTCGGCGGGCAGCATCAGACTGCGATCACGCCACACAGGGCGACAAAAAGAGGCGTTGCGGCGGCCATCTGACAATGATAGTGGCGGGACCAGATTGTGATCACCTCGTCCTCCGCGACGGTGACCACCTCTTCCTAGACGACATAATCCACGAGGTTGTGGGCAAAAGCAGTGCGGCTGTGGACTCGACGATGGGCGCGCACGCAACGTCTTCCTCGGCAGCCGATGGCTGGGCGGTGGGTGCAGGATCTCGGCGCGTGACGTCGACATATGGTTCAGGATGAGGTCGCACTTGGACTTCCACCATGCGGCCACCTGGGGGGTCATCGTCGCCGGATCTCCGGCCTATAGGAACGCCAAGTCTGTGTTCCTTTTCTTCGCGACGACATTGGTCTTGAGGAGCTCGAGCTTGATGGTGTTCTTCTGCATCAGCTCCGACCACCTCGCGGCAGTTTTCTCCTCCCGGGTGATGGCGAGCTTCTCCTTGGCGAGAACGTGGGCGTTGGCATCGGTGATGCATTGCTCGATTGCCGCCTGCACCCTGTCGGCCGACGGTGCTCCTGCCTTCGCCGCCTTGGCCGGCCAGCTAGTAGGTCGACGGCGAGGCAACGCTCTGCTGGCTCGGCCACAGGAAGTGACCGGTGAGATGAGGGACAGGGTGATGTTGCGGCTAGGGGCGGCGTCGGCGGTGGTCGCATCGTAGTCCGCATCGCGGCATTCGCGGAGGTGTTGCTTTGCGCCACGGACGCGCGAGATGCCTCCTCCACCGCGACCACCGCTCCCTGGCCTTCCTCATGTCCTCCTGGTTGCGCCTGTTTTCGGTGAAGGTGCGTCGGCGGGTGAGCTCGATCGCCCACGCGGAGTTGGTCCAGCTGGCCGGTTTGGGTTTTGCTGCTCTCTGCTTTCGCGGGAGGGGGGGGGGGGGTTGGCTCGCTTGGATCGGCGGCAGCGCGGGGTGCTCTGAATTTCTTTGGCGGCATTGACGAACAGATCTTGAGCGGCGAGCAAGAAATGGCAGGATCTAGGGGCGGGGAAAGGGTTGTTGTGTCGGGAAGAAGGGAAATGGCGTGGAAAAAGGCGGGGAAAGGATTGTTGTGTCGGGAAGCAAGAAATGGCGCGAAAATAGGCAGGGAAAGGCGCGCGGTCGCCGACAGCGCGGCTCCACCAGAACTTTCGCCCAATTTCGCCCCAGGCGCCCCCGGTGCGATCGGTTTGGCTTGGGTTTGCCGGGGAATTTTTTGGCCCAAACCGGCGAAAAACGAAATCCGGGGGGGGGGGGGGGCGAAATTTTGACTGCCGGTGCCGAAAAAGTGGCCTGGGGGGCATCCTGGGGCGGAGGGGGGTGGGGCGAGTGGAGACATGGTAACACTGCCCCTTTAGTGATTTTGATTATGTGAGCATGTCAGGTTTTGTGGGACCCACCACTTATCCACCTGAGCTCTGGACCCGCAACTAGAGCGTTGGGGGCCCACCACTTGCAGTACGAGAAGGGATCCTGAGCCATCCCCATGGCCATGTTCAGCCACTATTGCCTCCCATTTTCGCCACCCATTCGTTTTGTTCTTCTTCTCCGGCACCATCGAGAGATTTCGAGCGCCGCTTCATGCTCCCTCCTCTCATGGCCGCGGTATGGTGACGTGCGGATGACACACTGTCCTGACTGTCCACGCTGCGCGTTATTGAAACAGTTGGTTTCTAGGAAGGATTAGAATCGCAACTTTGGGCGCGAATTTGTGAAATGCGAGAGCAAGCTAGAGGTGGAGGGCGAGGGCAAGGAGAAGGTTAGATTCTCGCATCCTTTTGCTATGATTTTTCTATTGTTTTCGCTAGACCTGGGATTTAGAATCAATGATTAACTTTTTAGATCCAGAAGAAATGTTGCCATTTTGAGTGGATGGATGAGTACATTGAGCGGCTTGAAGTGGAGGAATTAATTAATCTGGGAGCGGGAGCTACCTAGGAGCTCAATCTGCCCCGACTGAGGATAAATTGGGCGTTCCGACGATGGGGGATGTTGACCTTAAGGGGGAACTGAAGAAGCTGAACAAGCACTTAAAGTAGATGATTGATCTGAAGAAGCAGGCTAATCTGGTAGCTGCTGTATTTTATGTTAGGGTTGTTCTAGGAGTTGTTTGCTTGCTGATCATCAGTCGTTAGAGGGCTTGCTGTTAGGTTTTCCCTGTTATTACTATGTACCTAACTTGTCTGGCAAGATTAATTCGATGGATACTATGCTCTTTGGTTTAACGCTGAGTAAATGGCGACAGCTATTCGCCCAAGTATTGTCCGTGTAGCTTCATTTGTTCAATTCTGTACTCTAGAGCTGTTGGATGTATGTCCAGGAGGCAATACAATACATAAGTTTCATGATTAATGTATTATGTTTTTATGCTATAACTGATGTGGTCACTGAATATGTGATTCAGAGGAAAACCCACACACACGTGTAGAAACATAAACGCACTGTTATAACCCTCTGCCATGTCTCATGGACAGACTCATTAATAATATATGACCATATTTTCCTGGTCATGGACATGTTATGACAATATTAATTGGAGGACATTGTTGTTTCAACATTGTGGATGTGTAGACCCAAGTAGTTGAGATATTACGAGATTTGTTTGCTAAATAGTATCGACACAAGATGATTATTTTGTTTGCTTCCTTAGACCATGAGAATATACGATGATGTTCACCAGAGAGATCATTTTGGTATAGTCAAGAATCACACCGTAAACCGGGTGATCGAAAAGGCTATCATTGGGGTGGTCTCGAAGGTTTTCATTTCATCGTGATAGTTCAAGACTAGAATTACTCCTGTAGATATTTGAGAGATACATCCTGGATCCACTCTGTGATATTGTATCGGGTAATAAGTCTGCACAGACAAACAAATGACACTAGTCATGGTGATACTATAACATGGTGATATGTTGCAAACTTATCTATCATTTTTATGCTCCATGCTTGTTTCTATCCAATACCATTATGTTTTCCACATGTTGTCCTTTGTTTTCCATATGTTTTCATACACTAAACTATTAACAAGATGCCCTAGGCCAGTTGTTGCTTTCTGGTTTTTTCTATTTTAGAAAAGTTCTTACATAAATATTCTCGAGAAGGGTTAAAAATCCAAGGAGATCATTTTTTACACGGAACAAAGACGGAGTACAAAGAAGATCCGAGGGGTGTCAGGTGCGGCCCCACCCTAGGCCACGCCTGGTGGGCCCCTGGGCGCCCCGACCACTGCCTCTCTTTGCCTATAAATTTCCCTTAACCCTAAAAGTTCGGGGATGGATTTATTTTCCACGAAACATACAGAGAGGCACCGTCACCTCGAAAGTCCAATCTAGGGCTTCTGCAGCCCTGCTCCACCACCCTGTCGGAGGAACGAATCGTCACGGGAGGCTGATGTTGACGTGATCACACGCTCGTTGGGAGACCTCAAACGAAAGGTCTGATGTAGTCCAGCGGAAATTTTCCCCTAGCGTGGAACCAGAGTTTATCAAACCAGTAGGACTTTGTAGTCTTGAAGAAGGTTGCTTGTATCAATGGTGATATTTATTGATGTTGAACAAGCGTGGAACCTGCACATAAGCAGAAACTCTCTCTTGCCCCAACTTTCCGGAAGGTTGTCAATCTTCTGGTCTTGCTGAAAACAGGAGAATTAAACGTATAGAGTCTTGTAGAGTAATAACAGTAAGAATAGAACAGTGAGGAAACAACGATGAAAAGTGCTTAAAAGAAGGTTGCGAATATGCGGTAAATAGGACCGGGGGCCATAGGTTCACTAGTGGTGTCTCTCCAAAGAAAATAAACATGTTGGATGAACAAATTACAGATCATCAATTGACAAATCATGAACGTATAACAATACTATTACAACAAGATATAGTTCATGGATTCTACAATTTGACGCATTATGTCAAGGCATATGTACCGCTATCCAGCATGCATCCATATACAATTCCACCTCAAGAAAGCTATCAAACAAATCTCTCTGGTATTAAGTTGGAGCAACAAAGTCATTGTTTTGTGTGCAATAGACAAATGCATTAATAACAATACATAATGTAAGGAGTGGTTCTCGTCCGTAGGCAAGAGCACCACTGTTTTCTTCCTAGTGGCAATAGCACATCCTCCACCTGCATTTTTCTGTCACCCAAGTGCAGGCAACAAGGAGGCATGAACGCACTATCTAGCATATAAACCCTCTCTTGGAGGTGAAAACAAATACGTGGCCAAGGTAATCATAAACATCAGAGAGCATTCCGAGAAAAGATTAAAGCTCTATACAAATATAAGTGAAGCATCTCAGATTGACCTGAACAAAATAATCATAATCTCATGGTTCATCGGATCCCAGCAAACACAACGTGCACAATTACATAACAGTGGTCTTGATCATGTGAGGAACCTCACGAGACTCTAAACATGGAGGTATAGGGGAGAGAACAACCATCTAGCTACTGCTATGGACCCCTAGTCCTGAGATGAACTACTCGCGCATCTGCCCGGGGGTGATCATGGCGATGTAGATGCCTCCGATGATGACCCCCCCTCTCTGGTAGGGTGTCAAAGCACGCCTCGAGAAGCCCTAGACTGAACTTTTGAGGTGACGGCGCCTCTCTGTATGTTTCGTGGAAAATAACTCCGTCCCCGTAATTTTTAGGGTTGAAGGCAATTTATGGGCGAAGAGGCGGCGTGAGGCGATGGCCAGGGCCGCCAGGGGCGCACCAGGCGCGACCAAAGGAGTGACATCGCCTGGCACTCTTCTGGTGCCCCCCTGGGCCCCCTCTTGCTCTTCTTTGGACTCTGCCTCCGTTCCGGGTAAAAAATGATCTCCGTGGATTTTCAGACCTTTCCGAGAATATATCATTAAGAACTTTTCTGAAATAGAAAACAAACAGAAAATAACAACTGGCCTGTGGCATCTTGTTAATAGGTTACTCTGTGAAAACATCCGTAAAATGGAAGAAAACATGTGGAAAACAAAAGGTATTGGGTAGAAAACAAGCATGAGCATAGAAAATTATAGATACATTTACAACGTATCAGCATCCCCAAGCTTAACTCCTGCTCGTCCAAGAGTAGGTAAGTGATAACAAAGTGATTTTTGTGGTGAGATGAAGCCAACACAAATCTTGATCAATGTTATTTAAAAGCATTGCAAGCTGAGATCAAAGTACATTAACAAAGGCATGATAAATATTATTTGAACTATTGTAAACTTAGCAACCATGTTGCATATGAAAAGTAACACAAACAATAGACAATGAATAATGACACATTGAAAGTGATACGTTGGTTTCAATCATAAAGAAAAACATAATAAAGTGGTATCCAGCTCGTCCTTCGTGTGGTAGCAAAACATAAATGTCAGGACACCTTCAAAGTTTAAATGGTGACTAGATACTAATAATTTGAAGAAAGCAATACCCCAATCATCGATCAATCAATAATAAATTTTGGGACTATGCGCATTATACTCAGAATGACAACTATGCTTAGCTGGTGCATAAAGTAAGAAGATGAAGACTCATCATAAAAGTAATAGAAAGGCCCTTCATAGAGGGAAGTAGGCATTACTCATGTGCTAGAGCTTTTTATTTGATAAAACAAAGGTATCGAAAACAATTTTGAGAGAGGTGTATGTCTATGTCAACGAATGGTAATGAAAAACTTATCATAATCCATGTCAAGCAAAGTGTTTAGACTTTTGAGAGCGGCTTACGTTAGCATTTTTTCTTTATTGGTTGGCACTTCCCCACCTTTCTTTCACAAACCAGGGCTAGCCGTATCCACGGGTACCCACCAGCTTTCATCAAACCATGGAGAAGTGCCTTTTTATTATTATATTATTTGGCACCAGCTCTCTGCAAATTTAGATGAGCACAGATTCCATACACATTGGGTGAAATAAGGAAGAAGAAATTTGCTTGACATAAACCATAATAAACTTTAAATACTTCCCAGAGGCTAGAGGTGAATTTTTTTTATAGTCATAACATGGTGTGAGCATGCGCCAAGTCAACCCAGATAAATCATTCAAAGGAGAGATACCACAATACCATGCTTCAATATGAGAAAACAACACATGATTAATTTCAATGGGACATTAAGCACTCTCAGCTATTTGATACTAGTCATGCTACATCATATATAACTAAGAAAACAATTAAAAGAACATATAACATGACATGCCGAAGCCTAAGACACAATCAAATCAAGCTTCCTATTGCACCACTATAAGCATGAAACATTTTACTCTTCTCCAACACAAATCAACTTAGTCAAGACAAATCTCAAAGAAAATAATCATCAAAGACCAGAGAGATAATCAAATATAACTGAAGCAAACCAACAAACTCTGAACAAAATTCGAGTGAAAAACAAGAGCTAAACACAATACTAGAAAAAACGGAACACCAGCAGAAAAATAAGAGTGAAAACTATGGTGTTCTAGGCAATGAAAACAAAGCGTGTTTCTCTCCAAAATAAAAGTGTGAGTATCAAACCAAAAGCTAAAGCAAATAAAACAAAACAAAAATTAAAGAAAATTAAAATTACGCTCCAAGAATAACACATATCATGTGAATAAATAAAAATATAGTGTTTTGAAAGAAACCTAATATTTTTGTTGATAAAGAAGAGGATGCCTTGGGTATCCCCAAGCTTTCATGTTTGTACTTCTTGGATATGTCTTGGGGTGGCATGGGCACCCCCAAGCTTGAGCTTTTTTCCATCCTTCATCTCATCACATCATTCTTCTCTCCCTACAATTGAAAACTTCCTCCACCTAAAACTTCTCATAATCTTCATTAGCAATGTTAGTGTAATCAAAATAATAAATCCAATTGGCTCAGTTTCAACATAAGTCTAACACTCCATGTAAATTTTTTGCTACTATAACAACTTATTTTAAAGATCTTCCCCTAAAAAAAAACACCAAAAGAAAGAGATTAAGACGCAACTGACATATTGGTAGAAATCTATCAAAACAGAACAATCGACAAAGATGGTTTTTTTAGAAAATCTTCTGTTGTTCAAATTAAAACATGGGAAACTAATGAAAGTTAGATAACAACTTGGGGCATGTCGCTATTTTGTTTCAAAGCAATCCGATGCTCTGGCTGAGAGAAATTATTTTTTTGGTAACAACCCAGAAATCTGGTTCAGAACAGGAACTTCCCCAAATCGCACTACCTCTCTATTAGAGGTTACTATCGGCACAAAAACAGGATAAAAAGGATAAGGAGCGGTTGATACAGAGGTAAAAACTTCCAAAACATAAAAAGAACAAAATAAAACAGAAGAAATCAAAAGGATAATGAAGGAAAACAAAAGTGAGTTGCCTCCCACAAGCGCTTTTCTTTAACGCCTTTTAGCTAGGCATGAAGAACGAATCAATTATTATCAATCAGTTTGAGGAGGTCGAACTCATCATAGGGGCATTAAATTTTCCACACACAAGGTCTAGAATCTCCTCTCTATTTTCTTTTAGGTTTACTCTTTTCATCAAAGATATTCTCCGGAACAACCCAACCAAAATTCTCCTCTGATGCCTTAGACATTGCTAAAAGTTTGAATGGTATAGGGATATTAATTTCTTTTTAACCTTCAGTTCTTCCTTCATATTTCATTCTATCAATATATGAACTTTTAAAAGTATGATTAATAGCAAGACCGTAGCCAAGTGTCTTGTAACGAGAAAAAACTTTTCTAGCTTATATAGCAATGTCATTAAATTCTAAGAGTAAAGCATTCAACACGAAATCCCTTTCTTTTCCTGGTTCCATGCTATCAAGTTTAAGAAACATTTGTTGTATAATAGGATTGAGGTTGACAGAGCTAGCTTCTACCATGGAAACCAAAGAAGCTATAGCGGTCTCATAGTTATGGGAAGTTTAACTACAAGTTTATCATCAAAATCATGAAGCCCATTAACATGATTAAAGAATTCTTGAATATTGTTTCTTCCAATAATGAATCTACTTCCTACTTTTAGATATTTCATAGCAAATTTAGGAGTAGACATCTTAGAAAATCATCAACAAAACTAACACGAAGATGAAATTAAAAAATAAGACAAATAAAAGACTAGAAACTAGAGAACTATTTTTGTTTTGTTTTTGATAAACAGAAAACAAGACTAAACAAAAGTAAACTAAGCAAGAACAAAACAAAAGAAAGAGAGTGGAAGTATGAGATTCCCCTTGCAGGAAGCTAGAAGTCCCCGACAATGATGTCAGAAAAAGTACTTGATGCTAACGTGATCACACGCTCGTTGGGGGACCCCAAGCGGAAGGTATGATGTAGTCTAGTGGAAATTCCCCCCCCCCCCAACGTGGAACCAGAGTTTATCAAACCAGTAGGACTTCGTAGTCTTGAAGAAGGTTTCTTGTATCAACTTTGCCGTTTATCGATGTTGACCAAGCGTGGAACCTGCACACAAGCACAAACTCTCTCTTGTCGCAACTTTCCAGAAGGTTGTCAATCTTCTGGTCTCCCGAAAAATAGGAGAATTAAATGTATAGAGTCTTGTAGAGTAATAAAAGTAAGAACGAAACAGCAATGAAACAATGATGAAAGTTGCTTCAAAAAATGTTGCAAATATGAGGAAAGTAGGGCCATAGGTTCACTAGTGGTGTCTCTCGAAAGAAACAAACATGCCGGGTGAACAAATTACAGCTAGGAAATTGACAAATCATGAATGTATAACAATACTATTATGACGAGATATAATTCATGGGTTCTAACATTGTAGGCATTACGTCAAGGCATATGGACCGCTATGCAGCATGTATCCATATCTACCAGTCCATCACAATAAAGCTATCGAGGGAAATCTCTTTGGTATTAAGTTGCATCAACAAAGTGATCACTTTGTGCGCAACAAACAAATGCATTAGGAATAACACATAATGTAAGTAGTGATTCTCATCTGTAGACAAGAGCAGTGTTGTTTTCTCCCTAGTGGCAACAACACATCCCCCCTTCCCGCATGTTTCTGTCACTCAAGCGCAGGCAACAGGGAGGCATCAAACTGCTATCTAGCATATAAACCCTCTCTTGGAGGTTAATACGTCCATTTTGCATCACTATTTTATATCATAATTTTCTGTTATTCATCGATATATTTCATGTTATGATGCATCTCTTATGTTATTTTATCTTATTTTGAATGTTTTATAATTTTTGGAGAATAAACACCGGGACCAGAAATCTAATTGAAAAAGCACCGTCGAGATATCATATTTCAGAAGATCAGAAGAAGAAGGGGGACATCCGGGGGTTCCTAAAAGTTCAGAGGAGGAACTCAGCTAGAAGGAGATCTGGAGGGGGGACACCAGGGGCCCACACCTAGGGGTGGCGAGCCCCTGGCCGCGCCACCTAGGGGTGCGGCCACCCTGGCCCACCTCTGGGGGTCATCTTTGGCGTGCCTGGCCCCGAGGGAACCCTAAGACTCATTCTATCCCCGAAGAATTATTCCGTCGCCGCCGCGGGGCGGAAAACACCCGAGAGAGAAAAGCTCTCTGGCAGGGAGAAATCTATCGGGGAAATTCCTCTCCGAAGAGGGGAAATCACCGGCATCGTCACCGTCATCGCTCCGAGAATCATCAAGATCGTTGTCATCATCATCATCATCATCACCACCAGCACCATCACCCTCATCATCCACCTTCATCCCGATGTAACAATTAGGGGCCTCTGTCGTTGTTTTGCATTAGATCTCTCTCCCGGTGTGGATTACTTGTTAGTAGTTGATGCTTGTGAGATTTATCGGTGTTTGCACTTTATGACCAGATTGTTATCATCCATTATATCACCTCTGATCATGATCTATATGATGTGTTGTGAGTAGTTCATGTTGTTCTTGAGGACATGGGAGAAGTCAAGTTGTTAGTAGTGAAGTAATGTTGAATAATATTTAATGTTTGATATTTAAGTTGTGGTGTTATTCTTCTAGCGGTGTCATGTGAACATCGACTACATGATACTTTAGCATTTATGGGCCTAGGGGAATGCATCGTGTATTTGGCTACTAATTGTGGGGTTGCCGGAGTGACAGAAACCTAAACCCACTTTAGGAAACCATTACACGAGGGAGCGTAGGATCCCGGAGTTTAAAGCTGTGGTTAGATTTATTTCTTAATTACTTTCTTGTAGTTGCGGATGCTTGCAAGGGGTATAATCACAAGTATGTATTAGTATTGGATGGGACGGTACATTAGCATAGGTTCACCCACACAACACATATCAAAACACATAACATTATTCAGCTGCATGGAACAAAAGCACTTGACAGAAACCTCCCGTGTGTCCTCGAGAACGTTTGTTAATCATAAGTAAACTCACCGGCTTGTCCTTTGCCAAAGAAAGGATTGGGACACTTGCTACAATTATTATTACTGCATTTTATTTACTCGCACTTTATTTATCTGCAATATCAAAAACTTCTACAAATCTATTTTCCAGTATTTACAGTTATTCCCTCATTGAAACTGCTTGTCAACACCTTCTGCTCCTCGTTGGGTTTGACACTCTTACTACCTCCACTCCGATGAATAAGGCGCACACGCATTTCAAGACAAAGTTTGACCGAAAGATTTAAGTAACAATATCTTGACTATATAGTGAAACTTTGACATTTTTAGATTCGTAGTGAAAAACACTTTCTAATGATATTGATTTTACACCAAATATTATTATATATATGGATTAATTCTTGGTCAAAGGCAAATCTCGAAAAGCGTGCGCGCCTTATACTTGTGGGTCATCAAGACTATTTTCTGGCGCCGTTGACGGGGAGTGAAGCGCTATTGGGAAGTGGAATTGATAAAAGAAGCTTTTGATGTAAGTGCTATTTTTATTTCTCTCTACTGCTTTATTACACTATGTTTGGAACTCCTTTTGAGTCCTTATTTGCGGGCACTGCTTCCACTGCTAGGGTAGTAAGTGACCCACCGCATGATGATTTGGATCCTTATAAAATACCTATAAAGATTGTTAAACATGTTATGGATAATTGCTATTCAGGTGATGGAAATGTCCATCCTGGTGATCATTTGCCCTTTTTACATGAATTATGCGAGTTGTTCAAGTGTGCAGGTATTACAATGAGCCAAGTGAAGAGGAAATTATTCTCTGTATCATTGACAGGACGAGCCGCTGAATGGTTCAAACTGTTGAAAAATAGCTAGACTGTTGAATGGGAGGAAATTGTACCTCTCTTTTATTCTAAAGTCTATCCTCCAAGTGAAATCCATAGAGATCGGAATTATATATATAATTTTTGGCGTCATGACGAAGAGATTATTTCCCAAGCATGGGGGAGATTGAAGTTACTAATACTCAAATTCCCCATTCATGAGCTCCCCAGTAATATCATTATTAATGATTTCTATGCAAGGCTTCCTCTCCATGATAAGGATTTATTGGATGCTTCTTGTTATCGATCATTTACACGTATGAAGGATCAAGCTAAATGGGATCTTTGTCGTGGGATAATCACGGCAGACGTTACCGGGGGTAACTGATCTTGGGGCAAGACGACACAGGCGTTTGGGAGAGGGTTTAGCTCAGAGGAAAACATGATGGAACTCGATCTGGTAGCCGGCAATCAAGTCGCCGAGTCTCCGATCTTAATATATTAACTTGATCTCTCGTATACACTGGATGCTCGATACCAAGCGATGATGCTAGGGTTCTTGGATCTCCCTCAACTAGACCTAGGGGTCGGTTTATAAAGCACCCGTACCCCCTGGCTTACTCTCCAAGGCGCACCCTGAATCCTACCCGGACACCGCATACAAACTCTAACCTTCCTTTACCGTAACCCACAATCCGGTTTACGAGGCCTACAAACTTGGGCCTTCCAGAAGTTTCTTTATCCTTAGCCGGATCTTGCGCAGCGTCCTTTGGGCCAGGTTATGCCTTGGAGTTGGCCTACCGGGTTAGCTTCCCTCCATCAGTAGTCCCCAGAATAGCTTGGGCTTCACGGATCCTTCCTTGAAGCGCTTGCTATTCCCTGAAGAAAAACATCAAATGCCCAAATGCATGAAGGCCGGGTTAAAACGCTTCGATAAACAGCTAGGCCCAACTCCACGGTGGCCATATAGTAACCCGGCTTCTCTCCAAACACCCGGCTTAGCTTTCCGGGTCTAAGCCCTGATAAAAATGTTAAGATCCTGCACTTTACTTGATAATTGATCTTGATATTATGAAGAATATCTCCTTCTTATTCCTGCCCAGATATCACGTTCAACACTTAAAGCATATTTCGCAAAACTCAAACAGATAGCCGTTACTCCGTAATCCCCGGCTCCCGCTCGTGGAACCAAACTTATCCACCCGAACCATTATAAATATGCTCGTAGGGGTAACCCTAACCCCAACGGCTCACTTTCTCCCATTCCTCTTCCTTTCTTCCTCCGTGCTCAAGCTCACAGAGCGCTACCATGGAAACCCCGCGCGCATCACCGGAGCCTATCAGCCGCCGGCTACGCTCCGCCACAGCGCGCTCTGCACCGCCGCCAAGATCCACCGCCAAACCCCCGACCGGCCCGTCGGGAATCGCAAAGGGGCATCAAGCTTGTGATATTTGCCTCCGTCGAGCTTCACTTCAATCTCCTCCAGTAAGCCTCCCATACCCGTTAACTGGCCTCCGCAATTTCTTGATTTTCTTCAGATTAGATCTAGGTCAACCCGCCGGTCATTTTCCCGGTCATGCCGAATTAAGTTACTTGTACTCATTCTAGTTCATCCAATGGATTGGATACTAACTTTATTTTACTTCCCTACCGCCCATAGCTGCTAATTTTGCCACAAATCCAGAAATGGAATCTCTAGCCTGGGCTCGGGCCGCCCAATTTTTCCGCCCTCACCTCTATCATCCGGAAAATCTTCCCTTTTCCGATTCCCTTTATTCGTAATAGGTACATGTGTAACCATCTATCACCCTCGAACATTCTTTCAATGCATAAGCCTCCATGATTTTTATAATGATGCTTGATACCCGGATAGCTTGAACCTTGCTCCACGGAATGACACCCGGATAGTATGTAACTTCCATATTGTCTCGATGCCACTCACCGATACTCGACCAGTTTATGGTTTCCGAGTCTTATTCCTTGTATCCTTCTACCTTGTGCTTTGCAGGTCAATCACATGGCTCCCAAGAAGCAGGGAAAAACACCAGCCAAGGCCAAGACCACCAACTCCATATCCGCCAACTGGGCGCAATCTTCGGTCACCAAGGCCAAGTTAGAAGAACTGGCCGAGTTAGGGGTTCTACCCCCTCAAAAGGAAATCCACTGGAGGGTGCCGGGAAACGAGACCCGGCCTACCCCGGCGAAGGATGAGGTAATATGTTTTGTGGAACACGTGACCCGGGGCTTCCGTCCTCCGGGTCACCCTTTCTTCCGTGATATTCTAAGCCATTATGGCCTTCGCATTTTTGACATAGGACCTAATTCCGTATTAAATATCTCCCACTTCATCGTTCTCTCCGAGTCATACTTGTGCACTCCGCCAAGTTTGGCTCTTTTTGTCGAGCTTTTCCAGTGCAAACCGTGCCGCGAAAGCGGTGACGGGGCACTTCTCGCTTGCGGCAGGGTTTCTATCCAGCGCCGCAAGAATTCTCTGATGCCACCCCTCACTCTCAACTCCCACGTCAAACACTGGCAACTCTCGTACTTCTATTGCCGAGACACCTCCCCACCCAGCCAAAAGAAACTGCCGGGTTACTCGGAGGGCCTTCTCGACATCTCCGAGTCTTTCAACGCCTTTGCCCCTGACTCGGACAGGGAGGCCATCCGGCCTTTACTAGCCAAAATCTCTGTTCTGTCGGCCCAAGGTCTCATTGGGCTTAACCTGGTGAAAACTTGGGTCGATTTCCGGATCCAACCCAACTCCATCCGCACTAAGTTAATGTGCGAGTATTCAGGGCACGCTACGGACTCGCTCCGGTACTCCACCCACAGCTTTGCAGCCGGAGATACCAACAAAACTATCAAGAGCTTCTTGACAGAGAAACTGGAGGTAATCCGGAACATAGCCGGGTTAGAACCCTTCACTCGTGAGAACCCAGCCCCCAAGGTAAAAACTCGGTTTCCATACTCTTGCTTTCACGCCTTCCACTTGATATGACTAATAACCCTTATTCTTATACCTTCTTCCCAGGCTGATGATCCCTTTTGGAAGATTGAAACTCCTCCTAACTCCGAAAATCCAGAGGAGCAAGAGGATGACATTAACTCGGATGAAGGTACGTTTCGAACTTCACTTAATTCCCTTGAGTTCATCGTGTCCCGTTCTTCATTTTCCAACTGTGACCTTGATAACTTCCAGAGCCAGAGGACAAGGACGAAGAAGAAGAGAATGACGGCAAAGTAGAATCCGCCAGTGATGAGGAGGAAGTGGAGCCGACAGTCAAAGTCGGATCTAAGAGAAAACCCCGAGGGGTCGTCCTCAAGGTTTCATATCGCCTCCTTGCATTCAATTCGTATTCCTTTGATGCTATACATGAGCTAACTTGACGTTATTCCACTGATCATATTTGAAGGAGTCGCCCATGACCAAGCGCAGAGCGACTCGAAATTACCCGGGTGATGATGCTCTTAACCCGGGTATTTCATTGTCTCCGACTCGGCGCGCTGGTATTTAGCTTATCCTTTATCGGACGAAACAATCTTCCTGAACCATTCCCTTACGAAATCTTGCTTGATGCTTTTCAGTTTCGCCCGGGTCTAGCAGCGAATTCCCTTCGGACTTTGCGGTGAATACCGGGTAAAACTCCTTTCCTGACGTTCTATCACATTTTCATCATCCTTTCCTGATTGTACACTAACTGCTCACTCATACTATCTATAGGGCCACGATCGTTATTAGCGACCAAGAGGATATGGAGACCGATGACCCGGGTAAGGGGAACCCGGCTGATAAGACAACAGCCGCGTCTTGCGGCGAAGAACAAGCGTCACCAATAAACCCGGCCAGACAAGAAGCCGAGTATCCGATAGCCTCTCATGCAAGCAAGAAGGAAAAAACTGCAACTTTGGGTGTGGGAGAGGGAGCATCAGATTCCGACATTCGAATGACCCGGATGCCGCCTTCTACTAAGAAGAAAACTCCTTCTCCGAGGTTCCAAGGCCCCGGGTCCTCTAATACGGGTAATGATACCTTTGATGAACTGATGAGCGCTCTCCTCACTATCAAGACCTCAGAGAGCAATATTCTAGAGCGCATGGCCGCCGAGCACCAGGTAACAACACTTGATATCTCACAGTATACACTTAGTCCCCAAGTTCCGAGCATAACTTTGTTGAAGTTACGCTTGGTACTTTATACAATAGTCGGCTTGCCATGGTACCCGACTGATACTTGTGCTCCTTGTTCTTTACAGGCACAGATGACCCGGTCTGACGAAGTTTTGCTCAAGACCGAACAACTTCTTCTTGCGGAGGTGAAGCGTAGAGAAGCCCTTGAGGCTGACGTGGAAACCTTGAAGAAGGATGTTTCTAAATACAAGAAGAAGTGCACTACTGCTCAAACCGCACTGAAGAAATTATCGGACCAGGTTACCGATACCTATCGCATCTTGCTTAGTAAGTTTTTACTGCCGACTGACTTCATGCCTTTACTTTATTACATGATACTCGGGATTACTGATACGTTCTTCCTTTGTTTCAACTGTAGGTGCCAACCTTGCGGCCCCAGAGGAGGATGCCATTGCAAAGGCTAGAACCTTAAAGACTGTGCTCCGGACTTTCTTTGCCGGCACGAAGTTTATACTGGATGCCGTGAAGTGGCCTACTGAGGTATATCCGGGTGAAGAAAATCTCATCCAAGCCTGCTCCACCGTGCCTGCCTGGATTGAAATCTGGAAACGCTCTGCATGCCGGATTGGTATGACCCGGGCCTTTACCCTGGCTAAGGCTTATTTTCCGAAGCTTGATCCGGCAAAGGTAATATCCGGGTTTCCGGAATTCAAGGCAGATGGTTCCAAGTTTGCACCCAAGGACTTCAAGGCCATACAGTCCGCAGTGCGTCACTCGGCCACCACTTTGGCCGATAGTATGGATCTGAACACAATTATGAGCGCATACGATGCTGAAGGCAAAATCGTTACAGAGGACGCACACCCGCCCTTTGATATTTTGGAGAAATGGGCTGCTGACTCGGCCAGGAAGAGGGAAGAAACTGCAAAGAGAGAGGCCGAGTTAGGATCAGGGCCAACCACCTCTACACCAGCTGTTCTTCCGCCTGTCCGTCCCGCCTCGAAGAATCCGGGTGATGATGCCGGTAGAGCCAAAGAGCAAGTCCAGGAGCAAGACCCGGAGGCCAAGGGCAAAGATGTGGACCCTACTCAGGAAGCCGAATAGGCAGATGCCATCGAAATACTTCGATCATCTGATGCTTTTATTTGAAACAAGTATTCTTTTGACGGTGCGCCTGTGCACCCTTGATACTGGTGTCGCAACTTGTAACACACTTTAATTCTGTGATGCACTTCGTGCCTTTCTAGGCTTTCGGATGAACTTGATACTTGTCTATCTTATTCTTGATAATCCAACTTTCTTTTCATTTCTTTTTATTCCCCTCTTTATTTCTGAGTATCGTGAGTTTTGACAGGTGGACTTTTCTTTAAGTCCCCAAGTCCCCACGACTCGGACATTGGGGTCTTTCGAGCTTAGCAACGAAATAACTTGATCCTGTTTCGAAACCCACAGTCCCCAAGGCCCGAATATCCAAGTCTGTGGTGTGTGGTCTTTTCAAAGAGAACAAACTTGTTGTTGCTAAGCCGAAACCCGGAATTGTTTCATACAGATAATGAAGTTATGCTTGATAAACGTTGAGTTTCCAGCTATTAGCCTTGTACTCTGCATAACTTGTGGTTTAGATGACCCTTTTGACTATCTTGTACTGTAAGCCGGCATTCGCGTGGATACCATGTTGTTACATCTATACGAAAACAGGGTCAGACAAGTCCCATTGGGCTTCATGGCTGATTGTAATCGTAAGCGAGCAAATCATGCCACTTTAGTGCGAGTCACATCGAGCTTAAGTAAGAAAAGTCAAGAAAATTTGGCTCCTTTGTCCGGTTATAAGATTGCAGCCGTACTCGTTTGCGAGTAATCGGCCCTTATAACTCATAGGCATCAAGGCCGGGTCTTTGGGTTTGTGGCCGTGCTATTTAAGCAATCAGCCCCCGAGACCTATATATATTCAACATACTTAATGATACTGATGTATTGGTAGCAGTGGATACTACTAACCTGTAACTGAAGTAAAGATCGTAACAAAATAGGACTTGATAACCATCTCTTTATTGATACGAGAAAGTTTGGATCAGCAGGCCGTCTCATTAAAAACCTTCCAGTCCCCTTAGGTACCCTGGGTAGGAAAAGAGCGCGTCTGAAACCTGCTGCCCGTTACATTGTTTAGTTCTTCTTGGGAACCGGTCCCGGGCTGACGTGACCGATACACATTCTCCATTTGCTGGACTTTTTCATGATGAGTACCGGGTTTACTAGCCAACCCGGGTGAGGTGTTTCCATAACGCGGCTGGTTGTGAGCGGCCGTGCAATTTCTTCTCCTATGGCAGATTGTTTGGGGGGAATCATCCTTGATAAAAGCCACCATCTTAGCATCTTGTGCTGCCTTGGACTTTGCTCTTTCGCCTTCAGTACTCGGCCTTTTTGATGTGGTTCTGTCCTCCGGGTCTGCTTGAGACCGGTAATGCTTGAGTTCCTCTTTTCTGCAGGCTTGCTCGGCCATTGCTGCGTCTCCTTCATTGCATTCAGCTGCTATATCTCGATTTCCATGTATGGTAATGGTCTTCTTAGGACCCGGGATTTTTAGCTGTAGATACACGTAACACGGCCTAGCCATGAATTTGGCATAAGCCGGCCTTCCGAATAACGCGTGATAAGGACTGCGCAATTTGACCACCTCAAAAGTGAGCCACTCAACTCGATAGTTATCCTTTGATTCCCCAAAAGCTACCTCCAATGCGATTTTTTCCCTCGGGGCACGCTGAATGACCCGGCACTATCCCATGAAAAATTGTTGAGCTTTTTTGTAGCTGAGACTCCTTGAGGCCCATGCGTAAGAAGGTTTCCCAATACAGTATATTGATGCTACTTCCACCGTCCATCAAAACCTTTTTCAGCTCATACCCATTGACCTGCGGTGCGACTACTAATGCTAAGACTCCCGGGTGTTCTACTCTTTCCGGGTGGTCCCTTCTGCTCCATGTTACATCTTGTTCTGACCATCTCAGGTATCTCGGGACAGCCGAAGAAACTGAATTGACCGCTTGCTTCAGTATCTTTTTGTCCTTGTTAGAACCTCCTGTGGTATGCACGTGATATTGACCCAACTGTTTGGGGTTGGCCTGGAAACCTCCTGCTCCCCCTTGGTTATTACCTTGATTTCCAGCTGCCGGGTTACCGGCTGGGGGTGGGCCGTTGCCCGGGTTTCCACCTGGACCCGGTCCTCCTCCCCGTCCTGCACCTCGCATGGCTCTGTTCACTTCCTCATTCTTCCATCTCTGTAGGTCGGCGCACTGCTCCAAGGAGTGGTTAGCTGGCCTACCGTTTCTGCTGTGCTTCGGGCATGCCATTCTGAATATGTCCCAATTATTACTCGGCCTTGGTGGCCCTTGATAGTTTCCTCCATTGTGATTTCCAGCATTGAAGTTTCCTTCTGCCCTGGGTCTGGAAGATCCAGATTCAGTATTGGCGACAAACTCGGAGCCTCCTTCAAACGGACGCTTGTTCTGGCTGTTGTTACCCGGCGCTGATCCGTTGCCGGTTCTTCCGTTATTACTTGTGTTTGCTTTTGCTTTTTTATCATCAGTTTCCTCTTCCGTAGTGTCCGTTGCGGCATGTTTGTTGCATGCATCCATCAATTCTCCCATTGTAACCTCCGAAGCATTCCGACTAGATTTCATGCGAGTTAACTTTTGTACTAAAGGTGTGTACTTGCAGGTCTTTTCCATAGCTTGCAGCGCATCCTTGGGCTGAATATCCGTAGATGAATGAAGAATTTCCATAACCCGGCGCACCCAGCTACGCGCCGATTCTCCCTTGTTCTGAACACATCGCTCTAGGTCATCAATAGTGAATAACTTTCTACACGTCACGTGAAAGTGCTTGATAAACGCAGTTTTCAATTCTTCCCATGACTTAATAGATCCTTCCGGTAGATTGGCGAACCATAACTTTGCTGCTCCCTCTGACATCATTAGATACATGAATTTGGCTTGAAGATTCTCGGACGCATTGCGAATCGACATGGCCATCTCATAGCTGCTCAACCATGTTTCCGGATCCATAGTCGGCTCATAATTCACCACTTTACCCGGTTCTTTGAACTTTTCCGGGTAAGGTTCAGCCCTGATGCTATCCGAAAGACACTTAGGCCCTGCAAGAATGGTTGAAGCTGGTCTTACTCGGGAAACGTGTGATCCTGCAGGGGGTACAGCTGGATGCGGTACTGCTGGTGGCCCATGTGCCGCAGACCCGGCCACGGCTCTCCTGGCTCTGGAACTATCCACGATGGCCTGTGCTGCTGATGCTGCTGGTACTGCCTGAATGTGTGGAGGAGGCGGCATTTGCTGCTGCTCTTCCCTCCGCCGTGCCGAACTTGTTTGGATGTTTCCAGCGTTACCTTGTTGTTGGCTGACATATGGCGTCCCATGCATTCCACTTCTGTGATCCGGGTAATTAACCTGTTGCGCCACCGCGGTGCGCAGCATATCTATCGCCCGCCGGGTCTCCTCTGCGTGGGGTGACTCTCTCACGGGGATTTGATTTAGTGCAAGCGTTGCCGCGTACACGTTGTCCATGGGATTGTTGTAATGACCCGCTGGTGTGCGAAAACGCGATGGTGGTGGTGGTGGTGGCGGTGGTACAGTATTGCCGGCAGTAACTCCAGTCTGTGGTGCGGGTAACCCGGCCTGCGTATCTACCGGTTGTACTCCTCCGGTTGTTGGCTGAGGGGCGGTTCCTTGATTTGCCGCTGGAATCGGCTGATCCTGAGGCGTGATAAATAGTGCGGCCGGGTTTATGACTCCTCCCAATGCTGGTAATCTAGTTTGGTGCCTTTGATGTATTCTAGTCGTTTCCTCTCGGAGCCGGGTTTCCAGTGCATCCAGCTCGCGTTGCCGTGTGGCCATCCCTTGCCTTTCTGCTTCTACTTGCCTCCTCTGTTGCTCCAGTGCACGACGGGCTACGTCCAAATCCCTAACACGTTCCGCCGCGTTCTCTGGAGTGATAACTGTGGCCAGAACCGTCGGATCTAGGATCAGATTGTTGTCGAACAAGGCCGGATGTTGTGGATTGGAAGGACCCGCTCCTGGTGTCCGGTTTGCTAGGAATCCGAACGTGTTCGCGTGTAACTCGTTTTCTGGCGCTTGACTGGTAACCGATGCCGACTCTCCGTCAACCTGGGCCAAAACCGTGTTTCCGTTAGCCGGCCCCTGCTGCCGGGTTAATGCTTGTGCTGACCCGGCCGCGGCCGCGGTTACGGTCTCTGGGTTGAGATTGGTCGCGGGAGCCGTGTAAACCGCAACTCGGCGTATGATGCTTGGCGCGAATTCATGCTGTTCCTCTTCGCTGTTATTCTCCTCATACCGGTTCTCCAGCAGATCCAGGATGGATTCGGCATCATCCTCTCTTTCGACCCGGTCATGCGGGGTCCATGCCGGTTCCTCCGGCTGTTCCCAATTCGTGATGGGTTCTTCTGTCGGATATGTCGTTCCAACTGATTCTTCTTCATCTGATTGGATATAAGTGGCCTCCCCTGACGCAGAATCAGATCCAAAATTGTCAGGGATCGAACCGGAAGTACATACCATACCGATGAAGACGCTGATCCGGCCGATTGTCACGACGGATCCGGATTCAAGGTGATCCGACTCTGGCTCCCAGCCGGAATCGTCCACCATCTTCTCCCCTTCGTGGTCGATGTAGATCTCGCCGACGAAAAGATTCTCCATGTTCTTCCGAGCTTCTCCCGTGATGTAAACACCTTTGGACGCAGGCCCCACGGTGGGCGCCAACTGTCGTGGGATAATCACGGCAGACGTTACCGGGGGTAACTGATCTTGGGGCAAGACGACACAGGCGTTTGGGAGAGGGTTTAGCTCAGAGGAAAACATGATGGAACTCGATCTGGTAGCCGGCAATCAAGTCGCCGAGTCTCCGATCTTAATATATTAACTTGATCTCTCGTATACACTGGATGCTCGATACCAAGCGATGATGCTAGGGTTCTTGGATCTCCCTCAACTAGACCTAGGGGTCGGTTTATAAAGCACCCGTACCCCCTGGCTTACTCTCCAAGGCGCACCCTGAATCCTACCCGGACACCGCATACAAACTCTAACCTTCCTTTATCGTAACCCACAATCCGGGTTACGAGGCCTACAAACTTGGGCCTTCCAGAAGTTTCTTTATCCTTAGCCGGATCTTGCGCAGCGTCCTTTGGGCCCGGTTATGCCTTGGAGTTGGCCTACCGGGTTAGCATCCCTCCATCAATCTTCTTGACCGGATTGAAGAAAACACTGAAGCATGGGAGAATGAAAAAGGTAGAAAGTCAGGTATAAATTATGGTATAAATTATGACTATGAATGCATTAAAACCTTTATGTCATCCGAGGATTTTCATAATGTTAGTGTTGTTTATGGTCTTGATTCTCAAGTTGCTGCAAACTTATATAAGGCTTTTGCTTCTTACATTGATATTCCTAAAAAGGAATGGGATAAGTACCATGCACCTTATAAAGATACTATTAATTGTGTTCCTGCTAGAGATATAGAAGTTCATACGTGCTGATTCTATTGTGCCTGAACCTTATATTGAGAAAATGCCTTTCCCTGCTAAGGTAAAGGAACACTCTATGTTAGCTAGTGTGATTAATAAAAGTGCAAAGAAACTTGTGGAACCTGAGGAACAAATAACTGTAGAACCTACAGTAGCAATAGTAAAGGACCTTGTTTCTGAAATGTAGAAGAGGGACACATTATATTTTGTGATGATGCTTCTAATATTGTCTCTCATCCTAGTAAATCTAGGAAACCTAGTGTTCCTGTGCTATCTGTTAGGATAGCTGATCATTGTTATTATGGTTTATGTGATATTGGTGCTAGTTCTAGTGCTATTCCTTATGAGCTTTATAAAGAATCATGCATGAAATTGGTTCTTGTGAACTTGAAGACATTGATGTGATTATTCAACTTGCTAATAGGGAAACTATTTCTCCAATTGGTATTGTTAGAGATGTAGAGGTCTTATGTGGTAAAACTAAAAATCCTGCTGATTTTCTAGTACTAGGCACTTCTTCTAGTGATACTTGTCCCATTATATCCGGTAGACCTTTCTTAAATACTTGTGGTGCTGTTATATATTGTAAAAAGGAGAAAATCCTTACAAAGTTTGATGGAGAGTCTTATGAACTTAATTTCTCCAAATTTGCTAAAGCACCTTATGAAGCTGAATTGCCTAATGAGAATTATAAAGTTGAACAATTGGCTTCTATTGCTCTTGCTCCTAACAATACTTTGCAGCAATACATGGAAGACCACGAAAATGATGTCTTTATGGAAGAAAGGAATGAAATTGATGAGATTTTCCTACATCAGCCAGCAATGTTGAAACATAATTTACCCGTGGAAGACTTGGGTACAACATTACCACCCAAGGAAGATCCTGTTTTTGATTTAAAGCCTTTGCCAGATAATCTTAAATATGCTCATATTGATGAAGAAATTATATCCTGTTATTATTAGTTCTCAACTTTCTGATAAAGAAGAGGAGAGATTATTGGGAATACTGAAGAAACATAGATGTGCTATTGGTTATACTCTTGATGATTAGAAGGGGATTTCTCGTGCTATATGTCAGCATGCTATTAATATTGAACCTGATGCAAAGCCAGTTGTTGAGCATCAACGTCGTTTAAATCCTAAGATGAAGGATGTGGTAAGAAATGAGGTATTGAAACTCCTTGATGCTGGTATCATTTATCCTATTGCTGATAGTAGATGGATTAGTCCTGTGCATTGTGTCCCTAAGAAAGGAGGGATGACTGTTGTGCCAAATGAAAGTAATGAACTCATTCCTCAAAGAGTAGTAGTTGGTTATAGGATGTGCATTGATTTTAGGAAGGTTAAAAAATTCACTAAGAAAGATCATTATCCTTTGCCTTTTATTGATCAAATGTTAGAAAGGTTCTCTAAGAAAACTCATTTCTGCTTTCTTGATGGTTACTCTGGGTTTTCTCAAATTGCTGTTGAAAAGCTTGATCAAGAGAAAACAACTTTCACTTGTCCTTATGGAACCTATGCTTATAGACGTATGCCTTTTGGTTTATTTAATGCTCCTGCTACCTTTCAAAGATGCATGTCTGCTATCTTTCATGGTTTTTGTGAAGAAATTGTGGAAGTTTTCATGGATGATTTCTCCGTCTATGGAACTTGTTTTGATAATTGTTTGCAGAATCTTGACAAAGTTTTGCAGAGATGTGAAGAGACTAATCTTGTTCTTAACTGGGAGAAATGCCATCTTATGGTTAATGAAGGAATTGTTCTTGGACATAAAATTTCTGAAAGAGGTATTGAACTTTATAGAGCTAAAGTTGAAACTATTGAGAAAATGCCCTGTCCCAGGGATGTCAAAAGTATTCGTAGTATTCTGGGTCATGCAGGTTTCTATAGAAGGTTTATTAAAGTTTTCTCTAAAATATCAAAGCCTCTTACTAATCTTCTTCAAAAGGATGTACCATTTGTTTTTGACAAAGATTGTAAAGAAGCTTTTGAAATTTTAAAGAAGGCTTTAATATCTGCCCCTATTGTTCAACCACCTGACTGGAATTTACCGTTTGAAATTATGTGTGATGCTAGTGATTATGCTGTGGGTGCTGTTCTTGGACAGCGGGTAGATAAGAAGTTAAATGTTATTCATTATGCTAGTAAAACTCTTGATGCTGGTCAAAAGAATTATGCTACCACTGAAAAAGAATTCCTAGCGGTAGTTTTTGCTTGTGATAAATTTAGGCAGTATATTGTTGATTCTAAAGTTACTATTCATACTGATCATGCTGCTATTAAGTACCTTATGGAAAAGAAATATGCTAAGCCTAGGCTTATTAGATGGGTGCTTCTTTTACAAGAATTTGATTTACATATTGTGGATAGGAAGGGTGCTGAAAATCCTGTTGCTGATAATTTGTCTAGATTAGAAAATATCTCTGATGACCCTATTCCTGTTAATGATAGTTTTCCTAATGAACAGTTAGCTGCAATAAAAGTGAGCTCTCAAGAGAGTCCATGGTATGCTGATTATGCTAACTTTATTGTTTCGAAGTATTTGCCTCATACCTTTACAGCTCAGCAAAGAAGAAAATTCTTCTATGATTTGAGGCATTATTTTTGGTAGGGATGGCAATATTCAACCTGGTGGGTAAGGGTTTGGAGGGAATCTTCTACCCATGGATTTTCGTGGGTGTATATCCACGAACTTATGGGTTGGGCATGGATCCAAATCTATCTCCATGGATACCCGTCGGATATCCATCTAAAAATAATGGCCCACATGTATGTGACACATGTAATTCACTATGGCTTAAATCCTAAGTATAATTCATTAAAAGACCCAACATACTAGGCTCATTGGCATAATTCTATACCTACTCAACATCTGGATATCCACGGATAGTTGGATATCCAACAGATATGGGCATGAGTAGAACCCGTGACCCATGTATACTTTCATGGGTGGGCAAAGATGAAGCTCATGGATATGGGCATGGATTTGGATCAGATCAACCCGCCCAAACCCGCCCCGTTGCCATCCTTAATTTTTGGGATGACCCACACTTATATAAATAAGGCGTTCATGGTATTATGAGAAGATGTGTTCCTGAAAATGAACAACAAGAGATATTGAGAAAATGTCATAGTAGTGGTTATGGAGGACATCACGCTAGAGATAGAAATGCACATAAAGTTCTACAATCAGGTTTTATTGGCCTACTCTCTTTAAAGATGCTAGAAAATTTGTTTTATATTGTGATCAATGTCAAAGGGTTGGAAATATTTCTAGACGTAATGAAATACCTATGAATTATTCTCTTGTTATTGAACCGTTTGATTGTTGGGGTTTTGACTTTATGGGTCCTTTCCCTCCTTCACAAGGCTACACTCATATTCTTCTTCTTGTTGTTGATTATGTTACTAAATGGGTAGAAGCTATACCTACTAAAAGTGCTGATGGTGAAACCTCTTTAAAAATGCTTAAAGACATTATTTTCCCTAGGTTTGGTGTGCCTAGATATCTTATGACTGATGGGGTTCTCATTTTATTCATGGTGGCTTTAGAAAAACCCTTGATAAATATGATGTTAATCATAGAATTGCTCCACCCTATCTTCCTCAAACTAGTGGGCAAGTAGAATGATCAAATAGAGAAATCAAATCTATCTTGCAAAAGACTGTTAACAAATCTAGGAAAAAATGGGCCAAGAAATTAAATGATACTCTGTGGGCTTATAGAACTACTTATAAAAATCCCATGGGCATGTCTCCTTATAAATTTTTTTATGGAAAATCTTGTCACTTGCCCCTAGAATTAGAACACAAAGCTTATTGGGCAGTGAAAGACCTAAATAGAGATTTTAAACTTGCTGGTGAGAAAAGGCTGCTTGACTTAAGTTCTTTAGATGAATGGAGGAGTGAAGCATATGAAAATGCTAAGATCTTTAAAGAGAAAGTTAAAAGGTGGCATGATAAGAGAATTATGAAAAGAGAATTTCATGTTGGTGAGAAAGTGCTATTGTATAGGTCTCGTCTCAGATTTTTTGCAGGAAAATTACTCTCGAGATGGGAAGGACCTTTTGTTATTGAAGAGGTATATCGTTTGGGGGCAATTAAAATTGTTTCCCTTGAAGACAACTCCTCACAAGTGGTCAATGGACAAAGACTCAAGCATTATATCTCCGGAGATCCTTATAATGAAAATGATTGTATTCAAGCCATGATCCCGGAGGAGTTTATTAAGAAGCATATTTCAAAAACTGCAGAGTCAGTTTTCGAATAGGTAACAGTCTTGGTAAGAAAATGTTCGCGAAACATCTTCCAACTTATATTTTAACTGTTTTTAGAAAATATGAAAAATTATGAGCCGGAAACAAGAGGGAGACGGAACCCGGAGGCTCCACACCACAGGGTGGCGCGGGCCCACCTATGGCCGTGCCAACCCATGGTGTGGGCGCCCCGGAGCCCCTCTACGACTTGTTTTCGACCTGGACTTTCCTTTCGTTGTGAAACTTTTCGCTATATAATCCCCCGGACCCCCCACGGTCCGTATATAATTTTCTCGTCATGTTTCTGTTTCGAGTTGTTTGTGCCAGATTACATCTTCAGATCTAGAGCAACAATGGCTTCTCCTGGATCTCCCAAAGACAGTTTCTTTGAGAACGTCGTCAACCTGTACGTGAACGAGTTGAAGATGCATCCCAAGGAATTGCTCCATAAGGACGAGAAGGTGCAGATTGAAGATGTTCGAGGCCCTAGAGGAGAAGGCAGTCTGGAAGCTAGGATGGAATAACTGGAGCAAGAAGTTTTCAGGTACAAGAAGATGGCGGAGCGTGAAGTTGAGATCATCGACAGGATAAAGACAGAACAGATCGCTGAATACATGAGGGAGAGTTTGAAGCTTTGGGAGGAGATTCTCTCACTCACCAAGGCCACCAGTGATCTGCAAGCACAACTCTATGACGTACAGAACCAGAACTGTGAGTATGAGAACATGTTTAAACGTATAATCTTTGCTGCTTGTTTCAGGATGATGGAGACCAAGACGTCATTTGTGGATGGAGAGCCTTTACCTGGGAATACCGAGGATGAGAAGGATCCACCACCACCGAAGAATTTATTCGTCATTGGTTTTGGCATCCCCTCAGCTTGTTCCAAGCTTGGGGGGAGTGCCGCGGTATCACATCACTATCTTTCATCTTTTTACTTTTTTAATAGAGTCATATCATGAGTAGAGAAGTTATCATATAGGATGGTTTATAGTACGGAAGTGTCTCTCCCTAGTTGGTTATCGTTGTATCCGTTGGTGTGAGTTGCCGGTTTGAAATATTAATGAGAAGTTTCATCATTTACTTTCTATGCACATTATTTCAGTTTTCAATGTCTGTCATATGGTCGAGCTTGCTATTAGTATTTGGTATCACTCTAGAGATCATCAAGTTAATCTAGTTGCTTTGGCAAACTTAGCTTGGGTCAGCAGAAATAATAATTTGAATTGCTAGTATAACAAAGAGGAATTTGCCTGTTAGCTCATTGATGGTGCAGATCTTGCACTCGATGGGATACCCCAAGAGGAGGGTGTGATGAGCACAGCTGTAGGAAGTTTTCCCCTTAGTAAAGAACCAGGGTTATAAATCCAGTAGGAGAAGGAGGACCTTCGGAAGGTTGATTCCACTGACGGTGATGCTGGCGCTTCACCGGTGTCAGCAACAACGTGGAACCTGCACACAACACAACAAAAATACTTGGCCCCAACGATACAGTGAGGTTGTCAATCTCACCGGTCTTGCTGAAAACAAAGATTAGACATATAGTGTGAAAAAACAGTGTATGCTTGCAGTAAGTAAAGAAAGTAGGAAATTGTTGTTGTTTGTTTAACAGTGTGGAAAAATGGACCGGGGTTCATAGTTTCACTAGTGGCGTCTCTCCATAAAAGATAGCATGCTGGGTGAACAAATTACAGCTGGGCAATTCACAAATAGAGGTTGCACCGTAGTGCACAATATAACATGAATATTACTAGGATATTTAGTGCGGGCATTACAACAAGATAAATAGACCGACATCCATCTGCATCTATGACTAATAATCCACCCTCAGGTTATCATCCGAACCCCCTTAGGTATTAAGTTGCAAGCAACAGATAATTGCATTAAACAAAGTGTGTAATGTAAGCAATGATTATGCATGCGAGAACTCTCACCGCTGTTTTCCCCCTAATGGCAACAACACATCCTCCCCCTTCACGTTTCTGTCACTCGAGCAAGGCAACAAGGAGGCATGAACCCACTATCGAGCATAAATAATCCCTCTTGGAGTCACTAGCAACTAATTGGCCAGAATAACCACTAGCAACAGGGAGCATGCAAGATCACAAATAACATATACAATAAAGACTATAATAAACTTGGCATAAGGTCAATATTCATCGGTTCCCAGCAAACACAACATAGAGAATTACATAAGATTAATATCGATCATGATAGGAAGCTCACGAGATCTAAACATGGAGGAATATGAGGAGAAGACAACCATCTAGCTACAGTTACGAACCCGTAGTCCAAGGATGAACTACTCACGCATCACTCCGGAGGCAGGAATGGTGATGTAGAAGCCTCAAGTGATGATCTCCTCTCCGACAGGGTGCCGGAAACAGCTTCGGAACCCCTTGATCTGGGGTTGACGGTGACGGTGGCTGCGGAACTATTTCGGGGATTTTGATCAGGTGCCTAGGGTTTTCCATCCGGGGGGCTTAAATAGGCGAAATGGAAAAGGCGGTGGAGGCCGGGGGGGCCCACACCCATAGCTGGCGTGGCCAAGGGGGGCCGCGCCACCCTATGGTGTGACCCCCCTGCTGCCCCTCTTCGACTCCTCTTCGGTCTTCTAGATGCTTCCGGGGAAAATAGGACTTCCGGGCTTCGAATTTTCCAATTCCGAGAATATTTCCAGAACAACTTTTCTGAAACTAAAAAACAGCAGAAAATAGGGAACTAGCTCTGTGGCATCTTGTTAATAGGTTAGTCCGGAAAATCGATAACAATGACATAAGGAAGGGAGGAAACATGTAGCAATTGACATAATATGATCATGGAGCATAAAAAATTAGGGATACGTTTATGACGTATCAAGCATCCCCAAGCCTAGTTCCTACTCGTCCTCTTGTAGGTAAACGATAAAACAATAATTTATGAGGTGACATGGTACTAAAATAAACTTGATCAACCTAATGTAAAAGCATATGCACGCTGAGATCATAAAACTTTAAACACATGCATGATAAATAAAACTTTAATAATAAAGCATAGCAATTACTTTGCATCACGAAGAGTAACTCAAATAAAGGATCATGAATAATAATGCAAAGAATGGTAAACTTTTGTTTAAGGTATAGAGAAAGCATGGCAAAGTGATATTTCGATAGTCCTTAAGAGTGGGGCAAAACATAAATGCTAGGACACCTTCAAAGTTCAAGAGGAAGACTAGAACAAATAATTTAAGAACAAATGATATCACATCATGAAGTAATTATTGATGCTTATGAGACAAATGCACATAGAACTCAGAATGGCAAAACTGCTCTCTCAAACTATGCATAAAGTTAGAAGATGGAGACTCAACATAAAAGTAAAATAAAGGCCATTCGCAGAGGGAAGAAGGGATCACTCATGTGCTAGAGCTTTTATTTTATTAAACAGAGGAATTAAAAGTTTGACATTTGTGGAGGAATGTCCATATTTTGGGAGATGTATGCTAATGTCAACGAATGGTAAACAGAAAGTACACTACGTCACAAGTCAACTGGATTCACAAGAGCGGCTCCCATGGTGAAGGACGCAACTGGTGTAGAAGGTCATCCCTCTTTCTCTTTTGTTTACACAATTATGCTTTGATTGATAAATCAGGGGCAAAAATAGTGAATATAATTTGTTTGTATTAATTTGGGGTTGGGCACCCCGCTGCCAGCTCTTCTATCATTTGGATAAGCGGATGAAGCCACTAGTCCATGGTGTGAAATCCAATCAACAAGTGAGATAAAGATTCTCTATTTACGTTCTCATGAGAAAAAACAGGAACATAAAGCAGGAGTAATTTTGAAGGTTTTAAAGGTAACACATGAGCAATTTACTTTGGAATGGCAGTTAAATACCACATGTAGGTAGGTATGGTGGACACAATGGGAAAAACTTTGGTTTAAGGGAGTTTGGATGCATGATTAGAGCTCATAATCAGTATAGGTGGAGGCTAGCAAAAGACTGGGAGCGACAAATCAAGAGAGCATAAGAGCCATAATCATGCATAGAGACATAAGCATCATTAATTAAAACATAAGAAGTATCACAAGTTAAAAACTAAGTGGTCATGTAGGCTATTCGTGACTGGTTTGTAGTCATAAACATGGTGTGAGCATGCGCCAAGTTAACCAAATAAAACATTCGAAAGAGAATACCATAAGTTGATGCTTTACTATGACAAGAAAAACTCTTGAATCTTTCAATACATATTAAACGCTCTGAGATATTTGAGGCTAATCATGCTACTCAACAACCACAAGGATTTAAAACTAAAATAACATTTAGCATGGCATGAAAAAGTTCTAGCCACAATCTATACAAGCTTCTACTAGTACTGTTATAAATTCCACTTCAAGCGGCAGCTTTCTTTCTCCCAACAAGTACCATACAAAACATGCTTTAACAAAAATACTATTTATGATACAGCAAGTAAACATGAGAGTACTCACATAATACTACTAAAACTAACAACTCTAATTAGAGATGCATGCAAAACAGGAGCTGAATAAATGCAGCAGCCAAACAGAGACTAAGAATACAACGTATTCTCATGAAAAAGCGGAGCGTGTCACTCTCCAATAAAAGAATGCTGGGGTCCAACCAAGATTATTAAGAAAGTAAAAACAAACTGAAAGGAAAGGCAAAAGCAAACTGAAAACAAAAATAAAAGACGCTCCAAGTAAAGCACATAAGATGCGACCGAATAAAAATATAGTTTCACCAGAAGTGACCTGATAATTTGTTGCTGAAGAAGGGGATGCCTTGGGCATCCCCAAGCTTAGACGCTTGAATCTTCTTCGAATTTTCTTGGATGTACCACCGGGGCATCCCCAAGATTAGGCTTTTCACTCTTCTTGATCACATCATATTATCCTCTTCTCTTGACCCTTGAAAACTTCCTTCACATCAAAATTCTTCATTAGCAACGTTAGTGCAATTGAAATAATAAATTCACATGGTTCAGTTTCAACACAAGTCTAACACTAAAAAACACATTAGCTACTGTCACAACTTCTTTCAAAACTCTTTTTCTCAAAAGAACACAAAAAAAAGAGATTAAGATGCAAATGCGATAAATGGCAGAAATCTGTCAAAACAGAACAACAGGTAAAGATCGATTTTTTCAAAAATCTTCGGTTGCTCAAATAAAAAACTGGTCTTCTAAGAAAAGTTGCGTATATCACTTAGTATTAAGCACAAAAAAGCTTAGATTATATTTTATTTTCTGTGATTTTTAACGGAATTAACAGTGGACAGAAGAAATCCGTTTCCTTCGCAGAAATCCGAAATATAGTCTCAAGTTTCCACTAGAGGCTTTACTTGGCTCAACAAAAACTCAAAAGAAAAGATACAGAGGGGTTGCTAAGGAAATATAAAACACCCGGGTGCAATGCACACCAAAGAAAACGAAAGAAAACAGGTTGAAAACAGCGAAAAAAATGGGTTGTCTTCCGGTAGCGCTTTTCTTTAACGCCTTTCAGCTAGGCATAAAAGTGGTGGAATCAAGTAGATGCTCAAATAAGAAATATGAATTGAAGCTAAAGAGAGCATCAATAAGAAATAATAAAACAAATTTAAGTCTAACCCACTTCCTATGCATAGGAATCTTGTAAAGAAATAAATCAAAGAAGCTCAAACTAGAAATAATGGGAAGGTAGAACAAGAGCAACTTCAAAACTTTCAACAATAAGAGAGGTGTTTTAGTAATATGAAAATTCCTACAACCATATTTTCCTCTCTCATAATAATTTTCAGCAACATCATGAACGAACTCAACAATTTAATTATCACATAAAGCATGTTTGTCATGGTCTAAAAGCACACAATTCATATCAAGCTCAAAAATAGTGGGATCAAAATTTAAAATCAGATCTTCTCTTTTCCCACTTTTAGCAATAGAAAAACAATATGATTGATCACTCTTAAAAGGTATAGGACTCATTATAGCAATCCTATTTTCAGTAGCATTATAATTTATAACATCAAGTAACATAGGACCATCAGCAAAATCATTATCATAAGATTTATCCAAATAGCATGGATTATCACACATAATAGTAGCAATATCATTCTCACAAGTTTCATTCATAGTAGTATCAAGGTCAAAATTATAGCAATTATCAATTTTATCAAATAATGTATGAGTTAAAGAGTTACTATCATTGGGAGGTAGACATGGGTAGCTCCATTCTTCCTCCTCTTGATCATCACTCTCCTCCTCTTTTTCATCCAATGAGCTTCCAGATTCAGCAGTTTCTTCTTCCATAGGTTCCTGCAAGGCATTAGTCTCTTCCTCAGGTTGAGAGCATTTATTAATATATTCCATTATGTAGTAATTAGAATCCTTGTAATTATCAAAGCAATATTCAAGTATAGCACAAATCTCATATTTATAAGGTGCATTATCAATACTTTCAAGCAAATAGGCAATTTGGAATGCACCCTTCCAAGCAATAAATTCTTCAATTTGTTCCACATCATATAATTCATAATTTCCCTTAATATAAGAAGATATGGTAACATTATCATTATACTCACATTTAAAAGGGATATGTTTATACCTCCTACAACAGCAAGATGTATCAAAGCAATAAGTAACATTATAGGTGGAGCACAAGTTTTTAGCATAGTCATGAAATTTATTAATTTGCTCCCATAAGTCTATCCCTTTTTGTGAAAAGAGGTGTTCCTTATAATGTTTTCATTGTTCATCCGTGAACCCACCTTGCCTAAAAGATCTAGTTTCAAAGATATCAAACACTGATAGCAAGCATGATAAAGCAAAAATGGCAAGTGAATGCTTCACTTGAAAATACTTGAGTTGCCCTTTTATGCCATAAAGTAAACTAATTTTTTCTAAGTTTTCAATAAAGAGAAGAAAAACAAGACAAAAAATAAAAACAAGACAATAAACAAAATAAAGAGTTGAGAGTGAGAGACTCCCCTTTCTAGAAGACTTCCTTCTCCCCGACAACGGCGCCAGAAAAAGTCCTTGATGGTGCAGATCTTGCACTCGTTGGGATACCCCAAGAGGAGGGTGTGATGAGCACAATGGTAGGAAGTTTTCCCCTTAGTTAAGAACTAGGGTTATCAATCCAGTAGGAGAAGGAGGACCTTCGGAAGGTTGATTCCATTGACGGTGGTGCTGGTGCTTCACCGGTGTCAGCAACAACGTGGAACCTGCACAAAACACAACCAAAATACTTTGCCCCAACGGTACAGTGAGGTTTTCAATCTCACCGGTCTTGCTGAAAACAAAGATTAGACGTATAGTGTGGAAAAACAGTGTATGCTTCCAGTAAGTAAAGAAAGGAGGAAATTGTTGTGGTTTGTTTAACAGTGTGAAAAAATGGACCGGTGGTTCATAGTTTCACTAGTGGTGTCTCTCCATAAAAGATAGCATGCTGGGTGAACAAATTACAGCTGGGAAATTCACAAATAGAGGTTGCACCGTAGTGCACAATATAACATGAACATTACTATGATAGACCGACATCCATCTGCATCTATGACTAATAATCCACCCTCAGGTTATCTTATCATCCGAACCCCCTTAGCTATTAAGTTGCAAGCAACAGATAATTGCATTAAACAAAGTGTGTAATGTAAGCAATGATTATGCACGCGGGAACTCTCGCCGCTGTTTTCCCCCTAATGGCAACAACACATCCTCCCCCTTCACGTTTCTGTCACTCGAGCAAGGAAACAAGGAGGCATGACCCCACTATCGAGCATAAATACTCCCTCTTGGAGTCACTAGCAACTACTTGGCTAGAATAACCACTAGCAACGGAGAAGACAACCATCTAGCTACAGCTACGAACCCGTAGTCCAAGGATGAAGTACTCACACATCACTCCGGAGGCAGGCATGGTGATGTAGAAGTCTCCAGTGATGATCTCCTCTCCGGCAGGGTGCCAGAAAAAGCTTCAGTCCCCCTGATCTGGGGTTGACGGTGATGGCGGCTGCGGAACTTTTTCGGGGATTTTGATCAGGTGCCTAGGGTTTTCCATCCGGGGGGCTTAAATAGGCGAAAGGGCAAAGTCGGTGGAGGCCGGGGGGCCCCACACCCGTAGCTGGCGCGGCCAAGGGGTTGGGGGCACCCTATGGTGTGCCCCCCTGCTGCCCCTCTTCGACTCCTCTTCGGTCTTCTGGATGCTTCCGGGGAAAATAGGACTTCCGGGCTTCGAATTTTCCAATTCCGAGAATATTTCTAGAACAACTTTTCTAAAACTAAAAAACAGCAGAAAACAAGGAACTAGCTCTATGACATCTTGTTAATAGGTTAGTCCGGAAAATCGATAAAAATGACATATGGAAGGGAGAAAACATGTAGCAATTCACATAATATGATCATGGAGCATCAGAAATTAGGGATACATTTATGACGTATCACTCATAAACTTAGTATTCACAAGTTAAGATCGCTTGTGCTTTCGATAAAGATTGCATGATTGGTTTCATCATATGTATGTTTGTTTGTTTTCCTTCAACTCTTATGCTTGCTACCCAGCCTTGCTAGCCAAAAACCCAATACTGAGAGGGAATGCTTCTCGTGCATACAAACCTTAAACCCCAAAACCTTGCCCATTGTGTCCACCATACCTACCTAAATGTGGTATTTCACCGCCACTCCAAGTAAATTGCTCATGTGCTACCTTTAAACCTTTCAAATTACTCTTGTTTTATGTTCCTGTTTTAGATCATGAGGACGCAAATAGAGAATCTTTATCTCACTTGTTGATTAGACTCACACACCTGGACTAGTGGCTTCATCTGCTTATCCAAATGCTAGAAGAGCTGGCAGCGGGGTTCCCAGTCCCAAATAATAATACAAATTCTCTTCACTCTTTTTCCCCCTGATTTATCAGGTCAAAGCATAATTGTGTAAACAAAAGAGAAAGAGGGATGACCTTCTATACCAGTTGCGTCCTTCTATGGGAGCCGCTCTTGTGAGTCTAGTTGGCTTGTGACGTACTGTATTTTCTGTTTGCCATTCGTTGACATAAATATACACCTCTCAAAATTTAGACACTCCTCCACGGGTTGTGATTGTTGGCAGGCACCCAAGGATTCGGTTAGCCATGGTTTGTGTAAGATGGATGGGAGGAGTGTCATTCATTTTATACCTTTGTTTATTAAAATAAAATTTCTAGCACATGAGTGGTCAATGCTTCCCTCCGCGAAGGGCCTATCTTTTACATTTATGTTGAGTGAGTAAACCCATTTCCTTCTGTCTCCAACAAGCATTTGAGTTGTTGTGTTCTCATCATCTATATGTTGATTTATTAAATCATGTTTTCCATCCTTCTTTGTTTAGCACATGCTTTATTATCTGAATGAATGTTACTTTGAAAGCTATGAATCACTGAAAAAGAGTTCTTATAATTAAACATGTTAAGCTCTACAATATAAACCTTGTTATAAAAAATTCACCTAAGATAAGTATAATTTCATTAAATTTTATCTGACCAAGAACAAAGTTTGCCATTACCTATTTTGGTTCTCTCTTTTGTATCTTTGTTTGTGACTCCCTTTACTTCTTTCAAGTTAAGTTATATGAGAGGAAGTTGTTGTTTGTAATTATTGGTGCATAGGTAAATGTGATGCTTCTTGTCCGTATTTTATTTATCGACTCTTCACTCCATAAACCTGTGGTCATGTTTTCTGATTTCAGTTTCTTGGGGACAAGCGAGGTCTAAGCTTAGGGGGAGTTGATACGTCCATTTTGCATCACTATTTTATATCACAATTATTTTTATTCGTCGATATATTTCATGTTATGATGCATCTCTTCTGTTATTTTATCTTATTTTGCATGTTTTATAATTTTTGGAGGATAAACACCGGGACCAGAAATCTGATGGAAAAAGCACCGTCGAGATACCGTATTTCAGAAGATCAGAAGAAGAAGGGGGACAGCCGGGGGTTCCTAAAAGTTCAGAGGAGGAACTCAGCCAGAAGGAGAGCCGGAGGGGGGCCACCAGGGGACCACACCTAGGGGGGCCACCCTGACCCACCACTGGGATCATCTTTGGCGTTCCTGGCCCCGAGGGAACCCAAAGCCTCATTCCATCACCGAAAAATTATTCCGCCGCCGCCGCGGGGCGGAAAACATCCGAGAGAGAAAAGCTCTCTGGCAGGGAGAAATCTACAGGGGAAATTCCTCTCCGAAGAGGGAAAATCACCGCCATCGTCACCGTCATCGCTTCGGGCATCATCAAAATCGTCATCATCATCATCACCACCAGCACCAGCACCCTCATCATCCACCTTCATCCTGCTGTAACAATTAGGTGCCTCTATCGTTGTTTTGCATTAGATCTCTCTCCCGGTGTGGATTACTTGTTAGTAGTTGATGCTTGTGAGATTTATCGGCGTTTGCACTTTATGAACAGATCGTCATCATCCATTATATCACCTCTGATCATGATCTGTATGATGTGTTGTGAGTAGTTCGTTTTGTTCTTGAGGACATGGGTTAAGTCAAGTTGTTATGAGTGAAGTAATGTTGAATAATATTTAATGTTTGATATTTAAGTTATGGTGTTATTCTTCTAGTGGTGTCATGTGAACGTCGACTACATGATACTTCACCATTTATGGGCCTAGGGGAATGCATCGTGTATTTTGCTACTAATTGTGGGGTTGCCGGAGTGACAGAAACCTAAACCCCCTTTAGGAAACCATTACACGAGGGAGCGTAGGATCCCGGAGTTTAAAGATGTGGTTATATTTATTTCTTATTTACTTTCTTGTAGTTGCGGATGCTTGCAAGGGGTATAATCACAAGTATGTATTAGTCTTGGATGGTACGGTACATTAGCATAGGTTCACCCACACAACACATATCAAAACACCTAACATTATTCAGCTGCATGGAACAAAAGCACTTGACAGAAACCTCCCGTGTGTCCTCGAGAACGTTTGTTAATCATAAGTAAACTCACCGGCTTGTCCTTTGCTGAAGAAAAGATTGGGCCACTTGCTGCAATTATTATTACTGCATTTTATTTACTCGCACTTTATTTATCTGCAATATCAAAAAAACCCCACAAATCTATTTTCCAGTATTTACAGTTATTCTTTCATCGAAACTGCTTGTCAACACCTTCAGCTCCTCGTTCGGTTCGACACTCTTATTTATCGAAAGTACTACGATACACCCCCTATACTTGTGGGTCATCAGAGGTGAAAATAAATACGTGGCCAAGGTAATTGCAAGAAAAGATTAAAGCTCTATACAAATATAAGTGAAGCATCTCAGATTGACCTGAACAAAATAATCATAATCTCATGGTTCATCGGATCCCAGCAAACACAATATGCACAATTACATAACAGTGGTCTTGATCATGTGAGGCAGCTCACGAGACTCTAAACATGGAGGTATAGGGGAGAGAACAACCATCTAGCTACTGCTATGGACCCGTAGTCCCGAGATGAACTACTCGCGCATTTGCCCGGAGGCGATCATGGCGATGTAGAGGCCTCCGATGACGACCCCCCCTCTTTGGCAGATTTTCGGAGAAGGACTCCAGAAGCCCTATATTGAATTTCGAGGTGATTGAGCCTCTCTTTATGTTTCATGGAAAATAACTCCGTCCCCGTAATTTTCAGGACTGAAGGCAATTTATGGCCGAAGAGGCGAATTAGGCGGTGGCCAGGACTGCCAGGGGCCCACCAGGCATGACCAAGGGAGGGACCACACCTGGTACCCTCCTGGTGGCCCCCTGCCCCCCCTCTGGCTCTTTTTTGGATCCTGTCTCTGTTCTGGATAAAAAATGATCTCTGTGAATTTCAGCCCTTTCCGAGAATATTTCCTTAAAAACTTTTCTAAAATAGAAAAACCAGCAGAAAAAAGCAACTGGCCTGGGGCATCTTGTTAATCGGTTAGTTTGTGTAATAACCCGGAATACGAAGGAAACGGAAGAAAACATGTGGAAAACAAAAGGTATTGGGTAGAAAACAAGCATGGAGCATAAAAATTATAGATGCATTTGCAACGTATCAAAGGCATCTTCATCGCCATGATTGATGATGCACGAGAAGTTCATCTCTGGACTACGGGTCCGTAGAAGTATCTAGTTGGTAGTTCTCTTTGTTATGCCACCATCTTTAGAGTCTCGTGAGTTGCCTTACATGATCGAGATCACCATTATGTTATTGTGCATGTTGTGTTTGTTGGGATCCGATGAACCATGAGATATGATTATTTTGTTCATTTCAAACTGAGTTGCTTCACTTATATCTTTAGAGATTTTTAATGTTATCTTGCAATGTTCTCTGGTGTTTGTCATTACCTTGGCGACGTAGTTGTTTTCACCTCGAAGAGAGGGTTTATATGCTAGATAGTGGGTTCTGCCTCCTTGTTGCATGCACTCAAGTGACAGAAATGTGCGAGGGAGGATGTGTTGTTGCCACTAGGGAGAAAACATCGGTGCTCTTGTCTACAGATGAGAACCACTTCTTACGTTACATGTTGATCTTAATGCATTTGTCTGTTGCACACATAGAAATCACTTTGTTATTGCAACTTCATACCATGGGATTTGCTGGATAGCTTTCTTGAGGTGGAGTTTTAGATATGGATGCATGCTGGATAGCGGTCCATATGCCTTGACGTAATGCTTGCAATGTTAGAACTCGTGAACTTTATATCTTCATAATAGTATTGTTATACGTTCACGATTCGTCAATTGCCCACCAGTAGTTTGTTCATCTAGCATGTTTGCTTTCTTTGGAGAGACACCACTACTGAAGCTATGGCCCCCGGTCCTATTTTCCTCATATTGCAAACCTTCTTTTAAGCACTTATAATAATTGTTTCCTCGTTGTTCCGTTTTTTTACTTTTATTGTTTTCCAAGACTCTATGTGTTTGATTCTTCTGTTTTCAGCAAGACCGGAAGATTGACAAGCTTCCGGAAAGTTTGGGCAAGAGAGAGTTTGTGCTTGTGTGCAGGTTTCAAGCTTCGCCAACTACACACCAGTACTTTCCTGGCGTCATTGATAAAGCAACCTTCTTCAAGACTATGAAGTCCTACTGGTTCGATAACCCTGGTTCCATACTAGGGGAAAACTTACCCTAGGCTACATCATACCTTCCGCTTGGGGTCTCCCAATAAGCATGTGATCACGTCAGCATCAAGTACTTTTTCTAGCACCGTTGTCGGGACTTCAAGCTTGCTGCAAGGGTATTATCACACTTCCACTCTCTTTCTTTTGTTTTGTTCTTGATTAGTTTACTTTTGTTTAGTCTTGTTTTTTCTTTATCAAAACCCCCAAAAAATAGTTCTCTAGTTTCTAGTATTTTATTTGTTTTGTTAGTTTATTTTGTTACTATGTCTAGCTCCACTCCTTTTGTTATGTCGCCGAGGCTGAGATCCTCACCTTCTAACAAAGAGGTGGGGAGAGATTTAAACATGCTTGCGAAAGAATTTCTAGTTCACATAAAAAAATACAACCTATGCTTCTATCTAGGGCTCTTTGGTTGGTACAAGCACGCTTTGGACATTATGGTAGAAGGAAACTTCTTAGAATGTGGGGGCCAATAAAGCTCTCAATGCTATCATTATCTTAGGTAGTCTCTTTATGGAAAACATTGAAAATTCAATACATTATATACTTGATAAAATTCTTGAGATGATTGGTAAGCTAAATTTAAATGAAGTAGAGAGATCTCTACAAGGGGGGGGGGGGGGGGTAAGTCCTTACCAAATTAGAAAATGACTGGGAACCTTATATTACAATTAGTATTGGTGATCAAAGATTTATAGCCTACTGTGAAATTGGTTCCATGATATCTACTATGCCTAAGATGGTTTATGACTACTTTAAATTTGAGAATACGATTGATCACCCATACTATCACCCATATGCTAATGGTATTATCTCTAAAATTAAGGTAATAGTTTAAATTTTCCAAGTTTGTTTTCACAACAAAACTAGGCATGTGGATTTCTTGATTATGGATAAAGAAGAGCAAGCAAACATAGTTTTTTAGTGAGATCACTTCTGAAAACTGTGGGATGTTTTATAAATGTTAGGAATGGTTATATAAATCTTTATTCTCCCATCATAGGAAAGTTTAAATATCCTAAACGTGTTAAAGATGCTCTGGTTGAAAATGAAAATATTCTTGGTCATGATTCTATTGATAATACTTGATTCGTTCTTCATGCCTAGCTAAAAGGCGTTAAAGAAAAGCGCTTGTGGGAGGCAACCCACTTTTATTTTTTCTTCGTTATCCTTTTGTTTCTTATTTTTTTATTTTGTTGTTTTTCTTTGGAAGTTGTTACCACTGTAGCAACCTCTCGTTATCATTTTTATTTCGTTTTTATGCCAAGAGTAACCTCTAATTGAGAGGTAGTGCGATTTGGGTAAGTTGTTGTTCTTAAACTGATTTCTGGGATGTTACCAAAAAATTCATATCTCTCCGCCCGAACGTCGGATTGCCTTGAAAAATAATAAACACATGACCCAGGTAGTTATCTAACTTTCATTAGTTTCCTACCTTTTTATTTGAGCAACATAATAATTTTGAAAAAAATAATCTTTACTAATTGTTCTGTTTTGACAGGTTTCTGCCGATATTTGCGTTTGCATCTTAATCTCTCTCTCCTTTTGTGTTATTTTGAGGGGAAGAGTTTTTAAAGAATTTGTGACAGTAGCTAATGCTTTAATTTGAGTATGAGACTTGGGTTGAAATTGAACCAAGTGGATTTATTATTTCGATTACACTAGTGTTTCTAATTAAGATTGTGAGAAATTTTAGGTGGAGAAAGTTTTCGAGTGTAGGGAGAGAAGAACAATGTGATGAGATGAAGGATGGACATGCCCATGTCATACCAAGACATATACAAGAAGTACAAGCATCAAAGCTTGGGGATGCCCAAGGCAAACTCTTCTTCATCAACAAAAATATCATATTTCTTTCAAAACACTATATTTTTATTGCTTCACATGATATGTGTTATTCATGGAGCGTAGTTTTATTTTCTTTCAAAATGTTTTGTTTTCCTCTCTGTAGCTTTTGGTTGGATCCTAGCACTTTTATTTTGGGAGAGACACACTTCGTTTTCATTGCCTAGAACACTCTAGTTTTCACTCTTATTATTCTGTGAGTGTTCAATTTTTGCTAGTACCGCGTTTAGCTCTTGTTTTTCACTTGAATTTTGTTTAGAGCTTGTTGGTTTGCTCTAGTTAGATTTTTATTAGATCTCTGGTATTTGATGTTTATTTGCTTCGAGAGTTGTTTCGAATAAGTTGATTGGTGTTGGAGAAGAGTAAATTGTTTCATGCTTATAGTGGTGCAATAGGAAACTTGTTTTGACTGTGGCATAGGCTTTGGCATGTCATGTTAGATGTTATTTTAATTATGTGCTTATGTATTTCTGATGTATGATGACTAGTCTCAAATATCTGAGAGTGCTTAATGTGCCATTTAATTTAATCATGTGTTGTTCTCTCATATTGAAGCATTGGATTGTGGTATTTATCCTTTGAATGCTTTATCGGGATTGACTTGGCGCATGTTTGTACCATGTTATGACTACATGAAAGGTCACTTCTAGCTTTGATGATCATTTAGTTTTTGAATTGTAATATCACTTCATGTTTTTATTAATGATGTTTTGTCGCTATGCATGATTACGACCGTTATTGATCTCTTAGTTGGTCGCTCCCAGTCTTTTGCTAGCCTTCACATGTACTAAGTATGAGCTCTACTCGTGCATCCAACTCCCAAAAATCAAAGTTTGCCAAATGTGTCGACCATATACCTATATGTGGTATTTAACCGTCACTCCAAGTCAGTTTCTCGTGTGCTACCTTTAAACCTTCAAAATTATTAACCTGTTTTATGTTCTTGTTTTAGCTCATGAGGAAGTAGATTATGCTTTGTGTCAAGAAAATTTCTTCTTTATTTCACCCGATGAGTATGGAATCTGTGCTCATCTAAATTTGCAGAGAGCTGGTGCCAAATAATAACAAAAAAGCACTTCCCCATGGTTTGATGAAAGCTGGTGGGTACCCTTGAACACGGCTAGCCCTGGTTTGTGAAAGAAAGGTGGGGGGGGGGGGAGGGGAGTGCCAACTAATAAAACAATGGAAACCTCTCTCAAAAGTCTAAACACTTTTCTTGACATGGATTATGATAAGCTTTTCATTACCATTCATTGACATAGTCATACACCTCTCTCAAAATTGTTTTCAATATCTCTGTTTTATCAAATAAAAAGCTCTAGTACATGAATAATCCATACTTCCCTCTGTGAAGGGTCTTTCTTTTACTTTTATGCTGAGTCTTCATCTTCTTACTTTATGCACCAGTTATGAGAGCATAGTTGTCATTTTGAGAATAATGTGCATAGTCCCAAATTTATATTGATTGATTCATGATTGTGGTATTGCGTGCTCTCAAATTATTTGTATCTAGTCACCATTTGAACTTTGAAGATGTCCTGACATTTATGCTTTGCTACCACACGAAGGACTAATTAGATAATACTTTATTATGTTTTTCTTTATAATTAAACAACCGTATCACTTTGAATGATTCATTATTCATTTTCTTTTGTTTGTGTTTCTTTTCATGTGCAACATGGTTGCTAAGTTTACATTAGTTGAAATAATATTTATCATGCCTTTCTTAAAATACATTGATCTCAGCTTGCAATGCTTTTACATAACATTGATCAAGGTTTGTGTTGGCTTTATGTCACCTCAAAGATTATTTTGTTATCACTTTCCTACTCTTGGACGAGCAGGAGTTAAGCTTGGGGATGTTGATACGTTGCAAACGTATTTATAATTTTTGATGCTCCATGCTTGTTTTTCGGATGTTTGCACACACTAACCTATTAACAAGATGCCCCAGTCCAGTTGCTGTTTTCCGATGTTTTCTATTTTAGAAAATTTCTTAAGGAAATATTCTCGGAAAGAGCTGAACATCTACGAAGATCAATTTTTACCCGAAACAAAGATGGAGTACAAAGAAGAGACGGAGGAGAGCCAGGGGTCCACGAGGAGGGTGCCAGGCGCCCCCCTAGGCCATGACCGGTGGGCCTCTGGGAGCCGCAGGCACCACCTCATGCTCCCTCTTTGCACATAAATTTCCTTCACCCCTAAAAATCTCGGGGACAGAGTTATTTGCACGAAACATACAGAGAGGCGTCGTCTCCTTGAAAGTCTAATCTAGGGCTTCTGGAGTCCTGCTCCGGTACCCTACCGGAGAGGGGGATCGTCACCGTAGGCCTCTTCATCGCCATTATCTCCTCCGGACATATGCATGAGTAGTTCATCTCCCCTATTCCTCCATGTCAGTAGCTATATAGTTTTTCTCTCCCTATTCCTCCATGCCTAGAGTCTCGTGAGCTACCTCACATGATCGAGACCACCGTTATGTAATTGTGCATGTTGTGTTTGCTGGGATCCGATGAAGCACAAGATTTTGATTATTTTGTTCATGTCAAATTAAGATGCTTCACTTATATTTGTAGAGAGTTTTAATCTTATCTTGCAATGATCTCCTTTGTTTATGATTACCTTGGCCTCATAGTTGTTTTCACCTCCAAGAGAGGGTTTATATACTAGATAGTGGGTTCATGTCTCCTTGTTGCCTGCGCTAGAGTGACAGAAACATGAGGGGGGGAGAATGTGCAGGTTGCCACTAGGGAGAAAACATCGGCGATCTGTCTACGGATGAGAACCACTGCTCACATTACGTATTGATCTTAATGCATTTGTCTGTTACACACATAGCAATCACTTTGTTGCTGGCAAGTTAATACCATGGGATTTCGGATAGCTTTCTTGAGGTGGACTTTTAGATATGGATGCATGCTAGAGGTCCATATGCCTTGGCATAATGCCTGCGATGTTAGAAACCGTGAACTTTATATCGTCATAATAGTATTGGTATACGTTCATGATTTGTCAATTGCCTAGCTGTAATTTGTTCACCCAGCATGTTTGTTTTCTTTGGAGGCACACCACTAGTGAACCTATGGCGCCCGGTCCTACTTTCCTCATATTGCAAACCTTCTTTTAAGCACTATTAATCATTGTTTCCTCGTTGTTCCGTTTTGCTTTTATTGTTTTCCAAGACTCTATACGTTTAATCCTCCTATTTTCAGCAAGACCGGAAGATTGACAATCTTCCGAAAAGTTGGGGCAAGAGAGAGTTTGTGCTTGTGTGCAGGTTCCAAGCTTCGTCAACTACACACCAGTACTTTCCTAGCGCCGTTGATAAAGCAACCTTCTTCATGACTATGAAGTCCTACTGGTTCGATAACCCTGGTTCCATACCAGGGGAAAACTTACTCTAGAGTACATCAGATCTTCCGTTTGGGGTCTCCCAACGAGCGTGTGATCACGTCAACATCACACCTCCATTTTTTCCAGGTCCGTGGCCACCACCTCCACTTGATCTGAAACCTTGCATTGTGAGGCAGTCTTACCAAAAGTGGTTTGCCATTCTTTTGCTCCTTCTAATACGAGGACACGAGCCCTTCAAGGCTTGATTTGCGTGTGAAAAATTGCTCGGGACAAAATTTTGCTGATTTCCTCGAAAACTGTTATTTTGGTGTTGGTTCTTGTAACCTGTATTCATGTTGGCAACCAGGTCTGATGTTCCTTCACCATTCTTGCGCTTGCCTCCATTCTAGTTCGGATTGTTCCCATTACTCTAGTTCGGGTTCTGATTACCATTGCCTCCATTCTTTTTCCTTTTCGAGACTTTGCATTATCTTAATCTGCATCCTTGGTTTTTTTCATACTCCACATACTTGGTCATGGCGTCCATTAGTTCACTCATATCTGTAATGTATCTCTTGATCCACCCCAGTTTAAGTCTCATGTAGTCAAATTTACAGTTTCTCTCAAAGCTATAACTGTTTGCTGAGCCGTAATTCCGACAAATGAGTGAATTATTTCTGCAACCGCCGTGACCAGTTCTGGGATGATTCTCCTTCCTTCTGGGGGCAGTTTTCCAGATCTGTAATTGTCGTTGGATGCTTGCAGGTTCCCTGAAATATTTCGATGAACTGTTCTTTCAACTCCTGCCGGTTGTTGATCGAGTTTGGAGGCAAGTTCTTCAGCCATGCCTTTGCATGTCCTTCCAGCATCATACTTAGATATCTAGCGCATACAACATCACTGACTTCCAAAATTTTCATAACCATCTCTTAACTTTATATCCAATCTGCTGGTTCTATGTCTGTGGGGTAGTTAGATACCTTTTGAGACCCATTGAAATCAGCTAGGATCCGCTCATTCCTTATACCGTCCCTAGACACTGGATTCCAATCCTTCGAGTCCCATTAGTAGCGGGCGCAGTAATTCCTGGATTTGAAGCTGGTGGGAGGACTGATGATTGGACATCATCCTGGATCCTGTCCCCAGCACTTGCCACCCTATGCCCGGTGTTGATAATAACCATGGCATGTGAGACCGCCTGATTCTGTTGAACTTGCGCTGGCTGCTCCCTCTGCCGTTTTGCATTGCTCGAACCGGCTGGTATAGGCGAGTTCCCATGATGACTCCTTGCCACCGAGGTATGACTGTTGTAGGGGGTTGAGTGAAGTCGATCCTGATTGCTCTAATTTAGCTGCTGGACAACCACTGTTTGGCACGTCACAATTGCCTTCCTTGTTTCCACTTCAAACGGGTTATTCACATTGATAGGAATTTGGGAGAGGTTGTTTGTCGCTGCCCAGTCATTATCAACCGGATTAGAAAAATGACCAGCAAGCGCCGTATGGAAGCGTGCCGGTTGCTGAAACTGGGGACCCGTCTGTGGTGGCCGCTGATGAACCGGAACCTGGACTAGGTTTATTGGTTGGTGAAGAACAGGCTGAAACTAGATTGGCTGAACTGGCGGCGGATTCGGGTTTGTGCCGGCTCAGGGTGATGGCACTACAGGTCCGGCTCCTGGGGTCCCAACGGGAGGTCCAACATGTACTCGAGTGTTGTCGCCGGGCGTACTCGTCAGGGTATAGAAAAGGTTCACCGGTCCAAAATTGGGGGGACGCCGCGTATGCTGACATCTATGTTGTACCATGGATAGTTCCCTCTGTCGAAAGCCCAGGTGAATTCCCTCCGCGTGTAGGCGAGTAGATTTCTGGTAGATGCCTGTCCGTGCCCCGCTTATGCGGTCTGCTTCTATCTGCAGTTCCTAATGAACGCGGTTTAGCTCTTCTCGAAGCCTTGCCATATCCACGTTGCGCTGTTCTAGGTTCTCAGTCGTAATCGGGGTCTAGGGCAATGTGTTGAGTGCATCTGATGTTTATGGCAATTCAGGTCTTGGTGCAAACACAAGTGGTACCGCCGGTTGTGATCCTGATGCTCCTGGCACTCCTTGAACTGTAGTCCGCTTGCTCCCATAATCGGTTCCTGATCAATAATCACATGAACTATATTACCATCTACATCATACCTTGGTTGTAGGTTGTTTCCCGCCATATAGACGGCCGCGTACTATACTAGTTCCTGCAACATCTCCGGTTCTTCTTCTTCCAGGTCTCATCCTAGCCTTTCGCACAAAATCTGGTCAATAGAGCCGGTTTTGTCGAGGTCATTATTTCCAACCGACGGTTCTCCATCCAAGTGGACGATAGTAGCTGATCCGTAAACCGAGTCTGACTCCTCAACCGGTTCTGAGTTTGATCTTCCCACAAAGCCGACGAAGACCTGGATTTCGCCGAAAGGGACCCAAAAATCGGATTCGACGAAAGCGAATTCCGGGCCCTAGGTATCATGGTTGTAGTTATTTCCACACCGGAGGAGGCTCCTCCTGAGCCAGCCTATTGCGAGCCTCTCGATCCCAGTTGAGACTCCTTACGAAAAAATGACGCCTCTCTGAGCTGACCCCACTATGGGCGCCAACTGTCGCGGGGCTGTCACGGCAAGTGTCCTCGTATGAGAACTAGAATGTGAGGCTATTGCTTCTAAATGAAGTATCAGAAGGGTTATGGCAGAAACGAGGTACGCGATTTTACCCAGGTTCGGCCCCTCTATGGAGGGTAAAACCTACTCCTACTTCTTTACTATTGATGATACGAGGTCTCGATTATAAGGAGCGATTCTATCTTCCGATGTCTCGAGCGCTATTGCTATGAACTAGAACTTATATTTCTACATCCTAGGAACCTATTTTATATAGTGGATGGATTCCTGGACTTACAGAAGGATCGGGGTTACACCCGAAGTCGGAGTCCTAGACTAATCCTCTAGGAGTCTCTTTGCCGGTTTTATGACGGGAACCGGGTCTGGTCCCAAGGTCAATTCCAAATCTCCACCGGGCCTCAGAGTTCTTGGGCTTCGTTCCGTCTTCAAGGTCCAAAGTATTGTCCTTGGGCTGGGTCTTGGTCCTTCTGCCAGGTAAATCGGTATCTGGATCTCCAACCCAGATCTAGTTTCTTCCGTTGTTCTTTGATGAACATGTTTCTCCGGTGGGTCGGTTCTTCCTGTAAACCGGCTCTTGGACTTTGGCCAACATCGGATTAAGAGCAACGTAGCGTGGACCTCCTTAGTCATTCCCTCAAGAGGACCACTACCGCATAGCTACCATGGTGGTACCGCTTCCACACAAGGAGCGGTACTACCGCCAATCCAACGGTACTACCGGTCTACCGCTATTTTAACAAAGAGCAAATGCGAAGGAGATCTGTGCGGTCTCTCTTGACCACATGGTCAAACACTGATGGTGCCAATTTGAGACAAAATCCTATGAAACTTTAACCACACGGTTAGTCCACTAATTGTGTTGTCATCAACAATAAAACACTTTTAAGAAGCGCAATGCTGTTTCACATGCGCCTGCATTAAATATCGTTAACTAGCCGCTTTGTCGCAACACTGGCCCACCTGTCAGTTTCACGCGCGAAGTTTTGTATGGCGTTCCTATTCAGCTCCTACGCAGCCGGGGGTGGGGGGAGGGCGTGGGCTCGGAACCCCGGACGAGATACTAGGCCCCGCCGAACAAAATCGCTCTGCCGAAGTAATTCCTCGCCGGTTGCTGCAAATCCTGTTGACACTGATGCAGCGCCAACAGGGAAGGCCCCACCGGACCACGCTAACATATACTACTAGCTCCTTCCACGTACACCTGATTGGCTTGAGCATGATCCTCGCTACCTGTTACGTGCACAGCATATTCGCTGTAGATGGACACTGCATTGGTTGATAGCTAGTATTGTGTTTGTTTGTACAGCTGTGCCTTGGTAGCCAGAGCTCTGCCTACCGATTTGGACTGCATGTGCATATCTATCCGTCTGGCCCGCCTCCGGATTCGTGAGCGAGAAAACCCTATGTACACGCGTCGACCATCTCACCGCATCCGTATCGTCCACTCCCTAGCTTCCACAAAAAATAGATCGAATTTACCGTGTCGATGCATGGATAAAACATCTCCATAAAAACCATAATTGACACACTTTTCGTATTGACAAATAGACTTTCACGGCGCTTCAGCACGCCAGGAGCGCGGTGGAATTCTTCGGAGTGCGCATCGACTAAGGGTCATCTTGGTTTTCATCGAACCGCCGGTATCGGCATTGTTATCTATTATTTTCTTCTTTTGTTTCTTTCGCGCATGATTTGTGCTGTTTTGCTCTAGCAGTGGTTTCACCGTCGTATTGGTTGGTTGCTATATACGTATATATTTATATAGCGGGACGAAACCTTGTTTCGAGGAGGATATATATTGCCGGTTTTCCGTTTGTACTGACAGTTGCTCAGTGTTTTCCTTCGTATAAGTATCACGTATCAATTCACGTCTGATGTTAAGGAAACATCAACGTGGTTAGTTGGTCACTGTTTAGACGATAAAACTGGAAGTGTATAGCGTCCGTATGAGCTCCACGGCACGGTCCAGGCTTTGCTTTCGCGGCTTGCGTCATGCATGCTTGCGTCATCAAGCTCTGCAACGAGACATAGACGGTATAACGATGGATGGTTTGTTCTGTAGCTGCTACCGCGTGCGTAATTCAGAGCAAGTGTTATCCAGACTTGCAGAGGCGCTTCTCTGTACCCGTACGTGCAGCGACGGCAGAGCGCCAAGACGGATCTTGTCGGAAGCGCAGCTCACTGGCCGATGGAGAGCAATTGAAGAGAGTGACCACGATTGCTCGAGCGATCTTGCTGCGTGCGTCACCCTTGCTTCCGTCAGCGGCGCCACGCACGCACGCATCTGCATCGTGCCGCGTAGATAGCGCCTATTCATCAGTTAATATGGTCGCTGGCCCGTCTCACGATAATACGGGGGACTAGCAAAATCCACATACTCACATCTGTGTTTGATGGATCTCGCTGGGTGCTGCAAGGTTTTCAAAATATCTTAGAGCATGTCTAACAGGCCCCTTATATCGCGAGCGCCCCGTAAAATTCCGGCGGCATACGGGGTGCGGGCCAAAACGGCCGTCTAGCAGCCCCCGTATGCGGCCTGGCCCGTACTAAAATTTTACGGGGCCTGCGAAACCGCCCCCTCCGCCCCGTACTTATAGTGGGTGAGGGTTGGGGTGGGGGTCCAACCCCCCACCCGCAACCCTAGCTCCGCCGCGCGCCGCCGCAACTCCGGTGAGCGATTCCCCGCGCGCCGCCGCCCCATTCCAAGCGCCTCCACCGCGATGAGCTCCCCCGACGGTTCCGGCTCCTCCACCGCCCGCTCCAAGCGCCGCCGCGAGCCGGAGACGCTCGAGGAGGCGTGGCGGCTCCACTGCAAACATTCCGTTGCAGGGAGCCGCCGCGCCGCCTGCAAGTACGCGGCGTGGCCGCAAAGCATGCCGGCGACTCTGGCGGACTACGCCGGGGGCGGGAGGTACCACACCGTCGACCCGCCGCCGTGGCCGATGAGCGGCCCCCAATTCGCGAAGGCCGTCGCCGACGTCGAGCACTACAAGGCGATGGAGGCTTCCGGCCCCGTCGTCTTCCTAGACTAGAATAGGGTAGACGAGCTCGAGCTCGATTTCATGTAGCAATGGTGATCATCTGAATAAAATCGAGTTCATCTTTTCTCCCGCGAAGTTCAAATTCAAACATACAGGGCGGAGATAGGGGGTCTGCTAGATGAACTTGTAAATTTGAGCACAAATTTTCCTAGATTTCGTGTGCAGGGCCCTCTACACGCGATTTAGGGGGCGAAATTTTAAGGGTCCTGTTAGACATGCTCTTAGCAGCCTGTTTGATTTCCAAGGATTCGACGAAACACAGGAATGGGATTAGTGCAGAAATAGCATGTCATGACACTTGAACTCCTATAGGAACAAAACAAAAAATATAGGAATTAGTAGTAGGTATTGTTTAATTACATCACAGAAAAAATAAAGGAAATTTGTATAGAGATTGTAGGGTACTCGATACGTAACCGGACCGCCACCGCCTCCGCCACCAACGGATCTCCCATCTCCGACTAACTCCGATCAAGACAAGCACACATCCGAAAAACTCTCGGCGTTCTATCTTCATCCATCCTCAAAAGATTGACTCCCGGGTTGTCCCGCACGAGCGTAGCTCCGGAGGACTCCCGATTCAATCTAGAAGACCACCACCCGATCTTCCCCTCCCCCGGCTGCTACCGCCGTCGACGCCGGCTGTGGCGACCACGCCATGGCTGTCAAAGACGGCGGAAGGGGCTGGCGTAGCCTGCCGGATTCCCTTTGTGTGTGTGTGTGGGGGGGGGGGGTCGGCTACTTAGCGGCGTACGTGGAGGTATGGTAGCGGGACGGCGACGCTCTGCCATGAGCGACGTCTGTCGTCACGCTGCATGGAGGCATGGATAGGGCTGAGAGGGGCGAGTGTGCGGTGATGGCCGGAGGCGATGGGGCTACTGCGCATGCCTAGGATGCGCTGCAGCCTTCCTACCGTCGTTGTCACGTATGCCTGATCCACTTGATTTGTTTGCCGGAAGGTGCCTAGCGGGGTGGTGGCTGCTGGTGTGCTCGATCAAAGGCGGCGGTTCTAGGGTTCCTCTTACTCCAAGACGAAGACCTGCCTCGCGCTTGTCTTCTTTGATATGTTCAGAGTGTCAGGTTCCGGAAGCCTCTGTCGGATATCTCCCAGGGGCGTTAATGTCCGGAGATTACTAGATCAGGTGGGATTCGGTCGCAACGCACGGAGCGGCGTGAAGCTCTGCTTCTGTTGCCACCATGGGCAAATCCATGGTGAAGTCAGAGGCGGAGAATGCCATGAAAGCTGAGATTGGAGGACTATGAATGGTGATTGGAGTCTTTGCGTCAACAAAGAACTGACTTGGAGTTTCAAGAATTGGGGCATCGGTATGGAAATGGGGGCAGGAGGACATGTGAAGTTAGAAGTCTTACCTTTCAGGGTGCAAATCCAAGGTCTGGCCATAATTGGTTGTGTCTGTCAATAGTCTTGTTGAAAACATTGTTTTGAGAGCGGGGACTATCTTCGGGGTGAAAACTCAAGATCTTCGATCGGGCAACAACAACGCTTATGCATTGTTTTCTTCTTGTAGGGCGTTGCTTTTGGGGAAATGGGACATCAGATGTTGTCTTGATGCTGGTTGTGCTGCTGCTCCAAGGACGGAAACTCTGTAGCGGGACTTTTCTTTTTTAGTTTTTTTTTTGGCAGTGTGCATCGTTGCCATTAGGGTATTCAGTTGGTGAAGAGTCTATGTGCAATTGGTATCTCTACGATATTAATATATGTTCTTTTGCAAAAAAGGAATGTAGGAGTATTCAATCTTTTGAATCAAATGAACTCTATAGGTGAAAATCCTATACGATTTCTACGAGAATGCTACAAATCAAATATGCCCTAATAGTGAGAATGGAGGGAGAACCCGTGTCTACAAAATACAGTCTTAAGATACTTGCAATACATGATGAAACGCATGGAAGAGCACCACAATATCGCAAACAAGAACCAGTAAAACACACATATTGGTGTGAAAACTATTCTTAAATACCCTAGCTCCTTAATTTTGTCCTAGGCTAAGGCTTAAGGCATTTGCCAAACTACACTCTTGACAGGAGTTCAACAAATGATATATTCGTCTGATGGGATACTCTGAGCCTCCATATAAGGACGTCTCTAGTGTAGAAATAAGAGAAGGTCTTATGCAAAAAAGTGGTCTTAAGACCCGACTTTATAATTTGTAGCACTAGACGACCTTAAGGTTAAAATCTTTAAACCCACCATACCACTATGGTTTTGCTATAGGAAATTTAATAAAGCAAAGCAATGTTTCTTTCACCTACTTTACACTATTTGTATTTGGCAATTGGTCAAAAAAATCTGCTATGTGGGCTACACCTTAAGGTCTAGCTAGACCTTAACCATTGTGTGTTTTTTAATCTGCTATAACATATGCTGTGGAACCTAGCTTATGGCCCGAATTAAAATTAAACATTGGAGACGTCCTAAACTTAGAGTATGTTGTAGGGAAATACATTCTCTCCAACGCGTAGGCTCCAACTTTTCCAGTCACTTAGCACATATCCACACATCATGGTCCTCACCCCAATTTTGTCTAGCCTCAGTATTTGGTCCTACCACACAGGGCTGGTGCCGTATATAGCTGCTAGTGTGACCAAGGTTGATCTCGATCTAGCTACATGACAACTGCTATTCCATATTGCCTAGGGCCCGGGGATCTTATCCTCCACCGGATCATGCTTCCTGCTTTACACTATATATATGCCATCGGAATATTAATTTGCTAATTAAGACAACCTTGGCTACAATGCTTTGTTGACTATTACTTTTCACATGGATCTATCCTTGTGGCACCTCTTACGGGCGTTTTAGTTCCCTCCGTCCATTTCTTGCAATGCCAATAACATGACCTCGCGAACCTGTTTCGCCGGATGCAGGCTCAGAACCATGTTCTGAAAACGTCCTAGGCTAACCAATTATGCCATGGATGCCCACATGTATCCATGTGGTTGTCACTTGCTCACTGCATTGAGTGCATTGTCGCGCCATGCCGGCCAGCATGGAGCTCTCATTGCCTATAAATACACTTACTCCGTCAACGAATAAGTGTACATCTAGATTTTTATTTAGTCAAACTTTTTAAAATTTGACCATTTTATAGAAAACTGTAGCAACATATAGGACATCAAAATGATATATTTTAAAACTTCATGTTAAGATAAATTTGTTGATACGAACTTGGTACCATAAATGCTAGTAGTACTATGTTTCAAATAAAGTTAGTCAAAATTCAATAGTTTGACCGACAGAAATGGAAAAAGTAAACTTATTCGTGCACGGAGGGAGTATGTCCCTACTGATAACAGCAACACCACTGACGTAACGTGTGGCGTCATCTCCATTCATTGTTACAATGTTACTGCATGCTAATGTGTACAACTGATCCTGCACTGCTAGTACGAACTGTCGTTGTCGACACATTGACCGCCAGTACATGGTGTAATAGTAGTAACATAGTTGGAGAACACAGTAAGTTTCGGAATTCTGAAAACACACTTCAAGACAGATATACACATGCAATTTTGATATATTGATTAAGGATTAACCTATTATTTTAACATGTGGGTAGTCAAACTCAAACTTATATGTTTGACTTAGACAGATTGCTAAAAATTCAATACAACTAGTTATTATGAAATTTTAATTAAGAATACCTTATATTAGTATTAACAAGAATTAAATAAATTAGTAGTTAACCATTAAGAATTACCATGACAGTGTTTGTTTTTTCTATTTCTTTCGCGAGTATGAACTTGAAAAGCGACTGGAAGTTACACAAGATTAATCCGACAGGCCGGATGATTTACATTACCAGGGAGAAAGAAGCAAAATGCGTCACGTGAGCAATTCTTTTGCTGTGGTTCAAACAAGGCCCATACTAGTCACTAAACTGCAAACTCGTTGATATTTCTTGGTCCCCGGCTCCTTTCCCACTAATAGAATGTGTACGCACGTATTGCATCAAACTACTGTAGCCACATGCTCTGTATATACATATTTCAATACTACCTAGCTATGGGTATACTTGTCAGGTACTCCGGTCTCTTTATATAGCTAGGCATATTTTCCGGAGGCCTAGCATCCTCGCTACCGGCCTGCCGGCCCCTTATCCGTACGCACCTCCCATTTAAACAACGCCACGCACTTGTGTGCTTCCCTCATCCTCCTTCAACATCTTCTTCTTTTCTGAGCGGGACTCTTCCTCCCTCCTAGCTTGTTGCTCCTAGATAGCTAGCAGCTTTCTCTATTCTCAAACTGTTTTTGTTCCTTCTTCATTCTTGTTGCATTTCAATCCAGACCAGACGGGTTGCTATTGCTACCTGATCCTTAGCTAGCTTAGATTCATCTGTGTGCGTGTGAGAGGGAGAAAGAGATGGAAATGGAGATGGAGATGCTGAAGGGGAAAGGGAAGGTAACTAGAGGCGGGAAGAGAAGCAGGACAAGCAGCAGCATGACGATGGCGGCGGCGATTGAGAGGAAGGAGGTGGAGAGGGAGAGGAGGCAGCACATGAAGCTGCTCTGCGCCAAGCTCGCCTCCCTCATCCCAAAAGAGAACTACTCATCCAATGTAAGAATGATGCATCTTTTCCCCCCTTTTACTGATCGAAGCAACGCGCTTGCTAGCTACTCCTTATATGTTCAATTCCCCCTATGTTAGTTCATCCGAAAAAATTGTGAGTGTGCAACCAATGTGAATTAAATAGCAGTGGAGTAATCCGTATATAGATCTAGCTTGCGAAGTAAGTATAGTCCTTTTCATCACATGAAATATCGCAATCAGCTGGAGCTAATAAGTTATATGGGCATTGAATTTTGTTGGAATGTGTTCCTTTCATCCTCTATGTGTTGCTTTCATCCTCTCCATGGAGTTCATGATTTTTCTTAATTAAACTTTTTTTTTCTCGGAGGGGCAGTACTAACCTTGCGTCCAGGATCTGCTGTCGTAGAAATTGTTGCTCTCACCTTCATTTCATTTTTCTACATATTATTGATTTAGTCACGAGTTTTCATGAAATAGCTAAGGTCGTGTTTAGAATGTGGAAATTATATGTCGGAGCTTGCAAAAACTGTCCATCTTGCGTTACATTACTCCGGCGATTTAGACATGAGTAATGCAAGATCGACAAAAGTGCACAGCTGGTTTCACTTGAGATTATGGAGGATTAGAATATTCAAGTTCGAAAGTTTTATTATGTGTGGTTGTCTGAATTCGTGATGTGTAGAGGCCAGGAACAAAATTTACATTTTCTTACAAAAAAGAAGGTTACTTATGTCAGCCGACAGAATTCCCCTATTTTGCAATGAAATTAATAATTGCTTTTCATATGTTGTTAACTCTGTTAAGCTTGAATTTTGAATGTAGGATCCAATGACACAGCTAGGCAGTCTAGATGAGGCCGCGAAGTACATTAAGAAGCTCAAGGAGAGGGTCGACGAGCTACGACAAAGGAGGAGTTCTGCGCAGGCCATGACTGGTGGTGTCTCGACGCCCATCACCACCACAACAAGCGGGGATAGTGGCTCATCAGAGTTAGAAGGTGAGATAGCTTGCGAGGCGATGGCGCCAGTGGTGGAGGTGCGGCAACATGATGATTCGAGCTTGGACGTGGTGCTGGTATGCAGCTTGGAGAGGCCGATCAAGCTGCACAAGGTGCTTACTGTTCTCGAGGAAGAAGGCGCCGAGGTTGTCAACGCTAACCAGTCCATTGCTGGCCTAAAAATCTTCTACACCATACACTCCCGGGTATGTACATATATAGGTACTTGTATATAAATCTAACAAATTTACTCTTGTTGTAAAATGGAAGGTCCATGATCAAGTTTGAGCAGCAGTTATGCTGAGAAATACTCTGTTTATATGATCCTGTGGTACAAAAATTGTATTGCTGGATTCATAACTAAAAATAATGACATTTTTTTAATTGATATGCCTATTTTTCAAAATAATTTCTACATTTGGAAATCAGATGGATTTTCCGTTAATTTCCTGTGTATCATTAAATTGGGTTAATGGTATGTATACTCCCTCGTGGACGAATAAGTGTACATCTAGATTTTTCTTTAGTCAAACTTTTTAAATTTTGACCAACTTTATAGAAAATAGTGGCAACATGTATGACATCAAATTGATATATTTGGAAATTTAATGTCAAGACGAATATCATGATACTAATTTAGTCTCATAAATGCCACTACTTTTTTCCTATAAAGTTCATCAAAATTTAGTAAGTTTGAGTAATGACAAAATCTATAAGTACAATTATTCACAGAGAGGGGGGTATACAACTAAAGGGAAACGAAGATAATTATGAGAGCAGCCCACACGTACGTGAGAATGTAGAGTCGGAGATCCCTCTCCACGTCCCAAGAGAAAAAAAATTGGGGAAAGCTGAAAAGTTTGAAAACGACCTTAGATACACACGTGCCATACACATATTTAATCTGTTTATTGCCTTTCCTCCCTCTGTACCGAGTAGATTTTTGTATTTAATTTACGGTTGACTGCACATATCTGGCAAAACCGTAATTTTTTGGCATGATGTAGGACTACTTTGTATCTAAAATTACCCTAAATATTGTCTAGTTTTGCATGAAATTAACAAGAGTTTCATTAGTTGAATTAATTTGTTCTTTCTAAACTGTGTGCAGGCCATCAGCTCAAGAATTGGCATAGAGGTTTCGTCAGTTTCTCAAAGACTGAAAGCATTGATGTTATAGTAAATCTATATGTGCAAAATAAATATTTATCATAGAACTACATATAGTAAACATCCCACATAGTGAATTCACAATGTCCATTGGCTAAAATAAAGGACCTGATGGAACACTTTTTTTGAGAAAAGGTCCGCCGATGTATTAATTAATAATAAACGGTAGTTAAAATATTTAAAAATAATAAAAATTACAAGTAGTTCTTTGAACCACTGATCGACGACTATAATCACTGGAGCGAGTTGAAGACGTGTAGCCGTCCTCACCCCTCCTTTACCTGAGTCGGACACATCTTGTCGTAACAGATCTTATTGTAGTAGACAATAATGAAGTTGGCGTGCTAAGGCCCCAAAGGAGCAGCACACCAAAGTATCAACCATTGCTAATGATAAGAATCTTAGACTGGAAGGACCAGGCCTCTAACTAAACAAATGAACACGAAAACGGACGATCTTAGGAGATCGACCGGACATACACGACTCCAAGCGCCCTTCATGCATGTTTATTTCAGAACGCGATATGATGTATAAGACCATGTTGATCAATATCCGATCTATGTATAATCACCTGCTATATAAGTGTTGATGATAAGTTCTTCTTGTCACAACTTGTTGTGTATGTTTCTGCAGATTCGTTGATTTGTTTGAAATTATTTACTCTATGTAATATCGTTATTTCTATCTTATATTGTATGTTTGGTTGTGTAACTGCATGGTGCAACATATTCCCCGCTATCTAAATTGTAGGTTGCTTTATTATGTACCCGTGTGGTTTGCTTTATTTTCTCTAAATAATTATTGCACGGCCGGTAGGAATAGATTAGAACAAATTTCTTAATTAACCAGGCGCAATTTGCGCATGTATATACTATATTCAATCATCAGCTAGTGCTTCACACCAGAATAATCTTTCTAGAAAATTATATATAGGGTAAGAACAAATTAGTGAAAGGAGTTTGTTCCTTCAGCATCAAGACTTCCTCGTTTGGACGTTGAGAGTTAAGTTGGTATAACTTTTAGTAAAACGGAGGAAATATGTTGTTATGAGGGTGTGCATATTTGGGAGTAGAAACATCTGTTGACCTAACAAAGAAATTACGGAGTAAGTTTCAACAATTAATTTATGCCGTTCTAAAAGAAAAGGGAAGGATAAATGAAAGGGAGGGGCTGATGTTACTGCATGTAAACGTGCCGAATATGATGTGATGGATTTTGGGCTGATGCGCGCAGTGCTCCACTTCCTCGTCGCCAGAGAGGGATTGGACGAGCTTGCAATAGTGGGCTGAAAAGGCCACCAGAAAGGAATCGATCCACACGTCCATTTTGAGCATTTTCTTTATTTGGCGCGCAGAAGTGACTGGTTCTGGTTGCTTGCTAATCACCCTTTTTCTATAAAAGATTACATCCACTTTGGTTGCTTTGAATCTACTCCCTCCGATCAAAATATAAGATGTTGTAGCATTTTGTAGACGTAATGTATCTAGACATGTTTTAGTGTGTAGATTGATATGCATCTTACGCTAAAGCATGTCTAGGTACATATTGTTTAGGAAATGCTAAAACATCTTACATTTCGAGCATCAAGCTGATCGAGTGTGCTTTTTTATTCTAGTGTTTCATATTTGTCATATTTTTGGTGGACATTTTTCTAACGCTTTGGCCGGCAAATAATAATAATAGTACACACATCATATAACTTTTGGAGATGTGCTTCTTTTTTGTAGTATATTTGCTTTTTTTTAGATGTGCTAAACATGTAAGGTGTTTTTTTACTAGTGTTTTCGTGGACGCGGTTTCGGAAAGTTCCGGTGGATGATGTGAACCTCTGGATGTGGCTTCGGAATCGGAAAATATCCGGTGGATGATGTGAATCTGTGGATGTGGCTTCGGAGTGGATGTTGGCATAAAAAAGTTCTGGTTAACTGTGGACCTATTGTTGAACCTTTTGTGATGCTAATTTCAGTTACTATAAATCTCCTATGTTTCAGAGTGCATGTAACCGCGATGATGGCGCGGAAAAGACATCAAAGAGGGCGAGGAGGCAGTATATTAGTATTAGTACTAGGGTATCCATTGTTGCAAATGTAAAACCATGTCAATTCATTTCCGTTTCGGAGTGCATTTTATGATTTAGATCTCCTATATATTCAGTAATTTGGTTGACACTCTCGCCACGTGGGATACCTGGTCAACTCTCCTCTTCACTCCCAGACTGTGGATAATGCAGCGGCTCCCCATGCGGGCGTAGAACGCTCCCCTCTATACTCCCAAACGGTCCGTCTGTGCGACACCTCTCTACTCCCAAACTTCGTTGTGCGTAGATCCACCGGTACCATGTCTGGCCGTCGCCAGGAGGGCCGCCAGCAGCAGATCCATAGGTACTTTCCCCGGCGCAGCGTGCAAGGCGCGGAGCGTGCGCGTGCCCGCGAGGCGTACCGGCGCGAGGTGCATCAGGCCAACTCGTCCCTCACACCACCACCTCCGGCTCCACCCATCGCACCTTCGGACGTCGAGGAGGAAGAAGAGGAAGAGTATCTCGCCGTCGAGTTCCACAACGAGGCTCTGCAGTTGCCCCACATGCAGGCGGGGATTTTAGCGTCCTTAGAGAGTTTTGCGGCAGAAGAGCTCCGACAAGCGAGGCTCGCCTGGCTTTTCACTGTCAAGCTAGAGGCAAACCGCGGAAGCGATCCGACATTCGATGCAGAATGAAGATGCGGCGGTGCTGGCGGAGGCGCGGCGGTGCACCCTTGGCTAGGACGCTAGGTCCAGTGTCTATCGTTTCTTTTTGTGATTTGTTTCAGAAACGGCTTTTTCACTGTATTGTTAACTGTGATGATTTCGAAGATTATGTGCATGCTTAATTTCGAAGATTATGTGCATGCTTATTTACCGTGGATGATAAGTGGGGTCCAGGACTCAACTGGTCGGTCGTAGCCAGTCAAAGGTGTCAAACAGGGCAGGATGTGTGGTCCGTCGAAAATTTGCGACGTTCTACGTGACCAAGACAGGTTCGTGAAGAAGATTGGCGGCCGCGCGGAAGATGAACGTCGTTTCGTGCTTTCCGCGGCAAGGAGCTCGATGAAGAACAACGAGGAGGGAAGTAGCAGTGCGGTGGCGAGAAGTTGCAGAGATTCGCGAGGTGCTGAGAAGCTCTTGTGCGCAGCAGCGCTCCGGTGAGCAGTGTCGTGCGGTGGTGTGCTGCTCTCTCCTGTGCGCGGTGGTGGTCGATGGCGTGCGGCGGAGCGATGTACTCTGTGCGTGCGTGCGAGGAAGAAGGAGAAGGGACTGTGGCAAATGGAGAGGAAAACGAGACGACGGGCACGGCGTGGATACTTATACCCCTATAACGCAATAAATGCCCAGGATCTAATGCGGGCTACGTCGTGGAATCGTGGCAGTTACTGCGTCCAGAGAAACGCACGTAGCGGAATTAGCGCGCGTAACTGCCGCAGTAAATCCCACGTCCTGCGACATGGGCACTTGAATGCTTTCTGCGAATGGACGCGACGGCGCGTGGGCCCAATGTGCAGTGAGGGGCATGGGCGTGGCGCGTGCGTTGCGACCGTGCAGGAACCGAGGAGACGTGGGCAGTGGTTCTGCGCCACGTGGTAAGTCTTCCACGCGAAGATAACTAAGAAATCTCGCCTTGCGCGGCAAAACCTGAGGAAAATTGGCTAAGTGTTGGAATCTCGGTAAAATCCAAAGCAGCGTGGCCAACTCGGTTGTTGAGGAAAAATCCATTATGAAGGGTCTGAAAAGAATCTGAGTTCGAGGTGGAACTCGACCGAAATGGGAGCATTTCGGATAGATATTTTGGAAGATATTGGTTTAACCTGTCACGACCCAGGGTCCGAGTTCACCGGACCATACCAGCTTCGGGGATTAATTTTGGGGGGCTACCCCCGAGTAGGGGCAAGGTTGGTAAGAAATGGAGTTTGAGGCACTGCTTGCCGAGTTGGGCCGTACCGAGTAGGAAGGTCCGAGTTGGATGACTACCGAGATAGAGCTATCTCGGTAGGAAGGACAATGAGCCAAAGGGAGAAAGGAATATTCTCCGGACTGACTGAGTAGCGCTTGGTCAGTCCGGGTAGACAGGGATCCTGCTCTTCTCGGAGGGAGGTAAACAGAGCCGTTGTAATCCCGCATATCCAGAGAGAGTACAAGCGTGCGGTTCAACTTACTAGGCGTGATGATGCGTATGCATACACTGGTACAGTGCACTGTATGGGTGAGGCCACGTCCTGTCTCTGACAAGGGAGACAGGACATAGCAGAGACCACGACAGCGGATACTTTCGGCGTCTGTCAGCGAGGGAGTGGATGCGTGCGCTACGGCAGAGTATGTAGTCACCTAATCTTGTACTATTAGTTGGCGGCCACCAGTATATAAGGTGGCCACATCCCTCCTGTGTGAGGGTCGGTCACTCGTTACGTGAAGGAAGTGCTGCTAGTTTGTTTAGAGAGAGATAGCAGTAGAACTTCTTCCTCCTCTAGTTCCTTAAGTTTGAGGAACACTTGTACTCGGTACCACATATACAGAGAGAGAGGCAGGAGTAGGGGTGTTACCTCTACACGAGGGTCCCGTACCTGGGTAGATTGTGTTGTTTGCAGTGTAGTGAGCGCGCCATCTAGGCGTGTGTTCCCTCCCCGGATACCCATAGTGTCCATCGGCCCCAACCTTAAGCCATCCTATGGCATCTGTCTTTACCTCACCACGACAATCATCCAAGTAGTCAGTCCATTGGTGGGACAATTCTTTACCAAAGATTTCATTCTTTCCCAAGCTTGAGCAATATGCTCATTATCAAATTGTTTAAATTCATAATCTCACTTCTCAAAGATATAATCTTAGTTGAAGGATAGTATTTTCCAATGGAAACATCTTTACATTTAGTTCAGTAATCAATACTATTTCTAGGCAAAGATAGCAACCATTCTTTTGCTCTTCCTCTCAGAGTGAAGAAACAATTTCAGTTTAACAATATCTCCATCTATCCTTATACTTTTGCATCTCACAAAGCTCAACAAAATTATAAGTCGAGCAACAACATCATCAGTACTAACAACCAAAAAATTCTCTCTCATAACAAGATTTAACAGGGCATGCTTAATTTCATAAAATCTGCATTAGGAGCAGGTGGAGCAATAGGTGTACAAATAAAATCATTATTGTTTGTGCTAGTAAAGTGACACAACTTAGTGTTCTCAGAGTTACTCATTTTAGCAATATTAAAACAGGATAACAAAAATAACAACTATAATAGGAACTAATTTTTGAGTTTTTTTTTATATAAAGAAGCAAACAAGATAAAATAAATTAAACTAAGAAAAACAATAACGAAGTAAAAAGATTGGAGCTGAGAGACTCCCCTTGCAGAAATCCTCTTCCTCCCGGGCAACGGCGCCAGAAAAGAGCTTGATGGCGTGTGGACACAGGTTTGTTGGGAGACCCCAATAGGAAGGTATGATGAGTACAACAGCTTTATTTTTCCTCAGTAAGAAACCAAGGTTTAATCGGATACAAATCACTTCTGAAAGTTATTGGCAGCTGATGTTGGCAGATCGCACTACCAGGCTTAGCAGCAACGTAGAATCTACACATAATGCAACCAAGATACTTTGCCCCAATGAAACAGTGGGGTTGTCAATCTAACCGGTCTTACTGAAAACAAAGAATTAGACGTATAGTGTGGAAAATGATGTTTGCTTGTAGCGAATGAAATGAGAACTGTGTTTGCAGTGAAAAAGAACAGTGTTTGAAGTAGGTTGTATTATCAGTGTAAAAGAATGGACCGGGTTCCACAGTTCACTACTGGTGTCTCTCCATAACAGATAAATAACAATGCTGGGTGAACAAATTACAGCTGGGTAATTGACAAATAGAAAATGCACCATAATGCATATACATGACATGATGACTACTATGATATTCATTTGGGCATTCAACATGATACATAGACCGTTATCAAACTTCATCTATGACTAATAATCCACCTTTTCAGGGCGTCATCCGAGCAAACTTTGGGTATTAAGTTGCAAGAAACGGATTATTGCATTATGTAAAGTGCGTAATGTAAACAACACAATTATCCTTAGACAAAGCATTGTTGTTTTACCCCTAGTGGCAACATTACATTCACAATCTTAGAAGTAACCGTCACTCTTCCAGATTACTGGAGGCATGAACCCACTATCTAGCATAAATAATCCCTCTTAGAGTCATAAGCATCTAGTTGGCCAGAGCATCTACTAGAACGGAGAGCATGCAATATCAAAAATAACATATATGATAGATCTATAATCAACTTGACCTAATATTGAATATTTATCGGATCGCAGCAAAACACAATATATAGCATTACAGTAAGATGATCCTGATCATGCTAGGCAACTCACAAGATTTAAACATGATGACAGAAAATTTGAGAAGACAACCATCTAGCTACTGCTATGGACCCGCAGTCCAAGGATGAACTACTCACGCATCACTCCGGACGCAAGCATGCTGATGAAGAGCCCTCCGGTGATGATTCCAATCTCAGGCAGGCTGCCGGGAAGATTTTCAGAACCCTCCCGAAATAGGGTTGACGACGCCGGCGGCTGCGGAAATTTTCGTGGATGGAGCCTCGGGTACTTAGGGTTTTCCGGGGAAGGCAATATATAGGCGGAAAAGCGATGTCAGTGGGAGACCAGGTGGCTGGTATCCCACAAGTATAGGGGATCATGTGTAGCCTTTTCGATAAGTAAGAGTATCGAACCCAACGAGGAGCTAAAGGTAGAATAAGTATTCTCTTAAGTTCTATCAACAATTGATACAACTCTAGCACACTAAACGTTTTGCTATATCTAGAAAATAAAACTAGAGTAACTAATACGGGTAAACAAGATAGTTTTCAGGATAATACCACTAGTAGGAGAAATGCTACCACTGACAAACAGAATTCAGCTACCGCTGGCGAATACGTGTTCGCCAGCGATAACCCGCTAGTGGTATAGATTACCGTTGGAGAACCATCCTGATCGCCAGCGCTATGTTAGCTACCGCTGGCGAACACCTTAGTTCGTTCACGTAAGTTTCAAAATATTTAAAATTTCAAAATACATTTTCCCATTATTTTTTAAAAAATTTCAAAACATTTGAATTGGGGAACCTTTAATCGCAGTGTAGATTTTTTTCCTTTTTTTCTTTATTTCAATTTTAATTATTTACTTCCTGCTCAGTCTCCCATCCTTCCACTACTCTAAACCCAGCACGCTTAACTTCTTAATTCCTTTCCTATGAGCTAATTTAGGAACAACTCATACTTTGTTGTTAGTATGACCATAGCGTCACACGCCTTCACTTTTTGAATCAAAAAAATTATTTGAGTAAACAAAAATGAATAAGTAGTTATAATCTTGAATTCCAATAGCAATAAAATAATTTTTTTTTTAATTTTGTCATTTAATATTGAATAATTCATATCTACAAATCTGTAATTCAAAATTCGACAAATGATATGTCTAAATTGATTAGAAAAATAAGAGGAATCCTAATATGACATCCATATCATCTTTTCTTAAATTGTTTTTTTTTTAATTTTGAATTTTTTTTGTTAATTTGATTTTGTAGGAAAATATCTTCTATCTCAAATAATTTTTTTCCTTTTCCAATTTGACAAATCTGTGAAAATTCGATTGGGTATACCCGAATGAAAAAGTTATGGCCTTTCTACGGTTTTTGGAAATTTTCTCACGATTTTTTTGATATATTAAACGCGTTTTTTCGACTTCGTATGCAAAAGTTATGGCCGTTCTACGTTTTATTTTTGATTTTTTCATAAAATGTCAAAATTTATATTTCAAATTTTCTATACCAACTAGACCCTAAACGCTATCCACAGATCAAAGGATTTTATTTTTTGAATATTTTATCATTTTCGTTTATGTTTTACAAAACTAAAAATGCGGTCCACCAGGGGGTGTGGAGCAAAAATATTCAAAATTACCGATGGCTAACAAAATATGTTGTTGGCCATCGGTAGTAGCCAAAATAGCGCCGGTGAAGCGTTTCACCTGTTCGCCAGCTGCACATAGCTTACCGCTGACGAAGCATTCACCCTGTTTGGCCAACACCAAAACATGTTCGCCAGTAATAAGCCGGTGGCTATAAGCCTTTTCCTACTCGTGTAAATACATGAAAGTAAAGTTAGTTTCTGCAGCAGTAAAGTATACTAAGTAACTATAAACTAACGGTGCCATGAGTGTGGAAAAGTGGTGGTAATTGTGATGGATTTGTCCATGATCAAATAGTCAAATATAAGGTTGATATTCCTCTTTTACGTGGGAGAGGTAAAGCTAACAAGCTCTCACTATCCAATGATTGCAAGTACACATGATTATAACTCTAGCAATCATCCGTAACCAATAGAAGATACATTAAGGTAAAAATACCCAACCATAGCATTAAGATCAAAAGGTCCTCTTTATCCCATATGCTTTAATCACTAGATTGGGCTCATGTTTCTGTCACTCAAGCAACCCTCCCTCTAGTTTTCTCCACATACTACAAACCCTATGATATGATCCATGCGCGCATAAACATATGATGGCACCATAGTACTGTAACAAATTAAATATATATCTCAAACCATACATAGAGATTCAACAATCAATCATATGACAAAAGGATCTACACAAACATGACATAGATGCAATAGATCTTATGCAAATAATCTATAATGTCAAATACCATGTTTACATAGGACGGCACAAAGGTCTGTGGGAGGATGAACCACTGTATACAAGAAGGAATTGGCGATGGACATGACGGTGAAGACGGTGGAGAGGACATCGTGGGGCACAGGGTCGCGCCGGCGGTGGCACAGGGAGTCCCTGCGCCGCCGGCATCATGGGGGAGCGCCGCCCCTTAGCCCTCTTCCTTCATGGATCCCATCTCAATGGGGGAGGCTAAAACGTGGCTTTGGTGGCTGAAAATTCGTGGTATGGGTGTCTCCCACAACCTAGGTTTCCTCTCTTTATATAGTCTCACGGATTTCCGTCATCCCATATGGGGCTGCAGTAAATCGGGCGTATCTTGGTTGCCCGGACTCAGAATCAGGCGGATTTTAAGTCTAGGACGTTCGTTGCAAAATTCCCCGCAATTTTGTCTTTTGTGAAATTTCCGTTTGACGCCGTCTCTGACCCGTAACGTGGCAATCTTTAAAAAAAGTTTTCAGACAGATTTCAGGAAAGTCACAATTCGACTCCAACAAGGTTTCCTCTTTTATTTTTGATAATTCTTACACATCAAAGTGTAAAACAAGAACATTGTGCACTTTTGCAACTATTAGTAGATTAGTCCAAATAAATCATAAACTTAATATAAAAACAATTATTAAAAGCATAAAGTAGCATGAAACCATCAAAAATTATAGATACGTTTTGAACGTATCAGGGGCCCACACCACGTGCCCGCGCGGCCAAGAGGGGTCATACCGCCCTATGGCATGGCTGCCTCCCTGGCCCCCTTCAAGTGTCCTTCGGACTCCGTGTACGTGACAGAAAAATAAGAATTTCGGCTTTTGTTTCGTCCAATTCCGAGAATATTTCCAGAAACTTTTCTGAAATGCAAAAACAGTAGAAAACAGGAACTGACACTGTGGCATATTGTTAATAGGTTAGTCCTAAAAAATGCATAAAAATATTATGAAGTGTATAGAAAACATGTAGCAATTGTCATAATATCAACATGCTACGTTGGAGACGTATCACTCCCGTTGAAGATGACGGACGACGTTGTTCGGTCGAACAAGTTGCGGGCGCTTGCGCCAAACGACAAGCTTCGGCCGTACTGTGACTGGTTGCTCACGCCGAACATTAAATTGGGAAACAGATGTGAAAACCCGAATTTAATTAGGAAACCTCGGGTTATACGTTACGGATCTCGAACTTCCCGAATTTCCAGAAGTTAAACACCAGGCAACTAAAATCCCCTATGCAGTACGCACGCACACAAGGGAGGCCCAGCCCAGCTCGTACGACCTAGGTCAGCACCCACGTCCCAAGTCAGAATGCCCACTCCTCCGTTCCTCCTTGCTCTCCCACCCCCACAGCCCACAGGCCACAGCCGCCGCCGGAAAGATACAGAGAGAAGCGACGGGCGACGGCCATACATCCCCACGCGCAGGACACCGCGGCGGCGCCCATTCTCCGCCATCCAGCCCAGCAGCCCACGCCCGCACGCTGGCCCCTCTCCCTTCCTGCCCATCCGCCGCTGCCCTGTCCTGCAATTTGTCGCTCACCGCGGCGGTGCCAAGCCAGACGACGACGAGCCGATGACGACGATGCACATCGCTGCACGGTTTCTTCCTCTTCTCGATTGTTCCACACTTCCACGGCTCCACATCGACCAATCTCGACCCTCCGTGCAGTGGACTGTGAACTGCAACGGCGAGGGACTGCCACGGCTCCTGTGCATATTTAGGGCATTTCGGGATAACCCGAACCCGAACCTGAAGTGCCGGGTAGCAGATTTTTTGCTGCAATTTCAGGAAACAATTCTCGGAACCCGAATTACATTTAACCCGAAAAACCCGACCCTAATTTTCAGGTACACACGAACGCCCGGCCTGAGTGTTTCCCTTAGTACGGAGTAGTATCATATCATTTCATGCTTAACGTTTAGTCAATATAAATATCAAAGCGGTCAGTTGGTCATGGTTAGTCTGCTAATTCGCCTTTCACTACGGGAGCCAGGGCGTACGCCGACGGTGGCCGGCCGGCGGCGAAACCCTCTTCCCCGTCGGCGTCGGGAGTTCCCGACGGTGGCCGTCGGCGACGCCCCGTCGGCCTCTTGCCTCGTCGGCGAAAACTCGGCACCGTCGCCGTATCGCGTCCCCGTCGGGGTATAACTGAAAGTGGGACCCACGCCGCAGAACGGGAACGGGCCGCGTTACGCGCGCTAGACGCCGACAGCCAGGCCATCGGCCTGTCGGCCACGTGGCCCTGCCTGGGCTGCGCACCGCGCGAGGACGCCGACGGGGTCACCATCGGGCTATAGGCCTGCTGGGCTGCGAACCGTGCGAGGTGGGCTTGAATACCTGCTGGGCCGCGCGACGACGCCAACGGGGTCACCGTCTGTGCTGTTTTGTTTACGGCATGTTTTCATACGATTTTAATTACAGAAAAATTAAAAATATGACGGAAATAACACAAACAATATGCACACATCATATCCTTATCATCCAAACATCGTACAAAGCACAAAATCATCCGAACATCATCCGAGCAATATCGATAGTGCATACAAAGTTCAATCATCCTAGCTAGATCTCGCGAGAGCTGGATGTCCCCATCTCGCACCGAGTGAGAATAGGCGACACTCTGTGCTCGTTACCCGCCGTCGAACCATGTGCGGAACTCGGTGAGGGAGTACCACGGGCATCGATCTCGCGCGATGGACTCGGCGATGCACCCGGAGCGTGATGAAACGGTGTGATTATGCGACTTGGCGAGCCATCAGCACGGCCAAATGGAGTAGCCCCGGAGTGTCCCGAGATCTACATGCATTTTTTAGCGGAAGTTATCAACTTGGCAGACACATGACAACGGTAACAACTAGTTTGGCATATAACTTACCGGTGTCATCGGGTAGCCTGCGCGAGTGAAGTCCTCCTTCGATGGAAACGGTGGCGGCAGCCCAGGCCTAGGTGGCCGTGCAATTGGTAGTGGAACCCGCTCTCCAGGGGCATAAAACCTCTCGTCCGCCTACAAGATAGTTTTGATGTTAGGTTTTGCAGAAAATAGGGCTTGTCATCATTTGCAGAATGAAAAGGGTGAAACTTACAGCATCACACAGCTCTTCCCAGGCGTCATAGGCCTCTCTCTTCTGCGCCCACTCCTGATACGCAACGGCGTACTCCGCCATAACGGCATCAAAGGCCTCGCCGAAAGAAGACTACAATATCAACAAAAATGAATCTCGGTGTAAGTTGAATCTCGTCAAGTTAGCCACTAAGGAAGAAATGTCGAAAAGAGAATGAGATTGAGAAAAACTTACGTCGGCGCGAGCTCGGGAAGTCCGTCGAGGGGGGGGGGGGGGGGGGGGGGCAGCGGGGCCATCGGCGGTGAGGGTGACCTTGATACACGTGAGGCTCAACTCGGGAGTACGCGGGATCACCTAATCAAGGCAGCGCAAACGGCCATGCTCCCTGCCGCGCCCGCCCACGACCAAATCCCTCACGTCGGTCTCCTGCTGAATAGGGTTATCCACCCACGGAAGAAAACCCGGCAACGCCGTATAGTACCTATCTCTACCCTCCTTGGTGTTGTCGAAGTACTCTGGAAGCGAGGGCTGAGGCTTGGATGGATCAGGCCTCTTGATCCTCATCTTCTCCCATGCTTCCATGTCCGTAAGAGGGGCATTCCCCGTGATGGACTCCTGCATCGCCAAAGAAATGTGATGCATACCAGTAAGAAACATGACGGGAATAAATGCATGTTGTTCGATGTATGTACATAGCATCTTTTCCTTAAAGCGAGCATGGTTGTGGGCTCCCGCACAGTGTGTCCCCTCGTGGTCGTGGTTTGCCTTGTTCCGCTCGCTTATGGCTGTGAACTCCTCGTTCTGCCCGAGCCATATTGCCACCAACGCCTCCCATGCGTCCTCTTTACCATCGGTCCACTGGAGCATAACCTGAAAAATTCAAGACTCATTTTGAAGAACAGATAATACAAATTGCAGTTTAGCAGCAACATATGATAGCTTGACAATTTTGACTTACCGCGATGTAATCTTCCAAACTCATCGGAGGCTTTGCAATCACATTCTCATGCTTCGGCGCCGTCTTGCCGAACTTCCCAGAACTAAATTGATTCATGACGGTATGCCTTACATTGTAGAACTGATGTCGTGTCAGCTTCTTACATGCCCCCACACAGTCTTGTTCGCCGAGTCCTGATGCTCCGGAAGAACCCTAAACAATCTCTCTAAACATGCATAAAAAGATTGTGAGAGTAAAGAGTTAGCATGGTGGGGGCATGAACTACGAACGTAATTGGAAAACCTCGCCTTACCCAGAACATGCTGATCACGACGTCAGCAGCTGTCTCGAAGCCCGGGCAATCGGCGGCCTCATAGTCTACCCAATGGTGTGCTAGTTTCTTCTCGCCGTTGGGGACCACAGTGTATAAGCCCGGCCAGTACTTCCTAATCAGAGCTGCAAGCAAAGTGTTAGGAACACGGCTCCCCGCTGGAAAGGTCAAGTTGTTACAGAATAATCAAACATTAGTACATGTCAAATTGTTTTGATACAAATGAAATGGCGTGTTCAAAATTAGTATAGTAACTTACTCAATGTCGTTAGGCACAATGAGGACTTTCTCCTCCTCGGTTTTAGGCATCTTGGACTCACCAAGGACAGTCGTTTCTCCACGAATCCATGGCTTCCTCGTGGACCCCTCGCCACGAGACACCATCCCCTCGCCGCCAGACACCGTACCCTCGTCGCGATACTGTGTCTTCTCGTCTTGAGACACCAACTCACGGGAGTGTGAAGACACGTCGCCAGAAGCGGAGGGTATGTCACCATCCTCTAGTAGTGCTCGTCCGCCAGCTCGCCCTCGTCCTCCACCTCGCCCTCGTCCTTCCCTCGGAGGGAGTTGAACAACAACTGCCCCTCGTTCTCGACCTCTGCTCCCACCCTCATCAGTAATGTATCTAGGGTTCGGAACATGCTCCCTTCCACTTTTGGTAGGCTTCCTCTGGCGCAGCGAGTTCAGCGAAGTGCCCGATGATTCTTTGCCTTGACTCATATTGGTGGATCACCTGCATTGAGAAAGGGTAAACAGTAAGCATAAATATGTAATGCAATTAAGAAGCATGTTAGAAAATAAATACTACCTCCATTCCATAATATAAGGCGCATTTCATTTGCTTTGACCGACTCTTTGACCAATAATTAATCTATCAATATGTAATTTATGCGACATATGAGTGATATCATTGTATTCCTACTCAAAAGTACTTTCTTATGATTATGAGTTCTATTACAAAAGTTTCATATTAAATGAGTAAATCTTGGTCAAAGTATCGGTCAAAGGGAACAATATACGCCTTATATTTTTGAATGGAGGTAGTACCAATGATAATAAAGACGTAAATAAATACTAAGCATAAAGATAAATACTAAGCAGAATTAAGACATAAATAAATACTAAGCATAAAGATAAATACTAAGCACAATAATGACATAAAAAGACCCTCACCACGAATCATCACTCTCATAATTAGTTCTTCGGTTCTCATCGTCACTATCAACATCACTATCACGGGTGAAGTAAGTTAGCGGCTCCTCGCACGGTGGAGGCTCATCATCGCTGTCATTTTCCTCCTGCAACTTGTTGAGCATGTCTATGTACTTTATATTCACCACTACCTCACCCCCTGTCAGTGCATCATCCTCGATATTCTCGAAACCTTGTATGTCAAAGTCCCCAAAGTTCTCTTGCTCCTGATAGAAAATTCCCTCGTATGTTTTAGGGTTAATGTTGTTATAATCATCGTTAGAGGGAATGGGTAGCTTCCCATGTGGCGACACGTGGAACACGACTTCCTCGCCCTTGAGTCCCTCTTTCTGACATGGGTAGGGCAAATAATAAACTTGCTTGGCTTGGTGGGCCACAATAAAGACATCGGATCCGCTGTAGGTGGTTGAAGGCTTGACTTCAACTAACCCAATGGAAGGGGTACTTTTCTGTCCATGCTTTGGGTCGAACCAGTGGAATTTGAACACAACGAGCTTGAGTTCTATGTTAGTATTATTGTACGTCAGCTCATATACGTTCTATAACCTTCCGTAGTAGTCAAGCTCACCGGCTCCTTTTGTGAAGGCCCCGGTATTTACAGTTTTTGCATTAGGCCGACTGTTATGGTGAAACTCTATATGCAAGTGATACCCATTCACATCATACTTCTCATACGCCTCGACTCTACGGTTACATCCTTGGGAGACACATCTCAACTCATCGGACATCACAACGTTGGGATTAGCTCCCTACAAGTTCAGTGTATTAGTTATGTGTAATAAAAAGGACAAGACACAGATTGCAAGGTAGGGGGACAGGCTAGAAATTACCTTTTCCCTAAACAAGGCCGTGAATTTTTTCTTTCCGGGGGAACCCTCTTTCAGAAGAATGTCCAGCTCGGCTTCATTGGGATCCACCGTTCCCGACCACATTTCATCCTTGAATGGGCTAAAATAAGATAAATATGTTTTAGAGCGAAACCGAGTTATTAATTGCGAAGTAATTCGGTTCACCATTTTACCTAAGGAAACTTCTTGCTTCCCCCTTGTCACGAACCACTTCATCCATGTTCAAGAGAACATATAGCATTACGCACTCCAGCTCTTCCTTGGTCAAGGTATACTTTTTTGCTCCACCGGCCTTGCCATCAGGACACTTGAAGAGGATAAGCTTGGGGTCTTTCTTAGGCTCGTCGACATTGTATCGAGAGGCCTGGTTATGCATAGTGGGAACATCATAGGGGAAGTACGTTAGCCTAGCGTCTGCCATCTCCTGGAGGATAGTTGCCTCAGCAATGCATGCTTCAATCTGACTTTTGTTTCCACATTTGGTTCAAATATACTTAAACTCTCTCTCAATAAAAAACTGCCACTGGAACTGCACCGGTCCTCCCAAGAGAGCCTCGTTCGCGAGATGCACAACAATATGTGCCATCGGAGTAAAGAAGCCTGGCGGAAATATCGTCTCTAAGTTTCATAGCAACCCCGGCACTAGATCATGCAGCTTCTGAATAATCAGGGGACATATCTGCTTAGCGCAGAGCGTGCGGAAGAAATGGCTCAACTCCGCGAGCACTGCCACACACGGACGGGGAGATACCCTCGAACCATCACCGGCATCAGCCGCTCAATCCAAATATGATAGTCGTGACTCTTGAGCCCGGTGACTTTTCCCATTGCAGGATTGAGTCCCTTACTTATGTTTGAACAATAACCGTCAGGGAACATCACGATGTATTTGAGCCACATGAATGCTCCTTCTTTTGAAGATTAGTAAGGCAGAAGTCGGCATGCGGCTTGAACCAATTTTTTCGACGGTTGTTAGGAGGCTGCATGTGTAATCTCTCCCTATCACAGAGCTTCTTAACATCGACTCTAGTCTTGACATTATCCTTTGACTTCTCAGGAATGTTCAGCACTGTGTGAAACAGAGACTCTCCGACATTCTTTTCGGTGTGCATCACATCGATATTATGTGGTAGTTCGAGGTCCTTGTAATATTCGAGCTGCGTCAAGCCTGCCACGTGAGTCCAGTTGTGTGTTTCACCATATCCCACATATCGTAGGCCATTTCCCGGAGCAGGCACGAGAGCACGTAGCTCGGCATCAACAGCTGCACCATCGAAAGTTGGTATCTCTTTCTCTTCACGCTCAACTCTTCCCTTTTTGAAGTTCTTTTTGTCTTCTCTAAACCGATGCCTTCTTTTGAGAAACTTGCGATGCGTGTCGAACGCGGAATACTTCTTACCGCCGTTTAGCCAAAGGAACTCAAGTCGGTTCCTGCACACTGGGCATGGCCACTTACCAGCTGTACACCATCCGCAGAATAGGGCGTACCCTGTCATGTCGTGCATGGAATAGTGGAACCAAACTTTCATCAAGAAGTTTCTCTTCGATGCACGGTCGTATGTCATAGTCCTGTGGTGCCAAGAGTGATATAGATCATCCACAAGCGGCTGCATGTAGACACTCAAATTCTTCCCCGGGTATTCAGGCCCTAGAATGACCAGCGACAGGAATATGGTCTTCCTTTGCATTGGGACTCCGGGAGGGAGATTGAGCGGAATAACAAACACGGGCCAGCAGCTGTATGAGGCAGTCGACATACCATACGGGTTGAATCCATCGGTTGCTATCGCAATTATGACGTTTCGAGACTCTTTTGCCGCCTCGGGGTATTTTGCATCGAAATTCTTCCATGCCTCACCATCAGATGGATGCCCCATCTTTACCCGTCCGTGCTCTTCCTCGTATCTCTTCCCCATCTTGTGCCACGTCATCTGTGTGGCAGACTCCTTGTTCATGTAAAGCCGTTGGATTCTTTTATGAATGGGAGATAACGAAGAATCTTCACGGCGACTTTCGTCTTCTTTTTCTGACCATCCGCTCCCTTTACCTCATGATACCTAGAGGCTCCACACAGGGTACAGTACTTGTCATCCGCAAACTATTGCCGAAACAAGATGCAACATTTAGGACAACAATCTATCTTTTCATAATCCATGTTGAGCTCTCGCAAGATTTTCTTCGTCTTGTACATGCTTTTAGGCAAAACAATATCCTTCGGGCAACATATTACCATATGTTTACAGATGAGCTTCAAAGCATGAACGGGTGTTGCCATACTCGAGCTTTTTGGCTAGTACTTGCGAGATGGCATCGAGCTGAGAAATACTTGCACCCTCGTACAGAGGTCTCTCAGTCGTTTCCATCATATGAAAGTAGGCCTTCGCGGTAGGCTCCGGTTCCTCGGGTTCACACGGTTCCTCTTGTTCGCATGCAAAGGTCGTCTTATTCAAAACCTCAATCAACACATCCCCTCTCCCCCACTTCACACCTTGGAACGCGCTGTTTTTATAGAGAGAAAGGCGCTTTCCCATCTTCTTAACCCGAAATGAAGGGGTACTCCCGGGAAGAGATCCAATGAGGACGGGTGGGCCTGTAGCTCAAAGGATTAGAGCACGTGGCTACGAACCACGGTGTCGGGGGTTCGAATCCCTCCTCACCCACAACCTTCCAAAGGGGTTTCTATTTTGTATTATTTCTTTTTCAATAGGACCCTCTTTCTTTTTGGAGTGAACGGTGAAATATTCCCCTATTCCTTCTTATTTTAACTGGTTGTATTCCATATGGAATAAGAGTCTCCAGATTGAGTCTCAACTATTGGTAAAGCTGTCATACTTCCTTCGCCTAAAAGAGAATTTAATTTAGCGGCTCTTTCTAAAAGGCGTGAATGCAAATGGTTCCTCCGGTTCCTCGTGTGAAGGTGGCTAATCTGGCATGTAGTAATCACGGAGTTCATTCAAAAAGTTTTTAATCCCATCGTCCTCTTTGCCATTGATCCGCTGCCGCATCACCCTTCCACTGTCACGTTCGTATTCAGCAAAGTCGACTGTCGTGACGAAGCCCGGCATATACCCATAAGACCAAAGGTGTTTTCTCATATCGTCTTTTTTCTTACGCTGACGCTTCCTGCAATGACTGCAAGGGCAAAATGGACGAAGGCCTGCCTTTGAACCACGCGCTAACTCCTTCACTAAGAAGTCCGTCTTCCATACCCACTCATCGAATCTTTCAATCGCACTAATTCGGCCACTGTATATCCACCCATTATCAGTCATCCTCTGTTTTATTTCCGAGTCAAACAACATACATAGCATGAAATTAATTGCATCATAGTAATTTTTTTTCCTACCGTGCAAAATGAAGCATCAACCTACATCTCTAATAGGTAAAGGTCCTAGCAGCCGCCGGATCCGTAGATTGAGTACGTTCTCCATGCTCTAACCCGATCTAAGACATAATTTCGGCAGCACCTCCCCGTTGCTCTCCCGATACACGTCTCGGCAAAAAACCGAGAGAATGTGCATAAGGAGAACAACAGGGAGGCGCTACCGAAATCCTGACCCAGACCGGAGCAGAACATGGAGAACATACCCAACTACGCATCCGCCGACTGTCCTGTAAATGCCGCAAGCGTTACGGTTCAAAATATGCCTACCTCTAATGCATATTTATCTTCGTAACGCTTGCGGATAGGAAATGACACCTAGGTGACGCGACATAAATTAATGCGAGAGAGAAGACGGAGTTCTAACTCACCCTCGGCGGTAGAGGAAGTAGTCGAACGGTGGCGTGACGACCCGGTCGGGAGCGTGGCGTGGCGGCGCCAGACAACGGCGGCGGGGTCGAGAGCGGGGCGTGGCGGCTCCAGACAATGCCGGCGGGGTCGACGGCGTGGCGTGGCGGCGTAGGTGGTCGACGTCGTGGCGGCTCCAATCTCCTGTAACAAATAAATTAACATCATTAACTAAATTAATATCTTTAATCTAACCTAGGACTATCAACTAGAATAATTCTAACTCTAATATTAACATAGTACTATGAACTAAAATAATTCTAACCCTAATACTAATCCAATACTAGCAACTAAATTAACTTCGAACTAACGAAAACTAAGTAAAAAAATAGCAACTAAAATTTGTCTAAACTAAAATTTCTCTAAGGGCATGTGCAATCGTACCGACGATAGGTGTCTGTAAAAATTTTCCACCTCAGGTATAGACGTCCCAGCACGTAACCTATACAACAGGGAGTCTAATTAAACTGTCTATAATTATCAAAATCTCAAGGCCATCAGAGGTTGTGTTTCCATGAAAAACGGATCAGATTTAGCCCACAGCACGGGAACTTCTTTGTACAACGGCAAACTATCTGTCGGTAAGCAGCGATATTTACGCTAATAGACCGTCCTTAATTTTACCAACGGACTATGTCAGTTATCGTTTTCTCTTTCTCCCACGTCATCCAAATTTCTACGTGGGTTTTGTTCTAGACGGCTGACTAGATACTGTTGTACATGCCCTAACCTAAGAATTTCTAACTAACATAACTACTAGTAACTAATTTAACTAACCTAACTACCAATTAAACTACCAATAAATAACAAATCTAAAAAAATAAAAAAACAACACACTCACTGTCTCTCTCCTGGAGAGGAGCCAGCTCTCTCCCAAGAGCCGGTCGAAGCGGGCAAGGCAGGGGTGCAGGGTCCAGGCGGGCCGGCCTCACAAGAGGTACTCGCCGCCGCCGGCCACGTGGGCGCGCACGGGAATCGATGCCGGCGAAGGGCCGGGGAGGGCGGGACAGAGGTGCGGAGCCGGGGGGCGAGGCGGCTGCGGAGGGGAGGAAGAGGGCGGGGTTGCGGCGGGTAGTGGGCGGCGGTGGCGGAAGCGCGGCGACGGCGGGGCGCGGTCGATGTGTGGGGGAACGGGGGGAGTGGACGGCATGCTAGCTCTGTGTCAACGCCGCGCGCGGATAAGGTGTACCTGTTTGCCGTAACGCCGACGGCGACGTGGCCGTAACGCCGACGGGGGAGAAGACATCGATGGCACTCCGCGCGTGAACGCCGACGAGAGGGCAGCCTCGATTCCGTTCCCTGCCGCACGCCGACGGACACCGACACTACACCGTCAGCATAAACATCGGCCGTCGGCGTTCACTGCGTCTCCTGTAGTGTTTTTTATTTGTCTGTATATACTTGAAGAAACCACAAAGTGTCCGGTTGTGTAGAAATGGCTAAAATTACCACCATAAAACTCGATGTGTATATAAACTGTCCGTGTCAGCTGGGAGCGCGAATCGATCTGAACAGTATATATAGCAGCTCGACGACACGATCGATCGAGGCTTTGCTTTCCCCGCGCATGCGTCATGCACGCCAACGTCATCAAACTCTGCAGCACGCATAGAAAGCTGATCTCGGCACAAAGAGAGCATATAACGATCGATGGATGGTTTGTTCTGTTCTGTAGTTAGAACAAGAGAGTAAATTGTTATCCAGAGAGCCCATAGGCTGCTGTGCCTCTCTTCTCTGTACCGTACGTGGCAGCGACGGCGGAGCGCCAAGAACGGATCTTGTCGCACGCGCAATTGAAGAAGTGACCACGATTGCTCGAGCGATCTTGCTGCCTGCGTCACCCTTGCTTCCGTCAGCGGCGCCACGCACGCATCTGCATCATGGCGCCGATTCATCAATTAACTAGAGGCTGGGGCGCCCCTTGGGGCGCCTCCTCACCGGTTAGTTGCATTCTAATCATGGCAACTGGTGTCCTAATCGCTCAAAATATCTTTTTTGATCAATCATCTTTTAGTTGAAGCCAAATTTAATGTTTTTAGTCGCTTATTCATTTTTGCCACACAGTCCCCTGCTGCCCATCTCCATCTCCGTCAACTCCTTCCTGTCCCCCTCTCCTCCCTCTATGCTAGAAAACCAATCGTAGTTTATCAATCACTTAATATGCCTACACTAAAGCAATCAACACCGACATAAACGTATTTTAGCATTTAGAAAAAATTTACAAATGGCAGACAATTTTTTTCGTCTTGTTTCTACTTCAGGATGTTGAGACAATGAAAATTGGGCTAAACTCATATGGTGCATCTCTTGCTTACAAATTGCTAAGAGCAATAAAAAGAGTAAGTTCATTCCTTTTACTGCCCATTAAGAAAATGAACTTGCAGTATTCACATTATTCAACACCATTTATCGGAGTGATTCACAATCTTCAGTTTCTCAAGGAGAACATGATTTCCAATCCTTGCCAACAATATCTAGGAATGAAGACAGAGAATACGCCACTTGTATAAGAATCGAGTATTTCCCAGTTAAAATCAACTCACTTGTATAAACATCATACTGTGTATAAGCACCTCAAAACCGACTCTGGATTATATCATTTTATACCCAGTCGTGTAATGCAAGCTTATGGGCTTATGCATAAAAAAAAGGCATTCCACTTAAACTTACATCCATATGTCTCTTATCCCCGACACAACACGGAACATCTGAACTGCAAATTAGTCGGTCTGCTAAAATATGGCAATTTTTTTTTTTGATAATCGGTTTTATTACTTTGAAAAGTACTACACCTAGCTTCTGCATAACAAGATGCACACGGCCGATAAAAGTATAAAATAAAAAGTGTGCTAGCACGCGACAAGTTAATTACAATCAAGGTGAAGAATCAACTGTCGCCTATGGAGCCGTAATCCGTAAATCAAGCGGCCATCCATGTGGGATAAAAATATCCCTCGCCACTTTTTTCAGCCGTACAAACGCCTCCATAAAAAGGCATTGAAACTCCGCCCGTTGTAATATGCACTACAAACGGAGAATATCTGTGCAACAAAATAGAATCTGCAAACGAGAGAAATTTATATCATTAAAAATCTTGTCAATTCTACACAGCCAGAGCGACCATATAACGGCTATCGCTCCTACCCTAAACATAGTTTTAAACCTATTATCAATTCCATTCAACCAATTGCCAAAAATATTTGTAATGGATGTTGGAGGATATAAGTTCGAAGCCATTTAGATAGCTGACCACATAGACCTCGCAAAAACACACTCGAAGAATAAGTGTTTTATCGTCTCATCCATCGGACAGGAGACACACTTTGTACTTCCATGCCAATTGCGCTTGACAAGATTATATTTAGTTAATATGACTCCTTTACGAAGGTACCATGCAAAGATTTTCATCTTCAGAGGTATCTTCATGCGCCATATTTTTTTTATTATTATCGACCGGGACATCTGAATGTACCAACTCCCTATACAATGAGTCAACTGAGAACTGTCCATTCTTAGTCAGACTCCATCGAAATTCATCGTCGCCTTGTGATAGCTGGATCGCAGCCAATCTATCAAGCAGGGCATTCCAAGATTGTAGTCTTCGTCCGATGACATCTCGCCTGAACGACACATTTGGTGGAACCGTTTACATTGCCGTAGCTAACGTATCATCTTTGTGTCGAACAATATTGTATAAGGCCGGATACTGGTCTCGTAAGGTGGCATTACCTAGCCATTGATCCTCCCAAAACCGTATCTGAGAGCCATCCCTGATGTGAAATACCCCATAGCGAAAGAAATGCTTTTTTGTCGCCATTAGGCCAGCCCAAATATGCGAGTCAGCTGGTTTCCTAACAACCTGTGATAACGCTTTTGTGCCGATGTATTTTCTTTGTAGGAGGGTTTGCCAAACACCATTTTCTGTAAGCAGCTTAAATAGCCATTTACCTAGAAGTGCTGAGTTTTTGACCTTAAGGTCATGTATCCCCAGCCCTCCCTGATCTTTGGGTCTGCAAACCACATCTCATCTTGCCAATCGATATTTTTTCTTCTCATTATCCCCTTGCCAAAAGAACCTCGATCTGAAGTAATCGAACTTCTTCAAGACTCCTTTGGGTAATTGGAAGAATGATATCATATACAGTACCATATTAGTGAGGACTGAATTTATGAGCACCAATCTTTCACCTAGGGATAATAATTTTCCTTTCCAACTTTCTAGCCTTTTTTGCAAACGTTCTTCAACGTTTTTCCATTCGGCATTAGTCAGTCTCCTATAATGTATTGCAATACTCAAATACTGAATAAGAAACTGACATTGCTCACATCCGAATAGCTCGGAGTATTGAACAATTGCCTCCTGGGCTTCACCAAAGCAAAACAATTCACTCTTATGAAAATTGATCTTTAATCCAGATAGCTGCTCGAATGATGAAAGAATTAACTTTAGATTCGTTGCTTTCTGGAGATCATGTTCCATAAAAAGAATTGTGTCGTCTGCATATTGAAGAATAGATAGTCCCCCCTCCACAAGGTGAGGGACCACTCCTTCAATGAGGCCATTTTCTTTTGCTCGTTCAATCATGATCGCTAACATATCTGCCAGAATATTAAACATTATGGGCGATAATAGATCACCTTGCCTCAATCCTTTTTTTGTCTGGAAGTATTTGCCTATATCATCATTGATTTTAACAGCAACACTACCCCCAGAAGAAAATTAAGAATCATGGCACACCATTCTTCCGAGAAACCTTTCATTCTCAGAGTTTGATGTAAGAACGACCAATTAACTTTATCATATGCCTTTTCAAAGTCAATTGAAAATCACTCCATTTAGCTTTTTGGTGTGCATCTCATGGACAGTCTCGTGTAAAACCACGACCCCATCAAGGATATTCCTACCCTGCATAAACGCAGTTTGTGTAGGTTTCACCACATGATCAGCCACCGCGTTAAGCCGCATGGTAGCAACTTTCGTAAAGATTTTGAAGCTGACATTAAGTAGGCAGATTGGTCGGTATTGTTGAATCCTTTCTTCTTCCTTAACCTTAGGCAAAAAAATGACATCCCCAAAATTAAGGCGAAACAGGACCAGTTGGCCCGCATGCAAGCAACCAAATAATTCCAGTAAATCATACTTGATGATGTCCCAGAAATGTTGGTAAAACTCTGCCGGAAAGCCATATGGTCCTGGCGCCTTATTGTGTTCCATCAAAAACATAGCCTTCTTAATCTCCTCTTCAGTGAAGGGAGCATTAAGGAAGTTATTCTCTTCGACGAATACTTGGGGAATATCATCTGTTCGCGACTCATCCATCGATACATTCGTATCCATTGGAGCCCCAAACAAATCTTTATAGAACTTTGTAATATAGGCTTTGAGCTGTTCTTGTCCTTCGATCAGGCCTTCATCCTGTACCAGAGAGTGAATCCGCTTTTTCCTATGTCGCCCATTGGCTACATTATGGAAATAGCGTGTATTCGAGTCTCCTTCTAAGATGAATTTAGCCTTTGATCTCTGGTACCATTTGATCTCTTCCTCACGCAACAGTGTGGCTACTTTCGCATTAGATTAGCTTTTTAACTCAATTTCCTGCTTATTTAGTAGCCTACCTTTTGCTATGAGGTCAAGTTCATTAATAATGGCGCACAAGCGCTCTTTTTCTTTTTTTAAATTACCAGCGGTATGTCTAGCCCAACCCCGAAGATATCTACGAACATTTTATAACTTAATGTTCCATCTTCCGATCGGAGTACACCCAACCACTGGTTTAGCCGATTCCTTTTTAACTAGTTCATCAAAACCATCCCGCAGCAACCATCCCAATTCGAATTTGAACTGTGATTGAACCGATGGCCTTAATGTACCAGTAGAAAGTAGAATGGGTGCATGATCCGATAGAGATTCAATACGTTCTAGAGCTCGTACTGTGACCAATGGGTATTTATCTTCCCAATCAGTGGTCATAAGTACTCGATCCAGTTTTTCGTATGTCGGCTCCGGGAGACTATTAGCCCAAGTGAACTGTCTCCCGGACATATGAACCTCTCTCAAATCCAAGCTGTCAATGACCGCGTTGAACAAGAAAGGCCAATGCCCATCGAATCTTCGTTTGCTTTTTCATGTTGGAATCTTAGCATATTGAAATCCCCACCTATAATCATAGGATACGGGTTCTCTTTTGCCAGGTTCACCAACTCGCGAAGGAAAACTGCTTTGTACTCTTCTTGGGAAGCACCATAGACGGCAACCAAACACCATATGAAATTATCAGACATGTTCCGGATATGTGCCTTAATATGAAAGTCACCATCCGAGACTGCCAATAAATCCATATAATCTGATTTAACGCCTAATAAAATGCCGCCAGATCTTCCACGAGGAGGGATAGAATGCCAAGTAAACTGGACACCGCCTGAAAGACGGTCCAAAACACTCGGTGTAAAATCCCTTCTACCCGTTTCTGAAATAGCCAAAAACTCCAACCTATGATCCACCACATACTGAGCAAAATTCAAATTCTTAGCCAAGTCACCGAGACCTCTGCTATTAGAGAATATGCCGTTCATTGGGAAACGTATGGGGTTTTTGTTTTCTTCTCGTTCTTACGAGTTAATTTATTTCTTTTTTCCTTGGCAGATTTAGATTTACGTCCTGAGGCATACAGATCATTTAAAGATCCTAGCCCATCCTCATCCATACCCACCTCCGTCACCTCACCCACCAAATGTGATAGAAACTGTCCATCAATTGTGGCATGCACTTCCTCATCATCTAAGGGTGAGATAATCGTCTTAGTAGATCCACTTGGAGAAACCCGAAGGCGATCATACTCCACGTGTTTCAATACATTAGCCGAGACATTAATTTCATTCTCATTATTACCTAACAAAACTCCTACATGAGCTAAAGAAGATGCAATTTTAGAAGTTGGAAAAGGTATAAATGAGCTAGAGTTGGTAGACGTATGAACGGACAACGACGTCGCCTAGAGGGGGGGGGGGGTGAATAGGCGATTAAAACTTTTCCGGCTAAGGCTTGCTAAATGCGGAAATAAACTAGGTGTTTAAATTAACAAGCATACAACATAATTATTCTATGGTCAACTAGATGCACCAACAACTTATGCTAAGCAAGACAAGTAACAAGGTGATAGCAAGATATATAACTTCAAGCTCGAAGGCTATCACAATGTAAATTGCATAAGTAAAAAGCTCGGGTATAGAAATAACCGAGGCACACGGAGACGATGATATATTCCCGAGTTCCTCCCACAAAGGGGAGTACGTCTCGTTGGAGGGGTGTGAGCTCGCCACGAAGGCCTACTCAACGCCACAAAGGCCTCACCCTATTCTCCGATGAACCCCACCACAAAGGCCTAGTTCACCTTCCACTATTGGCAACCTTCAAACCCGAGGCACGCATCCACAACTCAATTGGAGGCTCTCGGTGTCACCACAATCTTGGGGCACGCATCCACAACTCAATTGGAGGCTCCCAAGAACACCACAAGTCGTCTAGGGTCCAAGACCCAAGAGTAACAAGCTCACAAACTTTCAACTTCCACGAATCCTCGTGGAGAGAGCAAACCGATGCAACCGATGCAAATGGCAAGAGCACAAGTGCTCAAATCATTCACTCTCAAATTCCAACAAAGCAACAAATGCTTATGGGGGAATAAGAGAGGAAGAACAATGGAGGAGAAACACCAAGAACTCCAAGATCAAGATCTACTAAGTTTCCCTCACTAAGAAGGAGAATGGATTGGTGGAAATGTAGATCTTGATCTCCTCTAACTTCTCCCTCAAAGATATGCAAGAATCATTGGAGGGATTGAGAGAGGATCAAGCTTTCCAAAGTCAACAATGGTGGAGAGAAAGAGGAAAAACGGGTTGGGAAAGGCTTAGGGACTTTGGGGAAGAAAGCCCCTTAAATAGGTGCTAAAAAAACTAGCCGTTTTCCACTTTTTCCGTCCATTCCGGAATGGTCCGGAATATTCCGGACCCCGGAATGGCCCGGAATCGATTCCGGAGCGATTCCGGATGGAAACAGAGCCTTTTCCCGTTCTGGCCGGAATATTCCGGAGCCCAGAAAAATCCGGAGCCCAGAAAAATCCGGATTCCGGAATTATCCGGAATATTCCGGATTGCAAACCGGAGACAGAAAACCGATACGAGAAATGCAATAACTTTTGCATATGAACTCCGTTTTTGATGTTCTTGGGCTCGTTGGAATCGCAACGATGAGCACTACAAGAATATGCAGAGAAACATCATTGTCCATAAATGGAAGATAAAACCAAATGGGTAAAGGTTTAGACCACTCAAATAGGAACACCCGGTAAAACCTCCAACACGAAAACACACATAACTTTTGCGAATGAACTCCGAATAAGGTGAATCCAAAAGGGTTGGAAAGATAATAACAAGGACTATCCAAAAAAAAAGGAATGGAGAAGTTACCACACATGGAAGGTGTGGAAACATTCTAAAAACTGAACCGGATATTTTCACCACCGAAATCGCAACAAGTTTTTCTTACCAAAACCGTTTTCGATAAACCATGGCTTGCCATGAAGATCATGAAAAGAAATAAAACCCAAAGGAGAAAAATGCCAAATAAGAACCAAGAAAGATGATATGCTAGTATGCAAAGGTTTGAGCTCTCCACAACAATTCGATCACGTTACTCACTTGAGAGCCCCTCTTGATAGTACGACTATCTATCCTATAACACGGTCTCCCAAAGACACGAGACCGGTAAAATAGAAAACCTATCAAGATTATACATTTTTCTTGAGAATTCCACTTGAGGTAGATGATGATGATCTTGACTCTCTCAAGTTGGATCTTCTTTCTTGATTGCGCTTGCTAGCACAAACTCCGCTTGATGAAGACTTGCAAGTTGCTCCCCCATACACCATTATGGGAGAGACTAGCTCCCCCATACACCATTATGGGAGAGACCCTTCTCGGCAAATCTTCACAAGGACACAATCTCCAAAAGGGTGGCAAGCATCAAGCATAGAATATCTTCTATATGCTTCACTTGAGCTTCCACGTCAAGCTAGATGACAAACACCGCTTGACGACGACATAGACCATGGGCTATATGAAATCTTCCTTTTGGTTCATGCCCATGGAAAGATACCTAACCACACATAGAGATGAGACACACACATATCATGGGTTAGTTCACAAAGCTATATTGACAATTGCTTACCATACCATGAGATACACAATACCACTTGGTACAACTTGTAGCTTTGTGTGTTGATCGCTTGCTTGATCAACCTTGTATCTTTGCTTCTCACTTCTAAAGATGATGTCTTGAAGATGATAATGAAATATCACATAATCCTTTTCTTCAATACACACTAGCAATAAGCTCAACTCAAACCATGACCATTCTTGATATAAATCCTTGAATGTAACAATGGCCATCAAGGAAGATAATAGAGTTCAACACATGAACTCCATTATTTCCTATGGACAAGATCTACAAAGATAACTCAATGCAAACATTAGTCCATAAGGATTGTCATTAATTACCAAAACCACATATTGGGGAACCATGCACTTTCAATCTCCCCCATTTTGGTAATTGATGACAATCCCTTTTTATGAGGGTTTATATGATGAATAAAGCAAACATGCTAAAATAATAGCAAGGATGCAATAGCATGGAAAGACAAATGCTTAAGAACGAAACTAAAGCATAAACCAAATTCCCTTAAACCCTCTAAACTTCTCCCCCATTGGCATCCATTGCCGAAATGGGCAAAAAGGTTAGAAGGCCAATATAGTAAGAGCTCCCCCATAGTGTATGCATTCCTCATGATATGAGTGAAATCAAGTGCATATCTCCAACTATGAATAGATGGAGGGAGATCAAACTATATTGAGGATCCAAAGATTTACAAGAAAAGTCAAATTGAAGGATACTTTCACAAAGAAGCAACCAACCAAAGGATCCGAAAAACCGATTGACCAAAATCAATATTTTGATAAGATCAACCAAGTGTTCTAGAAAATCAAGAGGGAACTCCCCAAGGTACATGCACAATGTTAGATTTGAATTACTATATAGTGTGCACAACATGGAATCATCACTCCCTTATAGATAATTTTGAACACAAACAAGTGCAAGCGAATAGATTGGAAATGAAGGAAAGAAACTTGCAAACAAACAAAAATTGAGCAATTAAGATCAAGAAGCGACAAAATAAATACTTACTCAACCGAACTAGATGGGCGTGACAAGGAAAAACATTTTTAGGAGACTAATAAGATGATAAAATCATCAACATAGTCTTTCAATATAAGAGGCACATAGTGCATATCTTGTCTTTCCCATACACACAAACCATCAAATGATAAACCACATAGGTCCACAAGCTTATTAAGAAGCAAAAGGAATACCAAAAGAAAAACAAAGCTTGTGCCTTTTAGAAACCACCAAGGAATATAAAGCAATAAAACGTGGTCACTAAAGAAAAAGAATATCAATTAAAGATGTAATTATTATCGTGTGTATAAGTTTATAAGTGTACATCAATCACAAAGATATATATCCACAAAGAAACATGCACACATAAAATAGTTACAAAGGTGAAAAACATGATATCCAAGGAAGGTTCATAAATACACCAATAAGATTTTTGCATGAAAGCAAAGCACTAAGCTTAGTTTAATCTTAAGGGGATATAGATGAACAAACAAAACTCATGAAAGCATCACAAATATCATAAGGGAAAAGTGATAGTTGGAATGCTTCGAGAAAGGTAACGCATATCACAAAATATTCAAATGGTTTTTGAGAATTCATCAATATTGCATATGAGAGACTTCAAGTAGAAGTTGCTAGATTAATATACTTGGGATTGGTGAATCATGAAAATGATTATAAATATTCCCTTAGTATGTAATCATCCCGGCTTACTCATAGTTGCAATAAAGATGCTTTTGATAAGACATTTGCAAGAACCAAAACAAATGCAACAAAAGGAAATCATGCCATGAAGCAACCTACACAAGGTTGAAAGCTAGAAATGTATGCATGAGATAGATACTTGTTACCGAGACGACATTGGTGATGAAGAGGATGTGAGTTTTATAATCATCGTAGCTTGACTCCTATAATACCATGGTGAGAACACCTTCCTTATGAATGGAGCAAGCAACCAATGTATCTCCGTTGTACCTAAAAACAAAATTCAAGTACAAAATGGTACCCAAACTCATTGGGTCCAAAGTAGTTAGAACAACTACAATACATAGGACAAACTCCAAATAAATATGTGCATATTGATATGAATTTGAATTTCATGCACATCTTAGCCATTTAGGATTTGATGGAGTTTATCCTATATATTGGATCAACGAAAGTAAGCATGCCAAAAGATATACATAGAAAATATGCATGCACAAAACTTTCAAGAACCAAAACAAGATACAAATTGGACAAAGAACTAATTAAACCAAGAAGCCACTCACAAGAGTGAAAAGAAAGAGAAGTGTCCAAAATATATCAAGACCCAAATCAACACATGATTGAGGAAACCAACATAGAGAGGATACCAAAAAAAACATAAAATAGTGAACAAACCCTCTACACTTTTCATGATAGCACACAAAGTACCAAGACGAAAAGTGTTTGTCTTACAAAGAGACAAGTCATTGGGAAAACAAACAAATTTAAAGACAACAAGTGTTCAAACGCATATAGGATAGTTCTTCCAATAATAGTGCATTATTTATGATCTTGCATTTGAATACAAAATGCACACAATGGAATCATTACTCTCCATATATATTATTCAAACACTAGTCATGTTTAAATAAAACCAATTAGATGCAATACCAATTTAAAGAATGGTGATCTACTCAATGTAGGATAGCTTCCCCAAGAACAGTGCAACCCAAAGAAGTATGACTTTGAACACAAGTGCACAAGTATGGGATCATTGCTTTTCCTAACTCAAGAAAGCATAAAACAAATTTTGAGTAGAGCAAGGAAGACACAAAGGAGTTTGAACCAATCAAAATCCTTGGCAAGAAACAAGGCAATATTAGAGCAATGGCCAAAGTAAATATGATCAATAAACTTACCACAAATTATTATAACTTGTCAAAGACAAGAGATGTATGGAGATATTTCTCGGCGGTAGATTTGTTCACACTCATATTCACAAAACATAAGCATGTGGTAAAAGATAGGAATAAAAAACATGCTTAGATAGAGATTCTTGAAGGCTTCAATTAAAAACCGAAAAGCAAGGCAACAAGAAACTCTCTAACAAACAAGATACCAAAGAAGAGAGACACAAGATATTTAAAGCAAATATGGAACTTGTTTGAGCAACATGCCACTTAGGAACAAGATAACTAGAATATCAACTCTAGGTGGCAATACCTCACATGTTCATATTTTCTAGGCTTGTAATATGCACATAGCTTATTACTCCCCCATAATGTGATAATCCCTTGAAATCAATAAGAGGCAAAATTAAATTCAAATAGAGAAAGTTAATGGACATTTAGAAATGAATTTCTCATGAGAATGACATACCACATAGAGACTAGATAATATTGATATATCAACACTAAGTGGTATTCCTCATGTACACACATTTTAGGATAGTAAAGTGCAAAGCATAGTACCCCCCCAAAATGGGATAGTCCATTAATCTCCCAAAGAGCCAACTAAGATAAGCAATGAAAGCAATGAAGGCTCAACACAAAGAACACAAGTACATGGAGTGCAAACCAACAAACATAACTGGATTACTCAAGATAGGTAAGTAGGAAGCACAACATATACAAACACATGCTAGAAACAAAACTAACATATGCAAGGGAGCAAGCAACTTTCAATGTATATAGAATTAAATACAAGTTACCGCTTGGAGGACCAATGGGCAAGAGATATATATAATCCAAGTGACTTGGCTTGAGGAAATATAATTGATGAAGATCCCTTAATTCTTCATAAAATAGCCAAGTCTCCAATGCCCTCCAACTCCACCTATTGATCAAGTTTGAGCTTGTTGGTCCCCAACCAAGTTGGGTCCTAAGAGGTTAGTCACAATAGGTTTGGCAACCCAAATGGTTCTTTTCTTGACACCACTTGGAGTACCAACATACTTGGCAAACACATTGCCCACATTATCCTTCCTAATAGAATAAACATCATCAACAAGGATAGGGTTGGATAATGTACCATTAGTGCATGAAGAAGCAAAATGTCCCTTCTTGCGACAAAGGTAGCAACATCGACTCTTTTCTCTCTTCTCAATAGGCTTCTCAACAAGAGGAGCATTGGCTTGAGTCTTGTTAGGAGGTGGCCGTTGTTCAACTCGTGGTTGAGCATGAGATTGAACAAGAGGCCGCTTCCCTAGTTGCTTCTCACTAAGAGGCTTCTTCTTCAAAGGGCAAGATCTAACATGGTGCCCTTCAATTTTGCACTTGAAGCAAATAATCTTGGCCGAATCTTTTTCTTGTTCTTGGCCCTTCTTCTTGTCAATAATGGACTTGTTCTTGAGATTGGAGTTGAATCCAAGTCCACTCTTGTCATTGGGAAGTCTTCGCACTCTCAACATCTTGTCAAGTGTGGAACTCCCTCCATGACACTTTTCCAAGTCTTTCTTCAAAGAAGTGACTTGGGCCTTGAGCTCTTTATTTTCCTCTACATGGTTAGAAACAACACAAGAGCTAGAGGAAGTAGATGCTTCATTGTTAGAGCAACAAGGCAAGGAAAGCAACTCATCACAAGATGTAGAAACATTATGAGAGGATGAGTTACTAATACTAGAACAAGGCAATATAGCATTAATAGAAGAGATTGTTCTAGTTACCACATGAGGCTCACAAGATGTTACCTTTGTAGTGATAGCCTCAAGAGCTAATTTTAGCTTGGTATGGGATGCTAGAAGATCCTCATGAGAGCTAGATAGCTTTTCATGACTCTCTTCCAATTTCCCACACTTGCTAGTCATTAACTCAAGTTGAGCCCTTAGCTCAACATTCTCCTTCAAAATAGATGCTTCACAAGATGTGGAGTTAGTAGCACAAGCATCATTAGAAATAGAAGAAGACAACTTGGCAAGCTCATTATTCAACCTAGAGTTTTCCTCAATTAGATTAGCATTGCCAACAACAAATTCAACCTTTTCATTTTTGAGCACTTTATATTTAGCATTGGTATGGTCACGTGCTTTAGTGAGATAGGTTATTTGTTCATTATAGAGCTCCTCGATAGATTCAAGTTTCTCCTCAAGAGTAACTCGGAGCTCATACTATTCCTCAAGAGACGTAGTGAGGGATGCCTTTTCATCGGCATCACTTCTTTCAATCTCTCCTTTAGTTTCAATGATTTTAGCGCTATAAATAGCAAAAGCCAATATTTCACTAAAAAGTAGTGATAGCTTTACTACCTTTAGGGAGATCAAGAAGAACCAACTCACCCTTCTCCATTAAGGAGGCTTCGTCCTCAAAATCTCCATAAAATATATCCTCATCCTCATCATCACAAATGTAGTGGGTTCCAAAGGTGGAGATACCTTTGAATCCCTAGCCATAAGGCACATATGAGAAATGGATGGTGATGATGAAGATATACTAGAAGCGCCATTAAGGTCCATGTCTTGTTCCACCAAAGAGTGGTATTCCTCTACATTGTTAGTCACACAAGTAATAGAGGAAATGGAAGCATTGTTTTCATGAAACAAGACATAGGAAGCATATCATCATGAGATTTAGTTAAACAACTATTACATGATATGCAAGGACTATGAACACTAGAATGTATGGAATTTTGAGTGCTAGAATATATTAAGTCCAAAGATAGATCATTGCAATGGGATAGAGATGAAGTATAGTCAATAGCAAATTCACTATCCACAATGCAATTTCTATCACCACTCACCATATCATTACCTTGTGACAAATCACATGTTGGTGGAGTGGACAAAGATGTGAACTCATCACGGCTGGAAGTGGATCGAGAACAATCATCCTCAATAATTTTGGACACATCATATATATCTTGAAGTTTTGTCCATAGCTCATGAGCGTTCCGAAAAGGCTTGATTGATTCAATAACTACAACGCTCAAAATGCACAAGAGACCATTAGATACAAGAGTATCGAGATAAGATTTTTCCTCATCCTCTAAAGATAAATCTTGAGAATCCTTTGGAGGAGGAAAATCCATATCTACAATTCTCTTAACATACTTTGGACCCATGTCCGTAAGAAATTTAAGAATGCGAATTTTCCAAACATTAAAGTTTCTACCATAGAATATAAAAGCGGGATCATGTTCTATTTCTCTAAACGACATCGTACTCTCTAGGATGTAAAGCCTAATAAAGAGAGACGAGGCTCTGATACCAATTGAACGGACAACGACGTCGCCTAGAGGGGGGGGGGGGGTGAATAGGCGATTAAAACTTTTCCGGTTAAGGCTTGCTAAATGCGGAAATAAACTAGGTGTTTAAATTAACAAGCATACAACCTAATTATTCTATGGTCAACTAGATGCACCAACAACTTATGCTAAGCAAGACAAGTAACAAGGTGATAGCAAGATATATAACTTCAAGATCGAAGGCTATCACAATGTAAATTGCATAAGTAAAAAGCTCGGGTATAGAAATAACCGAGGCACACGGAGACGATGATATATTCCCGAGTTCCTCCCACAAAGGGGAGTACGTCTCGTTGGAGGGGTGTGAGCTCGCCACGAAGGCCTACTCAACGCCACAACGGCCTCACCCTATTCTCCGATTAACCCCACCATAAAGGCCTAGTTCACCTTCCACTATTGGCAACCTTCAAACCCGAGGCACGCATCCACAACTCAATTGGAGGTTCTCGGTGTCACCACAATCTTGGGGCACGCATCCACAACTCAATTGGAGGCTCCCAAGAACACCACAAGTCGTCTAGGGTCCAAGACCCAAGAGTAACAAGCTCACAAACTTTCAACTTCCACGAATCCTCGTGGAGAGAGCAAACCGATGCAACCGATGCAAATGGCAAGAGCACAAGTGCTCAAATCCTTCACTCTCAAATTCCAACAAAGCAACAAATGCTTATGAGGGAATAAGAGAGGAAGAACAATGGAGGAGAAACACCAAGAACTCCAAGATCAAGATCTACTAAGTTTCCCTCACTAAGAAGGAGAATGGATTGGTGGAAATGTAGATCTAGATCTCCTCTAACTTCTCCCTCAAAGATATGCAAGAATCATTGGAGTGATTGAGAGAGGATCAAGCTTTCCAAAGTCAACAATGGTGGAGAGAAAGAGAAAAAACGGGTTGGGAAAGGCTTAGGGACATTGGGGAAGAAAGCCCCTTAAATAGGTGCTAAAAAAACTAGCCGTTTTCCACTTTTTCCGTCCATTCCGGAATGGTCCGGAATATTCCGGACCCCGGAATGACCCGGAATGGCCCGGAATCGATTCCGGATGGAAACAGAGCCTTTTCCCGTTCTGGCCGGAATATTCCGGAGCCCAGAAAAATCCGGAGCCCAGAAAAATCCGGATTCCGGAATTATCCGGAATATTCCGGATTGCAAACCGAAGACAGAAAACCGATACGAGAAATGCAATAACTTTTGCATATGAACTCCGTTTTTGATGTTCTTGGGCTCGTTGGAATCGCAACGATGAGCACTACAAGAATATGCAGAGAAACATCATTGTCCATAAATGGAAGATAAAACCAAATGGGTAAAGGTTTAGACCACTCAAATAGGAACACCCGGTAAAACCTCCAACACGAAAACACACATAACTTTTGCGAATGAACTCCGAATAAGGTGAATCCAAAAGGGTTGGAAAGATAATAACAAGGACTATCCAAAAAAAAGGAATGGAGAAGTTACCACACATGGAAGGTGTGGAAACATTCTAAAAACTGAACCGGATATTTTCACCACCGAAATCGCAACAAGTTTTTCTTACCAAAACCGTTTTCGATAAACCATGGCTTGCCATGAAGATCATGAAAAGAAATAAAACCCAAAGGAGAAAAATGCCAAATAAGAACCAAGAAAGATGATATGCTAGTATGCAAAGGTTTGAGCTCTCCACAACAATTCGATCACGTTACTCACTTGAGAGCCCCTCTTGATAGTACGACTATCTATCCTATAACCCGGTCTCCCAAAGACACGAGACCGGTAAAATAGAAAACCTATCAAGATTATACCTTTGCCTTGAGCATTCCGCTTGAGGTAGATGATGACGATCTTGACTCTCTCAAGTTGGATCTTTTTTCTTGATTGCGCTTGCTAGCACAAACTCCGCTTGATGAAGACTTGCAAGTTGCTCCCCCATACACCATTATGGGAGAGACTAGCTCCCCCATACACCATTATGGGAGAGACCCTTCTCGGCAAATCTTCACAAGGACACAATCTCCAAAAGGGTGGCAAGCATCAAGCATAGAATATCTTCTATATGCTTCACTTGAGCTTTCACGTCAAGCTAGATGACAAACACCGCTTGACGACGACATAGACCATGGGCTATATGAAATCTTCCTTTTGGTTCATGCCCATGGAAATATACCTAACCACACATAGAGATGCGAGACACACATATCATGGGTTAGTTCACAAAGCTATATTGACAATTGCTTACCATACCATGAGATACACAATCCCACTTGGTACAACTTGTAGCTTTGTGTGTTGATCGTTTGCTTGATCAACCTTGTATCTTTGCTTCTCACTTCTAAAGATGATGTCTTGAAGATGATAATGAAAGATCACATAATCCTTTTCTTCAAGACACACTAGCAATAAGCTCAACTCAAACCATGACCATTCTTTATATAAATCCTTGAATGTAACAATGGCCATCAAGGAAGCTAATAGAGTTCAACACATGAACTCCATTATTTCCGATGGACAAGATCTACAAACATAACTCAATGCAAACATTAGTCCATAAGGATTGTCATTAATTACCAAAACCACATATTGGGGAACCATGCACTTTCAACGTACCCACGGCATTAGTAGAAAACATCGCCGCTTTACGACGCATAGCCTTGGCGAGAGCATCTTCATCCGTAGCCGAATATCCATCCGTCGACACTGCATGCGGAGCACTGCGCCGAATCGATGCATTGTTCAGCACATGAGCCGTCGGCACTGCGGAAGGGGGCGGCGGTGCTGAAGAAGCCCCCTCGACCACAATGTAGCCCGGTGCAGAAGAACCCGAAGATCCGAAGTCCGTTCCCGTACAGTCCGCCGTTGGCCGCGCAACCGGTGTCAGCGCAGCTGGGCTGCGGGCAACACCAAGCTGGGCGTCGCACAGAGCGCCACGCGCTAAACCAGCGGTTGAAACGGCAGCGGGCCGGTCCCGAGCTGGGCTCGCCACCCGCGCGGCGCTTGGAGCAGCATCCAGCTTCGGCACGCCCCCTGCTGCGCCCGTCGTGGCCTGCCCCACCGGGTTGGGTGCGTCCCGAACCAGCGGGGCGACGCCTTGCTGCTCGTCGCCCAGAGTAGCCGGCAGCTGCGCCGTAACTCCTGCAGAGACGACAGCGGGCCGCCCGCCAGCTGGGCTTGCCGCTGGCCCCATCTGCTGCGCGACAACCATCTGCACACCGCCTGGCGCAGCAGTCTGCACCACCGGCGGCACACGAGATGCCACACCCACAGCGACGTCCATCGCCTCTGAAGTCCGTGGATGCCCATCGGCATCCAACCGCTCCACCCCTGCCGCATCAAACTTCCCGAGCAACTCCGTACCACCGTGCACTCTCGGTCTCAGCTGTATCGGTGCCAACCCAGAATTCCGCAGTACCACATCCGTCACACTCCTTCCCTCAGAAGAAAAGAACTGGCGCACAATCTCCTTACCCCGCGGCATCTGAGGGTTAAGATTAATAGGAGAAACCGCGACATCCCTCAACAACACCGCCAAAGACGCCCCTGCTGCTGAGATGAACCACCGTCAGGCCTCGGATCAATCATCATATGGTCACTGTCCGAAGAACCCTGCACCGGTGGATCTCCATGCCTCTGCTGCCCAGCCGAATCCCCTTCCTCCATACCTCTATCTGAGTCTCCTCGACGTTCCCACAGAAACGGTACAAAGTCAGGGTCGGGCACATAGCTCGCCGGCTCCGGACGGTAAGTAAAGGCATATCCCTTCAGCAAAAGCACCCATGTCGTCGTAATGAACGGTCCCAGATCATCAGTCTTCTTGAAGCAATCATCATCAACCATACCTAGCCTGATGCGGACTAAGCCTTCCCGATGAAGCGCAAGCAAATCCACATCAATAGTAGTACCAATGAGAGAACCCGCAGCCCACAGACCAAGAAAGTGTCTCATCTCATCCGTCACCCCCGTGACATGAACCCACTGTTGGTGCAACTCCATAATAGGCTCAATCACATCTGGCGACCACTGGCTGAATAACAGTCTCGTAGATTGAGCTGGTATACCAAGGACCATTCCGTCAAACCGCAGTAGATCATCTTTGGTGGGAAAACGCACTGTGAAAGAATCATCTCCTCTAGGTACCGCCTCCCACACCCAAGATGGTGTCGGGCACATCCGAGCAATTTGCGCCTCCACCTGCGACGCCGTCGCCGAAGTTCCCTCCACCATGACCAGAGCTGTCGGTGGTGAACTAGGCGCCAGACCCGCCTTGAAGACACTATCCGGTAGCATGCTAAACATAGTTTCCCTGTTTCCTTGCCCTGCCACTATCACATTTGGCCTCGGCAACTTCAACACTGGACACTTCTTCGTCGGATGCGCGCCATTATCACACACAAAACAATAGTGTTGCACTGTGCAATCTTTTGTCGCATGAGACTCGACCCCGCACTTCCAGCACCAAGACTTGGTCTTCTTTGCTACCTGATCATACACCGTAACCGCAGCCACCGACGCGCCCACCTGCTGTGTCACGCTAACCGGCTGCGACGTAGTGACTTCCGCGCCGATCGCCACACCATCCGGCTGCTGCGCTGCGGGCTGCGCCTTCTTCTTCTTCTTCTTCTTCTTCTTCTTCTTCTTCTTCTTCTTCTTTCTTTTCTGGCTCGGTTCCGGCGCCACGGTCTGTGTCACACCGAAAGCAAACCCGGGCACTCCCGGCTGGAGACCGACGGCATTGTTCGGCATCCTCGTCCCCGGAGGAACAGGGGCAAACAACGGCGGTCCGTGGCCGAAGGAAGCCTCGGTCCCGTGCGGCACATTGCCGACGCCTTGCGCCGCCACACCGGCGATCTGTCCGCCCCCGACCGGAGCCACGACTCTCAGAACGGCCGGGGCGAACGTAGGAGGCCCGGCGAAGGCACCGAAGACCACGCCCCCGACCCGCAGCGATCGCCGGAGGAGCAGCTCCAGACGCTTGCGAAGGAACGCCGGCTGGATTCCGGTGGAAGATGGATTCCGCCTCGCTGCGCAGCCCTAGACGGAGTGGGCGGCTGATCGATGCGGTTTGAGACACAGCGATCCCGTATCCAAAGCCCCTCAAACCGATCGGCCAAGTGGTCCCAGGTGGCTGCCGTGGCGGGCCCCGGCCTAGGTCCACCCGTTAGCGACTCAGGAATTTGAACCTCGGACCCGCGCGCAAAACACGGATCGACGAGGCTCGAAAACTCTACCGAGTCGCCGGCCGGCGAACCCTGGCCAGCACCGTCGCGCAGACACGGTGGCAAGAAGTCTCCAAGGCAAGCTGGGGGCGTGACCCTAGGGCGGGGAAGAGGGCCACGCCACCCCAACTTCACCGGCGAAACCCGTACTGGTATGCCCCGTGTAGTGGTAGCCATGGCCGATTTATTCCCCGTCGCCTCCGTCTCCGGCGTCCTCTCCGCTGTGGCGTCCTCATCCCTGCAAGAACCGAACTCACCTTCGATTGACGGATTCGACTTCTCCCAGTACCGTGACACCAGCGTCGGGAACCCGATGTCGTCCCAAAATTCCTTCGCTAGCACTTCATCGGATTTCGGTTCCCGCCGGACATGTTCCCTGGAGACTTCGCGATTCTCCGCCAGCACCTGCTCCCCGCACGACGTCGCCGTCACCTCGGCCTGCCGCGTCTCCGGTGCATCGTCCGCGAGAGCGGAGAACCGAGATCCCGATCCGGGGATGGGCGGCGCAAGCCCCCCGGGTGCCAACGTCAGTCGCCGCGCCCTCTCCGGCACCCCTCCTCGACGGCCACCGCCCGGCCCTACCAGCGTAGCGGCAGCAGGATCGGGGCTAGGGCCGCCATCGCCAGGCTCTCCTTCCGCCATCGGCTCAGTGGGTGTAATCTACTTATCTGACTATAAGATAACCTTATCAGTTGCTGAAATTGATGTGCGTGAGCTCAACATGCAACTGACCCACTTGAACTATAAGATATGCTTAGGCAAAGATACATATTTGTCCAATGTCCTAATAAAAGCATCACCGCTTCACTGCTTCAGCTGAAAAAAAAACAATTGCTACCGTCCAATTAAATACTGTTTTCAAGCAATACACATACCTAGATAAACGTTGAAAGTTTGTGTGCAAGATGTCAAACTGTTATGTCCAGTGTGGCAACACTGAAAAAACCAGTTTTATTGCTTTGAGGGGTTGTAGGTGGTAGGTTTCTAACAAAGCTGACATATCTAAGATGAAAATACTGAGAAGTAAACTTATACACTGGTAGAAAATAGGCCTTCCATACGCCCCCATTAGTCCCCAAAAGTTTCGACCCACGACTATAGGGGTTTCTAGTCGCGGTTCGGGAGGACACCCGCGACCAACAGTCTGGGCCCAGCGCGCTCGGTCCACAGCTGGCGGACGGAGGGGCTTTAGTCCCGGTTGGCCAGGCCAACCGGGACTAATAGGTCCCCAAGCCCTTTAGTCGCGGTTGTCCAGGCCAACCGGGACTAAAGGCCCATCCCTATATATAGGGCTCAGGTGGCTGCACTTAGCCACATTTGGTGTCACTTCTACTCACAATATTCACAAGGGGTGGTGGGTTTGCTTTTTGCTCCTCCTATGCACACAAGGTGTTTGATGAAATGCCCGAGAGCATGAAACACACATGATATGAAGTGTCTGAGCCGCACTTGAGCGTTTTCATTTATTTTACCTCCGCGATCGCGGTTAGCAACTTGAACCTTTCATTTATTATTTCCAGCTAGTTAGTTTAACAAATGCATGATGGTTAATTATATACTTTATATAATAATAATGCAGATGAATCGGCAGTGGATGTACGGTAACCGACTCTCCGGCGAGTTCACTACGGGTTTGAAAGATTTCCTCGTAGTGACAAATGCGAACAAGCAGCGAGATTTTATTATCTGTCCATATGCTGAATGTAACAATGAGAAGGGTCACTCCTCCTCAAAAGTCGTTCACATGCACCTCCTTTGGCACGGTTTCATGCCAAGCTATATTTGTTGGACCAAGCATGGAGAAAAAGGGGTTAGAATGGAAGAAGATGAAGAAGAGGATGATATCGATTTCAACTATCATGACGCTTTCGGTGATACTTTCATGGAGGATGATGCCGAAGGTGGGGAAGGGTTTGGTGAAGGTGAAGAAGAGGCACATGATGAGCCCGCTGATGATCTTGGTCGGACCATTGCTGATGCACGGAGACGCTGCGAAACTGACAAGGAGAGGGAGAATTTGGATCGCATGTTAGAGGATCACACGAAGTCGCTGTACCCAGGATGCGACAATAGTCTGAAAAAGCTGGGCTGCACACTGGATTTGCTGAAATGGAAGGCACGGGAAGGTGTAGCTGACTCATCATTTGAAAATTTGCTGAAAATGTTGAAGAATATGTTTCCGAAGAATAACGAGTTGCCCGCCAGTACATACGAAGCAAAGAAGGTTGTCTGCCCTCTAGGTTTAGAGGTTCTGAAGATACATGCATGCATTAACAACTGCATCCTCTACCGCGGTGCATACGAGAATTTGGATGAATGCCCTGTATGCACTGCATTGCGTTATAAGATCAGAGGCGATGACCCTGGTGACGATGTTGAGGGCGAGAAACCCAGGAAGAGGGTTCCCACCAAGGTGATGTGGTATGCTCCTATAATACCTCGGCTGAAACGCCTGTTCATGAACAAAGAGCATGCCAAGTTGTTGCGATGGCACAAAGAGGACCGTAAGTCCGACGGGGAGTTGAGACACCTCGCTGATGGAACGCAATGGAGAAAGATCGACAGAGAGTTCAAAGATTTTGCAGCTGACGCAAGGAACATAAGATTTGGTCTAAGTACTGATGGCATGAATCCTTTTGGCGAGCAGAGCTCCAGCCATAGCACCTGGCCCATGACTCTATGCATCTACAACCTTCCTCCTTGGTTGTGCATGAAGTGAAAGTTCATTATGATGCCAGTGCTCATCCAAGGTCCGAAGCAACCCGGCAACGACATCGATGTGTACCTAAGGCCATTAGTTGATGAACTTTTACAGTTGTGGGGCAGACCTGGTGTACCTGTGTGGGATGAGCTTAAAGAAGAGGAATTTAACCTACGAGCGTTGCTTTTTGTAACCATCAATGATTGGCCTGCTCTCAGTAACCTTTCGGGACAGTCAAATAAGGGATACAAAATATGCACGCACTGCTTACATGAGACTGAAAGTGTATTTTTGGATAATTGTAGGAAGAACGTGTACCTGGGTCATCGTCGATTTCTTCCCCGAAATCATAACGTAAGAAAGAAAGGCAAGCATTTCAACGGCAAGGCAGATCACCGGCCGAAGCCTGCGGAACATACTGGAGCTGAGATATTTGATATGGTCAAGGATTTGAAAGTCATCTTTGGAAAGGGTCCTGGCGGGCAATCAGTTCCGTTGGGAGTTGACGGGCACGTACCCATGTGGAAAAAGAAATCGATATTTTGGAAGCTACAGTATTGGAAAGTCCTAGATGTCCGCTCTGCAATCGACGTGATGCATGTTACGAAGAATATTTGCGTGAACCTGCTAAGATTCTTGGGCGTGTATGGGAAGACAAATGATACAAAGGAAGCACGACAGGACCAGCAACTTTTGAAAGACCCAGATGACCGGCATCCGGAATGGTTTCAAGGTCGTGCCAGCTACGCTCTTACCAAAGAAGAGAAGGTCATTTTTTTGAATGCCTGAGCAGTATGAAGGTCCCGTCTGGCTTCTCGTCGAATATAAAGGGAATAATAAACATGGCGGACAAAAAGTTCCAAAACCTGAAGTCTCACGACTGCCACGTGATTATGACGCAATTGCTTCCGATTGCTTTGAGGGGGCTCCTACCGGAAAATGTTCGAGTAGCCATTGTGAAGCTATGTGCATTCCTCAATGCAATCTCTCAGAAGGTAATCAGTCCAGAAGATCTACCACGGTTACAGAACGATGTGGTCCAATGTCTTGTCAGTTTCGAGTTGGTGTTTCCACCATCCTTCTTCAATATCATGACGCACCTCCTGGTCCACCTAGTCGAAGAGATTTCCATTCTCGGTCCCGTATTTCTACACAATATGTTCCCCTTCGAGAGGTTTATGGGAGTATTAAAGAAATATGTTCGTAACCGTGCTAGGCCAGAAGGAAGCATCGTAAAGGGCTATGGAAATGAGGAGGTAATTGAGTTCTGCATTGACTATGTTCCTGACCTTAAGCCGGTTGGTATTCCTCAATCGCGGCACGAGGGGAGACTAAGTGGAAAAGGCACGATCGGAAGGAAATCAACGATATGTATGGACGGTCATTCTATGACTGAAGCACACCACACAGTTCTGCAAAATTCGAGCTTGGTGGCTCCGTACTTCGAGCAACACAAGAATATTTTACGCTCGGACAACCCGGGGAAGCCTGAATCATGGATAAGAAAGGCCCACATGGAGACTTTCGGCAGTTGGTTGCGAAAACATTTAATGAATGACAATGATGTTGGAGATCAGCTGTACATGTTGGCCAAGACACCATCTTGGACTATAACGACTTACCAAGGGTACGAGATTAATGGGAATACATTTTACACGATCTCCCAAGATAAAAAGAGCACCAACCAAAACAGTGGTGTCCGCTTTGATGCAGCAACCGAGATTGGGCAAAAGGTCACATATTATGGTTACATAGAGGAGATATGGGAACTTGACTATGGACCCTCCTTTAAGGTCCCTTTGTTCCGGTGCAAATGGTTCAAGCTAACAGGAGGTGGGGTAAAGGTGGACGAGCAATACGGAATGACAATGGTGGATTTCGACAATCTTGGTTACCTTGACGAACCATTCGTCCTAGCCAAAGATGTCGCTCAGGTTTTCTATTTGAAGGACATGAGTAGCAAACCGAGGAAACAGAAAGATAAGAAAACGATCAGTACATCATGCGATGATCCAAAGCGCCACATTGTTCTTTCAGGGAAAAGAAACATCGTGGGAGTGGAGGACAAGACAGACATGTCAGAAAATTATAATATGTTTGGTGAAATTCCGCCCTTCAAAGTCAACACTGACCCAAGCATTAAGTTAAATGATGAGGATGCACCATGGATACGGCCAAATCGTAAGAAAGCAGGGACACAAGGGAAGAATTGATGTGTAATAATTTATTGTGTACCAAACTTTTTTGAATGGATGATGTGAATTATATTATCTCTGATGTGTTTAAGACTAACTCCTTTGCAAAATATTTGAGAAAACGAGTGGAAAACATGGAAAACAGAAGGTTACTTAAATGTCTCAAAACCTTGTGAGATAAAATATCTGATTTCATAACTTTTATTAAAAACAGAAAACAGACGCGCTAGCGCGCCGCAGTGTCGCCGGAATACAAATTCTTTTATTAAAAAGAGAGAACATACGAACACTACTCCTCGTCGTCGTCGTCGGGGAACTCGTCGGTGACCTCCTCCGGGTCATCGTCGTCGGCGAACTCGTCCGTGACCTCCTCGTCGTCGTCGGAGGTGCATGATGGTATGTCCGAGATAGGCCCCCACCTCGGATCGTCGCAGGCCCAGACTTCGCCGGCGCGGTCGGCCCGACGAAGCTCTTGCAGCGCCCTCGTCCTCGCCTCACGAGCGGCATCTAACGCGAGGTGGCGTTCGAGGCGGCGCTCCGCCCGCTCAGCCGCGCGGGTCTGCCAGAGCTCCTCGTCGGCGCTCTCCTCCCCCGGGTTGTTCCGGTAATACTCGCGGACGACGCGTTCTTCCCTGGCGTCGACTAGGCCCTGAAGCGCGCGGTGACGGAGGTGGAGGTGGTCGGCGGCAGTGACGATCTGCGGCTTCGGATCCCTGGCCTCCGCTTCCCAGACGGTGTGGCAGTCGTTGAAGTTCATCAGCGACCGCGGGCGGTTGAGGCGCCAGGCCGCCGCGTCCCAGGCGCGGGCGGCCTCCGCCTCCGTCGCAAAAGAGCCGAGGGGGATGCGGTCGTCCCCCCAGCGGATATCTGCGCTGAACATTCCGTTCTGCCGTGCTCGGACGCCGCGGAAGCCGGTGGTGCCGTTCCTCCTCGGAGGCATGGTGGAAGCGTGACGGTGCGTGGAGAGGAGAAGACGCGCTCGAGGCGCGACAGTTTATACCGCGCCCTCCTGGCCACACGTCACAACTCCCGCGCCACACGCCACCCTAACACAACCAAGCAAATATTTGCACATTACTACCCGACCTCAAAGTGAACACTGATCCAAGCATGGATGGATGTGTTAAAGGGGGGGGGGTGTAGAACAAAACAATCGGTATCACCATCATACAGCCCTACCGTGGCTACTCGGTGCAATATGCATACCAAATGCACGGTAGGACGTATGATGGCGAATTCGGATGTTTTGTATTTGCTCGATAAACTGAATATATGATGTATCAAAGCTTAAAGGGGGATGTAGAACAAAACAATCGGTATCGCCATCATACAGCCCCACCGTGGCTACTGGGTGCAATATGCATACCAAATGCATGGCAGGACGTATGATGGCGAATCCGGATGTTTTGTATATGCTCGATGAACTGACCGGTGTATGAAGGTGGGCTATATATAGGGTCCTCTGGCTCACAAAGTGTTGTGCTAGGGTTTTGATCCAACGGTTAAGAAACCACCTTATCCAACGGCTCACAACAGCTCGAAAGAAACACACCGTAGCCCTGATCGAACGGCTCACAACAGCTCGAAAGAAACACACCCCGGATCCAACGACTCACAAGCGCTTTAAAGAAACACACGATCCGTGTGATTCTATCTGATTGGTCCAAACGAAACCCTAACCCATTTAGTCCCGGTTGGTGTCCCCAACCGGGACTAAAGGAATGTTTTCTTCTCGCTATATATATGTATGCATTGCCACACCATTGGCATAAACACATACAAACTCACCACTCTCTCATGGCTTCTACCGTACCCACTCTAACATTCATCCAGGCGGAGGCAATTTCCGCCTCGAACTACCCCTGCCCGTGCGGCTACAACGTTCCCGCCGGTTGGATGCTGAGCGCCGGAGGAGTGCCGGTCCCTCCTCTTCCTTAAGGTGTGGCGCGTCGGGCGGCCATCACGAACCACTACTATCACGAGCTCACGCCGGAGCAGCGGAGGAATCCCAGTTGGCATCCCGATAACCAGCATACTTGGGATGCCTTCTTCATCAATCGGCGTGAGAGGGCGCTCGTCAGGTATGAGGAGGACGGCCTGCCTCCTGGGAACTTTCACGAAGCCGGTCGTCGGCTATGGTGGTCCGGCCGGACTCTACAGAGCGTCATGGACTACATCAGGGCCGGCGATATCCCCCGCCTGCGCTACCCTCAGGCCCAGTCCTGGAGTCGTGATCCTCCGAGGGAGTGCAGAGCACCGTCAGACGATAGTAAAAACGACGGCGGCGGCGACTACGACGACTACGAGTATATGTACTATAGGCCTAGGCAGGAGTATGACTAGCAGATATCAGATCATGCATCTATGCTCTCCGTTTAGGTTTAGATCCACTCTAGCCATTATGTACTGCCTTTTTTATCTATATATATATTCAAGATGTGTGTGAATCTTTATGATTAGTTTTATTTTTCTGAATTTTCTGATATATTATTTGTATTTTTAAGATTTTAAAAAGAATTAGTTTTATTTTTCTAATTTTTTTGATATATTATTTGTATTTTTAAGTTTGGGAAAAAGAAAAGTATTTGAATAACCACCTTTAGTCGCGGTTCGTGTCACGAACCGGGACTAAAGGCTCGTTCTGCGCGGGAACGAAAATGCCGCGAAAAATTGCACCTTTAGTCCCGGTTCGTGACACCAACCGGGACTAAATGCCCGCGGAGGGTACCCCGGGGGACCTTTAGTCCCGGTTGCTGTCACGAACAGGGACTAAAGGCTGGACCTATATATGCGCGGTGCCTTCCTGCCCCAAAATTCTAAGTCCCAAACCCTCACGCCGGCGCCCGCTCGTCTTCTGCCTCGTCGCCGTCGCCGTCGCCCGCTCGTCTTCTGCCTCGTCGCCGTCGCCGTCGCCCGCGCAGAGGACCGCGCCGTCGCCGTCGCCGTCGGCGCGCCCTTCTCTCCACCGCCTCCACCCTGCTCCGCCCCCGCCCCGTCGCCGTCTCTCAGGTAGGTTCCCCGCGGGCCGTCGCCGTCGCCCTCGAACCAATGCCATCGAACGGCGCCATCGAACAGTGGCCGTGGCCTCCTCCCCATCTCCGTTCCCTCCCCCGTGGCCGGAATCGCCGGAATCGCCGGAGACCCGAGAGCCTAAACTGCAACCGCCGGCCACCGTGTGACGCCAGGGGTGACGTCATGATGACGTCACCTGGCCACTGTTGGCGAGATTTTTTTTTTGATGACGTCATCGTGACACGTGGGGCCCACTTTATATGGAATTACAGAACATAATTAATCTTCTAAATAAAATAACTTTTAATTTATAATTCCAAAAATTATGGAAAAATATGCAAAATGTTCAGAAAAATGTAAGCTATCTGTTTATATCATTTTCAATCATGTTTGACAAAGTTCAAAATGAGACCATATTTGAATTTGTATTAAATTCATTAAAATAATGATGAAAATAAGTTTTAATTCAATAAATTCAGAATATTAAGTGTAATATACCAAAATGACCAGGAAAGCAAATGCAACCTAGCTATGGGGTTCTCCAAGTCATTTGAGAAACTAATCTTGGACACACCTCTAAAGTATGGTTTTCCCCCTCCGGTGGTTATCGTTCTTCCACCCAAAACCCTAACAATCTGTTTTCCCTCCTTCTACGACAATATTTGCTAAGTCTCCTATATACTTAATTAATTTTTACTACATGCATGTCTGCAGGAGTGACATATGGCGGACAATAGAGACCTGACAGCGGAACATGAGGCTGAAGGTTATATATTAGATATCATAGCCGGAGAACATGATGTAATCTCTTCTTATCTGAACCTTGAGGATCAAGAAGGTGAAGGAGGAACAGACATTGTCGATGATCAAGGAGGTGAAGAAGGAACAGACATTGTGGATGATCAAGGAGGTGAAGGAATGGACATTGATGACGGAGGTCAACCGTCGACAAACGACGATCTCCAATTGCAAAGAACAACCACCTCCGGCGAGGTATATATATATATATATACATTGAGCCTCTCGTGATACAAACTTACTGAAATGTGAATACATATGCACTAACGCGCGCGACTCTCTTTCTTATTTTAGCCCTCGGCCGGATCGAGTACGACAACGCGTGGCAAATCCAAGGCGATGAAAGATTCCGAAATATATACCATGAATCAGTCGGTGTAACCGGCAAGCCCCTACAGCACACCACAAAGTTTATCAACCAATGCGGAGTCATTGTTAGAGACACTGTCCCGATCACCGTCCAGGAATGGAAGGAGCCAAAGAAAACACGTCTTGGTTTCAGTTATGTCCACAAGAGAACGAAAAAGGAGATGTTCAGAAAGCTTATGGTACATTTCATTCTACCTCCGGAATACCACAAAATAGATGAATTCGGTGAGGAGGTTCCGGGTGGACGTCAGAGGAGGAGGCTAGTCAAAGAGTTCGCTCTTCAGAAGATGGCCGAAGCATTCCGGAACTTCAAGAAAAAATTATTTCGTGAATATGTCAGCAAGGGCAAGACTCTTCTTTTCACTGGACAACATGAGAAACTGAGAGATGATTGGACAGAATTTGTGACGCAGAAGAAATCGGAGCATTTCAAGGAAATGTTGAAAAAAAATAAGGCTAATGCGGATAAGAAACAGTACCATCATGTTATGGGGCCAGGAGGATACCGCGTTTTGGCGCCTAAGTGGCAGGCGATGGAGGACGGCCTGAGGGCAAGAGGAATCCCTCTAGGTACAGAGGGATGGGACGAAAGAGCCAAAATGTGGTGGTACGGGCATGGGGGATCGCTAGACCCGGAGACAGGGGCGTGTGTTCATCGGCAGAAAACGTTTGCTCCCACAAAAGACCTTGTTGACGCAATGATCAAAGCTCAAAAGGGCTGGATCAGGTTCAACAGAGAGAGAGACCAACTGACCCATGCCCTCGGGAATCCTGAACACGGAGGACATATACGAGGCAAAGGAAGATTGCCGTGGAAAGTAGGGTTTTCCCAGGAGGGTGACCCGTACTGTTACAGAAGCCGTAAGAGAAATATGGACCGGGCTGCTGTCGAAGCTGCAGATCTTCTGTCGAAGCTTGCAACGGAAGTTAGTGAGTTGAAGCAGACCGTGGCGGGAATAGTTGAGAAAGAAACAGCGGCGGCTGCAGGGCCGCATGAAGAACATGCAGCGGATCAGCGGAGAAGCAGCGTGGCTTCCACGGAGGCCCCGCCTGCAGGTGCTAATGCACCGATGACCGAGAGTCGTGCACCGGAGCCTCACTACCCCGTGGATGATGTAAAGGAGATGAAAGATTGTGATCTGCATTATCCCGTAGGGAACATTTCCATGAAGGTAGCTACAGGCAGTGCTTTACCCTATACACCTGGAGCACTCCATCACAACAACCCCATTCCATATGGCTATGCTCGTGTCACGGTGGAAGACATAGTCCAAGAGTTTGAGGACCTAGAGATTGACATAGCTACACCCGAAGGGGAGAGAAGACTTGGAGATGTCAAGCGCCAGTTCATTCTATGGAAAAAAAATTACATAGTGTTTCCAGGCGAGACGCCAAGGCTAACAAGTCCACCCCCCTCCAATGGTGCAGGTGCTGGTGGTGGTGCTGGTGCTGGTTCACCTACGCCTCCTTCACGCCATTCGACGTCGTCCCCCGATCCACAATCTCCGGCGGGTAAGCAGCCGCCGCCCCCCATTCCTCCTCCGGCGGTTAAGCAGCCGTCGCCCCCCATTCCTCCTCCGGAGGATAAGCAGTCGTCGCCCCCCATTCCTCCTCCGGAGGATAAGCAGACGTCGCCCCCCATTCCTCCTCCAGCGAAGAAACAGAAGCAGGCGGACAGCAAGAGAACCCGCTCTTGGACTATTAACCCGGAGGCTTATGTACCTAAGACCACACGGGTACCGGAGCCATCACTGAAGCCTATCCCCCCAAGGCCTTGGGAACTTAGTGATGCTGAAACCAAATTGGCCGTGAAGGCTGACGTTGAGAAATGGAAGGCCCGTCAGAAGGCGCTAAAGGAGCCTGAGCCCAAGGAAGTATTCCCTCCGAGTGTAGACAAGTGGGCTACGGGTTTCTTGTCGACACCGTCCCAAGCCGAGAAGAATTTGTCTAAAGACTATGATATTGAACTTCGTAAGCAAGCAAAAATATTGGAGGAGGAGAAAGCAAAAAGAAAAAAAAGCGGGAAACAAGTTGACCAGCTCGGGATGCAGAGTAAACAATCGATCCCCCCGCTCATAGTGAAAGCCGGTCCGGAACAGGACCCCGAGGTCATAAGAGCTGTGGCAGCAATGGGATTGACTGTAGCTACTGCCATGGAAAATGCGTCCGAGGCCGGTATGTCTCTTCGTCTCTTTTTAGGCCTGGACGATGCGCCAATGGCTGAGGTAGCATTACAATATGAGAAGAAAGGGCCTCTCGTCGAGCCTACGCAGGAAAAGGATCTACCACCACTAATCCAAAGTCTGCTACGTTGGTACAAACAATTCATATCATGGACCGACAAAGAATTTGTGTATGTGGATGTTACAGAGGAGCATCACACCAAAAAGTACACTGTACAAGTTGAAATGAGTGAATTGTTCCAGCTGTTCAATCTGCGCGAGCTCGACAAATCTATCCTGAGTTGCTACGTTCTGTAAGTGATTTATTTCTACCTCATCTCGTTCTTCATTGCCTACACTATATATATATTTCTACCTCATCTGTTCAATATTGTCCTAACTATATTGTTGCGTACGCTATTATGCAGATTGAAAATTTGGGAATGCAAAATAAGACTCATCCATGATGTTGGGTTCATTGACCCACAAATCATTAATGGAACTATGTTAGAACGTCACCTCGAAGACGTGGAGAAAGACTTGTACAATTTTCTTAGAAAGCATGAACTCAAAAGTTATATTCTATTTCCTTACCATTTTGGGTGAGTGTTTCTCTCATGTTCCCATTCTCTTTTGTTTACTCCATGCATGGTATGTCTAATCGATAAGTTATGCATGACTGTGCATGTAACGTGTCCACAGGTTCCACTGGATTCTGCTAAAAATTGAACTTGACACCTCCACAGTTTTTATCATTGACTCATTGAATTCAGATATAAATCTTTGGGTCGACATGAGAAAAATGATGCAAAGGTAATTATTTTCAATCATTTCCGCTCTATATCGACCGGTCCCTTTTGTTCATTTTCTAATATGCAGTAGCTAATAACTCTCTTGTTCATTTAATTTTATTTGCAATGTAGAGTTTGGAGACGGTTCTCACATGAACATGTCGGTGGATTCAAAGATCAGCTACAATTTAAAAATGTGGTCAAAGGTGTGGATAAGCAGCCACCGGGGACCGTTCTATGTGGATACTATGTCTGTGAGAACATACGGAAAGAAATCTCTGAGAGGAAGAAGGACGAGACCACACGGAGGAGTCTCAATAACTTGCGGAGGACGCTTACTCCAGAAGCTCGCTTCCGACCAGTTCAAGAGGAAATAGCAGGATTTTTCCTTAGGCATGTCATCGATTCCAAAGGAGAACACCATACGTCCACCGACGATGACTATTATACGCATCTGCAGCCCCGAATACTTTGAAACTTGTTCGAATTTGTGTATGGTCATCCATCTTAATTGTGTAATATGGAAACTTGTTCGAGGTTGTATATGGTCACCCGATATTGAATATATATTATATATTCCTATTGAATTCTCCTTGTTTGAAATTTCATATATATATGTGCATGTATATAGTAGCGTAAAATATATATATATGTGTACTGAAACTTCATCAAAATTAAAATAAAACACAAAATAAAGTATAAAAGAAATAAAACAAAACAAATTAAAAAGAAACCAGGTTTAGGGGGCCTAAAACCCTAAACCTGCGCCGGTTTTCAGTCCCGGTTAGCCACAAAAACCGGGACTAAAGGTCCTCCGCCGCGACGGACTCCTGGCGCCCACGTGGACGGGCCTTTAGTCCCGGTCCGTAAGCGGCGGGACTATAGGGGGGGGGGTTAGTCGCGCATAGCTAGTCCCGGTTGTGCGGCCGGGACTACTGGCCCTGGCGAACCGGGACTATAGGCCTATTTTCTACCAGTGATACCACTCCTTAGCATTAAAGCCTTGTTTTGTAGAGCAGTTGATTGAATCAACATACACCTTACGCCACAAAGGTACCAATTCATAACACAAGGAATAGACAGGATAACACCAATATGCCAAGACTGTTTTCTGTATACGGGAAAAAATGGTGTTAATGAAGTATCATGGCTCAAAATGTATAGATGAAAGGAATTCTTAATGCTACTAAGCTAATTATAAATATAACTCAATAATTATTGCAATTGTCCAGATACATTAAGGAATGAAGTTGTAGACAATATAAAGTGGGGTTTTCAGAAAAATAGGGTGTCTACTTTGTTAAATCGATGAACTGGAAACAATAAGGTATGCTAAGCTGTAGACCATCGGTAATGGAAGAGAGGAAACAAGTTTGTCTAGAAGCAACAGAACGCTAAAGGGCTCAAAATATTCGGTGGCACAAAAGTCATGCTGCAAAGATTTAAACAGGAACTGGCCACAAAAATAAACAGGAAGGCTTCCTTCAGTTACAAGCCGGAGAAAGCACTTACCAGAGATGTTCAAATAGGCCTGGTGCAAAATTGGGGGACCATTGTCAATAGGGTTTCCAGAAGCTATTAAAAATGCGTCCAGGCATATAAAGAGAAACAAGAGTTTTTAAGACCCGTCAGAGAAGTACCACTTCTCATGGGTGTCCCTAACATGGCACTCTATATAAGTTGTAAACAGAAGAATTGTTGTCACTTGTACGCATGTAACAAGATAAGTTCAGGGATTCTAGGAATCTGATGGATTTTCTTATCCTCCCAAACTTGCCGGAATGTACACATATACAAAGAGGGAACTAAATTGTAGTGGATATCAACTTGCAATGCTTACATATTCAAAACTAAAACCCATTAAGTATGAACTCCAGAAAAAACGTTAAATACATCAATTTTAGAGTTTTTCAGCAGAAAAGGGAGCTATGGAAGTGGTCTTGACGTCTAGCCCTTGGAGATAAGTATGTCGACAATTCACTTTCAAGGAAAAGAAACAGGTTGGTATTTTATATGGTACCTGATATCTTTTCAATGCAACATGCATGCAGGATATTTGGGGCTTCTGGTATTGCATTGCCTACTAAAGTAGCAGCTTACATCAAGCATCTATCACAGGCATAAGCCTTTGCGGTCAATTCCAGTGACTGGATCTTCCCTCCGGAAATAACTATGAGACTATGTTCAAAGCCAGCACCTGCCAGAAAACACAAGAGAAAAATATGTTGAGATCACTTAAGATGTAACATGTAGTGGATTCAATGACGAATGTACTCACTTGTTCCTTAATCCCTACAAGTACCGAAGATAGGAGGGCCTCCGCCGCCGTCGCAAAGGAGCCGAGGGGGATGCGGTCGTCCCCCCAGCGGATATCTGCGCTGAACATTCCGTTCTGCCGTGCTCGGACGCCGCGGAAGCCGGTGGTGCCGTTCCTCCTCGGAGGCATGGTGGAAGCGTGACGGTGCGTGGAGAGGAGAAGACGCGCTCGAGGCGCGACAGTTTATACCGCGCCCTCCTGGCCACACGTCACAACTCCCGCGCCACACGCCACCCTAACACAACCAAGCAAATATTTGCACATTACTACCCGACCTCAAAGTGAACACTGACCCAAGCATGGATGGATGTGTTAAAGGGGGGGGGGGGTGTGTAGAACAAAACAATCGGTATCACCATCATACAGCCCTACCGTGGCTACTCGGTGCAATATGCATACCAAATGCACGGTAGGACGTATGATGGCGAATCCGGATGTTTTGTATTTGCTCGATAAACTGAATATATGATGTATCAAAGCTTAAAGGGGGATGTAGAACAAAACAATCGGTATCGCCATCATACAGCCCCACCGTGGCTACTGGGTGCAATATGCATACCAAATGCATGGCAGGACGTATGATGGCGAATCCGGATGTTTTGTATATGCTCGATGAACTGACCGGTGTATGAAGGTGGGCTATATATAGGGTCCTCTGGCTCACAAAGTGTTGTGCTAGGGTTTTGATCCAACGGTTAAGAAACCACCTTATCCAACGGCTCACAACAGCTCGAAAGAAACACACCGTAGCCCTGATCGAACGGCTCACAACAGCTCGAAAGAAACACACCCCGGATCCAACGACTCACAAGCGCTTTAAAGAAACACACGATCCGTGTGATTCTATCTGATTGGTCCAAACGAAACCCTAACCCATTTAGTCCCGGTTGGTGTCCCCAACCGGGACTAAAGGAATGTTTTCTTCTCGCTATATATATGTATGCATTGCCACACCATTGGCATAAACACATACAAACTGACCACTCTCTCATGGCTTCTACCGTACCCACTCTAACATTCATCCAGGCGGAGGCAATTTCCGCCTCGAACTACCCCTGCCCGTGCGGCTACAACGTTCCCGCTGGTTGGATGCTGAGCGCCGGAGGAGTGCCGGTCCCTCCTCTTCCTCAAGGTGTGGCGCGTCGGGCGGCCATCACGAACCACTACTATCACGAGCTCACGCCGGAGCAGCGGAGGAATCCCAGTTGGCATCCCGATAACCAGCATACTTGGGATGCCTTCTTCATCAATCGGCGTGAGAGGGCGCTCGTCAGGTATGAGGAGGACGGCCTGCCTCCTGGGAACTTTCACGAAGCCGGTCGTCGGCTATGGTGGTCCGGCCGGACTCTACAGAGCGTCATGGACTACATCAGGGCCGGCGATATCCCCCGCCTGCGCTACCCTCAGGCCCAGTCCTGGAGTCGTGATCCTCCGAGGGAGTGCAGAGCACCGTCAGACGATAGTAAAAACGACGGCGGCGGCGACTACGACGACTACGAGTATATGTACTATAGGCCTAGGCAGGAGTATGACTAGCAGATATCAGATCATGCATCTATGCTCTCCGTTTAGGTTTAGATCCACTCTAGCCATTATGTACTGCCTTTTTTATCTATATATATATTCAAGATGTGTGTGAATCTTTATGATTAGTTTTATTTTTCTGAATTTTCTGATATATTATTTGTATTTTTAAGATTTTAAAAAGAATTAGTTTTATTTTTCTAAATTTTTTGATATATTATTTGTATTTTTAAGTTTGGGAAAAAGAAAAGTATTTGAATAACCACCTTTAGTCGCGGTTCGTGTCACGAACCGGGACTAAAGGCTCGTTCTGCGCGGGAACGAAAATGCCGCGAAAAATTGCACCTTTAGTCCCGGTTCGTGACACCAACCGGGACTAAATGCCCGCGGCACGAACAGGGACTAAAGGCTGGACCTATATATGCGCGGTGCCTTCCTGCCCCAAAATTCTAAGTCCCAAACCCTCACGCCGGCGCCCGCTCGTCTTCTGCCTCGTCGCCGTCGCCGTCGCCCGCTCGTCTTCTGCCTCGTCGCCGTCGCCGTCGCCCGCGCAGAGGACCGCGCCGTCGCCGTCGCCGTCGGCGCGCCCTTCTCTCCACCGCCTCCACCCTGCTCCGCCCCCGCCCCGTCGCCGTCTCTCAGGTAGGTTCCCCGCGGGCCGTCGCCGTCGCCCTCGAACCAATGCCATCGAACGGCGCCATCGAACAGTGGCCGTGGCCTCCTCCCCATCTCCGTTCCCTCCCCCGTGGCCGGAATCGCCGGAATCGCCGGAGACCCGAGAGCCTAAACTGCAACCGCCGGCCACCGTGTGACGCCAGGGGTGACGTCATGATGACGTCACCTGGCCACTGTTGGCGAGATTTTTTTTTTGATGACGTCATCGTGACACGTGGGGCCCACTTTATATGGAATTACAGAACATAATTAATCTTCTAAATAAAATAACTTTTAATTTATAATTCCAAAAATTATGGAAAAATATGCAAAATGTTCAGAAAAATGTAAGCTATCTGTTTATATCATTTTCAATCATGTTTGACAAAGTTCAAAATGAGACCATATTTGAATTTGTATTAAATTCATTAAAATAATGATGAAAATAAGTTTTAATTCAATAAATTCAGAATATTAAGTGTAATATACCAAAATGACCAGGAAAGCAAATGCAACCTAGCTATGGGGTTCTCCAAGTCATTTGAGAAACTAATCTTGGACACACCTCTAAAGTATGGTTTTCCCCCTCCGGTGGTTATCGTTCTTCCACCCAAAACCCTAACAATCTGTTTTCCCTCCTTCTACGACAATATTTGCTAAGTCTCCTATATACTTAATTAATTTTTACTACATGCATGTCTGCAGGAGTGACATATGGCGGACAATAGAGACCTGACAGCGGAACATGAGGCTGAAGGTTATATATTAGATATCATAGCCGGAGAACATGATGTAATCTCTTCTTATCTGAACCTTGAGGATCAAGAAGGTGAAGGAGGAACAGACATTGTCGATGATCAAGGAGGTGAAGAAGGAACAGACATTGTGGATGATCAAGGAGGTGAAGGAATGGACATTGATGACGGAGGTCAACCGTCGACAAACGACGATCTCCAATTGCAAAGAACAACCACCTCCGGCGAGGTATATATATATATATATATATATATACATTGAGCCTCTCGTGATACAAACTTACTGAAATGTGAATACATATGCACTAACGCGCGCGACTCTCTTTCTTATTTTAGCCCTCGGCCGGATCGAGTACGACAACGCGTGGCAAATCCAAGGCGATGAAAGATTCCGAAATATATACCATGAATCAGTCGGTGTAACCGGCAAGCCCCTACAGCACACCACAAAGTTTATCAACCAATGCGGAGTCATTGTTAGAGACACTGTCCCGATCACCGTCCAGGAATGGAAGGAGCCAAAGAAAACACGTCTTGGTTTCAGTTATGTCCACAAGAGAACGAAAAAGGAGATGTTCAGAAAGCTTATGGTACATTTCATTCTACCTCCGGAATACCACAAAATAGATGAATTCGGTGAGGAGGTTCCGGGTGGACGTCAGAGGAGGAGGCTAGTCAAAGAGTTCGCTCTTCAGAAGATGGCCGAAGCATTCCGGAACTTCAAGAAAAAATTATTTCGTGAATATGTCAGCAAGGGCAAGACTCTTCTTTTCACTGGACAACATGAGAAACTGAGAGATGATTGGACAGAATTTGTGACGCAGAAGAAATCGGAGCATTTCAAGGAAATGTTGAAAAAAAATAAGGCTAATGCGGATAAGAAACAGTACCATCATGTTATGGGGCCAGGAGGATACCGCGTTTTGGCGCCTAAGTGGCAGGCGATGGAGGACGGCCTGAGGGCAAGAGGAATCCCTCTAGGTACAGAGGGATGGGACAAAAGAGCCAAAATGTGGTGGTACGGGCATGGGGGATCGCTAGACCCGGAGACAGGGGCGTGTGTTCATCGGCAGGAAAACGTTTGCTCCCACAAAAGACCTTGTTGACGCAATGATCAAAGCTCAAAAGGGCTGGATCAGGTTCAACAGAGAGAGAGACCAACTGACCCATGCCCTCGGGAATCCTGAACACGGAGGACATATACGAGGCAAAGGAAGATTGTCGTGGAAAGTAGGGTTTTCCCAGGAGGGTGACCCGTACTGTTACAGAAGCCGTAAGAGAAATATGGACCGGGCTGCTGTCGAAGCTGCAGATCTTCTGTCGAAGCTTGCAACGGAAGTTAGTGAGTTGAAGCAGACCGTGGCGGGAATAGTTGAGAAAGAAACAGCGGCGGCTGCAGGGCCGCATGAAGAACATGCAGCGGATCAGCGGAGAAGCAGCGTGGCTTCCACGGAGGCCCCGCCTGCAGGTGCTAATGCACCGATGACCGAGAGTCGTGCACCGGAGCCTCACTACCCCGTGGATGATGTAAAGGAGATGAAAGAATGTGATCTGCATTATCCCGTAGGGAACATTTCCATGAAGGTAGCTACAGGCAGTGCTTTACCCTATACACCTGGAGCACTCCATCACAACAACCCCATTCCATATGGCTATGCTCGTGTCACGGTGGAAGACATAGTCCAAGAGTTTGAGGACCTAGAGATTGACATAGCTACACCCGAAGGGGAGAGAAGACTTGGAGATGTCAAGCGCCAGTTCATTCTATGGAAAAAAAATTACATAGTGTTTCCAGGCGAGACGCCAAGGCTAACAAGTCCACCCCCCTCCAATGGTGCAGGTGCTGGTGGTGGTGCTGGTGCTGGTTCACCTACGCCTCCTTCACGCCATTCGACGTCGTCCCCCGATCCACAATCTCCGGCGGGTAAGCAGCCGCCGCCCCCCATTCCTCCTCCGGCGGTTAAGCAGCCGTCGCCCCCCATTCCTCCTCCGGAGGATAAGCAGTCGTCGCCCCCCATTCCTCCTCCGGAGGATAAGCAGACGTCGCCCCCCATTCCTCCTCCAGCGAAGAAACAGAAGCAGGCGGACAGCAAGAGAACCCGCTCTTGGACTATTAACCCGGAGGCTTATGTACCTAAGACCACACGGGTACCGGAGCCATCACTGAAGCCTATCCCCCCAAGGCCTTGGGAACTTAGTGATGCTGAAACCAAATTGGCCGTGAAGGCTGACGTTGAGAAATGGAAGGCCCGTCAGAAGGCGCTAAAGGAGCCTGAGCCCAAGGAAGTATTCCCTCCGAGTGTAGACAAGTGGGCTACGGGTTTCTTGTCGACACCGTCCCAAGCCGAGAAGAATTTGTCTAAAGACTATGATATTGAACTTCGTAAGCAAGCAAAAATATTGGAGGAGGAGAAAGCAAAAAGAAAAAAAAGCGGGAAACAAGTTGACCAGCTCGGGATGCAGAGTAAAACAATCGATCCCCCCGCTCATAGTGAAAGCCGGTCCGGAACAGGACCCCGAGGTCATAAGAGCTGTGGCAGCAATGGGATTGACTGTAGCTACTGCCATGGAAAATGCGTCCGAGGCCGGTATGTCTCTTCGTCTCTTTTTAGGCCTGGACGATGCGCCAATGGCTGAGGTAGCATTACAATATGAGAAGAAAGGGCCTCTCGTCGAGCCTACGCAGGAAAATGATCTACCACCACTAATCCAAAGTCTGCTACGTTGGTACAAACAATTCATATCATGGACCGACAAAGAATTTGTGTATGTGGATGTTACAGAGGAGCATCACACCAAAAAGTACACTGTACAAGTTGAAATGAGTGAATTGTTCCAGCTGTTCAATCTGCGCGAGCTCGACAAATCTATCCTGAGTTGCTACGTTCTGTAAGTGATTTATTTCTACCTCATCTCGTTCTTCATTGCCTACACTATATATATATTTCTACCTCATCTGTTCAATATTGTCCTAACTATATTGTTGCGTACGCTATTATGCAGATTGAAAATTTGGGAATGCAAAATAAGACTCATCCATGATGTTGGGTTCATTGACCCACAAATCATTAATGGAACTATGTTAGAACGTCACCTCGAAGACGTGGAGAAAGACTTGTACAATTTTCTTAGAAAGCATGAACTCAAAAGTTATATTCTATTTCCTTACCATTTTGGGTGAGTGTTTCTCTCATGTTCCCATTCTCTTTTGTTTACTCCATGCATGGTATGTCTAATCGATAAGTTATGCATGACTGTGCATGTAACGTGTCCGCAGGTTCCACTGGATTCTGCTAAAAATTGAACTTGACACCTCCACAGTTTTTATCATTGACTCATTGAATTCAGATATAAATCTTTGGGTCGACATGAGAAAAATGATGCAAAGGTAATTATTTTCAATCATTTCCGCTCTATATCGACCGGTCCCTTTTGTTCATTTTCTAATATGCAGTAGCTAATAACTCTCTTGTTCATTTTATTTTATTTGCAATGTAGAGTTTGGAGACGGTTCTCACATGAACATGTCGGTGGATTCAAAGATCAGCTACAATTTAAAAATGTGGTCAAAGGTGTGGATAAGCAGCCACCGGGGACCGTTCTATGTGGATACTATGTCTGTGAGAACATACGGAAAGAAATCTCTGAGAGGAAGAAGGACGAGACCACACGGAGGAGTCTCAATAACTTGCGGAGGGCGCTTACTCCAGAAGCTCGCTTCCGACCAGTTCAAGAGGAAATAGCAGGATTTTTCCTTAGGCATGTCATCGATTCCAAAGGAGAACACCATACGTCCACCGACGATGACTATTATACGCATCTGCAGCCCCGAATACTTTGAAACTTGTTCGAATTTGTGTATGGTCATCCATCTTAATTGTGTAATATGGAAACTTGTTCGAGGTTGTATATGGTCACCCGATATTGAATATATATTATATATTCCTATTGAATTCTCCTTGTTTGAAATTTCATATATATATGTGCATGTATATAGTAGCGTAAAATATATATATATGTGTACTGAAACTTCATCAAAATTAAAATAAAACACAAAATAAAGTATAAAAGAAATAAAACAAAACAAATTAAAAAGAAACCAGGTTTAGGGGGCCTAAAACCCTAAACCTGCGCCGGTTTTCAGTCCCGGTTAGCCACAAAAACCGGGACTAAAGGTCCTCCGCCGCGACGGACTCCTGGCGCCCACGTGGACGGGCCTTTAGTCCCGGTCCGTAAGCGGCGGGACTATAGGGGGGGGGGTTAGTCGCGCATAGCTAGTCCCGGTTGTGCGGCCGGGACTACTGGCCCTGGCGAACCGGGACTATAGGCCTATTTTCTACCAGTGATACCACTCCTTAGCATTAAAGCCTTGTTTTGTAGAGCAGTTGATTGAATCAACATACACCTTACGCCACAAAGGTACCAATTCATAACACAAGGAATAGACAGGATAACACCAATATGCCAAGACTGTTTTCTGTATACGGGAAAAAATGGTGTTAATGAAGTATCATGGCTCAAAATGTATAGATGAAAGGAATTCTTAATGCTACTAAGCTAATTATAAATATAACTCAATAATTATTGCAATTGTCCAGATACATTAAGGAATGAAGTTGTAGACAATATAAAGTGGGGTTTTCAGAAAAATAGGGTGTCTACTTTGTTAAATCGATGAACTGGAAACAATAAGGTATGCTAAGCTGTAGACCATCGGTAATGGAAGAGAGGAAACAAGTTTGTCTAGAAGCAACAGAACGCTAAAGGGCTCAAAATATTCGGTGGCACAAAAGTCATGCTGCAAAGATTTAAACAGGAACTGGCCACAAAAATAAACAGGAAGGCTTCCTTCAGTTACAAGCCGGAGAAAGCACTTACCAGAGATGTTCAAATAGGCCTGGTGCAAAATTGGGGGACCATTGTCAATAGGGTTTCCAGAAGCTATTAAAAATGCGTCCAGGCATATAAAGAGAAACAAGAGTTTTTAAGACCCGTCAGAGAAGTACCACTTCTCATGGGTGTCCCTAACATGGCACTCTATATAAGTTGTAAACAGAAGAATTGTTGTCACTTGTACGCATGTAACAAGATAAGTTCAGGGATTCTAGGAATCTGATGGATTTTCTTATCCTCCCAAACTTGCCGGAATGTACACATATACAAAGAGGGAACTAAATTGTAGTGGATATCAACTTGCAATGCTTACATATTCAAAACTAAAACCCATTAAGTATGAACTCCAGAAAAAACGTTAAATACATCAATTTTAGAGTTTTTCAGCAGAAAAGGGAGCTATGGAAGTGGTCTTGACGTCTAGCCCTTGGAGATAAGTATGTCGACAATTCACTTTCAAGGAAAAGAAACAGGTTGGTATTTTATATGGTACCTGATATCTTTTCAATGCAACATGCATGCAGGATATTTGGGGCTTCTGGTATTGCATTGCCTACTAAAGTAGCAGCTTACATCAAGCATCTATCACAGGCATAAGCCTTTGCGGTCAATTCCAGTGACTGGATCTTCCCTCCGGAAATAACTATGAGACTATGTTCAAAGCCAGCACCTGCCAGAAAACACAAGAGAAAAATATGTTGAGATCACTTAAGATGTAACATGTAGTGGATTCAATGACGAATGTACTCACTTGTTCCTTAATCCCTACAAGTACCGAAGATAGGAGGGCACCCTGGATGTCATGTTATCATGATCAGTGGCGTAATTATTATGTCTGAAAGCACCTCTATTTAGCCTGCACCAAAATACACTGATTTAGAAATGATTGCAGCCTACCAAAGCTGGATATCAGCAACAGCTACGGACGAATGTACTCACTTGTTCCTGAATCCCTACAAGTGCCGAAGATAGGAGGGCACCCTGGATGTCATGTTATCATGATCAGTGGCGTAATTATTATGTCTGAAAGCACCTCTGTTTAGCCTGCACCAAAATACACTGATTTAGAAGTGATTGCAGCCTACCAAAGCTGGATATCAGCACAGCTACGGCCTCTAAGATGGATAAGAGATGAAAGGGGGGAAACTGGCGAGCTAAAAAATATCAAAGTTTTAAATAGCCGGCTATAGCCAGGCTATAGCCTTCCGAGATGCTCGGGGCTACGGCTAGAGCCTTCAGAGGCTATATGGAGAATAGCCGTTGATAGCACGGCTGTATGGATATAGCCCGGATATAGCCTCTTAGCCCGGCTATATCCGGTCTAGGGGACCAAAAAATTTGGACCAAAATTGTCGCCTCCGTCAATTTAGGAGACCAAATCAATCACCGTTGGTTGTTTAATTGCTATTGTGAGGTGCGAGTTCGACCCATAGCGACTTGGTTTCAGAAATGTTGAACTGTGTCATGAATAGTTGTTATTTAAACTCCTGATTGTTCGTTCATCTTATATGATTATGTTGTTACGTTATGCATTTGCGAATAATACTATATAAACGATTATATGTTGTCTAAATTTTACTGTTTTTTCAATATTCTAGCAAAACGGCTATATGGTTATAGCTCGGCTATAGCCTTTCATAGCTTCTGAAATCGCCGGGGCTATATACAATAGCCCGCTATTTTAAACTTTGAAAAATATACATTAATATTAACTTACAGAGTAAAACTTAAATCTTATTTATGAGAACAATAACACACCGAAGAAGCAAAACAGAATGTGAGCCCATAAAACGTATGGTCAAGGTGTTCATCCATGCAAAGGAGCAAAGTGCACCATAGCATAAACAGAGATTTGTTGTTTTAGAAACGTAAACTAAGAGAGTAATCTTCATTGAAGACAGTAAACCACTATATCATATTATAAGGTGCTCTCTGCTCTCGACAATTAAACAACTTCATAGGCTATTTTTATTTGCACTCTTCATGTTCAATCCCTTCCTTACAAAGTATAGTGTCGATGGAATGCGAGACACTTACAAGTGGCTTTATTCTATTCTCGGAATAAGACACACTCACATGTAAGGCAATGTATGAAGATTATTTTTACTTGCAATATTTATCACATCTGAGATAATCCAGCATTATGTCGCCTGCTGGTAGAACGAAGCTCATTGAGTACTTGCAGTCAAAAGACTTACTTTGCTATTCCCCAATTAATTAATAGCGACCATTTGTAAATATATAAACAAGAAGCTAATGCAGTCAAAAGACTTACTTTGCTATTCCCCAATTAGTTAATATCGAAGATCTGTAAAAAAAATAAACAAGAAGCTATTAATCCAGAAAATAGAAATTAAAATCCAAACATCCATTAAAGTATTGACCATTTGTTATAATCATTAAGCTATAGTACTCAACCCTCTAGTTTGAATCTGAATTCACGCGAAACTCACCTACAAACCAAATGCATTATGTTATTTTTGTAACGTGTAGGCTTCAAATCTGTAGATCACCAACTGACAATGTACATACTCTATAATTTTTATCGGCCAAGGGTAACATACATTTCAGAGATAGGAATCCTAAATGCACCGGCCAACCTTGGGGCCTTGTATTTTACTATCCAGTGTGAGTGGGCAACACATAGCCAGCGCAATCTGACCAACCTTGTCAGAAAACAAAAGCTTTGCTCCTAGACAGCAAGTAATACGAAATTGTAATAGATTGACCGTATTTCGATTACTATCACAATCTATATTTTGATAGGTAATTATGTAGAACCAAACATGGGGAAAGTGCTTGGAGAATAAGAAAAAACTGAGAACCTTAGCAAAGAGACATCCACGCGAGAAATAAACACTCCAATCTGTATGCAAATACTATTGGTTTGACCTGCATTGAAACAACATAAGAAATCAAGATAAGTCAAGAAGTGGATAGCGGACCATGCTAAAAACCGTCAGGTTTGATCATAAGTCGGGCCAAATAAACCTCCTTCACACACAAGTTATCGAGTTAATGAGGGCGTCATGATTGATTTGATCTAGCTGAAATAGATAAATAAAAAATGGTGCACGCCAAATCATATTTCTAGTACACATAATGTGAGGTTTCATATAAACGAACCAAATTTATTTGAGCCTACAAAGAAAGAGCCCGATTTATTTCATGGAGATTATTTTCCAGTATATATATTACTGAAATAAGTCCTTCAAAATTACATTTTTGGGACAACTTGAGAGTACTTTAATTATCAGATTAGCAATGCTCCAAAGATATTTTTATGTCTCACAAAAATTATCACAAGAAGCTATTCTCCATTAATTTAACATAGGCAGGATGATTCTCAACTAAGTAACCAATCCGAGACATATATAACAATAATCGATAAAAAATTGTTCATGTGCTACCTTTGGCTTGAACAAACATAGCCCCACCACACATCCGTTGGCACCAGAGTTTGCCCTTCTCCAGCACCACATGAACAGAAGAGAAAGGTATAAGCATCAACACTCACAAATATGGACATTACCGGCAGTCCAACCATTTATCCTCACCTTCAATACATACCAGAGAAAAAAGGAGTGTCGAGCTGTACCTGATTGGATATGAGCTTAAGAACCTCATGAGGCACGGGATGCCGACACCAACGGCCATGAGCCGGAGAATCAGGGGCCTAGGGTTCCGCGGGCGAGGACCATGGATCGAGTGCGGCAGGTGGAGATGGCTAGCCGGAGTTTCCCCGTCCAAATCCCTGACGGGACCTCCTCCTTTCTCGTGGTGCCGGCCGGCCTAAGTAGACGACGAAGGGCAAGAAATCGCCGCCGCCGATGTGCTCCTGCCCTTCCCGCCCAGCCCAGCACAGCTGCGCTGGTTCCTCCGCCGGGCTCCATCAACACCTGAACCAGCGCCGGTGTGGTCCAAAGAACCAAGGGAAAAGAGGGGCATGTCCAGAACAGGAAGAGGCAAGTTGGGACCGAGGAAAAGGCTTTTGAGAGAGAGAGAGAGATCCACCGGAGGCCCCGGAGAGACGGCGCAGAAGCAGCCATTGGAGGAGGCACGGGAGGAGAAAGGTGGGTGGCGGCGGCGCAAGAACGAGCGGGGATGGTGGCTAGGTTTCTTCCTCGTGTGAGGAAGACCAAGAGGAGTTGTGACTGCTTTTTTTTAGCCAGGGCAAAACGATGCGAGACAGAATCGGAAACAACAACCATCCCACGACCGCCACGTGGATAGCCGCAGTAGGCTGGCAGGGGGGTCGCGGTTACTTGTTTTAGATATGGTCGCTGGCCCGTAGACGAGAGAACGGGATATATATTTGTTGGATCTCTTTGAGTGATGGAAGGTTTTCAGAATATCTTCATAGTGAGAATGGAGGGAGAACTCGAGCCACTATTTTCTACTTACTCCGTCTCAGATTAATTGTCAGAAAGTTGGACAATATTGATGTTCTAACACTAAACTAGCTATGTCTAGATATATTCATTTTTTTCTATCTTTGTGACAATTAATTTGATACGGAGGGAGTACAACATACACGGTCTTAGACTAGCCATAGTGGGGAGTATCATATATTAGTATCATGCATATGATACTAGTGTATGGTACTACCCTTATATTGCATAGTATCATGTAGTAGTATCATAGTCACATAGTATTTATTGCTTTGTAGAATCCCAATATAAATATGTGTACAAGATTTAGTTGTGATTAAAATATCTAATTTTACGTGCCATGATACCGTAACATAGGTAGATACCACTACACTCTCTTTCTTCATTAATTAGCTGCCATGTCAGCGTTTTTTTGGGGCCAAGTTGCATGATACCAGCTATGATACCACCACTATGGCTAGTCTTAAGATATACCTGAAATATATGAATGAAACGCGGACTTTTAATGTACCCTGGAATTAATTGGGGTCATCCATTTTTAGAGATCCAAGGGCTCGTGTGCTCTGGTACTCCAGAAATCAGCCCACGGAGTACCAGCTCCAAACCTCTGCCAATCGGGTGGAGTACCTAAACCGGAGGGGCAAAATGGCAACCTTGTTAATTATCCTAATCTGATTCCCACGCACGCCGCCGGCTGCCACAAAAAAAAGCTCAGCCCGTCCGCATCACGAGCATGTCGAACGCCATTTACGTCTCGATGGTAAAATAACTAGCAGAATCGATATTGCTTGGACAGCCCCAGGTACTAGTTTTGCCATGCATCCGGGATCTAGTATAGTCGTCGGAGCATATATGTCAATCTGAGGCAATTAATGCATGATGCGGTTTCCATGGCTGAATTGATATAAGAACTTAATTAGGGTTATGGGAGGCTAGCAGATCGATGCGGCCGGCGGCCGGCCGCGGCGGTGTGCAGGACGTTACAATCTCAATCTGTTGTTTTTTTATTTGACCAATCAGTTGCTCCTAGACTCTATCGGCATGGCATAAAAATAGTAATATGGTCTTTCATCACGGACCGTCAAATCGATTGGTACTCCACCAAAAGGTTTTGGAGTATCAGGGTATTGTAAAACTTGTCTTAAAGAGTACCACAATCAATTTTGCTATGGGTTGAAGGTTAACAAACTACTGACAACAAAGAGGTTAAACAAGAAACGTGACGGATGGAGGATATGTTGTTGCCATTAGGGAGAAAACAACGATGTTTACATTGTTTATATTACACACTTTGCTTACTGCGATTATCCGTTGCTTACAACTTAATACCCAAGATTTGTTCGGATGATATTATGAGGGTGGATTATTAGTCATAGATGCACTTGGATAATGGTCTATGAGTCTTGTTGTAATGCCCGCATGAATCACATAGTAGTCATCATGTCATGTATGTTTCATTATCTATTAATTGTCCAGCTGTAATTTGTTCACCACACATTTTATCTATCTTTTATGGAGAGACAATTCTAGTGGACTGTGGACCCCGGTCCATTTTCTCATACTGATAATACAACCACACTGCAATTACTGTTTTCACACTGCTACTACCGTTTTCACATTGTTCTCCTACTGTTTTCCACACCATAATTTAACCTCTTTGTTATCAGCAAAATCGGTGTGATAGAGAACCTCACTGCTTTGTTGGGGGAAAGTGAATTCATTGTGTTGTGTAGATTGACGTTGCTGCTGAACCGGTAGTGCGCCCTACCACATCAACTGCATCAACCTTCAGAAATTGCTTGTCCTCCTACTTGTCGATTCAACCTTGGTTTCTTTTCTGAGGGAAAACTTCCCGCTCCACTCTTCACAACCTTTCTCTTGGGGTTTACCACCAAGTGCAACTACGCACCCCACCAACAAGTTTTCCTGCGCCCTTGCCGGGGAGAAATATAATATGCAAGGGGAGTCTCTCACTTCCAATCTCTTTACTTTGTTTTAGTTTTGCTTAGTTTATTTTATTTTGTCTTGTTTGCTTCTCTTTATCAAAAACATAAAAAAAAATCTTATTCGAGTTGTTATTCTTTGTTACCTTGTTGTTACTCTTCATAATGTTGCTCCTTAAGTTTACCTTGAAAGATCTACCAGTAGGTAACGATTCTATACTTGGAAAGGATACCATTAAAGAATTGTTTAATCATGTTACCAAGCATGATAATTTTGAGGAAAAATCCATAGTAGAATTTGCTCCAAATTATGAAACTGTTGCAACTTCTTTAATTCAAATATTAGAAGCTAGGTTTGTTAACCTTCACCCCATACTGCAGCAAATGTTCCTTAACTTGAATAATATTGAAGATATTGAAAAAAGAAATTTTATCTTACAAACCATGCTTAAAGAATTTGGAGATGTTTCTATAGAAGTTAGAAAAGTTTTTGATCGTTTCAATATGCTAGGCTCATGTGTAGATGTTGTTGGTGCTCTTGAAAAATATGAACCTAAAAGTGAAAAGAAGATGAAAATACCAATCCTCTTTAAGTTAGTAGCACTGCATGAAGCCCAAGAAAAGAATTTTGATTAGATTGTTCCTGAAAAATTTATTTGATGAGAGTAGTAAAACTAAAAGTTCTAAGAGAGGAACATCTGAAACTCATTTAGATAAAATAAAATGAATTATTGAGGAATTGCCTTATCTTGATTTGAATGCCTCTCCTTTTGTAAATACTTGATTCTATTTTTTCTGGGCCTAGCTAAAAGGCGTTAAAGGAAAGCACTTCTTGGGAGATAACCCATGGTTTTATTTTTGCTTTGTTTTTCTCATTTTTCTTTGAGTCAAGGGGTTGTATACTTCTGTACCAACTCTTTTGTATCTTTATTTTCATGTATTAGTTGTGCCGAGAAAAGTTTGTAGCGAAAGTTGGAGTTGGTTTTGGATTTCTGCGCAGAATACAGATTTCTGTTGTTCACCATAAAACATCGTATAAATCACAGAAAGATCAAAATGACCTGAAACTTTTTGTCCTTATTCCTTAGCTAATTCCGAAACTTTTTCGTTCTTTACGTTTTTCGATCTGAGCAACTTACGTGCCCCGAAATTTTTTGCCATTACAAACTGTTCTGGTTTTGGCAGATTCTGTCATTTTTGTTGCATTTGCTCTTTTACTATGTCAAGTGGATTTCTTTACTTCACGAAACATCAGTGGCTGTAGCTAATGTTTAAAATTATCAATATCACTTGTGTCCATGCATAACCCATTAATTTTGGATTGTTGCACTAACCCTCTGTGCAAACTACTTTGAGTGTGGTGCGAAGGAAGTTTTCAAGGGTCAAGAGAAGAGGGTGATATAATGTGATCAAGAAGAGTGCAAAGTCAAAGCTTGGAGATACCCCCGTGGATCATCCTAGAAATTACTAAGAATAATCAAGCGTGTAATCTTGGGGATGCCCAAGGCATCCCCTTCTTCATCAATAAATTATCAGGTCACTTCTAGTGAAACTATATTTTTATTCGGTCACATCATATGAATTTTTACTTGGAGCGTCTATTTTTTTTTTGTTTTCTTTTGTTTTCCTTGATGCATTAATATTGTTGGAACCTAGCATTCTTGTCTGGGAGAGAGACACGCTCCACTTTTTTATATTAATACTCGTTATGCTCGTATTCTTAGTTTTTCTTCTAGGTGTTGCAAATCCTTTTAGCTCATGTTTTTTCATGCATCTCTTAATCAGAGTTGTTAGTTTTAGTAGAGTTGTGTTAGTACTCTCTTGTTTCATTGATGTATCTCTTAGAGAGTTTTTGTTTAGTACAAAATATTTGGTGTTGGAAAGCAGTAGTACAATTTTCGTGCTTATAACGGTGCAATTAGAAGTTTGTATAGACTGTGGCTAGACTTTTTCATGTCATGCTAGATGCTATTTTAATTTTAAAGCCTAGTCGTTATTTTATAGCATGATTTTTCTCAAATAGATGAGAGTTTTTAATGTGTCATTGAAAGAATCATGAGTTGTTGTTGTCATATTAAAGCATAAATTTGTGGTGTTCTTCTTTGAATGTTTTATTTGGTTGACTTGGCGCGTGCTTACACCATGTTTATGACTACAAACCAGTCACTTATAGCCTCTATGATCATTTAGTTTTTGAACTTGTAATACCCTTTCTGCTTTGATTAATGATGTTTTTATCGCTATGCATGAATATGGCCATTATTACTCTCTTGATTTGTCGCTCTCAGTCTTTTGCTAGCCTCCACCTGTACTAAGTATGAGCTCTACTCGTGCATCCAACTCCCAACAACCAAAGTTTGTCAAATGTGTCCGCCATAGCTACCTACATGTGGCACTAGTAGAGAAGTGCCTTTCTATGGAACAGATTCTGTGGCGCACCCCTATCCGGTGCGCCACAGAAATGTAATTCTGTGGCGCACGGGTGGGCATGCGCCACAGAAAACAGGAATTCTGTGGCGCACCGGATAGGGGTGCGCCACAGAAAACAGGAATTCTGTGGCGCACCGGGTAGGGGTGCGCCACAGAAATAAGTTGGGGGCCCACACCATGATTGCCACACTCCTATTCTGTGGCGCATGGTGGTTAGTGCGCCACAGAAATATGACAATTCTGTGGCGCACCACTGCCACATGCGCCACAGAATTCCCATCCGAAAAAATTCTGTCCACACGCACCAACTCCACCCCCCCCCCCCCCCCGGGAACGCCTTTTCTAGTTTTTGACGGAAGAGTTGGCAGTCTAAAAAGCATCAAAAAATAAATCCCTTATAGATGCACAAAGAGTTTAATGTCTACTTTTTTGTCAAATTTTGAAATATGTATTTCGACTTTCTGAGCAAAAGTTTTATAAAAAAAAGTAAAATGGGCATAACTTTTGCATACGATGTCGAAAAAAAATGATCAAGATATTAAAAAAAACTAGAGAGAAAAAGGAACAAAAGGAACAAAAGTTATGGCCGTTTTAAGATTTTGACTAGAAAATAAAAAAAAAGAAAAAAAAATTCTGTGGCGCACCAAGGGGGGGTGCGCCACAGAATTGGGAGGCAGGATTCGAAATTCCTGCCTCTCCTCCCCTCCTCTTCTACCCTCCTCCCCTCCTCTTCTCCCCTCCACTTCTTCTCCACCTCTCCTCTCCTCCACCTCTCCTCCTCCATCACCACCACCACCACCACCACCACCACCACCACCTCTCCTCCTCCTTCACCACCACCACCCCTCCTCCTCCACCACCACCACCTCCGGCGAGCTCCTCCTCCTCCTCCTCCACCACCACCTCTCGTCCTCCTCTTTCTCCTCCTCCTCCACCACCACCTCTCCTCCTCCTCATCCTCCACCACCATCACCTCTCCTCCTCCTCCTCCTCCTCCTCCTCCACCACCACCATCACCTCTCCTCCTCCTCCTCCTCCTCCTCCACCACCACCACCTTCGGCGAGCTTCTCTTTCTCCTCCCCACCAACTCCGGTGACCCCCATCCTCCACCCACCAACTCCGGCGAGCATCCGACGAAATCCGGTGAAATTTCGAAATTTCGAAAATTTCCCGCGGCCAGATCTGGCCGCCTTTTTTTCGCGGCAAGATCTGGCCTTCTTTTTTTTGAAATTCAAAAAAAAATTCTGTGGCGCACCCCCCCTTGGTGCGCCACAGAATTGCAAATTTCTGTGGCGCACGGCTGAGGTGCGCCACAGAATTGACATTTCTGTGGCGCACGGCCACGGTGCGCCACAGAAATAATTTTTGTGGCGTAGATTCTGTGGCGCACCCCTACGGCCCCTAGGTGCGCCACAGAATCCCATTTTGGTGCGCCACAGAAAGGCCTTTTCCTACTAGTGTGGTATTTAACCACCACTCCAAAGTAAATTGCTCATGTGTTACCTTTAAAACTTTCAAAATTACTCATGTTTTGTGCTCCTGTTTTAGCTCATGAGGACGTAAATAGAGAATCTTTATCTCATTTGTTGATTGGACTTTCACACCCTGGACTACTGGCTTCATCCGCTTATCCAAATGATAGAAGAGCTGGCAGCAGGTGATGCGTGTGAACACACGTTCGTTGGGAGACCCCAAGAGGAAGGTATGAAGAGTGCAGCAGCAAGTTTTCCTCAGAAAGAAACCAAGGTTGAATCGACTAGTAGGAGGACGGAGTAACTTCAGAAGGTTGATGCAGCTGAGATGGTAGGGCGCACCACCGCTTCAGAAGCAACGTGGAACCTACACAACACAATCAAATCACTTTTCCCCAACAAAGCAGTGAGGTTGTCAATCTCACCGATTTTGCTGAACACAAACAGGTTAAACGTATGGTGTGAAAAACAGTATGAAAGCAGTAGCAGAAGTATGAAAGCAGTGTTAAAGCACTATGAAAGCAGTGTGTGTATTATCGGTATGAGAAAAAGGACCGGGTTCCACCGTTCACTGGTGGTGTCTCTCCGTGAAAGATAAATAACATGTATGGTGAAAAAATTACAGCTGGGAAATTGATAGAAATGAAGGCTGCACCGTAGTGCATATGCAAGACATAAAGATTACTATATGATTCATGCAGGCATTACAACAAAATACATAGACTGTCACGCATTACACAAAATACATTGACCCTCATCCAACTGCATCTATGACTAATAATCCACTTTCCGAATATCACCCGAACAAACGTTGGGTATGAAGTTGCAAGCAACAGATTATGGCAGTAAGCAAAGTGTGTAATGTAAACAATTGTAAACTAGGAAAACACTGTTGTTTTCTCCCTAATGGCAACAACACATCCTCCATCCATCACGTTTCTATCACTCGAGCACAGATGCATAGGAGGCATGAACCCACTATCGAGCATAAATACTCCCTCTTGGGGTTACTAGCATCTACTTGGCCAGAGAATCTACTTGGCATGGTGGTGTAGACCCCTCCGGTGATGAATTCCCCTCTCGGCAGGGTGCCGGGGAGAGCTCCAGAACCCTCCCGATCTCGGGATGACGATGACGGCGGCCTCGGGTGTTTATCGGTACGAAGTGATATATTTTTAGAGTTAAGGTATCAGGGGGTATAAATAGGCGAAAGGGCAGTGGAGGCCTGGGGGCCCCACACCACCCCATGGCGCCGCCAGGGGGTGCGCCGTCCTATGGTGTGGCCCCCCTGCGCCCCCCCTCCAGGCCTCTTCGGGACTCCGTGAAACCTTCGGGAATTCTAGGACCTCCGGACTTTGAATTTTCTAATTCAGAGAATATTTCCAGAACAACTTTTCTGATACTAAAAACATCAGAAAACAGGGAACTGGCTCTGTGGCATCTTGTCAATAGGTTAGTCCAAAAAATCGATAAAAATGATATAAAGTGTATAGCAAACATGTAGGAAGCAATTAAGGATACGTTTATGACGTATCAACATCCCCAAGCTTAGTTCCTACTCGGCCTCGAGTAGGTAAACGAAAAAAACACATAATTTCTAAAGTGACATGCTACCAACATAAAGTTGATCATCAATAATGTAAAAGTATAAGTGCTGAGATCATAGAACTTCAAAACAAGCATGATAAATAGAATTTTAACAATAAAGCATAGCAATCACCTTGCATCATGAGAAGTAACACAAATAAAAGATCATGATTAACAATACAAAGAAAGACATACATTTGTTTCAAGTATAGAGAAAACATGGCAAAGTGATATTTCACTAGTCCTTAAGAGTGGGGAAAAATTATAAATGCCAGGATACCTTCAAATTTCATGAGGAAGACTAGACCAAATAATTAGAGAACAAGCAATAACACATCATGAATCAATTAATAATTTTTCTAGGACAAATGCACATAAAACTCAGAATGACAACTATGCTCTCTCAACTGTGCATAAAGTTAGAAGATGGAGACTCAACATAAAATTAAAAGAAAGGCCCTTCGCAGAGGGAAGAAGGGATCAACTCATGTGCTAGAGCTAGCTTTTTATTTTATTAAACACAGGTATTGAAAACATTTTTAAGAGAGGTGTATGCTTATGTCAACGAATGGTAAACAGAAAATACAGTACGTCACAAGCCACCTAGACTTCACAAGAGCAGCTCCCATAGAAGGGCGCATCTGGGTAGAAGATCATCCCTCTTTCTCTTTTGTTTACACAATTATGCTTTGACTGATAAATCAGAAGCAAAAATAGTGAATAGAATTTGTTGTTATTAATTTGGGGTTGGGCGCCCCGCTACCAGCTCTTCTATCATTGGATAAGAGGATGAAGCCACTAGTCCAGGGTGTGAAAGTCCAATCAACAAGTGAGATATAGATTCTCTATTTACGTCCTCATGAGCTAGAACAGGGGCACAAAACAGGAGTGATTTTGAAAATTTTAAAGGTAACACATGAGCAATTTACTTTGGAAGGGCGGTTAAATACCACATGTAGGTAGGTATGGTGGACACATTGGGCATACTTTGGTTTTTGGGAGTTGGATGGACGAGTAGAGTTCATACTCATTACAGGTGGAGGCTAGCAAAAGACTGGGATCGACAAATCAAGAGAGCATAAGAGCCATAATCATGCATAGCGACATAAACATTATTAATCAAAGCATAAGTGGCACCACAAGTTCAAAATCTAAATGATTATAGAGGCTATAAGTGACTGGTTTGTCGTCATAAACATGGTGTGAGCATGCGCCAAGTCAACAAAATAAATCATTCAAAGGAGAACACCACAAATTTATGCTTCAATACGACAAGAACAACTCATGATTCTTTCAATGGCACATTAAACACTCTCAGATATTTGTGGTTAATCATTCTACTAAATAACCACTATACTTTAGAATTAAAATAACATCTAGCATGATATGAAAAAGTCTAGCCACAATCTATACAAGCTTCTACTTGCACCGTTATAAATTCTACTACAAGTAGCAGTTTCTTTTCCCAACAAGCACCATACAAAATTTGTTTAAAAAAAGGTCTCTCTAAATGCCACATCAAGAAAACATGAGAGTACTCACACAAAACTACTAAAACTAACAGCTCTGAACAAGAGATGCAATGAAAACAAGAGCTAAACAGGAATTTTTGCAGCAACTAGAAGAAAAACTAAGAATACGAGCATAACGAGTATTCAAACGAAAAAGCGGAGCATGTCTCTCTCCCAAACAAGGAATTCTAGGTTCCAACTATATTATTGCAGCAAGGAAAACAAAAGAAAACAAAATAAAACAAACAGACACTCCAAGTAAACTTCATACGATGTGACCGAATAAAAATATAGTTTCACTAGAAGTGACCTGATAGATTGTTGATGAAGAAGGGGATGCCTTGGTCATCCCCAAGCTTAGATGCTTGAGTCTTATTAAAATATTCTTGGATGAACCACAGGGGCGTCCCCAAGCTTTGACCTTGCACTCTTCTTGATTGCATATATCACCCTCTTCTCTTGACCCTTGAAAACTTCGTTCACACCACACTCAGAGAGTAATTCGCATTAGAGGGTTAGTGCAAAAATCAAAAATCCATGGGTTCTGTAAGGGAAAAAGTGGTATTGATAATTTTAAATATTAGCTACAGCCACTGATGTTTCGTGAAGCAAAGAAATCCACTTGACATCATAAAAGAGCAAATGCAAGAAAAATGGCAGAATCGGTCAAAACCAGAACAGTCTTTAAAGAAGATTTTTTTCGGGGAACTTACATTGTTCATATCGAAAAAATTAACGAACTGAAAAGTTGAGGAATTAGGCGAGGAATAAGCACAAGAAATTTAAGGTTATTCTGATTTTCAGTGAATTATACGATTTTTTACGGTGGACAACAGAAATCTGTTTCCTGCTCAAAAATCCAAAACAAACTCCAATTCTCGTAAGAAACTTACTTGACACAACTAAAACATGAAAATAAATATATAAAGGAGTTGCTACAGAAGTATACAACCCCTTGACTCAAAGAAAACAGGGAAAAACAAAGTAAAAATAAAACCATGGGTTATCTTCCAAGAAGTGCTTTTCTTTAACGCCTTTTAGCTTGGCCCAGAAAAGTGGAATCAAGTGTTTTCAAGTGAAGAAGCATCCAAATTGTAACTTGTTCGAATGATAGAATAAAAAGGCAACTTCATTCTCTTTCTAGGAAAGTGTTCCACCTTTCTTGAGTGGGAACTGAAATTTAATATTCCCGATCCCGGGATGACGATGACGGCGGCCCCAGGTGTTTTTTGGGAAGAAGTGGTATATCTTTAGGGTTTACATCTCGGGGGGTATAAATAGGCAAAAGGGTAAAGGGTGTGGAGGTCGGGGGTCCCGACACCACCCCATGGCGTGGCCAGGGGATGCGCCGCCCTATGGTGTGGGCCCCCTCTGCCCCCCCCCCCCTCCGGGTCTCATCGGGACTATGTGGAACCTTTGGAAATTCTAAGACTTTCGGGCTTCGAATTTTCCAATTCCGAGAATATTTCCAGAACAACTTTTGTGAAACTAAAAACAGCAGAAAACGGGGAACTGGCTCTGTCGCATCTTGTCAATAGGTTAGTCCGGAAAATCGATAAAAATGACATAAAGTGTATAGCAAACATGTGGGGAACAATAATAAAACAACATGGAACATCAGAAATGAAGGATACGTTTATGACGTATCACTATGGTTGTTCTCTCCTCTTTATGTCTCATGTTTAGATCTTGTGAGCTGCCCTACATGATCAAGATCATCTTATTGTAATGCTACATATTGTGTTTGCTGGGACCCAATGAATATGAATGCTATGTCTCTTGATTATCAATCTATCATGTTCTTTTCATGTGTATGTTATTTATGATATTGTATGCTCTCCGTTGTTAGTAGCTGCTTTGGCCAATTAGATGCTAGTGACTCCAAGAGGGAGTATTTATGCACGATAGTAGGTTTATGCCGCCTTTGCATTTATGCTCGAGTGCCAGAAACGTGACGGATGGAGGATGTGTTGTTGCCATTAGGAAGAAAACAATGATGTTTATATTCTTTACATGACACACTTTGCTTACTGGGATTATCTGTTGCTTGCAACTTAATACCCAAGGATTGCTCGGATGTATTCTGAGGGTGGATTATTAGTCATAGATGCAGTTGGATAACGGTTTATGTATCTTGTTGTAATGCATGCATAAATCACATAGTAATCATCATGTCATGCATATGCACTACGGTGTAGCCTTTATATGTGTCAATTGCCCAACTATAATTTGTTTAGCACACATACTATCTATCTGTCTTGGGAGAGACACCTCTAGTGAACTGCGGACCCCAGTCCTTTTCCTCATACTGATAATACAATCACTGAAATCACTGGTTTCATACTACTGGTACTATTTTACTACTGCCATCATTGTTCTCTTTCATCTACTGCAAACAAATATTATTTCCCACACGTTACGTTTAACCTCTTTGTGTTCAGCAAAACCAGTGAGATTGACAATCTCACTGCTTTGTTGGGGCAAAGTGATTGATTGTGTTGTGTAGGTTCCACGTTTCTTATGAGCCGGTATTGCGTCCTGCCACCTCAGCTGCATCAACTTTTAGAAGTTGCTTGTTTCTCCTACTGGTCGATTCAACCTTGGTTTCTTACTAAGGGAAAACTTGATGTTGTGCTCATCACACCCTCCTCTTGGGGTCTCCCAACGAGTGCGAGATCTGCAGTATTAGGAGGCCGTACATATAACGACTGGAGGAGGGAATTCTCGGAACCCCCAAGTCGCGTTCTCAGGCAGGACCGCGTTTAAGGGTGCTACTAGGGCCTCAAAACTGGACCCAAACCATAAACACGCCAGGATTTTACGGGTTTGGCCATTTTATGGGCTCCGCTAGAGATGTGAATTTATCTCATATCTACTCTACACAAAGCCACTTGCAAATTACTCGGCACCACTTTGTCTATAACTATCAAAATTTAAAACTTTCAACACAAGAGTTGTGTGGAACAACAAGAAAGAGCTAGTGGACAAAGAAACTTTTAAATGTTTGACCGCGTTTGATTAATTTGATGAAATTGATGTAAAAAACTCTAAATATAAACAAAAATTGAAGAGTTACCATTAATCTATCTCAGAATCGGCTACGGGAATAGGCTAGCGTGTTGATCGGCATAATTTTAGTGTAGTACTCATCATGGATGCACAACTCAAATTCGTATCGCGTTGTATGCTCGATGGATGCGTATTGATCTCTCATTTCTTGTTCTCATGTTTAACCGGTGAATATCCACATGCATCCATGTGGACTGTGGTTATCACTTGGTCACTGCATTTAGTGTAGTGTCGCTGTGCCGGCCAGGAGCTCGCATGCCCGTCAGCACATACGAACAACTCGTTACTTATAAATATATGTACGTACTGATAACAGCAAGACCGCATCGGTAACGTGTGACATCATCACCATTCATTGTTACTGCATTCTAATGTGTACAACTGATCCTGCACTCACTAGTGGAAAACAAGCCTATAGCCCTGGTTGGTGAGGCCTTTCCGCACCGGCCGGCCAACCAGGGCTCAAAAACTGCGATTAAAGACCCCCTTTAGCCCCGGTTTGGTTACGAACGGGGGCTAATGGTGGCACCACGTGGGCACTTATTAGTGAGTGGGACCGCCAACCTTTAATCCCGGTTCGTAATACGAACCGGAGCTAAAGGTTTGCGCTGATTTGGGTTGTTTTCCTGCCGCGGCAAAGTTTTGCGCTGAGCGTTTTGCGCTATTTCTGCCGCGGCAGCGTCTTGGGTTGTTTTTTCGGCCGCGGTAGGAGAATGTGGAGGGGTGTATATGCTAATGATATATATATTCTATTAGTTCTGCATTGACAACATATATGTAGATCATTACATGGAACTAATTGAGATCCACTTATACACTAAAACTATCTAAATGGATGGAGATCATTGTCCATAATGAAATGCTCCATTTGGGTTTATGACGTCCTTAATCAAAAATCTCGCCAATTCCTCTTGAATTGTTTCTAGGCGGTCATGTAGTAAGAGCTCCCTCCGCCTGTCAAGAATCGTTAGATTTTTTATACTAGTCCTCCGCTCATTCACGAGGATCCTCATGTTCTCCATGACATAGAATCCACATAAGTTTGTTCCCGCTAGTTGCTGAGGGCACTGTAAGAGAAATAGAATTGAATCAAATAAACCACACGCAATTAAAGAGATGCATGAATCTAGCAAGTGCTACTTACATCGATTGTATGGACTAGCATATTAGTTTGCGAAAGACCGGCTTGGTCCTTCTTGAACCGCATCCAAGCCCTGTCTGGCAAAGCAAAGGAATAAAGGGGTCACCGTACGACAATGATTGAACAAAAGGTTACGATATAGTGCAACAATGAATCAACTTACTTGTTGAGCATTGAAATCACGGACACGTACTCCTCTTGTGTTTTTTTCGTAGAGTCCATGAGGTCAACTACTCCGGTGTCAACGTGAATGTTGAGAGGAATCCAGTGGAAACTGCACACGTACTGAATAGGGGTATAGAAGATGGTAGACAAAGAGCCGGACTACCAGGGTGGCCTACATGGTAATGGGCTTAGGTCCATTGGGCGGCCCAGTAGTCCGACGCGCAGAAGCCGGATTCTAGAAGAACCCGGATCACGGCCCGCGTGATCTGGCTTGGAGGAGAAGACGGATTCCTTGCTTTCCAAGTTACAAGTAAAACGTAGTCTTCTAGGTTTCTTATTCTGTAAGCCCTAATCCGGCTATTATATAAAGCCGGACGGGAGATAGATTAAAACAAGTTCAAGTTCACAAGTTCAAGTTCACAAGTTAAGTTCACAAGTTCAAGCTCTACGCAACTCGCCGAGAAGCTCATCCTCGCCGAGTAGCTAGATCTACACCCTCACATTGTAAACCTGTTAAACGGGCTTTAGTCCCAATTAGTGAGAAGTGCAGGAGTAGGTACGCTGTACTGTCGCGACGTACCGAACCTGGGTAAAATCCCGTGTTCTGTGTTACTACGCTATCCCGTTACCCCACGTATCTACCGTAGTCTCATGGCACCCCTGTCAATGAAAACTACTACGATGTCTCGACAGTTGGCGCCCACCGTGGGGCAAACGACGTCAGGCGTGAAATTCCGATCTGGGATACTCGGCGGAATTGGAAGATCGATCACTGTCGGAAGCTTGGTATTCGACGACGACGTCGGGCGCTTCCTCGACAACGGATCCTACATACCGGCGCAAAACCACCTGGTAAGTGCCTGCGTGTTACCGATCGGATCTGCTAACATCTTTATCGGACTAACTCCAGAGGCAATGGGGTTTTGCGGTGGAAGCAAATTTATCCCACCCGCCCTATACCCAGTCGAAGACAACTATGATGCCGGATTCTTCTCAGATCGCTGACAAAAAAGTGATACACACTTTATCGGCATGGTGCAATCCGAAATCGCTGAAAACACGGATGACGGAAATCCCGTGCAAGAGGCAGATAACAACCTACCCGTCATAGAGACGGAAGAAGAAACACCCGTCACAGAGGCGAAAGATCCGACATCCGTCAACAAGACGATGAACTCGGAAGCAGAGTCCGTGCTTGCCGCCATTGAGGCGAGGTTGGAGTCGGAAACCGGATGGGATAACTTCGACTCCGAAGACGAAGACGAGGATGCCTTCGTAAGAAATATTAAGTCCTTTCAAGAGGGATTCCATGAAGTGCTAATGGCAAAACCAGCTGATACAACGGGCGCCGGCAGCCAGGAAAGCCCTAAAACCCCTCCGCCGGTGGAAGAGAGAGAAGACGGAGAAACTTCTCCGATATTCCCCAACGTTAAGGAGATGACAGAAGATGAGCCTGTCAAAAAAACCCCTCTTCTAAGAAAAAGCACCGTGCTTCTAAAAAACTCCAATACAAAATCCGGAAGAAAAAATCAGCCGATCTCGCTGATGAAAACCTGGAAGCTGGAGATGTTAGCGGCACAAAGCCAGCGGAAAAGAAATCTAAGGAAATCACTGCTCCGCCAATGACGGAACAGGAAGAGCAAGAGCTATTACAAACACCAGTGGGACCAGATGAACCCCCTGAGATGCTGGAAGCCAGGAGACAAGCTTTCCAACGGCAACAGCAACATCTGCTTAGATCTCGGCAACATCTCCAACAAACCCATAATGACATCAAAGTCATGAAGGAAGAAATAGAGGAGTACGAGAGAAAGCATAGATCCGCGTTAAAACCTACTAGGTTACCCGGAATCGCAAAACCGGAAGAACTGCCGCCAAAAGAAAGGTTCTATAACCCATCTTGGCAAAAGCAGTTAAACGGCAAAGATGCCAAGGGCGAACCAATATACAAAACCGCAGCGGAAAACGCGGAAGCAGCGTTCGCCATCCTAAACAACGATCTGTACTCCAACGGGGAAAAACTCCAAGGGGTGTATGCTTTCCTAGGAAAAGCATTACAGCAGCAACAGCGAGGCCAAGAACGATCAGGGAGGCTGCATGATAATTCCGCCCTCTGCAAAACAGCTACTTGCGCTGCTGGAGCACCTGGTCCGGAAGAACCCGGAGAATCGGATAAAAAAGAGGATCCGAGAAAAGACAGGAAAAACCCAGATAACCGGGACGCAACGTCCAGAATTGGACCTCATCTCCCGAAAGATGGATATAAACCACATGATCGGGAAGACAAACAACGGAATGACGGCAAAATAATGCCACCTCCGAGAAACCCAGCTGGAAAAGCTGGAAGATATGATATACCTCACAGACGTGAAAGATCCCGGACACCTCCTAAGGATAAGGAAAGGCACAGAAGCAGAACTCCGCCTAACCCAAAAGGACGTGAACACGGAAGAGATAGAGATAACCTCGGAAAAGCGCGTCCGCGCAACAATGGAAAAGAAAGGAGCAGATCCCCTTCTGTCCATTCAGCCGGAAGATATTCTGCACACATTGATAGAGAAGAAAAGGATGATCTATACTTTGGTCCTAAGTGTTTTACTGACAGGATCCGAAGGATAACCCTGCATTCTGGCTTCGCCAAAGTTGGTCCAACCTACCAAAAATATACCGGCAGCACAAACTCGGATACCTGGCTCTCAGATTATTATACAGCCGTCCAAATCAACAATGGGACAGACCTGGAAGCTGTCAAGTTTCTTCCCCTAATGTTGCTAGACGGAGCCAGAGATTGGATCAATGGTTTACCATCAAGAACTGTCGACAGTTGGGATGATATGGCTAGAGTATTCACTCAGCATTTTCGGGGAACATACAAACGCCCAAATAGCATCAACCAGCTGAATCGTTGCACCCAATTTGAGGACGAACCATACGTGGATTTCATCTCCAGATGGACTGCAATGAAGAATAGTTGTTCTGGAGTAACTGACGTACAAGCAATGCATGCTTTCGTCAATGGCCTAAAACCCGGACTCGTACCGTTCATGGTTGGTTCTAAACAGCACAAAGATCTCGGATCTATGCTTACAACCGCTAATGAGCACGCTGCAGCCGAAGATGATATCAGAGCAAGAGGAGGCAATATTGAGTCGCTAATACTCGCCAAGAAAACCCCTCGCTCTGACAAAAAAGGAACTCCAGAGTCAACGACAAAGCCCAAGGAGGTCAACATAGCCTTTGGAGGAGATAAGGGAAATAAGTGGAAAGGTCGCAGCCCAGATCCAATCAATTACACCCCCGAAGAATGAGAGAGAATTAAGTCGGAACCATGCGTCCACCACTCGCAATTTGGGAAACCAACCCACACAAACGCGCAATGCCGGCTAAACAAGCATATGAAAGGCAATGCAGGATCCGGAAATAAAGGGAAGGGTTCCAAAAGGAAACCTGCCAAACAAAAGCCAGAAGCTGAAAAAGAAGACAGTGAATCGGACACTGATGACAAAATCCAGGAACAACAGCGAAAGGGCGAACCCAAATTTCCGAGAGTTGACGGAGAAGCAATGCTAACTTTCTTAGCAACCCCGTCAGCTAAGGTGGCCAAAAGAACACTTCGGGAAATAAACAAGGTTATCCCTGCAACCCCGAAATACTTGAAGTACTCCAACACGCCAATAGTCTGGGATCAGTCTGATCATCCCGGAAATATCCCTGAACCCGGCACACAAGCTCTTGTTGTCAGCCCTATTGTTCAAAACACTAGGCTAAGAAGAGTGCTGATGGACGGAGGATCCAGCATTAATATAATGTACCTGGCTACACTGAAGCACTTGAAGATCTCCGAGTCCCAGCTCAACTACAGCAATATACGCTTCCATGGCATTGTTCCTGGCAGGCAAGCACGATCCCTAGGAGAAATTTCCCTAGATGTCACCTTCAGAGATAAAGATTACTTCCGGCAGGAAAAAGTATCCTTCGAAGTAGTGTCGTTCGAAAGTGTGTATCACGCAATACTCGGACGTCCGGCTTTCGCCAAATTCATGGCAAGATCCTGTTATATCTACAACAAGCTGAAAATGCCAGGACCAAAAGGAGGAGTAATCACCATAGCCGGTGATTTCAAGCTGGCAAACGAGTTGGAGAAGGAAAACGCCCTTTGCGCTCAAAGAGTTATAGCAAAGGAGGAACTGAAGGAATTAGCCAAGGAGGTATCGCCGAAAGAAATGCCGGCAGGAAAAGAAACGCGGAAGCCAACAGATAGCTTCAAGGCGTCCGAGAATACAAGACAGGTAATCCTAGATCCCAAAGATCCAACAAAATTTGTCATCATAGGGACCGGGATGACCGACAAATAGGAAGGCGAGCTCATCAAGTTCCTCCGTGAGAACTGGGATATTTTTGCCTGGTGTCCAGCTGACATGCCAGGCGTACCCAGGGAACTTGCTGAGCACCAACTCAAGGTTATTCCTGGATCAAAACCCGTCAAACAAGGTCTCCGTCGATTTGACGGAAGAAGACGGAAGGCTATTGGCACGGAAATTATTTGGCTTTTAGCAGCGGATTTCATCAAGGAAGTAATCCATACTGATTGGTCCGCAAATCCGGTATTAGTGCCGAAGAAAGACACCACTGCTCTTAGAATGTGTATAGATTACACAGGATTGAACAAGTTGTGTCCGAAAGATAGGTTCGCATTACCGCGAATCGATCAAATAATAGATGCCACTGCAGGCTCCGAGCTTTTATGCTTTTTGGATGCATACTCCGGGTACCATCAAATACGCATGAAAAAGGAAGATCAAATCAAGACTTCTTTTATAACCCCGTATGGGACGTACTATTACGTAACCATGCCTTTTGGCCTGAAGAACGCAGGTGCAACCTACCAGCGTTGCATGCAACGCTGTTTGCATAGTCAGATTGGCAGAAACGTTCATGTTTACGTGGACGATATCGCTGTCGTAACCAAGGAAAAAGATACACTCCTTGAGGATTTGCGAGAAACTTTCGAAAACTTACGCACTTACAAGATGAAGTTAAATCCATCTAAGTGCGTATTCGGGGTTCCCTCACGAAAACTTCTGGGTTTCATTGTTTCCCACAGAGGAATAGAAGTTAACCCGGAAAAGATCAAGGCAATCTTGAACATCTCAAAACCTACATGTGTAAAAGATGTCCAAAGATTGACGGGTTCCGCTGCAGCCGTCAGCAGATTTATCAGTCGGCTGGGGGATAAAGCCTTACCACTCTACAAGCTGCTGAAGAAATCCGACAAGTTCGAATGGACAGAAGAGGCTGATGCAGCGTTGGCCCAGTTGAAGGAAACCTTGATGAACGCTCCCATCTTGGCATCTCCAAAAGACGAAGAACCCATGTTAGTATACCTTACGGCTACAAGTCGGGTTATTAGTGCGGTAATCATTGTGGAACGGACAAAGGAAGAGCAAAGCATACCAGATCAACATCCGGTATATTACATAAGCGAAGTTTTTTCCGAATTCAAACAAAGGTATCCGCACTACCAGAAACTGGCATATGGCGTATTTTTTGCATCCAGAAAACTGCGCCATTACTTCCAAGGGCATTCCATAACAGTGGTATGTAAAGCACCACTAGGGGATATTATAAACAATGCGGAGGCAACCGGCCGAGTAGCTAAATGGGGCATCGAGCTGGCAGCCTTCGACATTAAGTACCAGCCAAGGACGGCAATAAAATCCCAAGTTTTGGCAGATTTCGTCGCCGACTGGACAGAAGCAATGGAAAAAACACCGATGCCAGAATCCGAGTACTAGATCATGCACTTTGACGGATCCAAGATGAAGGAAGGAGCTGGGGCTGGCGTAGTCCTAAAATCTCCCAAGGGAGACACAATGGAGTACGTATTGCAAATACACTTCAACGCCAGTAATAACGTGGCAGAATACGAAGCTCTGCTTCATGGCTTGCATATTGCAAAAGAAATAGGGGTAAAACGCATCTTATGCTATGGAGACTCGGATTTGGTACAACATCAGCTCAACCAAACCTGGGACGCGAAAAGCCCTATAATGGCCGAATATCGGAGGACGGTGGATGAGTTCGCCATCTGTTTCTTCGGGTTCGAAGTCCTTCACATAAAAAGGGAGGAAAATTGGAATGCGGATGCGTTAGCCCGCATGGGATCAGAGAGAGTAAAAACTTTACCACCAGGGGTATTCGTCCAGCACTTGCATGAACCATCCATAAAAGGTGGAGACGTTGATTACCCTCTGGCATCTGAAACAATCGAGGTCATGCTCGTTAAACCGGATTGGACAATTCCATACTTAAACTTCTTAGTCAATCAGAAGTACCCGGAAGGAGCAGACGAAGTCTTGCAAAGGCAAATACAGCGTCGATGCAAATGATACGTGGTGATCAACGACCACTTGTATAAACGCAGTACTTCCGGAATCTTTCAACGGTGTATTTCACCAGAAGAAGGAAGAGAAATACTGGAAGAAATCCATGCCGGCGATTGCGGACATCATGCTCAATCAAAAAGCATAGTCAAAAAAGAATTCCGGGCGGGGTTTTTCTGGCTAACAGCCAAGTCAGACGCCGAGCGCATAGTGAATACGTGCGAAGGATGTCAATATTACGCCAAGCAGACCAATTTGCCGGCCCAAGCACTTAAAACTATCCCTATCACATGGCCGTTTGCGGTCTGGGGGCTAGATATGATGGGACCGTTCAAAACTGCAAGAGGTGGACTTACACATCTACTCGTAGCGGTAGATAAGTATACAAAATGGGTGGAGGCTAAACCCATCAAAAAGCTGGATGGCGCAACTGCCAGAAATTTCATTATTGATTTAGTAATGAGGTATGGCGTCCCACATAGCATAATAACTGATAACGGGACAAATTTCTCCATTGGAGAGTTGGCAAAATACTGCCAACAAACGGGAATCCGCTTAGATCTTGCATCTGTGGCGCACCCGCAATCTAATGGACAGGTTGAAAGAATGAACAGTTCAATCCTGCAAGGAATACGCCCAAGACTCGAATCTCCTCTCCATAGAGCAGCTGGAGCGTGGGTAGAAGAGCTACCTTCCGTGTTGTGGAGTATTCGAACGACGCCAAATAGGTCAACTGAGCAAACCCCGTTTTTCCTAGTTTATGGTGCGGAAGCTATTCTTCCAACGGACATGATCCATGATAGCCCAAGAGTGCAGAATTTTGACGACTCAGATGCCGAAGAAGCACGACAGGATGCCGTCGATCTCTTAGAAGAGGAACGAGAACTTGTGCTTCAAAGATCTGCCATCTACCAGCAAGGTTTACGACGTTATCATAGTCGGAAAATCAGACATCGTTCTTTTAAAGAAGGTGACTTAGTGCTGAGATTGGTGCAGCAAAGGAAGCACAAATTAGCCCCAGTATGGGAAGGACCATTTGTCATCAGTAAAGCCATGAAGAATGGATCATACTATCTTGTTGACATTCGAGATACGGAGGATGATCCCGAGAAGCCGAATCGCAAAAGAAAGAGAAAAATAGATGATGAACTAGGAGAGACAAAGAGGCCTTGGAGTATCCAGCAATTACGTCCCTTCTATACTTAGTTCAATTTCTATGTAAACATCTTTGAGACCATGAAATAAAGTTGTCGGAATGTTGTCATTCATATTCATTATAAGTACAAAATATTTCCGCCTCATCTATTTCCCAATGATCTCACAAATACTCAATGTTAACCTGAATTGTGCCTGCGTGCTCGGTGTTTAAAAGCTGAATGATTCGGCCTGTTAAAGGTTAAAGGAAACTCGGATTGTGCCTGCGTGCCCAAGTTTCAAAACAGTTCCTTGTTTTCTCTAAATTTTATATGATTGTGTATGTGTTGGGTTACTGAAACTAGTCAGTAAAAATGCTTTTAGCATGATCCATGTTTCCGAGTTTCAAAACTGTTTGGTTCGTCCCCAGTTACTCGACATGACGATACATATTGCTAGTTGAGCCATTTTTAAACACTAGAGCAGTTAAAACACATTTGCCAGATTACTTAGAAGATAAAGGAACAGTCAAACCCGGAAAAACTTTGCAAGAAACTTGAAATTGCAAAAGGCGGAGTTCTTGTTTTGACAAACGATATAGAAGCATTACAATATGAATTACATTGTAAAAATGCTCTTATACACATCCATCATTCGGGTCAAATGTATTCCCTCAAGCATCCGAGTCTTCATCGCTGCTATCATTCTCGGGGGCTGCGGGCACTTCTTCTTCCGGATAAGTAATGGAAATGTTAACCATAGAGGCAATCTTGGAAGCGTGCCCTTTAACTTCATCAAAAATCGCATTTCGTTGCGCTTCTGTATATTCTTGAGGGATACCGGATGCTACGCGCCAAGATTTGGCATTAGGGTAATGTAGACGCATAAGGCCAAGTGCCATGCGTGCACCACCTCGTGCGGCAGAGCGAAGGATGGATTCTTTCGACTCTGCTACTTCTGTGATGGCACCCGGAAGTCGGTAGACTTCCGAAAAGCGTACAGTACTTGTGGGAAGGAATTTATTAATCAGCTGCATTCCTGCATTCCTGATTGAATTCCACACTTCCCCAAAGGCCCGGATCTTTTCAGTCCGAGAAATTCCTGGAAAATTTCCTGCTTTTTCGACAAAAGCAAAGGTTACATGAAAAGATACAAGAAATAAGACATGAAGACATTGGTAAAAAGAAGTTAACTTACCAAGAACCTTGTCAATTTCGTCGCCTTCTTTCATGCGCGGGAGTAGCATACTTTCCAAGTCATTGATAACAGATTTATCTTCCGCTGCCTGTAAAGAAGGCTTGGATTGAGCAATCCCAAGGGCCAGATTACTGGCTTCTAGGTCTTCTTGAGCTTTCAGAAGTTCCTTTCGGAGGTTTGAGTTTTCCTCACGAAGCCGAGAAACATGGATAGCGTTTTCTGCTAATTTGTTGGCTTTGTTTAAAGCAGCTGGAGGGCAATAATTCATTTGAGTTTGCAAAACAATTCCGCAAGAATTCTCCAGAAAAAACAAATGGCACAAAATAAAATACCGGTGGTTTTTGATAGTTGCCGCTGAGATGACGCTAGTTCGTTGCTTTTCGACTCAATAACAGATTGAAGGGTTTTTACTTCTCTGCTCTTGAGATTAAGCTTCTTAAAAACTTCCAAGTTTATGGCGTCTGCGGAATGCTAAAACATGGAAATGAAAGCCAGATGCTTAAGTTTGAACAGACATACGAAGAAACATTAAGAAGAATTCATATTTCAACTTAATGCTTGGGGGCTAGAAGTATTACCTGGCTCATTTCTCGCAAATCGGTCAAGACCTCGTTGAATTCTTTAGCATATTCCGCGAAGAGAATTTCAACGTGATGAAGGCCATCGTGTATAACCTGACTAGGTGAAAATGCGATATCATTGCGAACAACCAATCCATTTTGTGGCCAAGGGCGAATCAGAGGCGCAAGAGCAAAGAATTTCTTTGCTTCTGGACGAATATATCCGAGTTCGTCGAATGGTTCTTCTTTTATCCGGATATCGTCCAAGTTGGGAATAGATTCCTCTTGGATAGCTGATTGCCTTTTGCGCTTCCGATTGTTGTGAAACTCGGCATGTAATTTGTCGAGTTCAGCGTCGGAAGCGAGATCATTTTCTCCAAGTTCATCAAACTAGGAAGGAGTTAACAATATGTTAAAAAGCGGAGAGAGAAGATAATCTGAAGAAAAACGCGGAAACAAGGAAAGATAAATACCTTAGGAACCATATTTTCCACGTGATAAATTGCCAGACTTTCGTCAATCTGACTACTGACGGCGACCAGTTCGTGAAGTCGTCCTATAAAATCCTTTTTGGTAAAGGCCTTATCTGTTCCTCTCATGCTATCTTCTGGCCCTTGGTATTCGCAAAGAAGTCGGGAACGAAAAGAGAGAGGTTGGATACGGCGTCCAAACCAGCACATAACGGTATCCTTCCCAACCAAAGAAGGTTGAGAGGAAGAAAGTTTGGCAATGCGCCGCTTTATCTTCATTAGGTTTTTTGGCAAATTTTCCCCTACTGCGGCTGTCCAACTCTCGCGAGGAGTAGCGGTAGAATTAACAAAGGGAGGAACCCCGGTTGCCCTGCCTGGGAATGGAATGTCCTGATGATAAAAGAAAGAACCTAGCCAAGATTGGTCAGGTTCCGGCATTTCTATTTTTGGATACCATTCCTCCCTAAATTTTCTGAGGATGAAAGATACGGTTCCGCAAATGGGCGAAATGCCATTTGTGATGTTATGCTTTACCTCAAAACAATATTGCCAGAAATTTAGGTCAGGTGTTATCCCGAGATATCCTTCGAAAAGGGCTTGGAAACTGGCTAAGTATAGGATGGAATTCGGAGAAATATTGTGTGGTTGAACGCCATAAAAGTTAAGGACGTCTAGAAAAAAGGCGGAAGGGGGAAAACCCATACCTCTCGCAACATGAGAGGTAAGGATGACGCGTTCTCCGACTTTTGGCTTGGGCTCGGGTTCATCTTTCGAGATTCGCCATTTGCCTTTAACTATAGATCCCTCCTTTGACATCCGACGAAGAAGGACGAGAGAAGTATTACTCAGACTCCAATTGCCGACAATTTCTGTTTCGTTGTTGGCTCCGGTAGCAAAGCGCTCATCGCCACGGGAATGGATCTTGTCCCTCGCCGTCGTTGGGACGAACGGAGGGGGTGCTGCGGAGCTCGATGCCGCAATGTCCGCGGCGGCGGAAGTGTTTTCTCCGCCCGCCGCGGAGGCCGTAGTCTTCTCCGGCTCGCCGCCGGCGTGCTTAGGCGATCCCGGCTGCGGATCCAGATCGCTGACGAGCTCATCGATGGCGGCGCGGGTCGGCGACGACGGCGAGGAGGCCATCTTTTGGTGGCGCGTTTCGGTGCGTTTGGATGCTAAGTGCGCCTGGGACAAGGGACTTGCTCTCGAGCTCGCGTTCGCGTCAATAGTGTGGGCAGTGAGGGAGTGAGGAAAGTTTCTGATGAGGACGATGATGGCTATTTATAGCCGGAAAGCCGTTTAGATACGTGCCAACGGCTCTTTCGACCGTTGGATGTTCGACGCGTGTCGCTCGCCGGAAAATCCGCAAAACGAAACGACAGGGGAATGATGGCTATCTCCTCGTTTCTCGTGAGAATCTGTCAGAGATACGTTGAAGGGTTTCCCGCGTGAAACCAAGCGTCGCTTGCGTCAGCATGATTAAAGCGCTGACGTCATAAGTTCCTTTTCCGCGAAGGATCGCGAGAAGAAAAGCCGGATTTTCATGGTTCCGAGTTTTATGTTACCATCTCCTTCAAAAGGAAAGTAGAAAGAATCAAGACTGCTGAATCAAGATTTCCCGGACAAAATGTATTTGACGAAAGACGGAGAATCAGAGTTTTGATCCTTCCTGGGGGCTACTGTCGGATATATACTGAATAGGGGTATAGAAGATGGTAGACAAAGAGCCGGACTACCAGGGTGGCCTACATGGTAATGGGCTTAGGTCCATTGGGCGGCCCAGTAGTCCGACGCGCAGAAGGAGGATTCTAGAAGAACCCGGATCACGGCCCGCGTGATCTGGCTTGGAGGAGAAGACGGATTCCTTGCTTTCCAAGTTACAAGTAAAACGTAGTCTTCTAGGTTTCTTATTCTGTAAGCCCTAATCCGGCTATTATATAAAGCCGGACGGGAGATAGATTAAAACAAGTTCAAGTTCACAAGTTCAAGTTCAGAAGTTCAAGTTCACAAGTTCAAGCTCTACGCAACTCGCCGAGAAGCTCATCCTCACCGAGTAGCTAGATCTACACCCTCACATTGTAACCCTGTTAAACGGGCTTTAGTCCCAATTAGTGAGAAGTGCAGGAGTAGGTACGCCGTACTGTCGCGACGTACCGAACCTGGGTAAAATCCCGTGTTCTGTGTTACTACGCTATCCCGTTACCCCACGTCTCTACCGTAGTCTCATGGCACCCCCGTCAATGAAAACTACTACGATGTCTCGACAGTTAGCAAAATAGAAATATGCAGGAATATGCAGAAGAAAATAACACTCACCCGTGTCTGTAAGGAAATAGTATTTCACTACAATAAAATTACCAAAAACGTAAGAATGTTATTCTCCATTTCGCTGGGGTATTGGTTTAGCATTATATCATTGATGATATATGGGTCAATGAACCCAATGCCACCGGTTCCTTGACATTCATGAATCTTCAATCTGCATAACATATAGCGTACAGTAAGGATAATAAGAAGCAATGATAGAACAAGCAAAGGTAAGGACTTAATTACATAAATAAATTAATCACTTACAGGCAATAGGTGTTGATGATCGATTTATCCAGTCCGTCTAGATTATAGAGATCAAAAAGATTTTCTAAATAAAGAGAGATCAAGTCGTCGCGGTAGAAATGCGCATGTCCAACTTTGATCATGAGTGCATCCAGCCCTTGGGTTGAGGCTTTCATGTACCACTGATGCAGTTGACACATATGTGTTGTTAGAGAGCCGAGCAAGTCGGGTTTGATGAGAGACTTCCCTGACTCATATTTCCATGTTGTATCAGCAACTTGGAAGACCCCATCGCAACCGCTTGGCCATTTCTCAACGGTGACACCACAAGATCTGGAAAACCTCCTAACTCCATCCATATCAATTGGCTCGGAGGGTTTCTGTGCAGCGGGTACCACCTTGAGCGGGGAGATCAAAAAAATTTCTGCTGACCGAGCTGGGGAATTGTGCTTTGATACGTCCATTTTGCATCACTATTTTATATCATAATTTTCTGTTATTCATCGATATATTTCATGTTATGATGCATCCCTTATGTTATTTTATCTTATTTTGCATGTTTCATAATTTTTGGAGAATAAACACCGGGACCAGAAATCTGATGGAAAAAGCACCATCGAGATACCATATTTCAGAAGATCAGAAGAAGAAGAAGAAGAAGAGGGACACCGGGGGTGTCTTAGAAGTTCAGAGGAGGAGCCTAGCCAGAAGGGGAGCCAGATGGGGGCCACCAGGAGCCCACACCATGAGGTGGCACCCCCCCTCGGCCGCGCCACCAGGTGGTGTGGCAATTCTGGCCCACCTCTGGTCGAGGTCTTTCGCGTACTTGAACCACATGGAACCCTAAGCCTCAGACCATCATCGGAGAAATATTCCTCCGCCGCCTCGGGGCGAAAAACACCCGAGAGAGAAAATCTCTCTCGTAGGGCGAAATCTGTCGGGGAAATTCCTCCCTGGAGAGGGGAAATCATCGCCATCGTCACCGTCATCACTCTGGGCATCATCAAGATCATCATAATCATCAGCACCGTTACCCTCATCATCCGCCGTCATCCCGCTGTAATAATTAGGGGCCTCTATCGTTGTTTTAAATTAGAACTCTCTCCCGGTGTGGATTACTTGTTAGTAGTTGATGCTTGTGAGATTTATCGGTGTTTGCACTTTATGACCAGATTGTTATCATCCATTATATCACATTTTATTATGATCCATATGATGGCTTGTGAGTAGTTCGTGTTGTTCTTGAGGACATGGGAGAAGTCAAGTTGTTAGTAGTGAAGTAATGTTGAGTAATATTCGATGGTTTGATATTTAAGTTGTGGTGTTATTATTCTAGTGGTGTCATGTGAACATCGACTACATGATACTTCACCATTTATGGGCCTAGGGGAATGCATCGTGTATTTGGCTACTAATTGTGGGGTTGCCGGATTGACAGAAACCTAAAACCCCATTAGGAAACCATTACACGAGGGAGCGTAGGATCCCGGAGTTTAAAGCTGTGGTTAGATTTATTTCTTACTTACTTTCTTGTAAATGCGGATGCTTGCAAGGGGTATAATCACAAGTATGTATTAGACTTGGATGGGACGGTACATTAGCATAGGTTCACCCACACAACACTTATCAAAACACTAAGATTATTCAGCGGCATGAAACAAAAGCACTTGACAGAAACCTCCCTTGTGCCCTCGAGAGCGTTTGTTAATCATAAGTAAACCCACCGGCTTGTCATTTTCTGAAGAAAGGATTGGGCCACTTGCTGCAATTATTATTACTCAATTTTATTTACTCGCACTTTATTTATCTACAATATCAAAAACCCCTACAAATCTATCTTTCAGTATTTACAGTTATTCCTTCATTGAAACTGCTTGTCAACACCTTATGCTCCTCGTTGGGTTCGACACTCTTGTTTATCGAAAGTACTATGATACACCCCCTATACTCGTGGGTCATCAAGACTATTTTCTAGCGCCGTTGCCGGGGAGTGAAGCGCTATTGGGAAGTGGAATTGATAAAGGAAGCTTCTGTTGTAAGTGTTTTTTTATTATTGTCTACTGCTTTATTACACTATGTTTGGATCTCCTTTTGAGTCCTTATTTGCGGGCACTACTGCCACTACTAGGGTAGTAAGTGACCCACCTCCTGATGATTTGGATCCTTATAAAATACCTATAAAGATTGTTAAACATGTTATGAATAACTGTTATTCAGGTGATGGAACTGTCCATCCTGGTGATCATTTGCTCTTTTTACATGAATTGTGCGAGTTGTTCAAGTGTGCAGGTATTACAATAGGCCAAGAGAAGAGGAAATTATTCTCTATATCATTGACAGGCCGAGCCGCTGAATGGTTCAAACTGCTGAAAAATAGCCATACTATTGGATGGGAGGAAATTGTGCCTCTCTTTTATTCTAAATTCCATCCTCCAAGTGAAATTCATAGAGATCGGAATTATATATATAATTTTTTGCCTCATGATGGAGAGAGTATTTCCCAAGCATGGGGGAGATTGAAGTTACTAATGCTCAAATGCCCCATTCATGAGCTCCCCAGTAATATTGTTATTGATCATTTCTATGCAAGGCTTTCTCTTCATGATAAGGATTTATTGGATGCTTCTTGTTCTAGATCATTTACACATATGAAGGATGAAGCTAAATGGGTTCTTCTTGACCGTATTCAAGAAAACACTGAAGGATGGGAGAATGACAAAGGTAGAAAGTCAGGTATAAACTATGATTATGAATGTTTTAAAACTTTTATGTCATCCGATGATTTTCATAATGTTAGTATTGTTTATGGTCTTGATTCTCAAGTTGCTGCAAACTTATATAGGTCTTTTTCTTCTTATATTGATATTCCCAAAAAGGAATGGGATAAGTACCATGCACCTTATAAAGATACTGTTAATTGTGTTCCTGCTAGAGATATAGAAGTTCATACCGTCAATTCTATTGTGCCTGAACCTTATATTGAGAAAATGCCTTTCCCTTCTAAGGTAAAAGAACATTCTGTGTTAGCCAGTGCGGTTAATAAAAGTGCAAGGAAACCTGTAGAACCCGAGGAACAAATAATTGTAGAACCTACAGTAGCAATAGTAAAGGACATTGTTTCTGAAAATATAGAAGAAGGACACATTATATTTTGTGAAGATGCTTCTAATATTGTCTCTCATCCTAGTAAATCTAGGAAACCTAGTGTTCTTGTGCTATATGTTAGGATAGGTGATCATTGCTATTATGGTTTGTATGATATTGGTGCTAGTTCTAGTGCTATTCCTTATGAGCTTTATAGAGAAATCATGCATGAAATTGGTTCTTGTGAACTTGAAGACATTGAGGTGATTATTCAAATTGCTAATAGGGAAACTATTTCTCCAATTAGTATTGTTAGAGATGTGGAGGTCTTATGTGGTAAAATTAAATATCCTGCTGATTTTCTAGTACTAGGCACTTCTGCTAGTGATACTTGTCCTATTATATTTGGTAGACCTTTCTTAAACACTTATGGTGCTATTATAGATTGTCAAAAGGAGAAAATCCTTAAAAAGTTTGATGGAGAGTCTTATGAATTTAATTTCTCCAAATTTGCTAAAGCACCTTATGAAGCTGAATTACCTAATGAGAATTATAGAGTTGAACAATTGGCTGCTATTTCTCTTGCTCCTAACAATCCTTTGCAGCAATACATGGATAACCACGAAAGTGATGTCTTTATGGAAGAAAGAAATGAAATTGACGAGATTTTCCTACATCAGCCAGCGATGCTGAAACATAATTTATCGGTGGAAGACTTGGGTACCACATTACCACCCAAGGAGGATCCTGTTTTTGATTTAAAGTCTTTGCCTGACAATCTTAAATATGCTCATATTGATGATAAGAAATTATATGATGTTATTATTAGCTCTAAACTTTATGGTAAAGAAGAGGAGAGATTATTGGGAATATTGAATAAACACAGAGGTGCTATTGGTTATACTCTTGATGATTTGAAGGGGATTTCTCCTGCTATATGTCAGCATGCTATTAATATTGAACCTAATGCAAAGCCAGTTGTTGAACATCAACGCCGTTTAAATCCTAAGATGAAGGATGTGGTAAGAAATGAGGTATTGAAACTCCTTGACGCTGGTATTATTTATCCTATTGCTGATAGTAGATGGGCTAGTCATGTGCATTGTGTCCCTAAGAAAGGAGGGATGACTGTTGTGCCAAATGAAAATAATGAAATTATTCCTCAAAGAGTAGTGGTTGGTTATAGGATGTGTATTTATTTTAGGAAAGTTAATAAGGTTACTAAGAAAGATCATTATCCTTTACCTTTTATTGATCAAATGTTAAAGAGGTTGTCTAAGAAAACACATTTCTGCTTTCTTGATGGTTATTCTGGGTTCTCTCAAATTGCTGTGAGGAAGCCTGATCAAGAGAAAACAAATTTCACTTGTCCTTTTGGAACATATGCTTATAGACGTATGATTTTTGGTTTATGTAATGCGCCTGCTACTTTTCAAAGATGCATGTCTGCTATCTTTCATGGTTTTTGTGAAGAAATTGTGGAAGTCTTCATGGACGATTTCTCCGTCCATGGAACTTCTTTTGATAATTGTTTGCAGAATCTTGAAAACTTTTGCAGAGATGTGAGGAGACTAATCTTGTTCTTAATTGGGAGAAATGTCATTTTATGGTTAATGAAGGAATTTTTCTTGGACATAAAATTTCTGAAAGAGGTATTGAAGTTGATAGAGCTAAAGTTGATGCCATTGAGAAAATGCCCTGTCCCACGGATGTCAAAGGTATTCGTAGTATTCTTGGTCATGTAGGTTTCTTGAGAAGGTTTATTAAAGATTTATCTAAAATATCAAAGAATCTTACTAATCTTCTTCAAAAGGATGTACCTTTTGTTTTTTATGAAGATTGTAAAGAAGCTGTTGAAATTTTAAAGAAGGCTTTAATATCTGCCCCTATTGTTCAACCCCCTGATTGGAATTTACCGTTTGAAATTATGTGTGATGCTAGTGATTATGTTGTAGGTGTTGTTCTTGGATAGAGAGTAGATAAGAAGTTAAATGTTATTCATTATGCTAGTAAAACTCTTGATGCTGCTCAAAAGAATTATGCTACCACTGAGAAAGAATTCCTAGCTGTAGTTTTTGCTTGTGATAAATTTAGGCAGTATATTACTGATTCTAAAGTTACTATTCATACTGATCATGCTGCTATTAAGTACCTTATGGAAAATAAAGATGCTAAGCCTAGGCTTGTTAGATGGATGCTTCTCTTACAAGAGTTTGATTTACATATTGTGGATAGGAAGGGTGCTGAAAATCCTGTTGCTGATAATTTGTCTAGATTAGAAAATACCTCTGATGATCCTATTCCTGTTAATGATAGTTTTCCTAATGAACAGTTGGCTGAAATAAAAGTGAGCTCTCAAGAGAGTCCATGGTATGTTGATTATGTTAACTTTATTGTTTCCAAGTATTTGCCTCCTACCTTTACAGCTCAGCAGAGAATAAAATTCTTCTATGATTTGAGGCATTATTTTGGGATGACCCACACTTATACAAAGAAGGTGTTGATGGTATTATGCGAAGATGTGTTCCTGAATATGAACAATGAGAGATATTGAGTAAATGTCATAGTAGTGCTTATGGAGGGCATCGCGCTGGAGATAGAACTGCACATAAGGTTCTACAATCAGGTTTTTATTGGCCTACTCTCTTTAAAGATGCTAGAAAGTTTCTTTTATCTTGTGATCAATGTCAACGGGTTGGAAATATTTCTAGACGTAACGAAATGCCTATGAATTATTCTATTGTTATTGAAGCGTTTGATAGTTGGGGTTTTGACTTGATGGGTCCTTTCCCTCCTTCAAAATGCTACACTCATATTCTTGTTGTTGTTGATTCTGTTACTAAATGGGTAGAAGCTATAACTACTAAAAGTGCTGATGGTGAAACCTCATCAAATATGCTTAAAGACATTATTTTCCCTAGGTTTGGTGTGCCTAGATATCTTATGACTGATGGGGGTTCTCATTTTATTCATGGTGGTTTTAGAAAGACTCTTGCTAAATATGATGTTAATCATAGAATTGGCTCACCCTATCATCCTCAAACTAGTGGGCAGGTGGAATTATCAAATAGAGAAATCATATCTATCTTGCAAAAGACTGTTAATAAACTAGAAAAAATTGGGCTAAGAAATTAAATGATGCTCTGTGGGCTTATATAACTGCTTATAAAAATCCCATGGGCACGTCTCCTTATAAAATGGTTTATGGAAAATCTTGTCACTTGCCCCTAGAATTAGAACATAAAGCTTATTGGGCAGTGAGAGACCTAAATAGAGATTTTAAACTTGCTGGTGAGAAAAGGTTGCTTGACTTAAGTTCTTTAGATGAATGGAGGAGTGAAACATATGAAAATGCTAAGCTCTTTAAAGAGAAAGTTAAAAGGTGGCATGATTAGATAAATATTAAAAGAGAATTTCATGTTGGTAATAAATTGCTATTGTATAGGTCTCGTCTCAGATTTTTTGCAGGAAAATTACTCTCGGGATGGGAAGGACCTTTTGTTATCGAAGAGGTATATCGTTCGGGGGCAATTAAATTTTTTTCCCTTGAAGACAATACTTTGCAAGTGATGAATGGCCAAAGACTCAAGCATTATATTTCGGGAGATCCTTATAATGAAAATGTTGATTGTATTCGAGCCATGATCCCGGAGGAATTTATTAAGAAGCATATTTCAGAAACTGTAGAGTCAAATTTCGAATAGGTATCAGTTTTGGTAAGAAAACGTTCGCGAAACATCTTCCAACTTTTTTTTTTGTGGAAAATATGAAAAATTATGAGCCGGAAACGAGGCAGAGACGGAGCCCGGAGGCTCCACACCATGGGGTGGCGCGGGCCCACCCCTGGCCTCGCCAGCCTATGGTGTGGGCGCTCGGAGCCCCTCTCTGACTCGTTTTCGACCTGGACTTTCCTTTCGTTATGAAACTTTTTGCTATATAACCCCCCAGACCCCCCGAGGTCCATATATCGTTTTTTCGTCGTGTTTTCGTTTCGAGTTGTTTTCCTGTCAGGTTTCAAAGTTTCTAGGTCAAGATGTCCTCCTTCGGCTCTAGCATTGAGGATTACACCGCACGTCGTCTTCGACAAATCCAGCAAGACATCAACGATGGTGCTTTTGCGGGATGGGCGACGGAAGAAGAGATAGATGCAAGGAAGGAATACATGGTTAACAACTTGAGGGAGGAGATCTGGAGGGCTATACCTGCGCCAACGAGCAACCCCACCTTTGTGGGATCCATTATCCCTCAGTGTCGCTACTCTCATAATGTGCAGGGGACCATGCCTCAGGATCAAGACCCCAACATATTCCCTACGATAGCTGAAGCACACCGGGTCGCCGATCAAGCATCCGTACAATATCGTATTATCAAGGTCGAGGTAGCAGTTCTGGAGGTGGAAAAAATTGAGCTTCGTCGTATTATCAAAGGCTTTCTGACTCCTCCCCAAATGATTCCACCTTCATCACCGCCGAAGAAATAAATAATCATTGGTATTGGCATCCCCTTGGCTTGTTCCAAGCTTGGGGGGAGTGCCGCGGTATCACATCACTATCTTTCATCTTTTTACCTTTTTAGTAGATTCATATCATGAGTAGAGAATTTATCATATAGTATGATTTGCAGTATGGAAGTGTCTCTCCTTAGTTGGTTTTCGTTGTATCCATTGGTGTGAGTTGCCGGTTCGAAATATTAATGAGAAGTTTCATCATTTACTTTTTGTACACCTTATTTTAGTTTTCAATTTATGTCATATGGTTGAGCTTGTTGTTAGTATTTGGTGTCACTCTGGAGATCATTAAGTTAATCTAGTTGGTTTTGGCAAACTTAGCTTGGGTCAGTAGAAATAATATTTTGAGATGCTAGTATAAGAAAGAAGAATTTTCCTATTAGCTCATAAACTTAGTATTCACAAGTTAAGATCGTTTGTGCTTTCAGTGAAGATTGCATGGTTGGTTTCATCATATGTATATTTGTTTGTTTTCCCTCAACTCTTATGCTTGCTACCCAGCCTTGCTAGCCAAAAACCCTGTACTGAGAGGGAATGCTTCTCGTGCATCCAAAGCTTGAGCCCCAAAACCTTGCCATTTGTGTCCACCATACCTTCCTACATGTGGTATTTCATCGCCACTCCAAGTAAATTGCTCATGTGTTACCTTTAAAACCTTCAAAATTATCCATGTTTTGTGTTCCTGTTTTAGCTCATGAGGACGCAAATAGAGAATCTTTATCTCACTTGTTGATTGGACTCACACACCTGGACTAGTCGCTTCATCCGCTTATCCTAATGCTAGAAGAGCTGGCAGTGGGGTTCCAAGCCCCAATAATAATACAAATTATCTTCACGTTTTGCCCCTGATTTATAAGTCAAAGCATAATTGTATAAACAAAAGAGAAAGAGGGATGACCTTCTATACCAGTTGCGTCCTTCTATGGGAGCCGCTCTTGTGAAGTCTAGTTGGCTTGTGACATACTGTATTTTCTGTTTCCCATTCGTTCACATAAACATACACATCTCTCAAATTTAGACACTCCTCCACGGTTTGTGATCGTTGGCAGGCACCCAAGGATTCGGTTAGCCATGGTTTATGTAAGATGGATGGGAGGAGTATCATGCATTTATACCTCTATTTATTAAAATAAAATCTCTAGCACATGAGTGATCCATGCTTCCCTCTGCGAAAGGCCTATCTTTTACTTTTATGTTGAGTCAGTAAACCTATTTCCTTTCTGTCTCCAGCAAGCATTTGAGTTGTTGTGATCTCACCTTCTATATGTTGATTTATTCAATCATGTTTTCTATCCTTATTTGTTTAGCACATGCTTTATTATCTAAATGAATATTACTTTCAAAGCTATGAATCACCGTAAAAGGATTGTTATAATTAAACATGTTAAGCTCTACAATATAAGCCTTGTTATAAAGACTTCACCTAAGATAAGTATGATATCATTAAATGTTCTCTGACCAAGAACACAGTTTTCCATCACCAATTTTTATTCTCTCTTTTGCATCTTTGTTTGTGACTCCCATTACTTGTTTCAAGTTAAACTATATGAGAGGAAGTTGTTGTCTATAATGATTGGTGCATAGATGAATGTGATGCTTCTTGTCCGTATTTTATTTATCGACTCTTCACTCCATAAAACTGTTACTGAGTTCAGTTTCACTTGGGGACAAGCGAGGTCTAAGCTTGGGGGGAGTTGATACGTCTATTTTGCATCACTATTTTATATCATAATTTGCTGTTATTCATCGATATATTTCATGTTATGATGCATCCCTTATGTTATTTTATCTTATTTTTCATGTTTTATAATTTTTGGAGAATAAACATCGGGACCAGAAATCTGATGGAAAAAGCCTATATTCAAGATATCGGCCGATATTCCTATAAATCGGCCGATTTATCGCTTATTGGTGCCTGCCGGTAAGAAAAATAAGCCGATATTCCGGCCGATATTCCAATATTTCGGCCGATATTCAGATAAATCGGCCGATTTACCACTTATCGGGGGTCGATCGATAAGTTCCCGATAAGCGATATCTTGAACATTGAAAAAGCACCACCGAGATACCATATTTCAGAAGATCATAAGAAGAAGAGGGACACCAGGGGTGTCTTAGAAGTTCAGAGGAGGAGTCCAGCCAGAAGGGGAGCCAGAGGGGGCCCACCAGGGGCCCACACCATGAGGTGGCGCGCCCCTGGCCGTGCCACCAGATGGTGTGGCCACCCTGGCCCACCTCTGGTCGAGGTCTTTCGTGTACTTGACCCCCATTGAACCCTAAGCCTCAGAACATCATCGAAGAATTATTCCGCCGCCGCCTCGGGGCAGAAAACACCCGAGAGAGAAAAGCCCTCTGGCAGGGAGAAATCTGCCAGGGAAATTCTTCTTCGGAGAGGGCAAATCATCGCCATCGTCACCGTCATCACCCCGGGCATCATCAAGATCGTCATCATCATCACCATCATCATTAGCACCATCAACCTCATCATCCACCGTCATCCCGCTATAACAATTAGGGGCCTCTATCGTTGTTTTACATTAGATCTCCCTCCCGGTGTGGATTACTTGTTAGTAGTTGATGCTTGTGAGATTTATCGGTGTTTGCACTTTATGACCAGATTGTTATCATCCATTATATCACCTTTGATTATGATCCATATGATGTCTTGTGAGTAGTTCGTGTTGTTCTTGAGGACATGGGAGAAGTCAAATTGTTAGTAGTGAAGTAATGTTGAGTAATATTCGATGGTTTGATATTTAAGTTGTGGTGTTATTCTTCTAGTGGTGTCATGTGAACATCGACTACATGATACTTCACCATTTATGGGCCTAGGGGAATGCATCGTGTATTTGGCTACTAATTGTGGGGTTGCCGGAGTGACAGAAACCTAAAACCCCGTTAGGAAACCATTACACGAGGGAGCGTAGGATCCCGGAGTTTAAAGCTGTGGTTAGATTTATTTCTTAATTACTTTATTGTAGTTGCGGATGCTTTCGAGAGGTATAATCACAAGTATGTATTAGTCTAGGATGGGACGGTACATTAGCATAGGTTCACCCACACAACACTCATCAAAACACTAAGATTATTCAGTGGCATGAAACAAAAGCACTTGACAGAAACCTCCCGTGTGTCCTCGAGAACGTTTGTTAATCATAAGTAAACCCATCGGCTTGTCCTTTGCTCAAGAAATGATTTAGCCACTTTATTTATCTGCAATATCTAAAATCCCTACATATTTATCTTTCTGTATTTACAGTTATTCCTTCATCGAAACTGCTTGTCAACACCTTCTGCTCCTTGTTGGGTTTGACACTCTTATTTATCGAAAGTAGTACGAAACACCCCCTATGCTTGAGGGTCATCATGCTTCCCTTCTTCTTTGCTTTGGAATGACTCTTTAATAAACCATGCACATAGTCATCATTTTGATTTAGCTAAACTTGGGGTGGCATTTCCAGCAGATCCTTAGAGTGTTTCCGTACTGCCAGACCTATTTGCTACTTTGGCGGCGGGTTAGGTTTCTTCTTCTGAGCAGGTTTCTTCCTTGGTGGATACTTAGAGGCGGCGGTGGTATGACCCTTCCGCTTTTCCCCGTGGGACTTAGTGGGCGGCAGAATCGGCTGAGGCAGCGGAGATTGAGGCGGACTCCAGCTGCTAAGGTCCATGGCGTCGAGGTGTGGACTCGTTGTAGGTGGTGATGGTGGATGGGCTCTCGAAGAAAGAGTTGGAGGTGGTGGTGGTGGTGGTGAACTGCCTCTCGAATAAGGAGATGGTGGTGGTGGTGGTGAACTGTCTCTCGGAGAAGAAGATGGTGGCTTTAGAAACACTATGTTTTCCTTTTTCTAGACTATGAAGCTATTGACGGCTTCTCCCAGTATCTCTATCTCACCGACGGGGAAGTCAAGCCACGGTGCCCTCCAAATCTGCAGAACATCATCCACACTAACACGATCATAGATAGGTGGGATCGGCTTTCCATGGCAGGTTGCTCCATCTACACTAACAAGTGCCGCAAAAGGTACCGAGAGCCTTCGTCAGCTCGTCTTTCTCTCATTCCGGCATGAACTTTCCCTCTTTAACCTCTTTGAATACACTAACAAGTGCCGCAAAAGGTACCGAGATTTTTGCATCGACAATAAGATCCCCCTTTGCGTCAAGCTTTGCCCCATGCCCAAGTAACCAATTTCTTGACCTCATGGGAAAATCTTCTGTAGCTGGAGTGATCCCCTGGGCTTGCTGATCCGCCTCAAGTTTATCAAACTTAGGAATTGAAACCATGTAGCCACCTGGACCCATAGTATGGTGATATCTCTTCTTAGCCGCATTTGCCTTATTCTTTGTTGACCTTTCCATACCCTCTTGTGATTCCTTGTACTCCTTAAATATTGGCCAGTGTTGCCTCTTCTGCTCTAGCGGATCCTTCAATATTGGAGCTCCTTTTTTAGTATGATATTCTTTTCATAATATTTTCTTGTAAGCATTGAAAGCATGAGCCATGTTCTTAAGAGACCAGTGCTTGACTTTCTTGAGCGTTTCCGCAACATTCTCTTCTTTATCACAGTGTGGAAGGGTGAAATGTGTCATAAGCTTGTCGAAAAGAGTGTTTTTCGACCTATCAGAGACAAAAGTAACCCCAGGACAATCTTCTATTTGTGCTGGCTTATTCCATTCTTTAACACTTATCGGGATGAGGTCCCTAACGATAACTCCACACTGATTTCTGAACTTAATTGTTGTCTTTTCGGGCTCCGCAGGTTCTCCACTCCAATAGACTCCATTGATTATCAAAAGCTCTCCAGAGGCCATCTCTTTAGTCGGGCCTTGTTTCGACTGCTTGGTGGAAGACGGTGATGCGGATGTCTTCTTGGAAGCAGTAGGTTCCCCCGCCTTCACTAAGGCTTGTTCATTGCAACTATCGCTGCTTGTTGCAGCAGCCACATCTGATCCTTCTGATTGTTCTTCTTCCTCCATTTCCTGACCTGATTCGTTAAGGTACTGCGAGCCGTCATCTTGATCTCCACCATAATCTTGATCTCCACCGTCATTGCATCCACCGGGTAGTGTGCCATCTTTTATTATCGCGAATAGGTCTTCTTCACCCTCTCTGCCGTCCATAGCACAACTAATACAAATGAAAGAACATTATTTCAATAATGTGGATAACACTAAGTGATATCTCTATTTCAACAACTCAATGTAGCGGAATAATAATTCAAAGTATCAATAATACAAATGAAAGAAAATTGTTTCAATAATGTGGAGAACACTAAGTGATATCTCATATTTCAACAAGTCAAAGTGGCAGAATAATAACTAAAGGTATCACTAATACATCGATATCACGAATAATAATTCTGTTACATATAGCTCGGGTCTATTTTTATTTAACTCCAATACATCAAACTAACTTCGACCGGGTCCTAAACCGCGGGGTGCTGAGTCGCTGTGCTGCGCGTCCACAGATACGGAACCCTAACAGGGTCATAGCTCACATGGTAGGGTTCCTTCCGTATAATGGACCAACTATTGTTAAAATTATACTCCCTTTGCAGCAAGTAGACGTAGCGACGGACGTGCTCGTCCTTCTCCCTGATACGCTGACATACCATATCCTCGAGGGTCGGCTCCCTCTACATCGATCGTGGCCCATGCGATCTCTACCAAAGAAGATCCGGGTCGACCACGGCACCTGAATTTCTCAACAAGCTGCGTGTCCCGGTAGGAAGAACCTCCAAATGCCAGCCCGGTGGGTCCAATAGGGACATCGTCGCCACGAAAAATAAACTAAAAACACATGATATTGGACATAGCATTATTAGTTTGCTTTAGGGACTTAGCAATTATTCCAAATTGGTCAAATATTCTATTTCAACAAGTCATATCTATAACAAATTATAATCACTATATCTAAATCTAAATTTCTTTAACAAATTATAATCACTATATCCAATTCTAAATTCTATATCTATAACAAGTTATAATCATTATATCTAATTATAAATTTCTATACTAAAATTATATCATCACGATATCAATTTCTAAATTTCTATATTTAATCCTAGAAAAATCTATACTAAAAATTCATTAAGTAACTATACACTAGCTAAATATCTATTTCTAAAAATTCACTAAGTCGCTAAAATCACTAGCTAAATATCTAATTCTATATATCTATTTCTAAAAATTCACTATAACTAAATCCCTTTCTAAACTATAAGTAAATAACTATAACCAAACTATAATTAAATATTACAATTATATATAGAAAAATAATTAGTACAAAATAACAAGAAAAAAAAGAGAAATCTCTCCCTTACATCAGGACGATGGCCGGAGGAAGGCGGCGCCGGTGGATGGAGAGAAGGTCCGAGGGCGGCGCCGGAGAGGAGGGCCGGGGGCGGCGCGGCGGGCTCGAACGGGCGTGGAGGAGGAGGGCGTCGCGGCGGGGACGGACGGGGCGGCGGCGCCGGATTTGGGCAGCCTGACATCGTCTGCGCGTCCCTCCGGTCTTCTTGGTCTGCGCGGCGTGTCGAAATGGCTAAGTCCCCAGGCGGGGACACGAACTGGGGCTAATATACCCCCACACCCTTTAGTCCTGGTTGGTGGCTCGAACCGGGACTATAGGGTCTTTGCCCCCGGTTCGATCCACCACCCGGGGCTAAAGGTTTGGGGTTTGGGCGGTTCGTTTTCGCACGCAGAGCCCCACCTTTAGCCCCGGTTGGTGGTTGGGACCGGGGCCAAAGCATTGTTTTTCGATTTTTTCTTTTCTCTCCCCATTTTTTAAACTTGTCAAACATTTGAAATATCTAGTTTTTGCATTATTCGAATTTGGAAAAACTGTCAATATGAAAAGTGTTTCAAAATTCATAACTAGTCCAAATACATTTTCTCTTTTCAAAAACTTTCGAGTTTTTCTTTTTACTGAATAAAAAAACAAATTTCCATTTTTCGAGTGTAAAAAATGGGTTTTTTTGTGAAGGACCTACCACAAATATGTTGCAAAACTTGGGAGCTGCATTTTTGTAATATTCTAGACTACATTATATGCACAAATAATCAATTTGTTTTCTAAGAGAAGTTTTCCATCCACCTCTTTTGAAAAACACAAGTTCCTACCGATTCAGCTCGAAACGGGTCAAATTTGAACTACAGGTGCCTCGTAGTTTGCTGAAGATTTTTGGGAAAAAAATCAATTGTAGGTACATAACTACCTATTTCATCACAGATACACCAAGATTTTCTCAATATTCAACCCCTAGCTACGAAAGTTCATGCCCGCCGTCTTGACTTTTTCTTGAACCGGCTGAGAAAATTCCAGAAAATTCAAAAAAAAAACCAAAATGACGCGAGACCTTTGCGTGGTCTCCTTATATATGTCCTACTATCCACAAAAAATAGTAAACTTGTAATACGACAGTTGTGTTAAAAATATGTTCACAAAAATGAGTTATCTCCTTCGAACATTCTAGAGTTTCGGTCCAAATGACGGGTGTTATGGCCTAATCCATGGCATAGTTTGTTTTAATGTTACCATATTCCATACAATCATGCGCCTTGGAAGCACGGACAATGTTGATGGAGGAAGTTTTCCTTTTTACTGAATAAAAAAACATTTTCCATTTTGTGAGTGCAAAAAATAGGATTTTTTTTGAAGGACCTACCACAAATATGTTGCAAATCTTGGGAGCTGCATTTTTGAATATTCGAGACCATGTTATATGCATAAGTAACCAATTTTTTTCCTAATAAAAGGTTCACCTCTTTTGAAAAACACAAATTCCTGCCGATTCGGCTGGAGACGGGTCAAATTTGAACTACAGGTGCCTCGTAGTTTGTTCATGATTTTTGGGAAAATCATTTCTAGGTACACAATTACCTATTTCATCGTAGATACACCATGATTTTCTCAATATTCAACCCCTAGCTACGAAAGTTCATGCCCGCCGTCTTGACTTTTTCCTAAAACCGGCTGACAAAATTCCTAAAAATTCAAAAAAAACAAAAACCAAAATGACGCGAGACCTTCACGTGATGTACTTATATATGTCCTACTATCCACCAAAAATAATCGGAAGAAATCGTATCAAACCTTTTATGTCGAAGATAGAAAAAACAATCGGTATCGCCATCATACAGCCCTACCGTGGCCCGTGAGTGCATATATGCATATCAAATGCACAATAGAACATATAATGGTGATGAACTGAAAGATGTATGTAGGGAATCCGAGAGGTGGACTATATATAGGGCCGTGTGGCTTCCCAAAGTTATTGTGCTAGTTTCGATCCAACGGCTCACAAGCGCTCGAAAGAAACACAACCCTGATCCAACGGCTCACAAGAGCCCGAACGAAACACAACCCTGATCCAACGGATCACATGCGCTCGAAAGAAACAGACAATCCGTGTGATTGTTCCTTATGGGTGGGATTTAGATGCTCGAGAACCCCTCTCCATTTAGTCCCGGTTGGTAAAACAGGTCGGGACGAGAACACCTCTCCGACAAAACCCTAACCATCTAGTCCCGGTTGTTAAAACATGCATGGACGAGAACCCCTCTCCGACGAAACCCTAATCATTTAATACATTATTACATAGTAGACTCATAATACTACATGAACCATAAAAGTTTAATACATTAGTACATAGTAGACTCATCGTATTACATGAACAATGAATGTTCAATACATTACGTCCCCAACTAGTGCCGCCATTGTTTTATTTTCTGTCGTAGCCAAGGAGCATCTTCATTATTTAACGGGATGCTCGGGTCAATTTTCACTCTGAAGGGCTGAATTTCGGCAAAGTTATTATAATCTTATGGCATGTCTGTCTTGTCCTCCACTCCCATGGTGTTTCTTTTCCCTAAAAGAACTATGTGGCGCTTCGGCTCACCGTATGATGTATTGGTTTTCTTATGTTTTCTTTTCTTCGGTTGGGTAGACATGTCCTTCACACAGAAAACTTGACCACATCTTTGGCTAGGACGAATGGTTCTTCTCTGTACCCAACATTGTTGAGATCCACTGTTGTCATTCCGTACTGTTGGTCTACCTTTACTCCTCCCCCTGTCATCTTCACCCACTATCACCGAAACAGAGGGACCTTAAAATTAGGTCCACAGTCAAGTTCCCATATCTCCTCTATGTAACCATAATATGTCTTCTTTTGCCATTTGTATCCCATTGCATCGAAACGAACACCGTTGTTTTGGTTGGTGCTCATTTTATCTTGGGAAATCGTGTAAAATGTATTCCCATTTATCTCTTACCCTTGGAAAGTCAGTATAGTCAAAGATGGTAACCTGGCCAACAAGTAAAGTTGATCTCCAACAGTTGTGTTATTCACGAGTTATGTCTACAACCAGCCGTTGAAAGTCGCCATGTGTTCAAGATCAATCAAGGCGTCAGACTGCCCCAGGTTGTTGGACTGTATAATATTCTTGTGTTCCTCAATATAAGGAGCCACCAAGGTGGACATTTGTAGAACTGTGTAGTGTGCTTTAGTGGAAGAATGCTCGTCCATACATATCATTGTTTTCCTTCCTAGCGTGCCTTTTCCACTCATTCTCCCCTCATGCCGTGATTCGGGAACACCAATCGACTTAAGGTCAGGAATAAAGTCAACACAAAACTCAATGACCTCCTTTGTTCCATAATCCTTGGAGATGCTTCCTTCTGGCCTAGCACGATTATGAACATATTTATTTAAGACTCCCATGAACCTCTCAAAGGGGAACATATTGTGTAGAAACACACGACCGAGAATGGTAATCTCTTTCACTAGGTGAACTAGGAGGTGTGTCATAATATTGAGAAAGGATGGTGGGAACACCAACTTGAAGCTGAAAAGACATTGGACCACATATGTCTGTAACGCTGGTAGACTTTCTGGATCGATTACCTTATGAGAAATTGCATTGAGGAATGCACATAGCTTCATAATGGGTAGTCGAACATTCTCCGGTAGTATCCCTCTCAACGCAACCGGAAGCAATTGCGTCATCAGCACGTGGCAGTCATGAGACTTTAGGTTTTGGAATTTTTTTCTCCGCCACATTTATTATTCCCTTTATATTCGACGAGAAACCAGACGGGACCTTGATACTACTTAGTACTTCAAGAAATATTTCCTTCTCTTCTTTCGTAAGAACGTAGCTGACAGGACCACCTTGAAACCGCTCAGGATTCATGCCGTCTCGTCCTTTCGTCTGTTGTTGGTCCTTCCATGCTTCAGATGTATCTTTTGGCTTTCCATACAAGCCAAAGAAGCCTAGCAGATTCATGACGATATTTTTCGTCAGGTGCATCATGTCGATCACAGAGCGGACATCTAGGACTTTCCAATATGGTAGATCCCAAAATATGAATTTCTTCTTCCACATTGGTGTGTGTCCGTCAGCTTCATTTGGAACAGGTTGTCTGCCAAGACAATTTCCAAATTTTACTTTCAAATCTTTCACCATATCAAATACATCATCCCCAGGTCGGAGGATAGGCGTCTCCCGGGTCTCTGTTTCACCATTGAAATGTTTGCCCTTTTTTCTTAAGAGATGCCTGCGCGGAAGAAAATGACGATACCTCGGGTACACAACCTTTTTACATTTATCCAGATATAGACATTCAGTGTCATCTAAACAGTGCGTGCACGCATTGTATCCCGTGTTTGTATGTCCAGAAATGTTACTAAGAGCAGGCCAATCGTTTATGGTTACGAACAAGAATGTTCGTAGGTCAAATCCCTTCTTCTTGTGTTCATCCCACACACGGAAACCTTTTTCGTCCCATAAATGTAAAACTTCATCAACTAATGGCCTTAGGTACACATCAATATCGTTGCCGAGTTGCTTTGGGTCTTGGATGAGCACTGGCATCATAATGAACTTACGCTTCATGCACAACCAAGGAGGAAGGCCATAGATACATAGAGTCACATGCTATGTGTTATGGCTGCAGCTCTGCTCACTAAATGGATTCATGTCATCTGTACTTAGACCAAACCATAAGTTCCTTGAATCACCTGCAAAGCGCGGGAACTTTCTCTCGAGTTTTCTCCACTGTGACCCATCAGCGGGGTGTCTCAACATCTCGTCTTTCTTACTGTCTTTCATGTGCCATCGCAACAGCTTGGCATGCTCTTTTTTTCTGAAAAAACATTTCAGTTGTGGTATTATTGGAGCATACCACATCACCTTTGCAGGTACCCTCTTCATGAGGCGCTCACCCTCAACATCGTCAGGGTCGTCTCATCTGATCTTATACCGCATTGTAGTGCATACAGGGCATGCTTCCAAATTCTCGTACTGCTCACTGCGGTAGAGGATGCAGTCATTAATGCAGGCATGCATCTTCTCCACTTATAATCCTAGGGGACAGACAACCTTATTTGCTTGGTATGTACTGTCGGGAAATCCATTCTTTCTTGGAAGCTGCTTCTTCGTTATTTGCAGCAACTTTGTAAATCCGCTATCAGTCACACTATTCTCTGTCTTCCATTGCAGCAATTCCAGTGTGCTACCCAGCTTTTACTGGCCATCTTCGCAATTTGGATAGAACACTGTTTTGTGATCCTTTAACATCTGGTCAAACGTCACCCTCACCTTTTCAATTTTGCATTCTGCCTTCGCATCCGTAATGGCCTAGCCAAGATCAACGATGGGCTCATCTGGTCCCGGTCTTCTGCTTCTTCTTCATCATTTTCTTCCGTTTTGCTACCAGTACCATATTCAGGGAACATATCATGATAGCTGTCATGATTCTCTTCTTATTCGTTGTCTTCCACCATAACCCCTTTTTCTCCGTGCTTGGTCCAACAATTATAGTCGGGCATGAAACTGGACTAAAACAGGTGGATGTGGAGGACTCTGTGGGAAGAGTATTCCTTCTAATTTCGACATACAACACATGGACAACACATATAATTATTCCATTTGTTTGACTGGGCCACATCGAGAAAATAACCCACGCCTTTCATGAACTCGGGAGAGCATCAGTCAGCGTACATCCATTGTCGGTTCATCTACATTATATAATTATTATCAAAAACATTACAGAACATCGTGATTATAGAAATGACCACTCTACATCGAAAAATGAAAGGATAAAGTTGGTACCTCAACGGAGGAGAAAGCTTAATTAAGTGTGGATCGAACAATTTAAACCATTTTTTTGTGCGAGCTGAAGTGACATCATGCTCTCGGGAATTTCATCGAACACCTTGTATGCATAGGAGGGGAACAAATCAGCACACACCCTCTCACACATTTTTCTCTCCAAAATGAGTTAGTGGCTAAGGACGGGAGTGTGGCTGGTTGTTTTATATATAGACAAGGACCTTTAGCCTCAGTTCCAGACACGAACCGGGGCTAAAGGTTGCTGTCTTTACCCAGGAAACTTCTAGTTCCGGTTCCAGACACGAACCGGGTCTGAAGGAAGCTCTACTTCAAGTTCCAGAAATGAACCGGTCCTAAAGGCCCCATGTGCTTTCTATACGCGGCCCCGGCCACTGGAACCCAGCCTTTAGCCCCAGTTCGTAGCAGAACCGGGGCTAAAGGTGTTTTTTGGCCTGAACAAAAGGTGTGTTCTCTACTAGTGACTGGTCGTACGAACTGTCGTTGTGGACATATGCGACATATGATCTCCACAAGTAGCACAATGACCACCAGTACATGGTGTAATAGTACATGGAGTTGTATTATAGTTAGAAAGCACAGTAAGTTTCGGAATTCTGGAAACACTTCAAGACAAATATACACATGCAATTTTCAGATATTAATTGTTAGAGATATATTTCGGTACATGTATTTGGTAGTATACGATTTATAATCCATCTCCTACTCTATCTCTAGGAGTCTTCTTGTCCTCCAAGTTTGTACTCCAATATATACTCGTCCATGAGGCTCAATAATATGTACATCCACCATATTCCGCGAATCTCATCCTTTTACATGGTATCAGAGCGGCGATATCCTTGACCTTGCCGCCACACGCGCTTCCGCAACGCGCCGCCCCCGGAGGTCAATCTCCATGATATCCGCGAGGGGCCGCGGCGCACGTACCTAGGGTTCGTCCGCTGGTCATGTTGATCGGCTGCCCTATAGAGTCTTTTTCTCCGCCGACTGCTTGGTCGACGTTTACTTTTTTGGTTTTCTGATCTAGGATTGGTTTGCTTCGCCTGCCATCACCTTCGATCCCTGCACGCCTCTACTCCAACACCAGCGCGACTACCAGCCTCTTCACCGACATGGTGGAATCACGCGCCACGCGGCGGCCTGTAACAACCATTGCTCGTATGGCCTCTTCGTCGCCTCGGCGATGCGGCGGCCTTAACGGATGCCTTCCACACGTCTGCCCGTCCGTTGCCTTGTGCCAGTCGTTCTCGCCCCTGCTCCAATCGGGACTCCACCATCTTGCCTTCACCGTGGCTGCCTCACACACGGAGCTGCCTTGGCCGCTCAGGCGCCGGCGCAGCGTTAACGGCTCGGCTTCCACCACACAGCCTCACGACATCATTTTCATGCTGGGTGGCGCATCTTCCACCTCGCAAATGAGCGGATTGATCACCCGCATGTCTGCGGTCCGTTCCATCCAGGCTGCGCGGCCGACCCGTACAGTCTTTTGCGTGTGCCTCCGCAGCTTCCCATGAAGACCCTCTCCGAGTGTGCATCTATCACTAATCGAGAAAACGGGCTGCCGATGCGTCGTCCCGTCAGCATGCAACGCCGCCGCCCCGTGGTTCTCACCGCTGCTGCATCAACCCGCGCGTCGCCACTGTGTCGCTTCTTTGGGCCATAGCACGCGGTCAACGCCACCGCCCCGAGGTCGTCCCCGCGGTTGCCCTGACGACGCGTTGCCGCTGCGTCGCCCCTTCGGCCCGTAGCACCACGGCACGTGGTCCATGCTGACCCGAGGTCTTCCCCGTCGTCATCCCGACACGCGTGTCGCCGCTGCGTCGCTCCTTCAAGCCGTAGCGCCATGGCACACGGTCCACTCCACCGTCTCCGCGCGTTGACCTCTTTGTTGTATGCGCCGCGCCTACTTCAAGCATCGCCCCCGCTATGGGAACACCACCGTCCGCGCATGGTCTTTTTTGAGCTATTGGGTTCTTCCTCGCCTACTTCAAGCATCACCCGCGCGCTTCTATAGGTGACCGACGTGCCCCCCCTCCCCCCTCCCCCGCGGCTACCTCTGGTTCCGCCAACTACATCGCTGTCCACCTCTTCGTCTATGTCTAGCACGAGCTCAGCGCCGGCATCGCCGACATCGTTCCTAACCATTTCATCTGCTCTGACAACCGTGGTTGATATCGGCACCTTCTACCCCCACGCCGACTGGCGCCGCAACCGTCGTCGAGTCTATCTCTGCTGGTTCCTCCGACAAGGTGTACAGATTGTGCTGGTTCCCGTCTACGCATGCCCGGTACAGGCAACACCGACGCTTTCCTTCGTCCACGACGTGTCCCCAGGCACGGCAAGCCTGGTCAGACGCCCCATCAACATCGACTTCATCCGTCTACGCATGTCTGGTGCTGGCAACACCGACGCGTGCCTTCTTCCACGACGTGTCCACGGGTTTGGCAAACCCGGCACGACGCCTCGTCCACACCGTCTTCTTACCGGCACACTACTACCTCAACACCACTGCGCCCATGTCTAACTTGGTGCCTCGTTGCGCCATGCGGCTCCATGGCGACTACCTCAACACCGGCTACCCCGACTCGACATCAACCTCGGCGACCCTACGCTCTCAGCTACCTCGACTTCGGCACACAGGGCTATCATCTCGCCTAAAGCACTCATCAGTTTCCTCTACAGTCCATGCTCCAGCGGAGTGACACCGTCCACGACGTCAGCCCACTGGATTCTACTTCGGTTTCTCTCCAGTCTGACCGTCTGCGACTCTCTTTTGTTTGCGACGCTATCGCTACGACTGCGGGGGGATGTTAGAGATATATTCTTGTACTTGTATTTGGTAGTATAGGGTTTCTAATCCATCTTCTAATCTATCTCTACGAGGCTTCTTGCCCTCCAAATTTGTACCCCAATATATACTCCCCCATGAGGCTCAATAATACATTCACTATATTCCGCCGATCTCATCCTTCTACATTAATTAGTTAAATATGTAGGTAGTCAAACTGAAACTTATATACTCCGTAATTGACTCAGACAGATTGCTAAAAAGTCAATACAACTAGTTATTACGAAATTATAAGAAACTAGTAGTATTGACAAAAATTAAATAATAGTAATTAACCATTAAGAATTACCATTTCAGTGTTTATTTTTTCTTTTATTTCGCGAGTATGAACTGAATCATGTGCTTGCTAGCTTAGCTAGATGTTCACCCAAGAAAGGAAGAAACTTAGCTACGAGATGTTTAATATACCCCATGTTAATTTTCCTTACACTCATCTAGCGAGTTATGGGCATTTATTTATCTCCGTGCATAGATCTAGCTTGTAAGAGCAAGTACAATAAGCTTATTTCAGCATGTGTGGCAGCCGTATGTAAGAGGGGGCGACAACATGTGTGAAGTTCAAAGTCCTACCTTTCAGGGTGAAAGCCCAAGGTCTGGACTTAATTGGTTATGCCTGGCACTGGTCTTCATGGAGCCGTTGTTTTTGAGAGCGAGGATTATATTCAGGGTGAAAACCCAAGGTCTGACCTTAATTGATTGTGCCTAGCACCGTTCTTCTTGGAGACGTTGTTTTCGAAGAGATGGATATCAGCTGTTGTTTAGGTGGTGGTTGTGCGGATACCGCGAGGACTATAACTATGTTGCCCAGATCGTGTGTGAGAAGCTCAGCTCGGGGATTGTCGGTGATCTGTGGTACCAAGTGCGGGATGGGTATGTCCGAGCGAAAGCTCAGCGCTTTGCACCAACGACGGCGATGCCCGCGGGTGTCATTTCCCTCTTGAGGGCATCGTTGTGGCTACCCTCTATGTATGGCTCCGGGTGAAAACCCTAGACCATGCGTGCGTCGTTTCCTCCTTGGGGGCGTGGTCGTGGAGCGCTGGCTTCCTTGATCTCGACGGCATCTTCGGTGGCAAACTCGATGCTTCTTAGTTTTTCTTTTTTATCTTTGTTCTGCTTGTACGAGGTTTCCCTCATCACTATGTATCGGTTCGGCCGTGTGACTTTATTTATAAAACAGAGCGAAAACCTGTTTTGGTTATAAGGTTGGCTATAAGTGACATGACAACTTCTTATAGGCAACTCTATTAAACTTGCTCTAAGTAAGTACAGACCTTTTCAATACACATAAAGTAAGTTCTATGGGCATTTAATTTTGTTGGAACGTGTTGTTTTCATCCTCTCGATGGGAAACGTACGACATACTCCTTACATGTTTCTTTCTTAATTAAACCTATAATTCATTTTTTTTCTATGACGGATAGTACTAAATTTGCCAACAGTCTCTATCATGTTTTTAACCTTACATGCAAAACTATCGATGGGCCGTCGCTGCCCCAAGAATCTTCTACACAATACACTCCCGGGTATGTACGTATATAGCTACACGATTCGGTATCTGAATCTAATAAGTCTACTCTCGTTGTAATATGGAAGGCCCATGATTCAACTTTGAGCAATAGATAGCTTGAGAAAATAGTTTATGTACTCCCTCCGATCCATATTAATAGGTTCTGAAGTGGATGTATCTAGCAATAAAACATGTCTAAATACATCCACTTCAGCACCTATTAATATGGATCGGAGGGAGTAGTATTATGGTACAAATAAACATATTGCTGGATTCATATTAAAAAATTCTGAATTTTATTGATATGCTTAGTTGTCAAAATCATTTCTACTTTTAGAAATCTGCTGGATTTTCCGTTAATTTCCGGTTTAACATTAAATTGGATTAATGGTGTGTATATACAAGTAAAAGGAACGAAGATAAGTATGAGAGCAGCGCACGCGTACTACGTGAGAAAGTGGAGTCGTAGATTCCTCTCCATGTAGCAAGAGACAAAAATTGTGGAAAGCTGAAAAGTTTGAAAACGACTTTAGATGCACACGTGTCAAGCACATATTTAATCAGTTTATTTCCTTTTTTTACCCCTCTGCCAGGTAGAATTTTCGTATTAATTTAGGTGTGACTGCAGATTAAATTTTTTGGCATGATGCTGGAATACTTTTTATCTAAAATAATCTGAAATACCTTCTAGATTTGCATGAAAATTAATAAGTGGTTACATACTTACACTAATTTATTTTCTCTGAACTGTGTACCTTCAGCTCAAGAATTGGCATTGAGGTTTCAAGGGTTTCTCAAAGACTGAGAGCATTGGTGTGATAGTAAATCTATATGTCCAAAATAATATATCACAACTATATATAATAAATATCCCACAGCTTATACATGGTGTCGAGTTTATCCTTTAAGCTTTCAAAATGTCGAGCTATTTGCTAAAATAAAGGATACGACGGGAGCACCTTTTTTGAAAAGGTCTACCGATTTGCTAATAATCGTAAAAAAGTAGAATAAAATAAAATTAATAAATATTACAAATAGATCTTTGGACCAATTAGCGACAACTATAAACACTGAAGTTGAAGGCATGCCCCCAGTCCTCGCCCCTCGCTCACTGGAGTCTCACAAAACCTTATAGTAGAGCTTGTTTTACTAGACTGACATGAAGTCTGTTAAACTTTAGAGGAGCAACTGTTGCCAAGATGAGAACCTTAGGTCGGCCACACCAACGAACACAAAAATGGGCCATATCACATAGGGGATCGGTCGTACACACAAATCTGCACTAGTAGAAAACGGGCCTCTAGTCTCAGGCCATAAGAGGAGATAGTACCGGATGGCAATCCGGGACTAGAGCCCCCCTCCCCTTTTGTCCCATCGGCCCACGAGCCATGACTAGGCAGCCCACGGGGAGCTCCCACGGCGCTCTTGGGCAGGAATTTTAGTCCCGGGTGGTAATACAACCCAGGACTCGACTTTTTTTTCGATTTTCCTTTTCATTTAATCTCTATTATTTCTATCTCTAATGATTATCTCTTAATCTCAATTATTTTTAACTTTAATCACTCTTCTTTCACTCTGAAGTGACACTTCCCAGGAGGTCACCCATCCTCAGGCTACTCCACTCTCATCACGCTTAACTTCAGGGTTCCTTCACTCTCGTCTTCCAAGAAACAAATCTTGTTTTACTGACAATAGTATGATGTCAATCATGTTAACCTTTGAACTATGATGTCGCACGTTTTTATTTTGTGAATCCAAAAATTATTTATTTAAACATAAATAAATAAGTAATAATAGTCTTGAATTCAAATAATCATTAATTAATTTAAATAATAATCAATTTTGTTGCTTTATTTATATTAATGAATATCCGTAAAATCGAAAATTGGCAAATGATATTATCTAAGTAGATTAGAAAAATTAGAGAAGTTCAAATATATATGATCGACACCTTACATATCATATTTTCCATCAATAATTATATATATATAGATTGGTATGTACAAAATTTACTCCAAATTGTTAGTCATTTCAACATATTATATTATTTTCAGATAGATTTTTTTTCTCTTACTCCACATTTCAACATAGCTCAGGTGTCAAATTAAATTTCCAAAATTTCATCACATATACATCAATTTCTTCATTAAGCTTGCTCAGATCAATCATGCATATTTATATATAATTAAACAAGGACACTTAAAATAGATATAATTAAACAAGGACACGTAAGTCTTCTAGGGACCGAATATATAAACATCACACCAAGCAATACATAATATATATATATATATATAGTCATCACGAGAGAGAGGCTCCCATCTACACGAACTGCTCGTCCTCTGAATCCCAAACAGTAGGAGACCGCGGGGGCAAGGTGACGCTAACCATAGCCAAAGATACTAATAATACGGTACATCTCGTAGGCAATGTACCCGTCGACGGCTGCATAATCAATGTTGACTTGTTCAAGTGGGCTCTTCTCCCAAAGATTGTGCCCGAAACTCGGGAAATCTTTCGTCATGCTACTGTACTTCTCGTCGATCAATGCGGCTGCCATATCAGCCATCGAAGTTTTCTCAAACTTAAGCTGGAATTGGTCCTGGAGATCAACATGGCACTGAGATGGTATCTCAATATCCCAGGTGTTCCTCATCTTCGACCTGTCATTTCTTATATCAGCGCTAGCAAAATATGCCGCTGTTTACAAGGAAATCCATCATTTCTGGACAATTTTTATCACAACTGCAATAAAAAAATGGAACAGATGTTAAACAAATAATGTTATGCAACAACAAATGGATCAGATGTTATGCAACAAGTATATTGTTTCATTGCAACAAGTATATTATTTCAATGCAAGAAGCATAGTGTTTCAATGCAACAAATTTATTCTTTCCAATGCACCTACGTACATATAAGATTCAAATGGGAACAAATTATAAATGGAATTTTCGGTACACATTATGTTGCTATATGAATACACATGGATATACATACACGTACATGTTTGTCGGATATATACCGATTAGGGGTATATCCGGCATTGTCCTAAAGAGCCGGATTAGCAGGGTGGCCTGATTGGTAATGGATCACAGTCCATTAGGCGGCGCAGTAAACTGACGCACAGAAGCCGGATTCTAGAAGAACCCGGACCACGGCCCACATGGTATGGCTTGGAGTAGAAGACGGATTCCTGCTTTCCAAGTTAGAAACTTAATGTAGTCTTCTAGGTTTTCCTTTTCTGTAAGCCTTAACCCGGCTATCTATATAAAGCCGGACGGGAGAGAAGAAAAGATAGACAATTAGCTATAAGCCAACTCGCCGGGAAGTTGATCCTCGCCGAGTTAGCGGAACCCTACTCACATTGTACTTTGTATACTTCAGGCTTCAACCCTGATTTAGTGAGATTGCAGGAGTAGGAACGCCGCCTAGTTGCGACATACTGAACCTGGGTAAAATTGGTGTTCCTGGTTGTTATGCTACCACGTCCCCCACGTCTCTACCCGTAGGCTCATGGCACCCCTGTCAATGAGCTCTACTACGTTGTCTCAGCAGTTGGCGCCCACCGTGGGGCCAGCGAGGTCAGGCGTTATGTTTCGATCGGGGATACTCGGCGGAATCGGCAGTACCATAACTGTCTTAAGCTTGGAATTCGACAACGACGTCGGGCGCTTCCTCGACAACGGATCGTACATGATAGCACGGAATATCTAGTAAGTGCCTGCGTTTTACCGATTGGATCTGCAAACATCTTTATCGGATTAACCGTAGAGGCAATGGGATTCTGTGGTGGAAGTAGATTTATCCCACCCGCCCTATACCCAGTTGAAGAAAACTATGATGCCGGATTTTGCTCAGATCGCCAATATCCTGCTGAATTTGCTGCCTCTTCGGAGATGCCTGCAATCATATCTCACTTTATTGGTATGGTGCAATCCGAGATCGCCGAAAACACGGATGAAAACAATCCCGTGGAGGAGGCAGAAGAAAACAATCCCACAGCAGAGGTAGAAGATCCGACACTCGTCGATATGACGGTAAACTCGGAAGTCGACTCTGTGCTAGCCGCCATTGAGGCAAGATTAGAGTCGGAACCCTGATCGGACGAGCTCGATTCTGAGGACGAAGATGAAGATGCTTTCGAAATAAAGGTCAAACCTCTTCAAGACGGATTCCATTAAGTGCTTGTGGCAAAACTGGCTGACAACACGGATGCTGAAAGCCAGGAAGACCCTAAAACACCTCCGCCAGATGAGGAAAGAGCGGACGGTGAAACCAGTCCAATTTACCCTGATGTCAAGGAATTGACAGAAGATGAACCTGGCAAAAAACCTCCCTCTTCCAAGAAAAGAAACAAGACTGCCAAAAAACTCCAGTACAAACTCCAGAAGAAAAAATTGGTGGATACCGTCAATGAAAACCTGGAAGTAGGAGGAGGAAGCGGAATCAAGCCTGCGGAGAAGAAAACAAAGGAAATCCATGATCCGCCAATGTCAGAACAGGATGAACGTGATTTAATTCAAACACCAGTGGGAATCCACGAACCCCCTGAAGTGCTGGAAGCCAGGAGACAAGCTCTCCAAAGGCAGCAGCAACATCTATTCAGAACTCGGGAAAATCTCCTAGAAACCCAGGCTGACATTAAGTTACAGCAGGAAGAAATTGAGGAGTACGAAAGAAGGAATAGATCTGGCATAAAACCTACACGGTTACCCGGCATCGCAAGACCAGAAGTATTGCGGCCAAAGGAACGGTTCCAAAACCCTTCCTGGCAAAAACAAGTAAACGGCAAATATGCCAAGGGCGAACATGTATACAAAACCGCAGCAGAAAACGCGGAAGCCGCATTCGCCATCCTCAATGATGATTTGTACTCCAATGACGAAAAGTTTCAAGGGGTGTATGACTTCTTAGGAAAGGCATTGCAACAGAAACAGCGAGGGAAGGCAAGATCAGGGAAGTTGCACGACGACTCGGCCCTATGCAAACCCGCCACATGCGCCACTGGAGCACCTGGACCTGGGGAACCTGGAGATTCAGGCAATTCCAAAGAGAAGAAAGGAGATCCGAGAAAGGACAAGAAAATTCCAGATAACAAGGATGCAGCATCCAGGACAGGATCCCATCCGCCGAAAGGTGGAATTAATCCCCGAGATCGGGAAGAACAAAACCGGAAATACGGAAAAGCAATGCCGCCTCCGAAACGCCCTGCTGAAAAAGCCGGAAGATACGACATTCCTCACAGGCGTGAGAGATCCCGTACTCCTCCTAGGAATAAAGAAAGGCCAAGGAGTAGAACTCCACCTTATTCCAAAGGACGCGACAATGGGGGAAATAGGGATAATCCCGGAAGAGCGGACTCTCGCAACAATGGAAAAGAAAGGAGCAGATCCCCTTCTATCCATTCAGCCGGTAGATATTCCGTACATGCTGATAGAGCGAAAAGAGATGATCTATACTTTGGACCTAAGTGTTTCACTGACAGGATCCGGAGAATAGCACTACATTCTGGCTTTGCCAAAGTTGGTCCAACATATCAAAAATATACCGGCGGTACAAACCCGGATACCTGGCTCTCAGACTACTATACATTCGTCCAGATTATCAAAGGGACATATCTAGAGGCGGTAAAATTCCTCGCCCTAATGTTGCTGGACGGAGCCAGAGATTGGATCAACGGGTTCCCGTCAAGAACCGTGGATATTTGGGATGATATGGCTATAGTTTTCACTCAGCACTTTCGGGGAACATACAAATGCCTCAAGAGCATGAATCAGCTAAACCGCTGCATCTAATTTGAAGATGAGCCATATGTCGACTTTATCTCAAGATGGACTGCAATGAAAAACAACTGCTCTGGAGTAAGTGATGTGCAAGCAATGCATGATTTCATCAATGGTTTTAAACCCTGCCTTGTACCGTTCATGGTTGGTTCAAAGCAGCACAAAGATCTCGGATCTATGCTTACCACCGCCAATGAGCATGCAGCGGCTGAAGACAACATTAGAGCGAGAGGTGGAAATATAGATGCTTTGGCTCAGGCTAAAAAGACACCCCCAGAAGCACAGCCAAAGCCCAGAGAAGTTAATTTAGCCTTTGGAAAGGATAATGGTAGCAAATGGAAAGGAAGAAACACATAACCCATCTTCTACTCAAAGGAAGAGTGGAAAAAGATTAAGTCGGAAAACTGTGTCCACCATTCGCAATTTAGGAAGCCTACCCAAACTAATGCGCAATGCCGGCTTAATAAACATATGAAAGACAGTGCAGGGTCCGGGAACAAAGTAAAAAACCCCAAGAGGAAGTTCTCCAAGCAAAAGCCAGAAGCTGAAAAATAAGACAGTGAATCGGACACTGATGAAAAAATCCAAGAACAGCAGGGAAAAGGCGAACCAAAATTCCCGAGAGTTGATGGAGAATGTAACATAACTTTCCTGGCAACTCCCTGAGCAAAGGTGACAAAGAGAACACTTCGAGAAATAAACGCGGTTGTTTCACCAACCCCCAAATTCTTGAAGTACTCAAACACACCAGTTACCTGGGATCAGTCTGATCATCCCGGAAATATCCCAGAACCCGGCACACAAGCTCTAATTGTAAGCCCTATTGTTCAAAACACTAGGCTAAAAGAGTGCTGATGGATGGAGGATCCAGCATCAATATAATGTACCTGGATACACTGAACCATCTGCGAATCTCCAAGACCCATCTCAATCATAGCAACATACGTTTCCACGGCATCGTTTCCAAGACCCAGACTATGTAATTTTGTTGAACTATGTGGTGATGGTCGAGACTATGTGTTGATGATCGAGAATATTTCTGTTATGAAACTTAATTGTGTCATTTTGCTGTTATTCTGTCATTTTGATACTTATTTCTGTCAATTTCCTGTATTTCTGTTATTTTGGTTTCTTTTATTTGTTGACACAGCTAAACCATACCCCAGGCGAACAGAATACAGTACCCCAGGCGCATCTGTACCCCAGGCGCACAGTGCTTGTTCGCCACAGGTAAAAGTCTTACCCCAGGCGCACAAGGCCTATTCGCCTGGGGTATGTCAACTTATCACAGGCGCATTTGGCAATTCGCCTGGGGTAAGCCATTACCGCTGGCGATATGGTCCCAGGCGAACTGAAATGCGCCTGTGGTAGGCCTTCTCTGTTCGCCTGCGGTAAGCTTTTCCCTAGTAGTGACAATCCCTAGGAGAAATTTCCCTAGACATAACATTTTGAGAATAAGAGCATTTCCGACAGGAAAAAATCTCTTTCGAGGTCGTGCCGTTCGAAAGTGTATCCACGCAATACTCGGACGTCTAGCTTTCGCCAAATTCATGGAAAGATCATGTTATATCTATAACAAGCTGAAGATGTAAGGGCCAAAAGAAGGGGTAATCACCATATCGGGAGACTTTAAATTGGCAAACGAGTTGGAAAAAGAAAACGTCCTTTGCGCATAAAAAGTAATAGCAAAGGAGGAATTGAAAGAGCTGGCAAAAGAAGTATCACCGACAGAAATGCCGGCAGGAACAGAAAGTCGGAAGCCCGCATATAGTTTCAAAACTTCCGAGAATACAAGACAGGTTATCCTAGATCCCAAAGATCCGACAAAATTTGTCGTAGTGGGAACCGGGATGACCGACAAATAGGAAAGCGCGCTCATCAAGTTCCTCCGTGAGAACTAGGATATTTTTGCTTAGTGTCCTGCGGACATGCCAGGTGTACCCAGGGAGCTTGCTGAGCATCAATTCAAAGTGATTCCAGGATCAAAACCCGTCAAACAAGGTCTCCATTGATTTGACGGAAGAAGACGGAAGGCTATTGGCAAGGAAATTATCCGGCTATTGGCAGCTAATTTTATCCGGGAAGTTATATATACTGAATGGTCTGCCAACCCAGTATTAGTCCCGAAGAAAGATAGTACCGTCCTTAGGATGTGTTTAGATTACACCGGCTTGAACAAATTGTGTCCAAAAGATAGGTTTGCGTTACCGCAAATCGATCAAATAATAGATGCCACTGCTGGCTCTGAGATTTTATGCTTTTTGGATGTTTATTCCGGGTACCATCAAATACGTATGAAGGAAGAAGACCAAATCAAAACTTTCTTCATAACTCCGTATTGAACATACTATTACATAACCATGCCTTTTGGCCTGAAGAACGCAGGTGCAATTTACTAGCGTTGCATACAATGTTGTTTGCAGAGTCAGATTGGCAAAACCATTCACGTTTACGGGGAAGACATTGCTGTCATTTCCAAGGAAAAATACACACTCCTTGAAGATCTACGAGAAACCTTCGAAAACTTGCGCACTTACAAAATGAAGTTGAATCCATTGCGTATTCGGGGTTCACTCAGGAAAACTTATGGGTTTTATCGTTTCTCACAGAGGAATAGAAGTAAACCCGAAAAAGATCAAGGCAATCTTAAACATCTCAAAGCCCACATGCTTAAAAGGTGTACAAAGATTGACGGGTTCTGCAGCTGCCATCAACAGGTTTATAAGCCGGCTAGGAGACAAAGCTCTGCCATTATACAAATTGTTGAAGAAATCCGACAAATTTGCTTGGACAGAAGAGGCGGACAAAGCATTAACCCAGTTAAAATAAACCTTGATAAAAGCTCCAATTTTGGCATCACCAAAGGACGAAGAATCCATGTTACTGTATCTCACAGGAACAAACAGGGTTATTAGTTTTGTGATAGTTGTGGAAAGACGGAAAGAAGAGCAAAGCATACCAGATCAGCATCCAGTATATTATGTCAGCGAAGTCTTTTCCGAGTCCAAACAAAGGTATCCACACTATCAAAAGCTGGCATATGGCGTGTTTTTTGCATCTCGAAAACTCTGCCATTATTTCCAAAGACATTCCATAACAGTGGTATGTAAAGCACCACTAGGGGATATTATTAACAATGCGGACACAACAGGTCGAGTAGCCAAATGGGGCATCGAGTTAGCTGCGTTCGACATTAAGTACCAACCCCGGACGACAATTAAATCCTAGGCGTTGGCAGATTTCGTCGCTGATTGGACAGAAGCAATGGAAAATACACCAATGCCGAAGTCGAAATACTGGGTCATGCACTTTGACGGGTCCAAGATGAAAGAAGGCGTTAGAGCTGGTGTAGTGCTAAAGTCCCCAAATGGAGATACTATGGAGTATGTATTACAAATACACTTCAACGCCAGTAATAACATGGAAGAATACGAAGCTTTGCTTCATGGCTTGCATATTGCAAAAGAAATAGGTGTTAAATGCATATTATGCTATGGCGACTCATATTTGGTACAACATCAACTCAACCAAACATGGGACGCCAAAAGCCCCATCATGGCAGAATATCGGAGAACGGTGGACGAGTTTGCTATTTTCTTCCTGGGATTTGAAGTACTTCATATCAAAAGGGAAGAAAACTGGAACGCGGATGCACTAGCCTACATCGTCTCGGAAAGAGTGAAAACCCTACCACCATGTGTGTTTGTCCAACATTTGTATGAACCATCGATAAAAGGTGGAGATGTTGACTATCCTCTCGTTTCCGAGTCAATTGAAGTCCTGCTCGTTAACCCGGATTGGACAATTACATATTTAAACTTCTTAGTGGATCAGAAGTTTCCGGATGGAGCATACGAGGTCTTGCAAAGACAGATAAAACGTCGATGCAAAGGATACACGGTAATTAATGATTTCCTGTATAAACGCGGCACTATCGGAATTTTTCAGCGATGTATTTCGCCAGAAGAAGACCGAGAAATGTTGCAAGAAATCCATGCAGAAGATTGCGGACAGGATGCTCAATCAAAACGCATAGTTAAAAAAGCATTATGTGCAGGGTTTTTCTGGCTTACAGCCAAGACAGACGCCGAACACATAGTTAATACATGTGCCGGATGTCAGTATTACGTCAAGCAAACGAATATGCCAGCCTAAGCACTCAAGACTATCCCTATTATATGTCCATTTGCAGTCTGGGGGCTAGATATGATGGGACCATTCAAAACTGCAAGAGGTGGACTTACACATCTACTCGTTGCAGTAGATAAGTATACCAAATGGGTGGAGGTGAAACCCATCAAAAATCTTGACAGTGTAACTGCCAGAAATTTCATGATTGACGTAGTCATGAGATACGGCGTTCCACACATCATAATTACCGACAACGGGACAAATTTCTCAATTGGAGAGTTGGCAAAATATTGCCGGCAAATGGGAATGCGCCTAGATCTTTCATCTGTGGCACACCCACAATCCAATGGGCATGTTAAAAGAATGAATAGCTCAATCCTGCAGAGAATACGCCCAAGACTCGAATCTCCTCTTCATAGAACAGCTGGAGCATGGGTAGAGGAATTACCTTATGTGCTTTGGAATATTCGAACGATGCCAAATAGATCAACAGGGCAAACCCCGTTTTTCCTGATCTATGGCGCAGAAGCAGTGCTTCCAACGGACATGCTCCATGATAGCCCAAGAGTGCAGGCTTACGATGACTCGGATGCCGAAAGTGCACGACAGGATGCCGTCAATCTTTTAGAAGAAGAACGAGGACTTGTACTTCAAAGATCCGCCATTTCTCAGCAAGGATTATGACGCTACCATAGTCAGAAAATCAGGCATCGTTCTTTCAAAAAAGGTGACCTAGTGCTAATATTGGTGCAAGAAAGGAAGCACAAGTTAGCCCCAGTCTGGGAGGGGCCATTTCTCATCAGTAAAGCCATGAAAAATGGATCATACTATCTTGTAGATATTCGGGACATGGAGGATGATCCCAAAAGACCGAATCGCAAAACAAAGAGGAAGATAGATGTTGAACTAGGAGAGACCAAAAGACCATGGAGCATCCAGCAGTTACGTCCCTTTTACACTTAGTTCAATTTCTATGTAAACATCTTTGAGATCATGAAATAAAGTTGTTGGAATTCATACATCTATGTTTTTACATATTTATTATATTACAAAACATAAATCCGCCTTATCTATTTCCGAATGATCTTTCAAATTACTCAATGTTAACCCACATTGTGCCTGCGTGCTCGGAGTTAAAAAACTGAATTATTTTCGGCCTAAGAAGGCTTAAGGGAACCCAGATTATACCTGCGTGTCTGAGTTTCGTACAAAATTTCTTACTTTTTCTCTAAGTATTATCTGATTGTTTTTATGTTGGGTCACTGGAACTAGTCAGTAAAAATGCATTTAGTATGATACATATTTCCGAGTTTCGACTGATTGGTTATACCCAGTCACTTGGTATGAAGATTGTGTACTATCGAGCCATTTCAAACACTAAGGACTATTAAGACATATAAACCAGAGAACCTAGAAGATCAAGGAATAAAAACCCGGAAAACTTGCAAAGACTTAATAATTTAACTGCAAAAGCGGAGAACTTGTTTATACAAAAGAATAGATAGCATTACAATAAGTGTTACATTGTAAGATCAGTAATGCTTCTATTTTCCTATCTTCTACCTAGGACCAAGCATCTTCTTCAGGCATCCGAGTCATCGTCTTCGCTGCTGGATTCCTCGGGAGTTGTCGGGATTTCCTCCTCGGGGTAGAAGGTGGAGATGTTCACCATATTGGCGATCTTGGTGGCGTGGCCTTTGATTTCATCAAAGATGCTGGTCCGCTGAGCATCCGTGTACCCTTGTGAGATGCCGGACGCCACGCGCCAAGATTTGGCAGTGGGGTAATGCATACGCATGAGCACAAGGGCCATGCGTGCACCACCACGAGCCGCGGAGCGGAGCCAGGACTCCTTGCGGTTCGCCAACTCCATGATAGCCTCCGGAAGTTTGTTGACTTCCGAGAACTCCCCAGATTTGTCGGGAATGTACTTATTAATAAGTAGCATCCTCGCAGCCTTGAGCGCAATGAAGAGTTTCCCGAAAGCCCGGATTCTCTCAATCCGGGTAAGCTGGGGGCTACCTCCTGTTTCAATCAACAAACAAATATTAGGAAAAACAGGAGAAGGGAATCAAGGAAAAATCTGGTAAAAGTCACAAAACTTACCGAGAATCTGATCCATCTCGGTGCCTTCTTCTATGCGTTGGTTCAGGGCATTCTCCAGGTCCCTGATTGTAACTTTGTCTTTCTCGGCCTGGCTGGAGGCCTTAGACTCGGCAATGCCAATAGCTAGTTGGCTGGCCTCCAGTTCCTTCTGGAGCTTCACAGTAAGCTTGTGAAGATCCAGATTCTCTCGGCGGAGGTTCTCGGCGTTGCCGACATCTTCAGCAATTTATTTGGCTTTCGCCAAAGAAGCTGAAAAGCAAGTAAAAAGAAGAGTTAAAAACTAGAAAAAATTACTTAGACAAAATCACAACTGAAAGCAGAGAAATATTTTACCTTCTGATTCAGTCAGCTATTATTGAACAGACGCCAGCTCTGCTTCCTTATCCTCAAGAATAGAAAGAAGGGTTTTCACCTCCTTGTTCTTGATGGTAAGTTTACTGAAAACTTCCATGTTGATGTTTTCAGCAGTTTGCTGAAACACCGAAAAGAGACAAAAAACTCTTAAGTTAAAAACAAGCATAGTAATGGAAAAAGCATTAAGACAAAAGTACGCATTTGACTTATTGCTTGGGGGCTAGAGATATTACCTGGCTCATGTTGGTCACGTTTGCCAAGTTTTCGTTGAATTCCTTTGCATAGTCTGCAAAAAGAATCCCGACATGGCAGAGGCCGTCCTGTATGACCTGCCGAGGTGAAAATACGAAGTTATTCCTTACAATAAGGCCATCTTGCGTCCAAGGACGGATTAAGGGTGCTGGCGCGAAACATTTGGTCGCCCACGGATGCATATATCCGTGTTCGTCAAATGGTTCTTCCTTTACCTTGAACTCCTTGTCGAAAGTCGAAATGGGCTCCTCCTCAGCTATACGAGAAGGGCCTCCTGCTTCTGGCACCGCCCTTTCCCTCGCGTCCGGCTCGGACGCAAAAGGCTGGCTGGTCTGCTGGGTTTCTTCCTCCTTGGCAGTAGTGTTTTCCTCCGCAGCTGCGACCAGAGTGTCGGGAGCAGCAGCAGGAGAAGGCTGTGATCCTCTCCGGGCCACAGACTTGATTTTCTTCCGGCCTTTTGGCTTCAATGTTGTTGGAGCCAGGCTAGAAAGATAAAATCCGAGAAGTTAGAATTCCGAGAAAAGAATAGAACTCATGCGACAAAAAGCAGAGAAAAGAGCAACCCGGATGATTTACCTGGAAGTAGCGACAGGAACTCTGTCAAGATCGATTATTTCTGGAGTAGCGGAAGGCTTCTTGCGTTTCCGTCCGCCTGCAAAGTTGGCACACATTGCGTCCAATTCGGCATTGGTTGCAAGATCCGCCTCAGGTAGATTGACAATCTGTCAAAAGAGACAAAGTCCGGGTTAAAACAAAATGTCCGAGAAAGAAGAAATGCAAAACCTAAAATGAAGAACCATACCTTTGGAGCCGGGTTTGTTGCCGTGTACATCGGCCGGCTTTCCTCTTATTGGTCGCGAGTTGCGACCAATTGGTTGACGCGTTTCCTCAAGTCTTTGGCCGTCAAAGACTTGTTCGTTGTCCGCACTGCGTCTTCGGGCCCGAGTACTCGCACAAGATCCGGGGACCGTGGTGGGCCAGAGACTGAATCCGCCTTTCTAACCAGCATAGGACTGTATCCATGCCGGTGAGAGGAGGAGACGTGGAAACGAGCTTGGCGATGCGCCGTTTGATCCTTAGAAGATCTGGCGGCAAGGTTTGAACTGCGTCCACTACCGAGTTGTTTTGCGGAGTAGCAGCGCAGTTGGCGAAAGGTGGAATTCCCGTTTCCTTTCCAGAAACGGGACATCTTGGTGGTAGAAGAAGGAACCCGTCCAAAATTTGACGGATTCCGAGGTTTTGATCTTGGGGAACCAATCCTCCCTAAATCTACGTAGGGTGAAGGAAATGGTCCCGCAAGTCGGGAGTGCACCCTCAGAAGGGTTTCGCTTAACCCCGAAACAATACTGCCAAAAGTCTAACCTAGGTTCTAATCCTAGATACCCTTCAAAGAAGGTTTGGAACCCGGCTAGATACAGAATGGAATTCGGAGGAAGATTGTGGGGTTGAATGTTGTAGTGGTTTAAGACTTGGAGGAAAAAGGCAGAAGGCGGAAAGACCATACCTCTGCTAATGTGCGAGGTAAGGAGAACCCTTTCCCCGGATTTTGGCGTTGGCTCGGAGTCGTCCTCCTCGTGCCGCCACTTCCCCTTCAGAACCAGTCCCTCCTTCTCCATTGTCGGAAGAAGGGAAGGAACTAAGTTGCAACGGCTCCAATTCCCGGAAATTTCGCCTTCGTCCTCCGCTCCGACGGCGGCCGTGGCAGCGAGTTCCTCACCGACGAGGGTGAGCTTCTCTTCCGCCGTTTCGACGATGAAGGGCGGAGAAGGCGCGGAAGAAGATGCCGCCAAGTTTTTGGCCGCGAGGGGAGGATCCTCGCGGGCCAGACCACCGGCAATTTCCTCCGGTGCGCTCGCGGCGGCGCGGCCGGGAGAATCCACTTGGGGATCCATGTTGTTGATGATCTCGTCGATGTCGACGGAGACGGATTGTTCCTCTGCGGCGCGCGGTGAGTCACCGGTAGCCATTTTTGGGCGGCGCGGAGAAGATCCGGAACCTCCGATGATGAACCTCCGGGGACGGTGCGGAACGCACGGGCTCTGGTCGCACTAGCAAGTTCTTGGCTCGGGAGCAATGGCGCTTGAGGGCTGGGAGATGGAGTGAGAGCGGAAGAACGGCCGGAGGGCCCGAGGATGGCTATTTATTGCCGGAAAAACGTTAAGATACGTGCCAACGGCTATTTTGACCGTTAGTTCTGCGACGCGTGTCACGCTAGAAAATCCAGGAAATAAGGAGGCGGAGTGATAAGTGTTATCTCCTCGTTTCCCGTGAGAATCTGTCAGAAATACGTTTCAGGGTTTCACATTGAACCCAAGCGTGCCTGAAGTTAGCATGATTCTATCGCTGACGTCAGGAAGTTCCTTCTCCACGAAGGTTCGTGGAAGAAAAAGGCGGATTATGAGAAAATCCAAGTTTCGCGTTAAGCAAGATTTGAGGAAAAGAAGAATCGAGACGAAGACCAACCTTTCTCGAAAAAGAATGCAAATTGACGAAAGACGGTAGATTAGAGTCTCAGTCCTTCTTGGGGACTACTGTCGGATATATGCCGATTAGGGGTATATCTGGCATTGTCCTAAAGAGCCGGATTACCAGGGTGGCCTGATTGGTAATGGATCACAGTCCATTAGGCGGCCCACTAAGCTGACGCGCAGAAGCCGGATTCTAGAAGAACCCGGACTACGGCCCACGTGGTACGTCTTGGAGTAGAAGGTGGATTCCTACTTTCCAAGTTAGAAACTTAACGAGTCTTCTAGGTTTCCTTTTCTGTAAGGCTTAACCCGGCTATCTATATAAAACCGGACGGGAGAGAAGAAGAGATAGACAATTAGCTAGAAGCCAACTCGCCGGGAAGTTGATCCTTGCCGAGTTAGCGAAATCCTACTCACATTGTACTTTGTATACTTCAGGGTTCAGCCCTGATTTAGTGAGATTGCACGAGTAGGAACGCCGCCTAGTTGCGACGTACCGAATCTGGGTAAAATTGGTGTTCCTAGTTGTTGTGCTACCACGTCCCCCCACGTCTCTACCCGTAGGCTCATGGCACCCCCGTCTATGAACTCTACGACGATGTCTCGACAATGTTGCTATCCTATGCAATTTCCAATACATTATTGCTATATGAATACAAATGGAATTTCCAATACACATTGCTATATGAATACACATGGATATATATATTTTTTCATATATATATATATATATATATATATATATATATATATATATATATACTTTCCTATGCAGTTTCGGCCAATACATTATTGCTATATGAATACAAATGAAATTTCCATTACACATTGCTATATGAATACAAATGGATACACACGTACATGTTCCTATCCTATGCAATTTCCGATCCTATATATAGAATCAAAATAACATCAAGGAGAAAAATGGGAAAAGAGAAAGAGAGAAGAAGATCGATCAGAGAAAGTTTGTGCTTATTACCTTGCCCATTGAAAGACAAGGACACATCGCTTCTGAGCAATTTAGATGACGGCCAATTCTTTTTGATCGGCCGTGTACTCAAGATCAAGGCCAAGAAAATTCCCGCCATCCTTGCGAGGCCATTGCTTCAAGAGGTCGAGAAAACCCGGAACCCTCCTGCTCTCGTTCGTGTATGCGACTTCGATCTTCCGACCATATGTGTTCACGTTGAAAATCTCTAGTCCCATGGTGGAGAATGTGGAAGGAGCAAGAGAAAAAAGAGAGGACCGCGGTACTGTAACAAATGAGTCATTTTTCTCTGTTTTTAAGAGCCTCCTGACGGTGGAACAACTTCCGAAACGAGAAAGGCAAACGGTTTGGGTACGGCCCGGGACTAAAAGTGTGTGAGGCAACGTGAACGGATGCCAGACGACTTTTTGTTCCGGGCCATGTTACGACGCGGGACTAAAAGCGTTCGAGGCGACGCGAATGGTTGCCCCGTCCCCCTCTGATCCAGTTGGTAAAATATTGGGGACTAATACTCCGGACCAAAGCCGCCGTTTCTACTAGTGCTGGCACCCTCCATGTTGTATTCACAATGTGACATTGATGTATAACTAAAAATGTTGATCGATCTCTGATTTATTTATAATTACCTAGTATAATTGTTAACAACGAGTTCTTCATGTCACAACCTGTTGTGTATGTTTCTGGAGAATTCGTTAATTTGTTTCAAATTATATACTCTCCATGGTATCCTGATGTCAATTTTACGTTTGACCGTGTAATTGCGTGGTGAGACATATCCCCTGCTATCTAAATTGTACGTTACTTTATTTTGTACTCTGTGGTTTGCTTTATTTTCTCTAAACAATTATTACACGGCTGACAGCAAAAGAGCAGAATAAATAATTTAATTAACCAGCCGCAATAGTTTGCCTGTTGATATACTATATTCATTCATCAGCTAGTGCTTCACACCAGAATAAAGAGAGAATCCTGCGTGTCTCTATCCAAGCAATCTAACATATCTAAATGGGAGGAACCCACTAATTCTATTTCTCTCAACATGCAAGGCTCCCAGCTCACCGACCCTGCCACCTCACCAATAAAAAATGAAAGCCAACTAAAAATAATTCTGCCACTTCAATTAACGACGTGTATTACGTAATTTCAAAAAAAAAAAAAAAACGACGTGTATTACGTGGATCTGGGCTGCTTGCAACACTAAAGCCTCTGCCAGCCCATCTTCACTAAAGCCATTCTATTATCCTATTCGAGAACGTCTAACCCAGCCCATGCATTCCTCAAATAAAATAAGGCTGAGAACACGAGCCGATGTTCCTTTCATCTTCTCTGCTATTTATTTCCCATCACTTTCTTTCATCTCACGACACACGCACTTCCTCTTCTCCACGATCCGTGGCACGAAAGTAAATTGTAATAATCAGGGCGCAGAAACACCCCTGGGATCGGGCAAGAAATTAATGAAGGCATCCGAACCGACGATTTTTCTTTGGTACATATTGCTGTGCGAAACGATCCATTCAATCGCACTCCACCAGTTCTGGACTCCCAGATTTTACATTTTTTTTACGTTCTGATGTTTTTTACCTCACTTTTCTGCTTCCATGGTGAATGCAAAGGTGTTGATGCCCTGATGTTCCTCGGTACGTATTTTTTATGCCCAAATGTTCTCCAGGTGACTGCCAAGGTGTTGAATGAATTGGACAGCGTTGCCATGTTGGAAGGTGCAAGGACGTTGTTTGATGAAATGTGAAGATGGTCGCTAGGCAAACACATCGCTGATTGATGGTATAAAGTTATGAAAAAATGATTACGTTTTGTGCTGCTCATGTTTTTCTCACTACATTCTCCTGGTGGCGTTCTGTAGTCTACGACTGATCTGATTTTTGTGTGTTTGTGTGATCAGCAGCAATGCATCACTACCTCCTTTGATAATAGCTGTTTTGGCTGATGGTGGTTTTGCAGTTGTACTTCTATTTCGTTGATATGGATGGTGAGGAAGAGCTTCCTCATTTTGTGTGTAACGGCACTTCAACTTGCAAGGGACGTATATGTATTACTGAATCAGAGCTCTATAAAATTACTATGCTATATGGTTCAGAGTTCTCTGTGAAGGTATCAAACCGATGGAACACTCAATTGTTCTTCCATCCATTCAGAAAATAACACATCTGATTTGTCGGATTGGGCACAGTTTAATAACTTCCGTTGAATTATAAATCCCTGTCGCATATTTTGCCAACAAGAAAGTCGCTTCGGTTACTGTTGTTAGTCTATGTTGATCGGATTTGCACACGCTTCCATGCATCAATTTATCTATGCAATTCTGTTCTTCCCGCACACACTTTAGTGATCGGATTTGCACACGCTTCTATGCAATTCTGTTCTTCCCGCGTATATCTGCTATTTTAAGCTTATGTTCGATGATTGTAAAGACCATATAATTTATTAACAAAAATCACTTTTATAGCAAAAAAAATTGCATAGTCGTGCGTAATAGAAGAATAGAAACAATTTTCTTTCCATGCATCAATTTATCTAGATCTTTTTTACTGAAAATTCCCGCAGCAACGCGCGGGGTATCATCTAGTTATATATAGAGTAAGAACAAATGAGTGAAAGGAATTTGTTCCTTCAACATCAAGACCGCTTTCTGGTTAGGAAGTTTGACAGTTAAGTTAGTATTACTTTGAGTAAAACAGAAAAAAAAAATTGTTATCACGGTGTGTGCGTGTTTGGGAGTAGAAACATTGACTAAAATATGGTACCTAACAAATATTATATGCAGTAAGATTCAGCTAATACATGTTGTTCCAAAAGAAAATGGAAGGGAAAGATGAAAGGGAGATGTTACTGCATGTAAACGTGCCAAATGAGATGTGATGGCTTTTGGGCCGATGCGCCCGGTGATCCACTTCCTCGTTGTCAGAGAGAGGAATTGCACGAGCTTAATAGTGGGCTGAAAGAGTCACCAAAAAGGAATCGACCCACACGTTCATTTTACGCATTTTCTTTATTTGGTGCGCGGAAGTGACTGGCTCTGTCTGCTTTGCTAGTCACCTTTTTATCTATAAAAAATTGTATCCACTTTGGTTGCTTTGAATCTATCACGCATCAAGATGATCTGGTGGTTCTTTTTAATTGTAGTGTTTCACATCCGTCATACTTTTGTTGGACTTTTTTTCTGAATCTTTGGCCGCCAAAATTTTCACATCTACTAAGAGAGAATTTCTTATTTGACACTACTTAAAAATCCGATTCCCGATTTGACATCAGAAAAGTTTTTCTTTCATATTTGACACTTGATCTAAATTTGGTTCTCTATATGACACTCTATTTCATTATCAGCACTAATGGCGTTGAACATGGACGTGAAAAGACACTTTTGCCCTTAGTACATTATGTGACCAAAATTTGTATATAAGACAAAATATTTGTGGTGACGGAATATTTAGTTCTTTGTTTCACACGGGAAATCTAGTAACTGGAACACTGTTTAAACAACATGATTTTTACCGCGGCATGCATATTTGTACGTCACTCACAAACTAAATTAAATTACTCATCCTTGCTATTAAAGGCACATACTACCCAGCGTGAGGAAATGGGACAACAGAGACAAGCTTCGGAAACGGGTCGTTGGCGTAGTTAGCGGGCTCGGCGTGCGTTTTTGTTGGAGGTTGTCCGCGTCGTTGGAGCGTATCGTGGGCGTTGGCCAGAGCAAGCACATCATGCATGCTCAAGAAAAAAGAAACGTCGTTCGTGCGGCGAGGCGTTTGTCGCCGGAAAAACCTTATGATCAGCTTGCTCCTGCTTCCACCTCCGTACGTCTGTGAGTGAGAGCTACCTCCAAGGTGTTAGATGTTTTGGTTGTTTACGTTTGGTATACCGTATAGGCTGTATACGGATTCCATCTCTGTATGGTCTTGTGCCACCCCCTTATATCAACACGCAACCCGTGTGGACTCAAGCACGGTTCCTGTCATTATTTCTGACATGGTATCAGAGCACCTTCTCCTAGACCTAGCCGCCGTCGACGCCGCCGCCTGGTAGCCGCCGCCGCCGTCGCAGCAACCCGCCGCCGAGAGCTCCCTTCTCCGCGGTGAAGATCAACCACAACCAAAACACGTCGTCGAGAGTTCCCTACTCCGCCGTGAAGAACAACCAGACAAACCCTAAACAACCCTAGACACCGAAAACCAAAAACCCACACCGCAGCCCCTCTGTTCTTGGCTGCTGTGATACAACCTAGACACCGAAATCAAAACCCTAGACACCAAAACCAAAAACCCTAGACACCGATCGAAACAAAACCATGAGTTCTTCATCTTCAACGTCCGCCCTGGCTGCAGCTCTCGGAAGCCCTCCAACGCAGCTGTTGACCCGAAGCAACTTTCTCCTATGGCAAGCACTCATTGTCCCGGCCTTTCGAGGTGCCAACGTGATGGGACTCCTTGATGACTCAGATCGAGCACCGGCTACCATGGTTGAAGTTGAGGACTCCGAGAAGAAGAAGACTCGGATTGAGAATCCCGCGTATATTGCCTGGATTGCTCGAGATCAGCAGGTGCTGCGTTTTCTTCTGAATTCACTCTCGCCCGAGATCTTGTCGCACGTTCTAGGCATGGAGACAACGGCTGCTGCATGGGCTGCTGTTAATTCCATGTTCAAGACAGCATCCCGCACTAAAGCTCAGCACCTCCGTGAAAAACTCAACGACACCAAGAAGCTATCAATGACTGCAGATCAATATTACACCAAGATGAAGGCCTTTGCGGCCGAACTTTCAGCTCTTGGGAAACCAGTTGGAGAAGATGAATTACTGGGGTATCTTCTGCATGGCTTGGATAAGGTGGAATACAACTCTCTCATCACCTCTGTCAATGGAAATCCGAGCACCACACTTGATGAATTTTATGAGCAGCTTTGTGGTTATGATATGCGCAATGGTGTGGAGGAGAACGGCATTTTTGTCTCCTCTGCAAATCTGGCTCGGCGTGGTTTTGCACCACCACGTGGGCGCTCACCTCCTCCTCGTGGTTATATTCCACGGGGTTACTCTCCTCCGCGTGGACGTAGTCCGGATCATGGGGGCTACCGTGGAGGTGGTGGTGGTGACCGCTACCGAGATGATCATGGGGGCTACCGTGGCGCTGGTGGTGATGATCGCTGGCGCCGTGATGACCGCAGAGATGATGATCGCCAACCGTGGCGCCGCAATGATCAGAGGGATGATGACCGACGTGGTGATAGGAGGGATGAGCGTCGTGATAGACGCAATGATGGTGGTGGTCGTCGGCCAGATCGTACCCCCACCAAATATGTTGATATTGATTGTCAGATTTGAAAAAAAGATGGCCATCCTGCCAGTGATTGTTGGTGGCGCTATGCTGATGATAAAAAGAAGCAAGAGGAGGCTGACAAAGAGGCACATCTTGCTGCTGCTCCATATGGTGTTGATATAAATTGGTACGCTGATTCTGGTGCCACTGATCATATCACTAGTGAACTGAATAAACTCCTTATTACTCACAAGTATCATGGACAAGACAAGGTTCGCACTACTGAAGGCATAGGTATGCATATTGATCACATTGGTAATTCAATATTAAGTACCCCTTATGCTTCTTTTGATCTCAAAAATATTCTCCATGTTCCTAATGCATCCAAGAATCTTTTATCTATTCATAAATTCGCTCTTGATAATCATGTCTTTATTGAGTTTCATCCTTTCTTCTTTTTAATTAAGGACCAAGCAACCAGAAGAATTCTGTTTAGAGGCCCTTGCTATGATGGTCCCGATCCCATGGTGCCCATGTTTCATGAGACCTCCAAGCATGATTTCCTTACAATAAAGCCGTCATCCTCTACATGACATCGTCGTCTAGGTCATCCTTCCTCGTTTGTGGTTCAACAAGTGCTTAGGAAAAATAAAATAGCTTACACTCCAGAAAGTACTCCATATGTTTGTGATTCTTGTCAGTTAGCTAAGAGCCACCAGTTGCCATATCCTCGTGTATCCTCTAGTGTCTCCACTGCTCCTCTGGAGCAAGTATTCTCGGATGTATGGTGTCCTGCTGCACTCTCTGTGGGAAAACAGGCGTTGGGGACTGTCCTTCACATAGATGCACCAGATCGGTAGAGCAGTGGAAGTTTTCGATTATATGCGACAACAGGCTCATTGGTGGACTAATCCGCCCGTGCTCCCTTGTTTTCTCCGGTGGCATGCGCTGAGAGCAAGCAAAGGAGGAAACACTAGGTTGAGGGTGATGACAATGTGTGTCTTGCTGCGATTGTCTGGTTAGACGGATCTTGTGCCATGTGTGTTGGTATGGTCATGTCCCAAATTCTGGTCTGTCGCCAGTGGTGGTGCTCAGATCGTGGCTACTGCCCCAACGGTGTGGCGACAGTTCCCACGCCATGATCTCTCGCCATTGGTTGTGCTTAGGTTGTCGTTGTTTCCCCGGAAGCGTCGGCAGGCTGCCCTATGATGTGATGTTGGCTCCCGTGAATGACCCATATACACAACCATTTACTTATGTGTGGGAGCTAGATATAGGTGGGATCTATTCCTCATTGTTTCTTCCTCGTCACATTGGCCAGCTTCGGGGGTCTTCGTTCATGCAGATCAGTGTTGTTGCTTAGAATTCTGATGGCCTACATTTGCCAAGGTGTCAGCTTTCACATCGGTGTTGTGTCCTAGTGGAGGAAGAGCGCTGACCTTGGATGCCGAAGTGACAGCGTCGGAAAAAGAGGATGCGTTGGTGAATCTACAAAAAGCAGGCTGCAGTGGTGGTGGCCCTCGTTTGGCTATGTGGATAGTGAGGGGAGTAGCGACGAGTGACCCTGGTGTTGTCGTGGCTTTGGAGGTGGCCTCTCCGAAGTCTTGATCTGGAGATCCTGGGATGGCGGCGACAATTCTCCCTTCAGGTTGGGTCGGCAACCTTGGTCAGTGTTTGTGGCATATATGAGGTTTGGAGTGAAATTATCGTGCTTTAGCATGGCGGACAATGATGCATGTGAGTCTCATGTCCCTCTTGAGGGCGTTGTTGTGGGTCCCCTCTTCGTGTCAGCACTCGGGGTGAAATCCCTAGTCTGTTATTTCGGGCTTTACGGTGGCGGTTTATTGCGACGTTACTCTTTTGGGGGCGTCTTCGTGGAGCTCAGATACCTACCAGCTAGCGCACGTCAGCATCCTTGGATATGTTTTGATCCTATCGTGGCTTTAGCATGGGGTGGCTTTGTTGGTCTCCTATTCTTTACATGTGACCTCGTGTCCCGGAGTGAGATATCGGGTGGCCTTCTCTAGTGAACTTTGTGTTTCGGTGCAACCGTTTCTAGTGGTTTCCTGAGAGACAAGGCATTGTTCCTTGTCGGTAGTCTCGATTGCCTAATTTTATGTGTGGATTTTTCTATATTCATGCTCGACGTTGTGTTGGTGGTTTCCTCGCTACCCTCTCGGGTTCTTTTGACTTGCCTTGTATGAGCATTTTCTTACCACGTTGTATCAGTTAGGCCATTTGTGATTTATATATATAAATAGAGGGGCGAATACGAGAGTAAAGTAAGGTTTTTGTTAGAAAGGAGTTATCCGCAAAATTTTCCTAAGGATTTCAAAACAGACGTATTTGATTTCCAGTACATTTTTAGAAGAGTGCTCGCTCTCCGCGACGTTAACTGTTACTTTTTCCAACCGGGCTACCCCCTTTCCATTACTTAAAACAGAAATACATAGTTCAACATAAGAAGAAAGAGACGGGGAGGGGAGAAGCGAGTTGGGACAGCAATAGAAAACCCACTGAGAACCCTTTCGCCTCGAAGGGATCCTCTATGGGGCGAAAACCTACGGCCACCGAACAATTCGATAGAGACGACCCAGCACTAACAACAGGGAACAAAACAGGACACTACAGTTTAGAGAATGCGCCCAATACAACTACACCGCAGGAACAAGCGGCCACCACAGCACAAAAGCACCAACACTTGAACATCAGAGACCCGCCTCAACTCAAGCACCAGAGATCATCAGCGTAGACCTTGGATTGACCCCCACGCGGGCTCCGGTACTAGCTTGGGAGTAAAGATCATTTGTCACTTGCATCATCTTCGTGGTCTAGGAATTTAGGATCTCCTTGCCTTCCCTTCAGTAAACCTTCCCAGTAGATTAACAGCGAAACTGCTACATAAACTGCCTCAAACGGAGAGCACATCTTATGATTATCAAAGTTCACTCTATTTCGAGTTATCCAAATGCCCCAGCAAACCGCAGCTAAACCAATCATATAAAACTTTTCCCCACCAGGGAGATGAGAGTAAAACCAAGCAAAGGCCTGCCATAAAGAGTTAGGGCAAGTACTGGTTCTGAAGGTTCGCCCAACAATCCCCCAAGTGCATCGAGCAACATGACAGGAGAAAAACAAATGCTCAGCTGATTCCACTTGATGACAGAAAGAACAAACAGGATTCCCGAGCCAATTCCTCTTTTTCATATTGTCACGAGTAACCAAAGCATCCCTAAACAACTGCCACATAAAAATCTTGATTTTCAATGGAAGTTTGGCCTCCGAGATTTCCTTGGTACTAGCCCCAACAAGCCCGGACTCTAGGCGTTTATAAACGGATTTGGTAGAGAAAATACCATTAGCATTCAGACCCAACATCATCAGAATCAGAGAGAGTGAGCCCTCTCACGAAGCTATTAATGATGTTCCATTGATCCGACAACTCGCCCCGAAGAGATCTCCTAAAAGGAAGCTCTAGGTTACAGGCAACTTCCTCCTGAATCATGCACTCCTGGCACTAACTGATAGAAAATAAGTTTGGATATTGCTCACTAAAAGGGGGCTTATTGTTGATACGATCAAGCCAAAATCGTGTGAGGTTGGCACGACCCAAGGAAATATTCCTTCCATCAAGATAAGAGTTTTTGACCTTCAGGAGAGCTTTCCAACATGGAGAATCAGAAAATCTAGCCTTGACAATTCTCTGCCAAATATCTTGTTATGCAAATATCTTTTCCTCACAGACTTGTTATGCAAATATCTTTTTTTGACAATTCTCTGCCAAATGCCGTCAAACTTTTCAAGTTTCCACCACCACTTGGTAAGGATACTTATATTCTGCTTGTGGAGATCCTTAATTCCCAAGCCCCCCTTGGATTTGGATCTACAAATCCTAGACCATTTCACCATAAAATAGCCTTTCTTATTATTTTTACCATGCTAGAAAAAACGCCTACGATGTTTATCAATCCTTTCAATGAATGTTTTGTTAAGGAGGAACATCGACATGATGTAAGATGGAAGGATAGACAAACTAGCATCCACCAAGATAAGTCTACCCCCCGATGATGCAGCATCACACACCCAAGTGTCCAATTTTTTAACAAATTTGAAATTGACATACTCAAGGTCAGCACACCTGAGAGTATTGAAACTGACAGGAACCCATAAATACATCATGCGGAGGGAGCCAACTTTGCACCCCAAACAGGTTAGAGTACAACTGGGCCATAACATTATCACCCCCAACCAAGAAAAGATCACTTTTTTGGTAATTAATCTTCAAGCCTGACATCAATTCGAACATATGGAGTAACATCTTGAGATTGACAGCATTCTCCTCATCATGTGATAAGAAAAGTATCGTGTCGTTGGCGTATTGTAAAATAGCTAGCCCCCCTCAATGAGATCAGGAGCCAGCCCATCGAGCAGAACATTGTCTTCAGTCGTGGTCACCATCTTGGTGAGAAACTCAGCAACACGGTTAAATAAAAAAGGCGAAAAAGGGTCCCCCTGCCTAACCCCCTTGGCACTCTGAAAGTAAGGTCCCATACAATTATTAATTTTCACCGAAACCGTGCCATTATGCAGAATTTGTATCACCATGGTATATCATTTGTCAGAGAAGCCTTTAGCTCTAAGACACCCAATCAGGAAGTCCCAATTGACTTTATCGTACGCCTTCTCGAAATCCAACTTTAGGAAAATACCAACTCTCTTTTTAACGTGTGTATAGTGCATGATCTCAGGCAAAGAAAGAATGTAGTCCATGATATTTCTCTTTTTATAAAGTCATGTTTATGTATACTAATCAACTTATTCATGAAAGGTTCCAGTCTGAAAGTAAGCACTTTGGTTAAAAGCTTGTAGATGCATCTCAGTATAGACAAATGGGTCTATATTGAGTAATTCTATCGGCACCTGATGTCTTAGGAAGAAGAGTAATGACACCATAATTCAAACTCTGAACATCCAAGGACCCCTCATGGAAAGATGTGAACATTTTCATGATGTCCCACTTCACAATCTCCCAACAATGTTGATAAAATTCAGCTAGAATATTGTCAGGTCCAGGAGCTCTATTGCACTCCATAGAGAAAAGAGCAGCTTTAACTTCATCCATCGAAAAGGTTTTATGCAAAGTTTCATTATCACAAGAATTCAACTTCTCCTCACTCCTCCCACATATCATGATAAAAAGTAATTAAGTTCCCAGGAGCAGGACCGAAAAGCTCTTTATAATATGCCGTCGCATGCTTCAAGAGATCATCAGTCCCGTCAATATTAACATCACCATCTTTAAGATTCAACATGGTACTTTTTCGTTTACGGCCGTTAGCAACTCTATGGAAATATCCAGTGTTGCGATCTCCCTCGAGGAGCCATCTAGAATGTGACTTTTGAAACCATTGCATCTTCTCACCTTCATAAATCTTTTTTAAAGCCACTGAAATTTCAGTTTTTCTACTGAAGGATTCAGGTGTTAACTCCTCAGATTCTTCCAAACATTCTAACACAGCAAGCTCTTCCTTAAGGTCACATTTCACTTTCTTGGTGTGTCCATATAAACTAGAACCTCACCCTTTAAAATATTTCTCAATTCTCTTAAGTTTGATGTTGATAATGTCAATAGGATCAGAACTATTCACTCTTTGACCCCAAATCTGATCCACTAAGGGTAAGAATTCCTCATTTCTTAACCAAGATAAGTCAAATCTGAACTCCCTAGGCTTATTCAAACTAGGATATCCCTCACCAGAATCCAGCAAAATAGCATTATGATCAGATAGGTCTCTAACCAACTTTTTGATAGACACCAAAGGAAACAAGGCCTCCCAATCAGGAGACATAAGAATACGATCAAATTTTTTCATAGTTGGCTAAGGAAGCTGATTAGACCAAATGTAAATCCCTCCATGCATATAAATCTCATGTAAAATCAAGGAGTGAATGATGGTGTTGAACATATCCGAAGAATGAGAATGATGGAAAGTAGTATTTTTTCTTCTCCCTCATGCCTTAGTATATAAAAGTCCCCACTACAATATAGGGCATCATGATACCATTACAAAAGGAAGCCAACTCGACAAGGAATTCACATTTGGACGCTTCATGCGATGGGCCATACACCACCACCAAATCCCAATTACATTTTTATTTTTGTCTCACAGGATAAACTACATCATATATTTGCCAGCTATAAAAGCACTTACATCCAGGGTTTCACTCTTGCTGCCACTAAGGATACCACCTGACCGACCAACAGAAGGATTCCACTTCCAAAAATACATGTTCCCAGGATCCAACTTCCTAAAGAAGCTACTGTTTAAAAAAATCATAGTTTCTTGAATACCAATGAAGTCCAGGGAGTAATCATCCATAAGGTCCACCAAACAAGTAAGGATACCTTTTTCCCCACCCATCTAATATTCCAAATGGCCCCTTTCATCTAAAACGAGTAGGTTTTTGCCTATTCCTGATAACCCTCCCAGGATTATGAGGAGTGTTATGATTTTCGAGGTCTTTTTTCTTTTGACTCCTGGTAACAGGCCTAGAGCATTGAACAACACTTTTCCTTCTAGCATATTTAGTATTCTTACTTTCCACAAGAATAAAAGATTCATCACCAGGTTCATTTTCCTTCAACCAATCTAAACAAAGACGAGTAGACTCTCCAGATTCTTTCTCAATGAACAGATGACAGGGATCTGAATGAGGCAAATCATTTTTCAAATTTAGTTCATTTCTAGCCATGTCAAGTTCTCTAATCATATCTATCACCGAAAAGTCATTATCCGGTATAATAACACACATATTAGAAGCACGCAACATGATTTCTTTATCAGAGAGAACATCAAATGAATTCGTAAAGCAGGTAGTGTTACTAGGAGTAATTACCTTCCAGATTGCATTTCTTGTAAAGCTTTGCAGCCTTATCCAGCACCTTATCATTGACATCACCTTGAAGTCTGGAATTGAAACGAATCTCAGGTTGAGCCTCTTTAGTTTCTTCATCAACATGAGAAGCAATTCCACAATCAGATTCAGGAGATTGAACCACATATCCATGTACATTGCCACCAGCAGGGGAAGGGTTATCATCAGAAATATCAGTTACAACAGGTAGAGGAGGCTAGTCATCCTGAGATAGTTGTCTCTCATTGATATGCACCTCATCACTCAAGTCCTGGCCCACAGCAGTATCATTCGACACAGGATTTGTCACAAAGGAGCCACGTGAAAAAGGAATAATCCACTTGTTTCCCCCAGAAGATACAACACGTGCCTGCATCTCCGAGTGTTCCCTAGTAATCTGTTCAATCAAGAGTTCATGATCATCCACACTTGCATCCTCCGAGTCTTGCTCACAAACCATGTTCTCCTGCACACCAGATGCCGACATCATTTGCCTGACCGAGTCAGTTTGACTTCCCCCACCTTCACTCCCAACCAATTGATCTTCAGAAGCCACATCTGACAGAACAGCACCACCTGCAACCCGTGCTCTTTTAGGAGAAGGAGCACACGGGTTGTTCTCCACCAAGATCGAGTCAGAAGGTTTAGGAGATCCTGCCACAACCACCTTATCAATTTCAAAGAAGAAGTCATAAAAATTGTCCCCTAATTAAGCATGCTTCAGCAGAAGCAGGAATTTTCTCCACATCTCGACAGCCAACCAGGACCCTGACAAATTCTGGTTTATGCAGAGTGGACGCATCCAGTTCCAATTAAACACCAATTAGGGAGCCAGCATAAAACACATTAGCTTCGTTTCTCTTGTCAAGTGGAATGTTACTGATATGGACCCATGCTTTCTGCAGCACGGCTTTAGCACCAACAAACGTTGTCCAAACTGATAATCTCACAGTCGCGTCAACGGATTTCAACTTCATGCGCTCACCATAGTACACCACACTTTGAACCTCTCTAGCACTGGGAAACCTCATGATATACTGGTTAGGGCCTATGGGTCTGGCAGTGCATCTCCAGCTATCCCCAAAGAAGGTGTTAAACTCACGCTCCAGGTCTCTGGAATTGGCAGCGCCCTCAATAACAGCGATAACAACGCTGCTAGACCTTTCCTTGCTCTACTTCGCCGAGCTAGCATCAGGCATGAATAAAAAACCTAAGCCAGGAGTTTGGAACCCGCACATGGATGCCACACATTCTCAGGGCAAAGTCATTTGGCAAACTTGAACATGACCCAGAATCTTGCAACGCTCACATCTAATAGAGGGGCACCTAGAAGTGAAATGTCCAGGGAGATTGCAGTTGAGACAAGAAGGCTTCTCACCAGCATCAATAGAGGAATCATTTTGGATCTCCTTTCCATCTCCAGCAGATCCCGAGCCAGGATTGGAAGAGGCAGCATCCACACCCTTCTGCCTTTCGCCACCTGCTCCCATTGGTCACTGGAGTTGAGCGACCCGGAGCCCTTCCCGGAGTTCGACGAGACCGAGGGAATGTCGCGATGGTATGTCAGACATGGTTGCGCCCGCAGTCGAAGCAACCCAAGCCCTGGCCCCCTCTACCGCCGCCGAATCGTCCGCCTGCCCCTCCACCACGACCCGTCCCGCCGCCTCCACCAAAGCGCGCACCAGAGTTGGTACCCCCACCTCGCCCGTCACCAACTTCCCCCCTGCCATGGATCTGGACGGGGAAGTTGCAACCTGAGCGAAGAATCGTGGGTCACCGGCAACCTTCCCACACCACCAACCGAAGGATTCACTCGGTGGAGCTCTAGGTGAGGAAACCCTAGAAACGGCCCAGAAATGACTAAGAAGGGAGGAGAGATCGAACCCCACGGCGGCGCACGCGGTATAATTAGCGGTCATACCTGGTCCTACCTGTCGGCGACCGACATTGTTGGACCTCGTGTCGCCACAGTGGCTCACTCCCCCCGAATCGGCCCGCCCTGTAGCAATTGAGACAGAACCACCCGCGAAGAGAGCCCAAGCTGGGCTCCTCGACCCCGCGTGCGTCGCGTAGGGTCTCCCGCCCAGGATCCCGTCCGACGCGATGGTGGGCCGTCGGCGCCTAGGATCGAGATGATGATCGCCGCCGGGGGCGATCCGGCTCCGCCCGGAAAAGCTCCAAGAGAGACGTAGGGACGTCATCTTTCCTCTCCTTCCACTACAGATGGCATATTCCGAGCTTTCCCGTTTGCTGCCACTTGATGCTCCCTGTGCAGGGATTAACCGAACGGCGGTAGTAGGAAACGGATTAGTAGAGAATACGAGGAGAGGGATTAGTGAGGATTTGGGTGACAAGTTGGGTTCACCCCGACGTTAACTGTTACTGACTGCCATCACGGTATAAAAAGATGGTGAGCACGAGATTTACCTGCTTAACTGTACCAAAGTTCCTCGTCTAATATTTTATTTTATCCAGCTTATCTCTCGCAGTCGTGCGTGTAGGTACACCTACAAATTAATCTTGCGTCTCTCTCGTCATCTTCCATCACATCCAGTTAATCAATTGCCACTACTTGTACTATACTGACATGCTTAAATTTATTTGGTGAATTGACAAATCCTGCACATGTCTGCGTATCGGTATCACATCAGGTGTGAATACAAGTAGATATATAGCTCTCCCCCAAAAAGATAAAGCAGATAGGGCCAGAAGTCAAAACCACATAATATAGTATCCGATAATAATTAAGTAAAATGGCGCGCGCACGCACGTTGGATTATACAATGTGATCAAAATGACTTAAAAATGTGACACTTGATGCATCCAGCGGTTTGGCTGCGCCTACAACAAATCGACGCGCTGTTGGGTCGTCGCCAGATCTGGCAGAATCATCAGACTAGAAAATTGAGAACGATCAATATGCAATTATAATAGTGCGGGGCTCTCGTGTACGCGTTGCCCCTTATCTAGATATCAATGAGCTATCCCTCTGCTCCACAATGTAAAACTTTTTAGAAATCTGTTTTGGCTTATACTCTGCCGAAATAGGCCGTAGCCCCGCTATATAAATATAGCAAACACCCGATACAAAGACTTGTAATGCTGGGACGGCAGCAAACATACACCCAAAGAAAAGAAAGGAAAAAGGAAAAGAAAAATGGAGACAAAAGAGGATCGACTAAACGTCGGTGACTCGCAACTGTTGCGCCCTCTCCGACACAATACCACCACGCTCCTAGCACAAAATCGACGAGTACCTGACAACACCTTCAAGAAGGACGCTTCGCTGTTGCCCGGACCAGCGCACTGGTCCTAGGGTTTTCCCCGGCACATCGGAAGGCGGACAAATGGTAGCCACGACGCCCTTCAGGGAGGAAGATGTCACCCGGAGGCGTCACCGCGTCGGTGTCGGACGAACCGACAAGGATTTCTCCCGAAAACCCCATCCACACTCCCGGACGATCCGTAGCACATGAGCCCCAAGAGGACGAGCCTCGCCACCGTCATACTAGCCGCCCACGAACATGCGCCAACACGAACCCGAGGCCACCGTCGTCGTCTCACCGAAGGAACCGACACGAGGACTGCACGCCAGAATTATGGAAAGGAGTAACATGTGGACATCAGTGTCGCAGCCGACGGGGGGGACCAACCTCCACCGCCGGAGACGGTAGTCGACCATACGTGGCCGCAAGGCACACCAGCGTCCGTCAGGTCCGGCCAGGCCCTGCGGGCCCGTGAAGCCCCACCGGGGCACACCAATCCTAACAGAGTCCGGCCGAGCCCAGAACGGGCCCGTGAAGCCTGCGGACAGGCTGCAACAGGCCGGCCACCAACCCCGATGCCATCTATAGCCTCCCCGCCAACACCCCCTGCAGCACATGCCACTGTTCAGGCCGGCCCGCCCGAACCCAGATGGGGCCCGGGGTCCCAGATCTGGGCCTCAAGGCCCGGCCAGCCATCTCTGCAGCACGCCGACACCGCTGCCCTGCGTCGCCTCGCAGGCAACCGCGCGTCGCCGCCGTTCAGCCCTTCCCGGCCGGAGCCGGATCGTCGCCGGCCGAAGTGCACCGCCGCCGCCCTTGGAGAGCCCCGCCTCCACCAAGAAGCAGCGCGAGAAGAGTCATGCCACCGCCGCCGGCGCAACTCGGGCCTCGCCCGGCCGCCCCTGCCGGCGGCGGTGACGGGAGGGATCGATGGGAGAGGCTGGCACTGCAAGAGGACAGCGGCGCGCCGCCGCCACAGGGGGCGACGGGCGCGCAGGAGGAAGAAAGGAGGGAGTGAGGGAGGGGTGGGAGACGGGAGGACGCGAGGGAGAGAGGGGTAGGGGGAAGGGAGAGGCGGCGCGGCGGCCGGCCGGCGGCGACGGCTAGGGTTGGCCTGGTCGCCCCGAGTCGCGTGCGCCCTCTCCTGCTCTACCGAATCGTCAAATTGCCACCTTCAAAGGTCCAAACTTTGGCTTATACTCAAATTAGTGTGTATCTAGATACACACTAATTTGAGTGAACATGTATACTAAAAATTGTCTAGATACATGTAAACATATGTGAATGTGAAAAAGGGTTAAAATATCTTATATTTAGAAACGGGGGAGTATTATAGTAGAACGGAGGAATTGATTAAATTTGTGTTTCATCTACAGTCGTATTCGAACAAAGCCTGCACATGCGTGAATAATAATCTATGTTACATGTGCAGTAGTAATTTTGTTTTCTACTCCCTCCGTTCAATAATAGATGACTTCCACTTATCCTATATACAGGGCCGGTCCTGAGATTTTGGGGGCCCAGGACGAAAGTATAGTTTAGGGCCCCTTAGTGTAAACAAGTAGTGTGCTAGCGAAATATAGAAAAAAGAAAGAACGAGACACAATTTTTTACATGCAAAACCCTTACGAAAATACTACGGACGCACAAAGACGTAATTCACTATGATATATGACTTTTATAATTCGGACACACACTAAAATTTTCTTCTCGCATTTCTACATGCAAAGTCGTCGATGATGGGAATAAACTAACCATTTTCGATCACATACCTCTCTGTTTCTCATTGTTCTAGAGTAAAAGGCATATGAAAAATGTCGTCTCTTGCCATCTAAAGAAAATGTAATATTATCTTCTCTAATATGCCCCTTCTCAACTATTGTGTCCCTTACTTTGTTATCAATACTAGTTTTAGTTTACCGGCTCATGAATATCCACATGAACTGATTCTTCATCAACACTAGCAGATTCTATGCAGATGAATTAAATACGTGGTCATAATCACTCACATTGTTATCGTCCGTGTTGACATCAACATTGTCTTCCCTGTGGACATCATCTTCCAATCTTCTAGATTCACCCTTGGTTCGCCCACAAGAATTAGCGTCAACTCGTATGTATTTTTTTAGGTAAACTTATGAAGAGCTCCTCTTTGTGAATCAACCAATTTTCTATCCCGTTTTCTCCTTTTCCTTTTAGCAGCATGGGATTCAGGATTCATAATAATGCTGAAAATCAGAAAATAGGAATCAAAATTACGGCATAAACTACAAAAAGTTAAAGAAGATTTAATCGTCAAAACTGATCGAACTGTATCTGACGGCACGGCCAGCACCCTTGGTCTTGGTCCTCCTAGACGGTTGGATTTTGTAAAGATGGGAAGCGCGGGCGACTGCGTGTGCTGCTGCGGCAGGCGCACGGGCTGGTGTTGTCTACAATCAATCGATGTCGAGAGGTCAAAGGCGAGCGATCGCCTTGTGCGGTGTGTGCGGAGTGCCTGACTCGGCCATGATGGATGGATGGATACATTTGTCTTGTCTGCTGCGTGACTACAGCCTGGATCATGGATGGATCGATTTGTGTGCTGCGTGAAGCACATCGATTTGTTATGGCCCATATAGTAGTAGAACCCAGGCTAGTTCCTTTCATTTTTTATCCTCCGTGTACAACACGTAGTATACTTGTACCTACAGGGCCCCCAAAAAATTTGGGCCCCGTGCGATCGCCCCCGTGGACCCTCCCCAGGGCCGGCCCTGCCTATATATTGATGTATCTAGACATGTTTTAGTGTCTAGATACATCTATATGTGGACACATAGAAGTCATCTATTATTGAACGGAGGGAGTATATGGCAAATGCCGAGATCATCACGTGCTCATTAATTGGAGCATTCGGTTTCATTGTACGTACAGTACTATATACTGTATGATAATTGATCTTCATTTTGAAAGGCGTTGCGAGTTGATACATGATTGTGAAATGCCTCTTTTAGAAGATACGGTAGTAAAAGTCTGTTTTGAGCTTAAGATAAGGGTCGAGAAGACAGGTACGTTGTCGATGCTGACAGTGTGGTCCATAAACGTGCGTAGCAGTACTAAATTAATTACTAACAGCACGGTACAACTCGTCTGCTTAACTGTGTTGCCGTTTCAGACCTGGAACATAGCTCACTCAGAAGATACACATGAAGCTAGGCACGTACGTACAGCAGTACGTACACAGTGATGATATGCAATTGTTGATTGACACGGCAGGCCAATAATGATTACTGAGAACAATACTTTTATTTGCTGAGAAACCTATAGTTTGAGAAACGTCGAAGTGAACTGCCCCCTCCACCCCACCCCCCACACACACGCACACGCACACGCGCACGTGAGAAAAGCCGAACTCAACTGCCCCCCACCCCCCCCCCCAACACACACACACACTCGCACCGCTTCTCCCCTTTTCCCCTTCCTTCTCGTCACCAGATGATGTCGCCGGCCGAATCCCATGCCGCAGATGGTGACGGCGGTGGTCTTTGCTCTCGTTTCCATGAGTTCCTGGGTTGCAGCTTCTCGATGGAGTGGCGGGGTATGTGGCGGCCGGTGGAGCCGGAAGTCGTCAGCATGCCTCGCCGTTGGTGATCTTGAAGGAGGGAAGTTGGTGGCAGTGGACGACTGGTGCGACGACAGACAACAAGAGGGCTTCTTGCAGCTGGTAAATCAGCAGATGTTGCGGGGCCGGATGTGGGCCAGGCGGGCCTAGATCTTCTCATGGTCGTGGGATGGCTTCTTCCACAAGTCCAGGGTCATGGCCGGAGGCGCTGGGGGCTTCAACTGTGATGCACATGGAGGAGGGAGGCAGGATTAGTGGTTGTGAGGTGCTGACGGGCAGTTGGCCGCTGGGTAGGGGCCTTTGCGCTGTGGTGGGTTGGTGCGGGGCGGTTAGGCGGTGGTGCCGACCATTGCGAGCTTGCGCGCCTGATCTAGGCCAGGTGGGCGCAGATCTGGCGGGTGCTTTACGGACATGTTTGGCGTCGATCTTTGTGGGTTGCGATGCTTCTGGCCTGATTGCTGGACTGATGCTGTCGTGTCATTCCCCGTACGTGCAAGGTGCGACCTCGCAGGGATTCCAGACCTCAGATCTTTCAGGGTGCTGGTTTGGGGGATCAGGAGAATCCTTGCTGGCCTATTCACCACTGACGCATTGGCGACCGTGGATGTCACCATTCCTCCTGCATGGTGTTGAGGATGCCCCTATCCACTCCCCTCTGAGTGCCGAGGGAAACCCTAGGATCAGGTTGCTGGTCCGGGCAGCAACGTTGTATTTACTCGGTTGCGCGTAAGGGAATTTACAAAAAAAATCTCCATGCATGATACGCAACCGCCAAAATCTATCTATGAAGATACAAGTGAATAACAATTCCAAGATCTAGCTCGAGATCGTTTACCAACACCATAGAAGCAGAAGAGATGTCGATAACGATGTCGACGAAGTCTGTTGAAAATCCTCGCGCACAAACTTGTGGGTAAGGATGTTACCAACTCCCCGAATCCAACACCTTGGTCCAACAGAGTGAGGGTCTCACGTGTTACTACTCTGAGAGTTCATCCACATAAGCTGGGACTAGTTCTGCAGTGCTTTGCCGTTCAGGACAAGTCGCTACAGTTGTATAAGAAGATGGAGTTCTCAACACATGAGAGAGAAAGAGAGAGAGAGAGAGAGTAATTAGTAGCTAGATCTAATTGGGAGAGGACATCTCGAAATCTCAATTAGAAGAAGTTCTAATTCAATTAGAGGGACTCTAATTAGATGTTCTAATTAGAGGCTCTAATTCTACTAGAAAGAGAGAGGCACGAGGGCATTTGTTATATGAAATCCCATGGGGGTCTGTGCCTTTATATAGTGGGATGAGGGAGCTTTCCCTCCCCCGGTCCTTAGTCTCAAGGAGGTGGCCGCAACACAGACTATGAGTCCTTTTCTTGGGGGGAGGGGGGGGTGTCCTTTCCCTCTTCTCTTCTCCCCTTCCTTTTCCCTTCGTTTTTTCATTTTCTCTTTGAAACCAAATAGGAAGGTGTAGGAGGGAGTGGTGCACCCATGTGTGTGTGGACCTTGGGCCCACCTGGCAACCCCTAATCGATGGGTGCGGCCAGGGGCAATTCCCCCTCCCCCTCTCGGTTTTTGCCAAGACTCTTTCGGAACCTATAGATAAAATTGATCATATCTAACGATTTCATAAATATATTTCCAACATCCCGGGACATCTCATGTCCCCCTGCATATGCTCCGGAAAGTGTGCAATTTAATTTTCTCTCTCAGAAAAACTAAGTAATAAATTCTCACAATAAGATAAGCTATTTATATTACTCTAGGACATCTAATGCACTCATTATAAATCTCTCCCGATATAATATATATATATATGTATACATACATATCACGTAGAAACATCATTCCAATGATACTCCATCCATTCAAAAATAAAAAATAGATGACTTCCTTTTGTTCAAATATGAATATATGTAGACACTAAAACGTGTCTAAATACACCCATACTTGAATAAAAGGAAGTCATCTACTCCCTCCGTCCACTTTTATAAGGCACACTACATACCATTTTATTTTGATCACATACATAGTCAAATGAGTGAATCTATATACAAAATAAGTCTAGATTTACTCATTTTAGAATGTATGTGGACAAAATTAAAATGGCTTATAAAAGTGGACGGAGGGAGTATTATTGAATGGAGGGAGTACACGATTCTACTAATTCAGATGTGAAGCTAGTGGCGTTGACGAAGAAAGCGCGGTTTTATGAATCCCATGTCCAGTCCCATCGTACGCGTGCACGTATCATCGCTTGGTAGCATCATCCACGTTTGCTATTTCACTCAACTCACGCGTGAGAACGTGAGGAGGAAGAGATGTTGCCCGTGCATGTGCATCTGAATACAAAAGCAAAAATCCATCCGATGGATAGCAACACGCAGCAGAAGCGCAACGTGCGTGCATGCGTGGCGTGGGGCTTCTGCACTCAATCTACTGTAGAAAAGAAAGAAAGAAAAGAAAAGAATGCATCCGCCAGTGGGACCCACACGTCTCGGTGGGCCCATACCCGATGGGGTTGACCACCACCACTCACAGCTCCCTCCGTCCATCTCTCCCTCCCTGATTCCTTCTCGCCCCCAATCAATCGCCGTCTTGTTCCTCCGTCCACAACAGGGCAGCGCCCCCTGTATAAATAAGCTCCCACCCCCAGCTACCTGCTCAGCTCAAACCTCCATCCATCCACCATCCACACCTCAGCTTAGCTCAGCTCAGCTACTCCCCTCCTTCCATTCCTCTCCTTGGCAACGCAGACGAGCCAGCAACCGTTCGCTTCCTCCGTCCATTTCCCTTCTTCTCCTGCACCTGAGCCTGGAACAGTCGGCGTGATGAAGAGCAGGAGGCAGACCGGGAGTGGTGCTGCGTGCGCAGCCGTGGACGGGAACACGAGCAGCGGCGGCGGCGGGGGGTGCAAGATGGAGAGGAAGGACGTGGAGAAGAACCGGAGGCTGCACATGAAGGGCCTCTGCCTCAAGCTCTCCTCCCTCGTCCCCGCCACCTCCACCCACCACATCCGCCATTACCCCTCCAACTCCAACTCTTCCTCACCGGCCTCCAGCAACAAGGTAACTAGCGATTCATTTCCTTTCTCCTCCTTCTCTGAGCACAGTAATTCCGATCTCACGCACGCCGCTGCAAGGTCAAAGGCCAAGTTCTCTGTTGGAGAACAGTGAAATCTACAGCATAATCCCTTTCTACAAAATACTGCTACCATTCAGTATATAAGAAACGTCACCGTCTGGTACTCGTATACTGTGGTGTACGCATTATACACGTGGCGCACTGCTTTTCGTTTCCAGGCCAACTGAATTATTGTGCTCTCTGTCGGTGTCACGCTCACAGTCTCTAACGCATCCTGAAAAAGGCAAATTTTAACAGGAATTTTCCATATGGGGATGTTGATCCTCAAGTTCCGGAAAATCCAAACCACATAATTGGCTAGGTCCAATTTTTTTTTTCAAAATATCTTTGAAATTTTGCATAAACGTCACTTCAGCAAAACAGCCGAATATACTTTGATGATTTTGAGAGAGTAAGTGGAAACAAAAAGGCTCAAAGTGACTTGACATTTCCGCAGCCTTTTCTCTGTCCCCTCCTCTCCGATCAGCTCCATTCACGCACGTGCTCATCCGAGTGAGTAGTGTACTTGTGTCCGAAATCGGTTGGTGGTGGTGACGTTCACGCACGATGTTTATTTGTTTCGGCACGTGCACTATCAATTAATTGATCTGGTGGTGCAAGGAGCCAAACAGACAGACAACGACAATCACTCGTTGGATTATTCGATCCATCGGAATCGGATAGGTCCCAACTGAACTTAATTTTGAATATTAGCAAGTTTCTTATTTGAACCCCGGCCAAATAATTCTCCAATCCACCTACCGAAGATCAGTCCCTTGATTTCAGTCACGTGCCCTGCTGATTACTCTTCAAGACAACAAAAAAATATTTACTTTTTTCTGATCACAACAAGTGCGAGAAGATCTCCAAGGATTATCCTTGGATTATTTATTCAGCAACTTGCCGCATGATCTTGCCTTGTGCAAATGATCTCATTATCTGACGGAAAGTGCTCGTGTGTTTGCAGGACGCGATCACGCAGCTGGACCAGCTGGACAGCGCGGCGGCGTACATCAAGCAGCTCAAGGGCCGGATCGACGAGCTGAAGCGCCGGAAGCAGGGAGGCGGCGGCGGCGCCGGAGCCGGCTGCTCCTCCTCCTCCTCCGCGGGCAACAACAAGGCATCGACGGCGACGGCGCTGCCTGTGATCGAGGTGCGGCACCAGGAGTCGACGCTGGACGTGGCGCTGGTGAGCGAGGCCGGGAAGCCGTTCAAGCTGCACGAGGTGATCGCGGTGCTGGAGCAGGAGGGCGCCGAGGTGGTCAGCGCCAGCTTCTCCCTCGTCGGCGACAAGATCTTCTACACGCTCCACTCCCAGGCGCTTTGCCCCAGGATCGGGCTCGACGCCGACAGGGTCTCGCACAGGCTCCACGCCCTCGCCGCCGCCGCGTCCGCCACCGCCATCGCCGCCTGCTATACGGCCTGAGCTAGATCTTTCGGTTTTTTCTTTTCTTTTTTCATGGCGACCAACTGATCGAGACAGAGTGATGCGTTGGAAGGGGAATCGATCGAGCTGGTTAGTTAATTTGCAGCAGTGACATACTACTGACATGTACTGTCGGTGTAGTTGCTCGCTGCAAATTAATTTAGTTTTTTTCATCCAACGGGGCAGCAATGTTCTGTGAGATGTTTGTTTCAGCTTTAACTTAGTTCTCCTGTTCTAGTGTTCTTGGCTTGGCTGGTTCGTTGGTTGGTTGCCTCCTCTGCTTGTAAGCTTCAGGTTTATCTACCTGTAATGTAATTTAGTGTAGTAGCTGAGAGCCTAAGTTTTTCTAATGGTGGGTTTCTAGCCTTCAGAAACTAGGTGGTCAATAAATGATGATCTCGTTTTGAGAAATTAAGCTTCTTGGAGAATATTATGGGGGTGTTGAGTCTGTCAATGACTTTGAGGTGCAGATGAGACCAATACTGGAAATCAAAGCAGTAATAATTCCTAGCTGTTGGTGGGTACCTGTAGTTTTCATTTGCCGAGACTTTCTCTCAACCCTGCCAAACCAGCTTAAGTTGAACCTCTGTCCTTGTACCAAGTTTTGGTTACCTTTTTTCCTTTCGAAGCAAAACTGGCGATTTCTTTTCTTCAACAACTATAGTCTGTAACGATTAAGCAAAACATGCTGATTCTTCAAGTATAAAAGAGGCAACACGCGTGGCAAGGACAGGACAGAGTAAGAGGCCTTTTGTTCAGACAATGAGTGATAATAGTAAGAAAGTCGCTGGTTTAGTGCAAGTGATCAACGAGACGAGGACGGTGACACGCTTTGCCTTTTGGCTTCTCTGCAGGCAGCCGCGTCGCTTTCCAACACGTGCTGGATTTGCTAGCGAGCAATTGATTAGTATATCTTCAAAGTTCCACGGAGGATCTTGTTCCAGACCACAAGGATGTTTAAGTACAGTAAAGAAAGCATGAAACTGACGACTGACGAGGTTTCAGGTGAGCAATTAGCAATCCTTTGGTGTGGTGCAATCGTTCAACGAGACAAGGACTTCTGCCTTGTGGTATCTGTGCTAGCTTAACCTGCACCTAGCTGAGTCACGTTCATTTTATTCCCAGATCTCACGCGTTGCAATCTACCACTGCATTTTCTCACTTGGTGTGCCGAGGATTCTGTGTCTGTATCTCGTGTGTCCCGACACACACGGTAGACAAACCTACGCGCATGACCACCACGTGCTGGATTCACCAATGAGGAATTAACTACGCGCTCACTCTTTTCTTGTTGTGATGAGTGGATCATTTTGTCCGCCTCGGCTACACCATAATCTCTTCGATGTTTATGTTGACAGCTCCCCAAACTGTGTAGTTATATATCTTCCCGCAGAATATACATCTTTATTTTCCCCGAAAAATACGTATCTGTGTTGAAAATCGTTATCAGTTGATTGTTGTGTCATTCATCTTTTCTCCGAAAAGGGTTATTTGACGAACTACGGGTTTCAAACACTATTCAGCTTTTTTTAAAAGAAAACACATTTGGTCGCGCCAAAGTGCTTAAGGATTTTCTTGTATGATGTTTTGGTTGACCTGTCAGTTTTAGCAGGAAATAAAGATAAAAAAGAAAAAGGCTAAAAGGCCTAGTTAAAATAAACGGGGAAGGCCCCTGAACCATCTTTCGTGAACTCCTCGTACGCATCTAACGCGCCCTGATTGGGGGCACCAAAACCAACCCATGGTTTGGTCCCCTGTCGCACTGCACCATATAAGGACAGGGGAGGCCGGCAGCGATGAGTTCACCGAGTGGGTCATCTGCAAAACTTTCTCCCCGATATCCCAAAACCCTACCGATCTAGGGAGGCCAGCAACGACGGGAAGATCAAACTACACCCCTCCCGTGCCAGGGCAGTGCCGCTAGAGACCGGAAGAGATCAGGACTTTCCCCAAACCCACTATTGATCAAGCCTGCATCGAGGAGGCTAAGATGGCTACAAGTGATGGATCCTGTAACCCTCTAAACCCCCTTTGTTTGATCCCTTTTGTGTTCTAGATTGGCTGTCACCTTTGATCTAGATTGGTTCTAGATAGAATTTTTTTTCCTAACATTGGTATCAGATGGCAAATTGATAGCACTAGAACCCTAATGTGGATCTGTTGATCAAGTTTTGGTTAACTCATGTTTTAAGTCTCGGGTCAGTGCCTAATTGCTCCCTAAACATGCACTGTTCATGATAATTGATCAATTTTAATTAATAAATTATGATCACTTTGATGTTTTTGTTAATTAATTTGATCTACTCTTGTTCCTGTTTGAGCAATTAAAAGGAGGGGAGTACGAATTCAAGAAAATACGCAACGATTCCCTCCTGCTAGGAAGAACCCTAACCCTAGATTGTTTTTTCCCTAACCCGGATTAACCCTAGCCCCAAAATTAGAACACAAGGGGATGGGGAATGGGCTCTCACTGTGCTGGTGCCGAGACGCTGCCTACTCCTCAACAGAGAGTGCGAGCGGTAGGAAGCATCTCGAGCGCGGAATGGAAGAAGGGGACGCCGGGCTCCATGCCGGTCGCCGCCATCGTCACCGTGAATGACGCCGGACCGTCGCCTCGAGAGCGGAATAGAAGTAGGGAGAGCGGCGGCCCCCGTTCCCTCCAACAGAGAGAACGCGCGAATGACGCGCTTGCGTGTATGTAGACGTTGTCGGGCCTTCGAGCTTGCCGCCGTCGTAGCGCGAACGTCGCGCTCTGTGCGTAATGGATGGACGCGCGTTGATGGCGACAAAAACATTATTAATCAAAGCAGAAATGATATTACAAGTCATAAACTAAATAATCATAGAAGCTAGAGGTGACTTGTTTGTAGTCATAACATGGTGTAAATATGCGCCAAGTCAACCAAATAAAGCATTCAAACGAGAATACCACAATATTATACTTCGATGTGATAAAAACAGCTCATGATTTCTTTTAATGACACATTAAGCACTCTTAGATATTTGATACAAGTCATGCTACATCAATAACTACTAAGCATAGAATTAAAATAATATATAACATGACATGTTAAATTCTAAGCCACGGTCTAAACAGGTTTCACTTGCACCGTTATAAGTGTAAAATATTTTATTGATTTCCAACATCAATAAATTTATTTCAACAAAAACTCTCCAAATGTTTTATTAATGAAACAAGAGAGTACTAGTCTACAAGAACTAACAAATTTGAATAAGAGATGCATGAAAAACATGAGCTAAAAGGATTGCAGTAGCTAGATGATAAATGAAGAATACGAGTATTCATATGAAAAGGCGGAGTGTGTCTCTCTCCCACACAACAATTCTATGACCCAACCAATTTTATTACAGAAAATAAAAACAAACAGGCGCTCCAAGTAAAGTACATATGATGTGACCGAATAAAAATATAGTTTCACTAGAAGTGGCCTTATAAGTTGCTGATGAAGAAGGGGATGCCTTGGGAATCCCCAAGCTTAGACGCTTGAGTCTTCTTGGAATCTGCTGGGATGATCCACAGGGGAATCCCCAAGCTTAGGCTTTTCACTCTTCTTGATCATATTATATTATCTTCTTCTCTTGACCCTTGAAAACTTCCTTCACACCAAACTTGAAGTAATTCTCATTAGAGAGTTAGTGGATAATCAACAACTCACATGTTCTCCATGGGCACAAGAATTACCAAGACTTTATAAACATTAGCTACAACCACTTATGTTTTGTGGAGAAAATAAATCCACTCAACATATTAAAAGAGAGAATGCAAAGTTAAAGGCAGAATCTGTCAAATCCAGAACAGTCTGTAAAGAAGAATTTTTTCTAGCTACTTACGTTGCTCAGATCAGAAAACTCCGAACTAAGAAATGTTGTGTACATATCTAAGGATCACACACAAAAACTTTCAGGATGTTTCGATTTTTTTGGAATTTATGGCGAATTAAACGGTGGACAGGAAAAAATCTGTTCCTGTGCAGAAATCCAAATCTAGCATCAACTTTTCACTAGAGACTTTACTTGGCACAACAATTAGAAAAAAAAAAAGATATAAAGGAGTTGTTACAGAAGTAAACAACACCTTGACTCAAATAAAACAAAAGAAAAATTTCAGAAATAAATCATGGGTTATCTCCCAAGAGTGCTTTTTTAATTCCTTTTAGCTAGGCATAGAAAGTAAGAAGATGCTCACATAAGAAATATAAATTAAGCAAAAGAGAGCATCAAGAATCAAGTATAAAACAAATTTAAGCCTAACCCACTTCCTATGCATAAGAATATTGTAGAGAAATAAATTAAATAAGCTCAAACTAGAAATCATGTGAAGGTGGAACAAGCGAAATTTCAAAACTTTCAACAAAAAGAGAGGTGTTTTAGTAACATGAAAATTCCTACAACCATATTTTCCTCTCTCATAATAATTTTTAGTAGCATCATGAATAAACTCAACAACATAATTATCACATAAAGCATGTTTGTCATGCTCTAAAAGCACACAGTTCATATCAAGCTCGAAAATAGTGGGATCAAAATTAAAAATAAAGATCTCTTCTTTCTCACTTTTAGCAATAGCAAAACAAGTTGGCTGGTCACTCTTAAGAGGTATGGGGAATATTATAGCAATCCTATTTTCAGTAGTATTATAATTTATAACATCAAGTAACATAGGACCATCATCTAGAGCATTATCATATAAATTTTCTGAACAAACTTCCTCATTATCATGCATATCAATAGTTGGAATAAATAGAGGATTATCATAGCATTTATCAAAGTAGCATGGATTATCATAAATAACAATAGCAATATATTTCTCACAAGTTTCATTTATAGTAGTATCAAGGTCACAAGTATAGCAAGTATCAATTTCATCAAAAAGGGATATTTTGAAAGGATCAATAGAATCATCACAATTATCAATATAACACTCATCCTCCTTTGGTAAGCATGGAGGGCAATCAAATAAGGTATGAGTTAAAGATTTACTATCATTGGGAGGTAGACATGGGTAGCTACTCCATTCTTCATCCTCTTGATTATCACTCTTCTCCTCTTCTTCATCCAGTGAGCTTCCAGATTCAGCAATTTCTTCTTCCATAGGCTCCTGCAAGGCATTAATCTCTTCCTTTGGTGGAGAGAATCTAGAAAGAAATATAAGAATATAGCCATTTTCTTCCTTGTAATTATCAAAGCAAAATTCAAGTATATCATAAATCTCATATTTATAAGGTGCATCATCAATATTTTCAAGCAAATAAGCAATTTCGAATGCACCCTTCCAAGCAATAAATTTTTCAATTTGTTCCACGTCATAAAAGTCATAATTTCCCTTAACATAAGAAGATATGGTAACATTATCATTATACTCACATTGAAAAGGGAGGTGTTTATAACTCCTACAACAACACGGTTTATCAAAGCAATAAGTAACATTATAAGTAGAGCATAAGATTTTAGCATAGTTATTCACTTTATTAATTTGTTCTTGTAAGTGTATCCCTTTTTGTGACAAGCGGTGTTCCTTATAATATTTTTGTTGTTCTTCCGTGGGCCCACCTTGCCAATAAGATCTAGTTTCAAATAAATCAACCATTGATAAAAATCATGATATAGCAAGTAAAAAAGCAAGACAATAACAAAGAGATTGGAGGTGAGAGACTCCCCTTGCAGAAATCCTCTTCCTCCCCGGCAATGGCGCCAGAAAAATAGCTTGATGGTGTGTAGACACACATTCGTTGGGAGACCCCAAGAGAAAGGTATGAAGAATTCACTTCTGAAGGTTGTTGACATCTGATGTTGGCAGGGTGCACTACCAAGCTCAGCAGCAACGTGGAATCTGCACACAACACAACAGAGATAGTTTGCCCCCAACAAATCAGTGAGGTTGCCAATTTCACCGGTTTTGCTGAACAGAAAGGATTAGACGTATAGTGTGGAAAATGGTACTTGTTTGCATTGAATGAAAGGAAAACAGTGTGTGCAGTAAAAAGAACAATGCTTGCAGTAGGTTGTATTATCAATGTAAAAGAACGGACCAAGGTCCACAATTCACTAGTGGTGTCTCTACAAAACAGATAAATAACATGTTGGGTAAACAAATTACAGCTGGCCAATTGACAAAATAGAGGTTGCACCGTAGTGCATATACATGACATAATGATTACTATGAGATTCATTTGGGCATTACAACATGATACATAGACCGTAATCCAACTGCATCTATGACTAATAATCCACCCTCGGTAGGTCATCCGAGCAAACTTTGGGTATTAAGTTGCAAGCAACAGATTATTGCATTAAGTAAAGTGCGTAATGTAAACAAGAGAATTATCCTTAGACAAAGCATTGTTGTTTTATCCCTAGTGGCAACAACACCTCCACAATCTTAGAAGTTATTGTCACTCTCCTAGATTACTGGAGGCATGACCCCACTATCGAGTATAAATAATCCCTCTTGGAGTTACAAACATCAACTTGGCCAGAGCATCTACTAATAACGGAGAGCATGCAAGATCACAAATAACATATAAAAGATAGATCTATAATCAACTTTACATAGCATTCAATATTCATCGGATCCAAGCAAACACAACATTTAGCATTACAATCAGATGAACTTGATCATTTTAGGCAACTCACAAGATCTAAACATGATGGCACAAAAGGAGAACAAAACCATCTAGCTACTGCTATGGACCTGTAGTCCAAGGATGAACTACTCATGCATCACTTCGGAGGCAGGCATGGAGATGAAGAGCCTTCCGGTGATGATTTCCCCTCCCAGCAGGGTGCCGGGAAGAGCAACAGAACCCTCCCGAACTAGGGTTGACGACGGCAGCGGCTACATAACTTTTTGTGGATGGAGACTCTGGTGTTTAGGGTTTTCTAGAGGAAGACTTTAAATAGGCGAAAGGGCGATGTCGGTGGGCACCCAAGAGGCCCACACCACCTGGTGGCACGGCCAGGGGGCGCCACCCTATGGTGTGCCACCTCGGTTACGTGACAAAAAAATAGGACCTGGGTTTTTGTTTCGTCCAATTCCGAGAAATATTTCCAGAATAACTTTTCTAAAACAGAAAACAGCAGAAAACAGGAACTGTCACTGTGGCATCTTGTCAGTAGGTTAGTCCCAGGAAATGCATAAAAATGATATAAAGTGTATAAAAAACATGTAGCAATAGGCATAATATCAACATGGAACATCATAAATTGTAGATACGTTGGAGACGTTTCAGCATGTGGACTGGGTTGGTTGAATCCCCAAACAAGACCCACCATTTCGCCATGGGCAACGGTTGGGCCTTCTGAAGAAATTGTTGACTGGATCTCCCACGTCCTCGTCACCGGTGGCGGAAGGATCACCGAGGGATGCAGCTGATGCGCTGGTAGCTCAATCACCTCGCTGATACCACCCGCTCGCCTTCCCGGAGGCAGCCCGCATCCACCACCGACTCCTTCTCTTTGAAGAGCACCAACCGATCAACTACGTGACAAAGAATCAACGTCCCGGCTTGTGGTGGATCCAATGCCGATGCCGGCAGGATCGTGGATATGAACATCACTGCCCATCGCTCGATCGACTCCGGCGAAAACATCGCCGCCACCGTCACGAGTATCTAGGGTTATTAGACCGCTGGAGTATATGATACTTCAACGGGCTGGAACTTATAGAGCTTAATCTCAGGTGTGCAGCATCTGCTTCTCGTCATAATAGTATTGTTATACGTTCATGATTTTTCAATTGTCCCGTTGTAATTTTTTCACCCAACATGTTTCTTTTCTTTGGAGAGACACCACTAGTGAACCTATGACCCCCGGTCCTATTTACCTCATATTACAAACCTTCTTCTAAGAACTTTAATCATTTTTTCCTTGATGTCCTGTTATTTAATTTAATTGTTTTCCAAGACTATATACATTTAATTCTCCTGTTATTAGCAAGACCGGAAGATTGACAAGAGAGAGTTTGTGTTTGTGTGTAGGTTCCACACTTCCGTCAACTACATGTCAACACTTTTTCTGGCGCCGTTGATTAAGAAACCTTCTTCATGATTATGAAGTCCTACTGGTTTGATAACTCTGCTTCTTTACTAGGGGAAAACTTACTCTAGACAACATCATACCTTCCGCTTGGGGTCTCCCAGCGAGCGTGTGATCACGTCCTCATCATAGTGGCACAACTTTGAATTCAATCATGGGAAACCATTTAGCATGCGCGTTTTCAGTTCCATATTTTTTTTCTAGTACTAGATCTCTTATGCATTTTTCTATCTCTACTCCTCTGATGTTTGCGTTGGGATACCCCAAGAGGAGGGTGTGATGAGCACAGCGGTAGGAATTTTCCCCTTAGTTAAGAACCAGTGTTATCAATCCAGTACGAGAAAGAGGACCTTCGGAAGTTTGATGCCACTGACGGTGGTGCTGGCTCTTCACTGGTGTCAGCAACAACGTGGAACATGCACACAACACAACCAAAATACTTTGCCCCAACGGCACAGAGAGGTTGTCAATCTCACCGGTCTTGCTGAAAACAAAGATTAGACATATATTGTGGAAAACAGTTGTATGCTTGCAGAAAGTGGAGAGAGCAGGAAATTGTTGTGGTTTGTTTAACAGTGTGGAAAATGGACCGGGGTTCATAGGTTCACTAGTGGTGTCTCTCCATAAAAATAACATGATGGGTGAACAAATTACAGCTGGGAAATTGACAAATAAATGTTGCACCGTAGTGCACATTATAACATAATGATTACTATGATATTTAGTGCGGGCATTACAACAAGATACATAGACCGACATCCATCTGCATCTATGACTAATAATTCATCCTCAGGTTATCATCCGAACCCCCTTAGGTATTAAGTTGCAAGCAACAGATAATTGCATTAAACAAAGTGTGTAATATAAGCAATGATTATACACGCGAGTACTCTCACCGTTGTTTTCTCCCTAATGGCAACAGCACATCCTCCCCTTCACATTTCTGTCACTCGAGCAAGGCAACAAGGAGGCATAAACCCACTATCAAGCATAAATACTCCCTCTTGGAGTCACTAGCAACTACTTGGCCAGAGCAACCATTAGCAACGGAAAGCATGCAAGATCACAAATAGCATATGCAATAAAGACTATAATCAACTTGGCATAAGTTCAATATTCATCGAATCTCAGCAAACACAGCATATAGAATTACATAAGATCAATCTCGATCATGATAGGCAACTCACGAGATCTAAACATGGAGGCATATGAGGAGGAGAAAACCATCTAGCTACTGCTATGGACCCGTAGTCCCGGGACGAACTACTCACGCATCACTCCGGAGGCAGGCATGGTGATGTAGAAGCCTCCGGTGATGTTTTCCTCTACGGCAGGGTGCCGGAAAACAGCTCCAGAATCCTCCTGATCTAGGGTTGACGGTGACGGCGACTGCGGAACTTTTTTGGGGATTTTGACCAGGTACTTAGTGTTTTCCATCCGGGGCATAAATAGGCGAAAGGGCAAAGGCGGTGGAGCTCCAGGGGCCCCACACCCATAGCTGGCGCGGCCAGGGGGACCCACGCCAGCCTATGGTGTGGCCCCCTGTTGCACCTCTTCGACTCCTCTTCGGTCTTATGGATGCTCCCGGGGAAAATAGGACTTTCGGGCTTCGAATTTTCCAATTCCGAGAATATTTCCAGAACAACTTTCTTGAAACTAAAAAGAGCAGAAAACAGGGAACTGGCTTTATGGCATCTTGTCAATAGGTTAGTCCGGAAAATCGATAAAAAATTACATAAAGAAGGGATAAAATATGTAGCAATTGGCATAATATCATCATGGAACATTAGAAATTAGGGATACATTTATGACGTATCAAGCATCTCCAAGCTTAGGTCCTACTCTTCCTCGAGTAGGTAAACGATAAAACAATAATTTCTGAGGTGACATGCTACTAACATAAACTTGAGCAATCTAATGTAAAAGCATATGCACGCTGAGATCATAAAAAATTAAACACAGGCATGATAAATAAAACTTTAATAATAAAGCATAGCAATTACTTTGCATCACGAAGAGTAACTCAAATAAAGGATCATGAATAATAATGCAAAAAAATGTAAACGTTTGTTTCAGGTATAGAGAAAGCATGGCAAAGTGATATTTTGATAGTCCTTAAGAGTGGGGCAAAACATAAATGCCAGGACACTTTCAAAGTTCAAGAGGAAGACTAGAACAAATGATATCACATCATGAAGTAATTATTGATGTTCATGGGAAAAATGCACATAGAACTCATAATGGAAAAAATGCTCTCTCAACTGTGCATAAAGTTAGAGGATGGAGACTCAACATAAAAGTAAAATAAAGGCCCTTCGCAGAGGGAAGCAGGGATCACTCATGTGCTAGAGCTTTTTATTTTATAAATAAGAGGTATTAAAAGTTTGACATTTGTGGAGGAATGTCTATATTTTAGGAGGGGTGTATGCTAGTGTCAACGAATGGTAAACAGACAATACAGTACGTCACAAGCCAACTGGATTCACAAGAGAGGCTCCCATGGTGAAGGACGCAACTGGTGTAGAAGGTCATCCCCCTTTCTCTTTTGTTTACACAATTATGCTTTGACTGATATGATCAGGGGAAAAATAGTGAAGAGAATTTTTTTGTATTAATTGGGGCTGGGCAGCCTGCCGCCAGCTCTTCTATCGTTTGGATAAGCGGATGAAGCCACTAGTCCAGGGTGTGAAATCCAATCAACAAGTGAGATAAAGATTCTCTATTGACGTCCTCATGAGCAAAAACAAGAACACAAAGCATGAATAATTTTGAAGGTTTTAAAGGTAACACAAGAGCAATTTACTTGGAATGGCGGTTAAATACCACATGTAGGTAGGTATGGTGTACACAATGGGAAAAACTTTGGTTTAAGGGAGTTTGGATTCACGAGTAGAGCTCATACTTAGTACAGGTGGAGGCTAGCAAAAGACTGCGAGCGACAAATCAAGAGAGCATAAAAGCCATAATCATGCATAGCGACATAAACATCATTAATTAAAACATAAGAAATATCACAAGTTCAAAAACTAAGTGGTCATGGAGGCTATTCGTGACTGGTTTGTAGTCATAAACATGGTGTGAGCATGCGCCAAATCAACCAAATAAAACATTCAAAAGAGAATACCATATATTGATGTTTTACTATGACAAGAACAACTCATGAATCTTTCAAAACATATTAAACGCTCTCAGATATTTAAGGCTATTCATGATACTCAATAACCACAAGTCTTTAAAACTAAAATAACATTTAGCATGTCATGAAAAAGTTCTAGCCACAGTCGATACAAGCTTCTACTAGTACTGTTATAAATTATACTTCAAGTAGCAATTTTCTTTCTCGCAACAAGCACCATACAAAACATGCTTTAACAAAAATACTCTGTATGATACAGCAAGCAAACATAAGAGTACTCAAATAATACTACTAAAACTAACAGCTGCATGCAAATCAGGAGCTAAATAAATGCAGCAGCCAAACAGAGACTAAGAATACAACGTATTCTCATGAAAAAGCGGAGCGTGTCACCCTCCAATAAGAGAATGCTGGGGTCCAACCAAGCTTATTATGAAAGTAAAAAAAACTGAAAACAAACTGAAAGCAAAAGAAAAAGCAAATTGAAAACAAAAATAAAAGACGCTCCAAGTAAAGCACATAAGATGCGACCGAATAAAAATATAGTTTCACTAGAAGTGACCTGATAATTCGTTGATGAAGAAGGGGATGCCTTGGGCATCCCCAAGCTTAGACGCTTGAGTCTTCTTGGAATTTGCTGGGATGTACCACCGGGGCATCCCCAAGCTTATATTTTTCACTCTTCTTGATCACATCATATCATCCTCTTCTCTTGACCCTTGAAAACTTCCTTCACATCAAAATTCTCACAATCTTCATTAGCAACGTTAGTGCAATCGAAATAATAAACTCACATGTTTCAGTTTCAACACAAGACTAGCAATCAAAAACACATTAGTTGTTGTCACAACTTCTTTTAAAACTCTTTTTCTCAAAAGAACACCAAAAGAAAGAGATTAAGATGCACATGCAATAATTGGCAGAAATCTGTCAAAATAGAACAGCAGGGAGAAATCGATTTTTTTCAAAAATCTTATGTTGCTCAAATCAAAAAGTGGTAAACTAAGAAAATTTGCGTATATAACTCAGTATTAAGCAAAAAAAAATCTCAGGTCATTTTGAGTTTTCTGTGATTTTTAACGGAACTAACAGTGGACAGCAGAAATCCGAAATATAGTGTCAACTTTCCACTAGAGGCTTTACTTGTGTCGGGGGGTTACCCCCGAGTAGGGTAAAGGCAAGTGGTAAAAGCAGCTAACAGAAGAGAGGTTTGGTCGAGTAGCCGACTACCCGGTACCCGCTACCCGGCAGACTGCTACTCGGTCTCACCTCAAGATGACCAGAAGGAGACATCAATCAAGCTCTGTCCTTTCGAGTAGAGGAGTTGGCCCGAGTACAATTGGCGGGAACCTACTCGGGCCAGAAAGTCAAAGGAGCCGTTCTGACACAGGATCCCGCGTATCCTGGGTCCGTACTTGGCAGCATTCGAACTACTGTTCATCTGGGACCGGCCTGCCTGACAGTGACAGCATGGAAGCAGGTCGTGGCAGGATAAGGGGGGCCTACTCTGTGCTTAGGTACAGTGATACCAGTCTGTCCCCTAGTTTTGCCCAACGACTTTCCAGATGAAGCCAAGGTTAGGAACCAAAGCTGTCAGCGGGAACCCGGAAGAAGGACGATGTGCGCACTATGTCGACACTTGTCCATGTTTGGACGTATCCGGCTCGGCACCATGTATATAAGGTGCCCCGCCGCCTCCTGCGTGAGGCATCGCGTACTGGAAACCCTAAGTTCTTGACCTAGTTCTTCATCTAGAGGAGAGTGGCTACTCGGTAGCTAGAACCTTGTACTGTGGCTACTCGGAGAGATACCAAAATACACAAAGAAAGGCAGGAGTAGGGGTTTTACCTCCTCACGAGGGCCCTGAACCTGGGTAGATCGTGTTGTTTGCAGTGTTTACTTTGTACCTCACGCGGCTACTCGTCGCGTGATCCCTCCCCGAGCACCTCCAGCGTCCTTCGTCCCCACATCTTTAGCCATCCCATGGCATCTGCCGTGACACCACCACGACAGTTGGCGCCCACCGTGGGGCAACCAGCGGCGCTGGCTGGAGTTTCTGTTCGGACGGGATCTTCTTCAGCGGAGCGCGTGGTCTGTGGCCTTGTCCACAGATTCGGCTCCTTCGACTTCGTCACCGACAACGCCGGCTGTTTCGGCGGCATGGCCATGCCTGAGGGTGGCTCGGTGATCTCCTTCGGCTCTCACCTCGTCTACGTCGCCACCGTCGCCAACAGCGCGTACCCCGAGCTGGTGCATGACGCGGAGGATCCTCCCGCGGTGATTGCTGCTCGCGGAAGGCCCGCATGCAGCTCTGCGAGCTGCGCTGAGGTGATGGTGACGGGATTGGCGGCAAACACTGGCGCAGCTGCTACTGGCGCTGCGGCAGTCGTCGAGGAGACGGATGAACCGCCTGCTGGTGGCAGGACTCACCGGCCCTACGAGAGGGAGAGCAACTTGCCGCCTTCCACCTCTACGATCATTCCTGCGTCGGCTGCACGACCTGGTATGCCTACTCCCACCGACGTTGAGCTTCTAGCCATGCGGGAGCAGCTCGAGCGGCAACGCTTGGAGTTGCTTGCCGAGCAGGCGGAGTTGGAGAAGGTGAGGTTGGAGTTGAGCCTAGATCAGCTCGAGTACAACAAGGCGCACGGCTTCACGCCAGTTGCCAGGCGGGCTAGCAGAGTAGGCGGCACTCGGCGCAACTTGGGTGTCGAGATGGCTACGGTTGCGGAGCTTCCCGCGCAGTCCGCTACCGCGAACACCTCCACAAGGCCAAGGTACAGCACGCCCGCCAAGACGCTCAGAGCTGCAGAGGCCGTGGCTGCCGAGTTGCCGCGTCTCGAAGGCGACGCGCGCATCAGGCAGCAGGAGAGGCTCCACGAGTTGGTGTTGGAGGCCGCCAGACAGAACGAGGAGTTCCGGAAGGCCAACCCGGGTGCTGGGGCATCGCAGATCGTGCACTCGCACGCGGCCAGATCTAACGATCAGGCCTCGTCCCCGCATCCGAGTCGCGAGAAGAGCCGCAGTGGACGTTCAGGCCGAGATAGGCAGATGCAGGTGTACGACCCGACTGTTGCCGCGAAACAGCGCGCTGTGCCGCAGCAGTCTGGTCAGGAACACAACGCTGCAAGAGCAGGCTCTCAAGCCCAACAAGCTCAAAGCCAGGCCCGAGATGGTGCACGGCCAGGTCCTTCTCGGCAACCCGCAGCTCAGCCTACTCGGCAGAGGCAGCAGCCGCGTGCAGCGGCGCCAGTCGCCAACCCGGTGGTGCAGCCTGTTGCTGTGCAGGTGGATAGGTATGATGATGGCTACTCGGCTATGGAGATGGCTGGTTATGACATTCATGACCGTGTTGGCGAGCGCGTGTTGGCGCCTGGAGATGCAAGGCACCAGCTGGACCGTATCAGCTTGTCTGCGCGGCTTGAGAGCACGGGTCCCCCTGGCCCCGAGTGCTTTGGCCTGCGCATCATGAACGAGCCGTCCGTGAAGGGCTTCCAGCTTGCAAGGGGCACCAAGAGCTACAACGGCAGCACCAAGCCTGAAGATTGGCTCAATGACTATGTCACCGCGGTCCATATCGCGAATGGCAACAGGAGATGGGCGGTGCGCTATGTGCCGCAAATGCTAGAGGGTCCAGCTTGCACTTGGCTCAACAACTTGCCCAAGAACAGCATCAACTGCTGGCTGGACTTCTCGGATGCCTTCATCAGCAACTTCACGAGTACATACAAGAGACCGAATAGGCCACAGCAGCTGTCAGCTTGTAGGCAGCGGGAAGACGAGACAGACCGCGAGTACCTTACTCGGTGGAGCACGCTGAGGAACACCTGTGAGGGTGTGAATGAAGCACAGGCCATTACCTGGTTTGCGCAGGGTTGCCGACATGGCAGCATGCTTTGGCAGAGATTGCAGAGGGAGATGCCGAACACTCTGGCGGAGACCATCAAGATTGTGGATCAGTACGCACTCGGTGATCCTACTCAGCCGCTGATGGACTCCTCCGAGCCGAGAAGAAACTTCAACAGCAGCAAGCGCAACGAGTTCCGCAACAAGCGCCGAGTAGATACTCGGTATGATCCTGAAGAGGTGAATGCAGTGAATGTCGGAGGCGGTGGTGGCCAAAGGCAGAAACCTGCTGGAGCCTACGGGCAGAACCAGAACCAGGGCCAGGGCAACAAGAAACCGTTCCGTACTGCTCAGTCGGGTAGCGGGAACTCCGAGCAGCCGAAGAAGTTTGTCTTTGATGACATGAAGGATGGCCCATGCAGCTTTCACACTCACCACCCCTCGAGGCCTGCTAACCACACTACTCGGCAGTGCGAGTGGTGGGAGGCGATCAAGAGTGATGGCTTGCCTCCTCCTCCTCCTCTGCCTGCAGCCAATGCCAATGTGCAGCCTACCCGCGCACCCGCAGCTCGGCCGCCGATGTACCCGAGAAGAGAGAATGTGAACCAAGTGGCTTTAGGAGCCAACCAGAACTTCAACAACGAGAGATACCGCAACAACAACAACAACTACAACCGCAACAACAACAGCAGAGACAACAACAACAACTATCAGGGCAACAACAACAACAATGGCAACAATGGGGGCAATGGCTCCAACCAGTACCAAGAGCACCATGAGAGCTATATGATCTTCACGTCTGAGGCAGTCGACAAGCAATCACAGCACAGGCGGGCCATGGAGGTCAATGCAGTGATTCCTGCTGTTCCTCACTACATGTACTGGTGCGACCAGGAGATCAGGTGGTCCCGAGTAGATCATCCCAAGGTGATGCCCAACCTGGGTACCTATGCCTTGGTGCTGGATCCTACATTCCTGGGTCCCGAGAAGAATGTGAGGTTCAGCAAGGTGCTAATCGACAACGGCAGCAGCATCAACATTGTGTACAAGGACACACTCGAGAAGCTTGGCCTGGCCGAGAACATGATGCTGCCCAGCAAGACCACCTTCCATGGCATTGTGCCCGGGATCTCGTGCAACCCGATTGGCCGAGTGTGGATAGATGTGCTATTCGGTACTCGGGAGAACTGTCGCACAGAGCGCCTGCAGTTTGAAGTGGTTGATCACCAGAGTCCCTATCATGCTCTACTCGGCAGGCCTGCTCTGAGCAAGTTCATGGCCTCTACTCATGTTGCATACCTGAAGATGAAGATCCCTGGTCCCAATGGCATAATCACTATCGCTGGCGACTACAAGAAGTCCATGGAGTTTGCCTCGGCTAGCTCCAAGCTGGCAGAGTCGATGGTGATCGAAGCCGAGAAGAAGAAGATGTACGAGGTGGTGGCCATGGCTCAGTCCGCACAAGCTGGTGCACAAGGTGTGCCGAGTACCCAGCATGGTACTGCCTTCCAAGCTGTCAAGGAGACCAAGACAGTCCAGGTCGACCCCGAGTTCCCCGACCGCGTAGCCATCATTGGTTCCGGGTTGGCGGAGAAATAGGAAAGCGAGCTCATCCACTTCCTCGTGAGAATCGGGATGTATTCGCCTGGACTAATGAAGATCTACCAGGAGTCCCGAGGGAGTTGGTTGAGCACTCTTTGCATGTGCGTCCTGACGCCAAGCCAGTGAAGCAGGCTATGCGCCGTTTCGGAGATGAGAGAAGAAAGGCCATCGGTGATCAGATCACCAAACTGCTGATAAGTAACTTCATCATGGAGGTGCTGCACCCGGATTGGTTAGCCAACCCGGTCATGGTCGAGAAGAAGAAGGAGGACCCCAAGGCTGCCACTGCATGGCGCATGTGTGTCGACTACACCGATTTGAACAAGGCATGCCCCAAGGATCCTTTCCCGCTACCTCGCATCGATCAGGTGATCGATTCCACTGCTGGTTGTGAACTGCTGTCTTTCATAGATGCCTACTCTGGTTTCCACCAGATTGCACTCAATTCTGCTGATCAAATAAAGACTGCTTTCATTACCCCGCACGGGGCTTATTGCTATCGTGTCATGTGTTTTGGCTTGAGGAATGCGGGTGCAACCTATCAGAGATGCATGCAGAAATGCTTGCACGACCAGCTCGGCAAGAATGTGCAGGTGTACGTAGATGACATTGTCATCAAAACGAATAAAACACATACTCTGCTTGCCGACCTGGAGGAAACCTTTGCAAACCTACGCAAGTACAAAATGAAACTGAATCCGAGTAAGTGCACCTTTGGTGTACCGGCTGGAAAGCTACTCGGTTTTCTAGTCTCTAGTCGGGGCATTGAAGCCAATCCCTCAAAGATAAAAGCTATTGAGAGCATGTCTTTGCCGAGATCATTGAAGGATGTGCAGAAATTCACAGGTTGCTTGGCATCTCTGAGCCGGTTTCTGGGCCGAATGGGCGAGAAGGCCCTGCCTCTATACCAGCTGATGAAGAAAAGTGACAAGTTTGTCTGGACTCCGCAAGCGGACGTGGCATTCAATGAGCTGAAAGCAATGCTGGCTAGCGCTCCCGTCTTGGCTAGTCCGCTACCCAAGGAGCCTATGCTGCTGTACATTGCTGCGACTAACCGAGTAGTCAGCATGGTGATAGTGGTGGAGCGAGAAGAAGAAGGCAAGAGTGTGCAGCGCCCAGTGTATTACCTCAGTGAAGTGCTGTCCAGCTCCAAGCAAAACTATCCACACTACCAGAAGATGACATATGGTGTGTACCTAGGCGCCAGGAAGCTGAAACATTATTTCCAGGAGCACCCCATCACTGTCGTGAGTTCTGCTCCCATCTCGGATATCATGGGTAACAAGGAGGCGAGCGGCAGAGTAGCCAAATGGGCAATCGAGCTAGCAGCGTACGCTCCCGCGTATACGAGAAGAGAAGCCATCAAGTCTCAGGTCCTGGCGGAGTTTCTCGTGGACTGGGCCGAGATGCAGTATGAACCTCCTGCTCCAGTTTCCAACTATTGGAGGATGCATTTCGATAGCTCGAAAGTGAAGGAAGGCCTTGGTGCTGGTGTCGTGCTCACGTCACCCAAGCGAGATCAACTCAAGTATGTGCTGCAGATTCATTTCAAGGCATCCAACAATGTAGCAGAGTACGAGGCAGTGGTGCATGGCTTGCGAGTAGCCAAGGAGGTTGGTGTGCAGCACATTATATGCTATGGTGATTCAGATCTGGTGGTGCAGCAAGTCTCGGGCACTTGGGATGCTTTGGATGCCAACATGGCATCGTACCGCTTCCTGGTGCAGTCTATGACTGGGTTTTTCGAAGGTTGTGAGTTCCAGCACATTCACCGAGCAGAGAACGAAGCAGCAGATGAGTTGTCCAAGTTGGGATCTTCTCGGCAATCCATCCCGGCGGGAATCGCCTTGGAGCATTTGAGGAAGCCATCCATCAAGCCTTCTCCCAACTCGGAGTCTATATTTGTTCCTTCTCTGCCAAGTGAGGAATCTGATCCAATGGAGATTGACTGGGAGAGTGCTGCAGGAAACCCGGGGACCGCCGTCCTCTACTCGGGGACTGACGTTCCCTACTCGGGGACTGCCGTTCCCTACCCGGGGACTGCCACTCCCTACCCGAGGACTGCCACTCCTTACTCGGGGACTGCCACTCCCTACCCGGGGACTGCCATTCCTTACTCGGGGACTGCCACTCCTTACTCGGGGACTGCCACTCCCTACCCGGGGACTGCCACTCCTTACTCGGGGACTGCCGCCCTCAACCCAGAGGCTGTCGCATTCATTGAAGAAGTTCTCGCCAATCGATCTGGGCTGCAGAGAAGCGCTCCTACTCCTCCTGAGCAACCGCAAGAGCCTGCCCCAATGGAACTGGACGAACCAGTGTTTCCCATACGGGAGACACCGAGTTGGGCTATGCCCATATTATCCTTTCTAAGGGACGGCACTCTACCTGAAGATGAGGTAACTGCGAGGCAGATTCAGAGAAGATCCAAGGGCTACACTATTGTCCGAGATGTGCTGCACAAGAGAAGTGCCACTGGCGTGCTGCAACGTTGTGTGAGCCCGGAAGAGGGAGAAGAAATTCTGGTGGAGATACATCAAGGGGAATGTGGGCATCACGCCTCTTCTCGGGCATTGGTCAAGAAAGCTTTTCGGCATGGATTCTACTGGCTCACGGCTCTGCAGCAAGCTGAAGACATTGTGAGAAAGTGCAATGGCTGCCAAATGTTTGCAAGTAAGATTCACATGCCTGCTTCCGAGTTGAAAACAATTCCTATCACATGGCCATTTGCCGTTTGGTGCTTGGATATGGTTGGCCCCTTCAAGCCGGCTAAGGGCAACATGACACATATCTTGGTCATGGTGGACAAGTTCACCAAGTGGATTGAAGTGAAGCCTATTCGGAAGTGCGATGGGGTCACAGCTGTGAAATTCGTGAAGGATGTGATCATGAGATATGGCTACCCGCACAGCATCATCACCGACAATGGCACCAATTTCGCAGAAGGGGCAATGGTGCGGTTCTGCAGAGATAAACATATCCGACTAGACGTTGCGTCAGTCGCGCATCCTGCCTCCAATGGGCAAGTTGAGAGAGCAAATGGTATGGTACTGGCAGGCATTAAGCCAAGGCTGATTGAGCCATTGCTGAAAACACCTGGGTGTTGGCTAGAAGAGTTGCCAGCGGTGTTGTGGAGTCTAAGGACTACCCCTAACCGGTCAACCGGCTACACGCCATTCTTCTTGGTATACGGGGCTGAGGCCGTGTTGCCAATAGACTTAGAGCATGACTCCCCCCGAGTAGCCCTCTACACTGAGGTGGAGGCGAGAGAAGCTCGAGAAGACGACGTTGACCTGCTTGAAGAAGCAAGAGAGCTGACTCTGTCACGTTTGGCTATCTACCAGCAAAACCTGCGGCGTTATCATAGCCGAAAGGTGAACCCAAGGGTTTTCCGAGAAGGAGACATGGTCCTTAGGCTTGTGCAGCGCACAGCCGGGATGCACAAATTGTCTCCTCCATGGGAAGGGCCTTTCATTGTGAGCAAAGCGCTGCACAATGATGCGTACTACCTTGTAGATGTGCGCCCATCACAGGCGAACAGGGCAGATAAAGCTGGAGAGGAAACCAAGCGCCCTTGGAATGTAGCTCTACTTCGTCGTTTTCATTCGTAAGCAAAGATGTGTATGTACCCTCTTATCCGAGTTGAAATTCTACTCTGCAATCTGAAATTGTTCTCGGGGACTGCCCTCGTCCAAAATTGTTCTAAGTGTTTTTACTCGGCTTTACCCTTTGTCTATTCGGTTGCTCCACTTCAGAACTCATAAGCGCATCGAGTACTATGTTTAAACCTATATGCCAACTCTTCGACTTTGCTGCTGTCCGAAACCCGGCTTCATGGCAAGCAAGAGAACAAGCAAAAGGTCAATGAGCACACGAAAATCGCTAAGGAAGAAAAAGTGCAGGAACCGAGTAGAGTGTTTTGTTACTTTTGTTCTCTGTTTCGTCTTTTCGGCTAAGTGGTGGGCTGCGTTACTATGATTGTTTCAAAGCGGCTAAGTATTTGCAGCTCTACTCTTCGATTCTTGTGACTCGAATACCAAAAAAGCAACAAGTTGCGGGTAGAGCAGAGATGAAAAGATAGGGTGAATAAGAAACGCAACTCGGGGACTCGCATGGAAACGCAACCCGGCAGTGAGCCAGGGCTGCTTAAAATGGTTAAATTAAAGATAATGTGTGGAAATAAAATTGAGTAGCAAGAAAAGCATAAATAAGTCTGATACATATGCTCCCGGCATCCCGGGGATCTGATAGATGTTCAAGTAAAAAGTGTGCAGGTAAAATCAGGTGGAGGAGGCAGTGTTGTCGGCGCTGGCGTTAGCTGCTGCATCTTCGGTGGTGGTCCTGGTTGCCTCTGCCTCCGAGTTGGTGGCAGTTGTCCTTGCGGGTTCTTCGTCGGCGCTGGCATGGGTGGCATCCGCCTCCGACTGGACGGTGGCGGACTCTTCCATCTCGACATCGCGCTCGGTGGCTACCTGGTCAGAAGTAGCCGTGGCCACCGAGATAGGCCCTGGGGTTGAAGAAGAGCCAGAGGCTTGGCCAGGGGGGCGGACCGTGTCGTCTAGAGCAGCTCCTGATGAGGTGCCGAATTCGAGTGCGGCGGTGTCGATGTGCTCGGTCTCCTCATCGCTACTCGCGACAGCGACATTCTTCCCCTTCCCGGCCTTGCTCCTGGGGGACTCGAAGAAACCCGACTCCAGATCAGAGTCTGTCTCCTCATCCTCTTCCTCGCCCTCCTCCACTTCGGTGTCGGGCTCGGGGAGGCCGTCAATGAAGACGTCCGTCTCAGCGCACTCCGCGACCTCGTATGCAATCAACTTGCGCGCGGCCACGCAGCTGGGGTCCATCTCCCACTTGGACTTCTCGCGTTTCCCACGGATGATTTCCATATTCAGATTCTCATACCATGAGGCGACGCAGAGGAGCATTAAGTCAGCACCTGCCCGAGCTCCCGAGGCGCGCCACTTCTTCAGCTCGGCCTTCACATTCTGCAGCTTCAGAGCAAGGCCATTAATCGTTGTCGGCGCGGAATCTTCGGGCCAGAACAGCTTGTGGAGCGCGAAGCCGACGCGCACCAGGTCGGTGCCCACGCTGGCTAGACGCTCGAAGTACCCTTTCAGCACTAGCAGGCTGTCCTCAATCTCGGCTCTGGTATCCGAGGCTTCGCCCTTCTCAAGGCGAACTGCTCGGGCCTTGGCCAAGGCTGGCGCGCTAGCGGACACGAGATGAGGGAAGATTGCTGCACAGAAGCAAGGGAGAAATTTAGTCCTAGAATCCGAAAAGAGACCAAACCGAGAAGAAAAGATGCAGAAATGAGGAAACTTACTGTGAAGCTCGCGGCGCAGCTGCTGCAACTGGACTTTCCACTCCTCCTCATTGGATATGTGCCTCTCTTGGACCTGGCGCAGAGTATTCATTTGAGCAAAGAGCCCAGCATTGGATTTCTTCAATGTTTCGCACTCCAGCTCGAGGGCTTTGATCTTGGCATTGAAGGTTGTTTCAGCTTTGGCCTTCTCGGCGATAACTCGGTCCCTCTCGGCACCGAGGTCGAGAGCATCTTTGAGGGCTTTCTGCAGCTGGAGTTGCAGCTGCTCCATCTCTGTTGTGTGGTCTTTCACCAGCTCCACGGCCTGGTTGGACAATTGCTGCTGCACTTCTTCTGGTTTGACGCAGTCTTGGTGGGCTTCAACGAACAATTTATGATCTTCTGCGAAGAGCCAGACAAGGTTAGCAGAGAAGCAGAGAAGCAAAAGAAACAAGAGGCAAACCGAGTAAATGACAACTCACCTTCTAATCTTTTGATGGTGGCCTCGGCGTCCTCCACAAACGCACGGCATTTCTCGTGCTTCTCAGCTAAAGCCTTCAGGTTATCTGCAGAGTAGGAATGGTTAGCGCAAAAAAAAAAAAAGCAGAAGCGGGCGTAAACATAAAACGCAGTAACCCCGCAGCTAAAAGCATACCTTTTACTTCAGCCAGCTGCTGGGTGCTATCATTGGCATTCTTGCTCGCTGCCTCTGCAGCTGCCTTCTCCTTTTCCAGTGCAACAATTCGCCTCCTGGCGATAGCATGGTTCCAGAGGAGCACACGATACAAATTGGTACGTTTCAGAACGCTATCCTGAGAAGCGAGAAGGAAACAAGTTAGACAAGGAAGTAAAGATTCAACCCGAGTAGGAGGCTACTCGGAGAGTATCTGTCTACTCGGCCAGAATCTCGGGGACTGGGTGAGAGTAAGGGAAAATGAAGATGAGCAGGAGAGAAGAAAAGTTTAACTCGGAAAGAGCAAGTAAGAATTACCGCATAAGCCTGCTCGATGTCCTCGGCGTTCTTGCGGTGCAGGAACATCTTGGCAGCGAGAGTGGCAGTCTCGGTGGAGACAGTCATGGGCTTATAACCCAAATCCACTTTGTTCCACTCAACGCGCATGTGGTCGATTGCGCCCAACCCAAGGCCGTGCCAGTTGTCCGTGCGAGAACCTTGCTGTCCCACTTGGCGTCGATGAAGCCAATGGTGTCAAGTACCTGCTCAAGGCTCCGTGATGTTATCGCTGGATCCTGGACTCCCCGAGAAGCAATAGTGACGGACTTGTTCTGGTTTGGAGCCGGGGGAGGGGAGTTCACAGCTACGGCTTTCCTTCCCTTCTGAAGGGCAAGTTGTTTATCCTGGGGAGAGAAGCCGATCTGGTTTTGTTGACTAACCTGCACCATGTAGTCCGGGAAGCAAGGCTGACCAGCAGCAGCAAGAGCGGCGGAGGTAGCAGTAGCAACCGGGCCGGACGCGCGAATAACCAACTGTCCAGTCGAGGTCGGAGGTGGCATCTGATCTCTGGCTTGTTTCTTCGCTTTCTCCTTCTCGGCTCGCTGCTTCTCGGATTCCTTGGCCTTCTTTCCTTCAGCCTTGGCCTTCGCCTTCTCGGCGGCCTCCTTCTGGGCAGTTCCCTTCTCGGCTTCTGCCTTCTCGGCAGCTTCTTTCTCGGCTGCCCTCTTCTCGACCTCCTCCCTCAAAGCATCAAGGGCTTGCTGCCTGGCAGGATCAGTTGGCGGCGCCAGGGGCGCGCTATCCGATGCGCCAATCGGCTGGACGCTACTCGGTGCGGCGCCCGTTGGCGCATCACTCAATGGGTAGGCATCTGCCATAGTGGCATCCATGGCGGTGTCGTCTTCTACCCGCTGCTCGGCAGCGGGGTTCACTTGGTCAGCAGCTCCTGTGTTCGGCTGCTCTTGTTCAGCTTCTGGCCGCTCAAGGGCGGTGTTGTCCTGCATCTCTTCGTCTTGAGTCTCCTCGGCAGTATTGGCTGGAGGAGAAGGGGGTCTTTCCTGATGTGCAGCAGTGTCCTGTGCTGCTGACTTCGCACGGGACTGCTGCTCTGAATCTGCCCCTCGGGCATCGGTGCTCTGTGCATTGGCAGCCTCATCCTCGTCATCATCGAGGTTGATAAGCGGTGCTGCTGGCTTCTTAGCCTGGTCAGGCGCGAGAGCAGCGTTCGCGTCCATGGGAGGTCTGCGGAGAAAAAGGAATTCAGAAATTAGAAGAGGATTGGGGAAATAGTACGATGCGAGAAGAAAGACAACAGAGAAGAAACTTACGCGCTGGTGGAGGCGAGCTTCCGCCTTGGTTTCTTCGCGACCGCCTTGGTCGCCTTCTTCTCGGCTGGCCTCTTCTTCTTGGCTGGAGGCTCTTGGGCGCCACTGCCAGTACGTTTGCGAGTGTCAGGAGCGGCAACGGACAGAGGCTTGACGACAAGGGCCGTATCGCCCTTATTCTCATCTTCATCCTCACCATCATTCTCCTCGGCAACATCGTCTATGAATTCAAAGGAAAAGAGAAGCGGATCAGAAACAGAAAACGATGGATTGGAACTTCTCGGAAACAAGCAGAATGAGTACGCAGTTACCTTCTGATTCGTCCTCAGGACAATCGCGGAGGGACGTTTCCGCGTGCTGCTTCTCCATGGAGGGGGAACGTGGGAGGTTGATCTGGTCTACGTTCTCAAAGGAGGCCTTGTCGTCCTCCTCTCGGTCAGGAGACCAGTTGCCTTCAAAACATTCGCAGCTCTCTATAAGCTGGCGAGTGAGGACCTGGAGAGCGGAGAAGCGTCACAGGTTAGCCGAGTAGCAGGATGGTACTCTACTCGGATAGGCGTGCAAGCACAAAGCACACTAAGCCTAAGTACTTTTACCGAGTATTCTACCCGGAAAGGCGTGCAGGCACAAAGCACACTAAGCCTGAGCAATTCTACTAAGTATTCTACTCGGTACAGACTACGATTGCTAGTCGCGACGAGAACAGGAAGCTTTCTACTCGGAATCCATATATAGAAAGCAGGGAAAGAAGAACGTACCCGCGTAATCGGTTTGGTACGGCTGTATGGGATGAACCCATACTGCCAATGCTCGGCGAGGCTTGTCGTCAGGATGGCTCTGGCGTGCTCGGGGACGTCAGCGTTGTCGAGCTCGATGGTGGTCGTCCTGGTGCAGTCACGGGGGCCTCCCATGTAACACATCAGGTGGCAGCATTCCTGCAGAGGCAGGACGCGTCTCTGAATCCAGCATGCCACATGATCATCACTCTTAAGGCCCTCGTCGATTAGAGCGCCGAGCCGCGCCTCAATCTCCTTCGCGTTGAGGTCGTTGAGGGGCTTCTCCTTCCAATTCTTCTGGCTGGGAGCGCGGAGGCTCCAAGCGGGAAGGTTGATCCTGTCTGTTACCTGTCCTCCTTCGGTGGCGGGGATGTTCTTGACGTAGAGGAACATCTTCTGCCCCATCCGGACAGACTCCAGCCCCTTGATACGGGGGTGATTGGTCCCCGACCGCTGCACCATCATGGCGCAGCCGGTGTCGGTTGCCCGTGGCACCCCCGTGCCTTCCTTCTTCCCGGTGGTCTGCTGGCGGAGGTGGAAGTACCTGAGCTAGGTGTCCGTTGTCGGGTGGATGCCGAGGAAGGCCTCGCACACCACGGCGTGGTAGGCGAGGAAGACGACGGCGTTGGGCGGTAGATGATGCATTTGAAGGCCGAAGTGGTCGAGGAAACGGCGGAGGAAGTCGGAGGCTGGCAGGCCGAAGCCGCGCTCGAAGTGCGCCATGAACACGACGCGCTCACCCTCCTCCGGCGCAGGCACGAGCTCGCCCCTGGATGGCCGACATTGAACACCAGGAGGAACCCTCCTAGTGTTCACAAGCCAGGCGCAATCCTCGGCGGTGACGATTGAACCGGCCCAGCCAGCGCGAGCGGCCATGGCAGAGTGTGTGCGGATGGTGGAAAACGAGAAGGATTTGGTCGAGTGGATTGAGTTCGCGGCGGCGCAAGAGATTGCGCGGCGGCGGAGAAGAACAGAGAAAAGGAAAAGTGCGAGGAAGGGGAAAAGGAAGTTACCGGAGGGGGGTATTTATACCCTCGCCTCAGGCTACCGTTACTATCGGGGAAGTGGGATCGATCGTGGCGTGTGGTGGGATCTGTGGCCGGCTGGAAACGCACACAAGCGCGGGATGCGCGCGTAACGGCCGCAATTGATCCCACCACCAGATCGTGGCCTATTATTACTCTTGATGTGACGTGACGCGTGGTGGGCCCACTGCCTGGAAACCAGGCGCGTGGCACATCGTGCCCCGGGCAACGAGACGATGGGGGCGTGGATGCCTGACACGTGTTCAGTCGCCGCACGAAGGGCTGGATCGTGCTCTGCGCCGCAAGGGCTCAATTCAAGAAAATTCTCTAAGTCTTTTTACTCGGTTACAGAGTAGAAAGCAAGTGCTACTCAGAAGACATGAGACACAAGATACTTTTCAGGGTAATACTCAGAGGTCTTTTACTCGGCATCTTGAGGTTCAAGGGCTATGAGGCAAAGATTGGTTTTAAGCTGGCAGAGCCTAGTGAACGAATTCGCAAGACTCAACCAGCTTCGGGGACTGCTGTCGGGGGGTTACCCCCGAGTAGGGTAAAGGCAAGTGGTAAAAGCAGCTAACAGAAGAGAGGTTTGGTCGAGTAGCCGACTACCCGGTACCCGCTACCCGGCAGACTGCTACTCGGTCTCACCTCAAGATGACCAGAAGGAGACATCAATCAAGCTCTGTCCTTTCGAGTAGAGGAGTTGGCCCGAGTACAATTGGCGGGAACCTACTCGGGCCAGAAAGTCAAAGGAGCCGTTCTGACACAGGATCCCGCGTATCCTGGGTCCGTACTTGGCAGCATTCGAACTACTGTTCATCTGGGACCGGCCTGCCTGACAGTGACAGCATGGAAGCAGGCCGTGGCAGGATAAGGGGGGCCTACTCTGTGCTTAGGTACAGTGATACCAGTCTGTCCCCTAGTTTTGCCCAACGACTTTCCAGATGAAGCCAAGGTTAGGAACCAAAGCTGTCAGCGGGAACCCGGAAGAAGGACGATGTGCGCACTATGTCGACACTTGTCCATGTTTGGACGTATCCGGCTGGGCACCATGTATATAAGGTGCCCCGCCGCCTCCTGCGTGAGGCATCGCGTACTGGAAACCCTAAGTTCTTGACCTAGTTCTTCATCTAGAGGAGAGTGGCTACTCGGTAGCTAGAACCTTGTACTGTGGCTACTCGGAGAGATACCAAAATACACAAAGAAAGGCAGGAGTAGGGGTTTTACCTCCTCACGAGGGCCCTGAACCTGGGTAGATCGTGTTGTTTGCAGTGTTTACTTTGTACCTCACGCGGCTACTCGTCGCGTGATCCCTCCCCGAGCACCTCCAGCGTCCTTCGTCCCCACATCTTTAGCCATCCCATGGCATCTGCCATGACACCACCACGACAACTTGGCTCAACAAAAACACAAAAGAAAAGATACAACAGGGTTGCTAAGGGAATAGAAAACACCCAGGTGCAAAGCACACCAAAGAAAACAAAGAAAAACTGAATGAAAGCAGAGAAATAAAACGGGTTGTCTCCCGGTAGCGCTTTTCTTTAACGCCTTTCAGCTGGGCATAAAAGATCAACTCAAGTATTTTCAAGTGAAGAGGAATCAATAACTTCCTCTAACCCATTATTTGCAGCAATAGGTACTCCATATGTTTCTGAAGATTCAACATGGAGGTCACTTTTAGTTTCATTAATTGTTTTAGCAATTTTCAGCACAAATTGAGATTTGGGTTTAGTTCTCTTGGGAACATACATGAATCTTTGCTCCTTTCCCACAAAGGCTTTCTCCTTCTTGAAATTAAGAGATGAAAAAGTTGAGCTTAAGGTTCCTGTCGTGGTGGTGTCACGGCAGATGCCATAGGATGGCTAAAGATGTGGGGACGATGGATGCTGGAGGTGCTCGGGGAGGGATCACGCAGCGAGTAGCCGCGGGTGGGATGAACCAATCACTGCAGAAAACAAGATTTACCCAGGTTCAAGGCCCTCGTGTGGAGGTAAAACCCCTACTCCTGCCTTTCTCTCTTTATATTTGTGTCTCACCGAGTAGCCACAGTACAGTTTGGCCTACAGCCGGGTAGCCACCCTTCTCTCTAAGCAACGAGTAAGCTAGGTGTTCTCTCTAAAGACGCGACCCTCACACAGGAGGAGGCAGGGCACCTTATATACTGGTGCCCAGCCGGATACAACCAAAGGGGGAAAAATACAAACAGATGTCGACATAGTGTGCACACTGCACACTTCCAGCTTCCCGCTGACACCTTTGGCTTCTTGGTTTGTCTGGTGTGGAAAGTCGTTGTGCAAAACCAAGAAGCTGATCTGTTATCACTGCCACCATCAGAGGGTAGGCCCCCCTAACATGCGACGCCCTGCTGACACCCTGGCGCGGATAAGCACGCGCTCTACAAATGAACAGTGCTCCAGTACGGACCCAGGATACGCGGGATCCTGTGTCAGAACGACTCCTTTGACTTCTGGCCCGAGTAGGAAACCGCCATTTCTACTCGGACCACTTCCTCTACTCGGAGGAGAATAACTTCCTTGATTCTTTCTCCTGGCCATCAGTGCGTACGGCCGAATAGCAGTCGACCGGGTAGCGAGTACCGCGTAGCCAGTTACTCTGCCAAACGTCTCTTCTGATCTTGCCCTTAGCACTTGCCCTTACCCTACTAGGGGGTAACCCCCCAACATTAGTCCCCGAAGCTGGTAGAGTCCTGCGAACTTGTTCACTGGGCCCTGCCATCTTAAAAACCAATCTTGTCTTTGAACCTTGTGATGCTGAGTAAAACCTCCGAGTAGCCCTCAATTCTGGCTCGAGTCTCTCCTCTTCCGAATAGGGCCAATTCTCTTCTCTGTCGCCGAGTAAAATGACTTTGTGGAATTTTGAACAGAATCTCTGCGTGGCAGAGCAAATCCACCTTTCCGCACTTCAACTGGGCACGTGTCACGTTCTCGCACCCCCGACGCCTCGGTGCCCGGGATATGACAGGCCACGCGCCCATCATCGAGACCTGGGCCCACCGGCCCGTTAGGTCCCATCAAGTGCAGTTATTACCCATGATCTCGTCGTGGGATCAATTGCGGCCGTTACGCGCGCCACCTGCGCTGTGTGCGTTTCTAACCGGCCCACGCCTCACGTCGCACGATCTCTGTGCATAACTGATCCCACTAACTCCGCATGTAACGGCACTCCGAGGGGAGGGATAAATACCCCCTCGGTAACTCCTCTTTCCCCTTCCTGGTCTCATTCACTTCCTGCCTCTTCGCATCTCCGCCACAGAGCGCTCCGCCGCCACGCATCTCGCCGCGCCGCTGCTCCCTGCGACGCCGGAAGGCTAGCAATTTCCACCAAGTTTCCACGAATCTCCACCAAATCTCTCTTCTCGATGGCCCGCGATGATGATGCCCGCGCCGGATGGGCTGGATCCGAGGTTACGCTGGAGGATTGCCAGTGGCTGGTAAACACCCGCCGCGTTCCTCCCGGCGTGCGCTGCCGGCAACCGGACGGCGAGCTCGTTCCCGCACCGGAAGCGGACGAGTTCGTAGTCTTCCTCGCTCACTTCAAGCGAGGATTCGGGCTACCCGTCTCCGACTTCTTCCGGTCTTTCCTCAACCACTTCGGGCTCCAACCGCACCACCTACCCCCCAACGCGATGGTGATGCTCGCATACCACGCCGTGGTGTGCGAGGCGTTCTTGGGTGTGCGCCCCACGGTGCACACCTGGGCGCGCTAGTTCTATTTCCGGAAGCAGAGCGTCCCCAAGCCTGGAAGCACCGAGAGCTCCCGCGCCATGACGAAGACCGGGAGCGCGATGATGCTGCAGCGCAGCTCCACCTACCACCCGCGCATCAAGGGGCTTGATTCGGTGCGCAAGTGGCAGCGGTCTTTCTTCTACGTGAAGAATGTTCCTGATGAAGAAGGAGCGCCAATCGTGGACCGCATCAATCTCCCCAAGTGGACGAACACGGCGCCCACTCAGGAGAATTGGGGGTACAAGCCACCGCTGCAAGGCGACATCTCCCAGATCAACAAGCGCCTCGCCGAGTTGATGGAGCTGGGGCTCAAGAGCGACGATCCTATCGCTTGCTGGAGTTCTCGGCGAGTGCTCCCGCTGCAGCGCCGTACGCATCTCATGTGCTACATGCGAGGCAACAGAGACTGCACCAGGACCACCACATTCGAGTTGAGCAACGCGGAGGTGGCCGTCTGGGCGCGCTCCATCATGAGCTCCGGCCTCGGCGACAACTGGCAATACGGCTTTGTGCCGTATAAACGTGCGAAGCCAATCGAACAGGTTAGCACTTTATGCTTTATCTTTGCATCGCGATACCGAGTAGGTGGCTTTCCAGCTTACCGCGCTTAGTCTTTGCATGCTGCGCCGAGTAGAAACACTTACTAGTATCTCCTAGGCTTTATGTGCTTCGTGTCTGCACGCCATGCCGAGTAGAGCACTTGCTAGTATCCGCTAGGCTTTATGTGCTTTGTGTTTGCACGCCATGTCGAGTAAAGCCCCTTAGCCAAATATGCTTTGTATTTGCATCCCGTACCGGGTAGGATCCCTTGGCCTTCTGCTCAACTAACTCGTATTGTCTGCCTTCCTTTCCAGCACATCGACCGCCAGCTCGATGAAAACGAGGATCACTTTGAGGACAATTGGAGCGAAGACCGAAAGGAAGACGACGAGACTGCCCATGATACCCAGGATACCCTCTGTATCCCTCACGCCGAACATCCGGGTAAGCATCACGTTGATGCGTCCATTCGGGATTGGTCTGAGGACGATGAAGAAGGTGACTGAGCTCGCTTCTGTAGTTGCGGGTAGCGCAATCTAACTTTTCTTTCCGCTTCTCAACCGTCACTTCTCTTCTATTCTGCAGACGACACCGATGCGGATGAGGAGGATGAGGACGTCCTCGACGTCGATCCGGTTGCGGTGGCTGCTCCTAGCACTCGTAAGAGGGCGGGTAGCAGTGCCCAAGAACCAGCTGCCAAGAAAGCCAAGAAGCCTGAGAAGGTGAAGAAGGTTTCCACCCGACGGCCACTCCCTTCCCGCAAAGGGTAAGTAGATTTGATCTAATTTACATCTTGTTATTGCTTCTTGGTGTTCTTCTTCCCCTTCTTCTTTTCTGAACTTCTTTTTCTCTTCAGCGATCCTTTGAACGCTGATGCTGCTGCGGCTCCCGCCGCCTCCAAGAAAAGATCAGCTATTGACCTCGATTCGCTCATTGATCTTGATGAGGACGAGGATGAGCCAGCCGCACGGGATAGGACGCGTGCACCCTCTCCCGTGAAGGAAGACGGAGAAGGCACCAACGCCAAGGACACGGGCGCTGGTGTCCAAGACATGGACCAGGAGCAGCAGGCCCGCGCAGAACCAAATGCGCAGGGTGCTACTAAAGATGAGCCCCCCTCTTCTCCTCCAGCTGCCACAGCTGGGGAGAACACTGAACAAGACGCCGAGTACCAAGACCGTGCCGCCCTTGAGCGGCAGGAAGTGAACCAGGAGCAGCCGGAAGCTGAGGCTGCTGTCCAAGATGACCCCGCGGCCCAGCCGCGGGTAGAAGTAACAGAAGATGTACTGCAAGATCCCACTGCCGAGCAGCGGGTTGAGACGATCGCGGTGGAGCAGAACCCGCAGAGCCAAGCGCAGCCGGATGCTGCGCCGGGTAGCCAGCCTCCTGTGCCGCCTACCCAGCGGGCTGCTCCTCCCACTGCACCAAGCTCTCCGCAGCCCGCGAAGAAGACCAAGACTGCACCGAGCCCTCCAGCCAAACAGATCACCAAGAAGGCAGATGCCGATGGCAAGAAGGCCATCCAATCTGATGCTCCAGTCCGCAAGAACCCATCGCGCAATGCTGCGCTCGATGCTGCCAAGATGCTGCCACCGAAACTACCCGTGAAGCCTGCCGCGAAGACTGGGAAGCTCACCATTGGCGCTTCTGGCAACTCTGCAGGCGCAGCCGCGGGATCAAGCGCTCAAGACTCGCCTAGCTATCTTCCCTACATGGTGCAGATGGGCAAGCAATATGGCATCAATCTGTACAAAACCGAGCAGCGGCTTGCCATTACGAAGGGCAAGCAGGCCACGGCGGTGGACTCCAAGTTGCCGAGTAAGAATAAGGCCCTTTCGATCTACTCGCGCGAGGTCCAAGAGACCGAGGTGGTGTCCGAGGGGCTCGAGCAGATGACCAACCGGGTAGGCTTCATAGAAGCTGAGTGGAATAGCGAGGTCCTTGGCAACAAGACCTGGAATGGCCTGGCCTTGGGCCCGCTGGACCACTGGCGCACTGATTGGAACAAGGCGGACATGGGCTACAATCCCATGACCATCTCGTCCACCACCAGCACGCTGGCCGCGAAGATGTATGTCCACCGCAAAGCTGCCGAGGACCTCGAACAGACCTACGCTGTAAGTGTCGTTTGCTTGTTCCGAGTTGCAACCTTTCTTCTCTTCTGTACTTTTCTTCCCTTCTGTCCTTCATTTTCTCCTTATCCGCTACCCAGTCCCCGAGATTCGGGCCGAGTAGACGGGTACTCAACCGAGTTGCCGTCTTCTCGGGTCAAATCTTCAAAACACTGTCTAACTACTTTTGTTTCTTCTTCACAGAATAGCCTCTTGAAGCGGACAACCCTTTACCGGCGGCTGCTCTGGAATCACTACATCGCCAAGAGGCGCCTTGAGGCCCTGGAAGCAGAACGCAAAACTGATGCTGAGACGGAGCAAGCTGCCGTGGATCGTGCCCTCCAACTGTCGGATCTCGAGAGTAAGCTTCTAGCTATTCGGTTAACGCGTTTTGTGTTTACGCCCGTATTTGCTTTTTGCTCTAACTCCTTCTACTCTGCGGGCAAATTTAAGGCGATGGCAGAGGAGCACAAACATTGCCATGTCTTTGTTGCTTCTGCAGAAAGCAAGATCAAGGAGCTTGAAGGTGAGTTGCCGTCTTCTCAGTTGTTTCTCTCCTTTCTCTTGGCTACTCTGCTTATCGTGTTGTTCCTGTCCGTAGAACAGTACAAGAAGTTCCGTGAAGAGCATCTCGACTGCCTAAAGCCCGCAGAGGTGAAGCAGCAGCTGGAGAGCCAAGCAACCGAGCTCAAGGACAAACATGTCACCGAGTTGGAACCGCTGCAGGTCCAATTGAGGGCTGCCCTTCAGGATGCCATAGACCAGGCCGCCGAGAAGGACAAAATTAAGGCGGCAGCCAATGCCAAGGAGAGGGCCCTCGAGCTGGAAAACAAGGTGCTGAAAAAGAGCAATGTGGACCTCATGAACCAGCTGTCCGAGTTCCGCAAGGTTGAAGAGAAGCACGTTGCTGATGAGGAGGCATGGAAGAGGAAGCTGCAATCGCTACTCTGCGACCTGAACAGTAAGTTCTCGCTTCTCTGCGCCTTCCTGTTTCCTTCTTCTTCTCCGTGGCTTGATTTGTATCTCTTCTCTGCCTCCGTTTCTAATCCTTTCTGATAGCATTTTCAGAAATCTTCCCCGACCTCTGCTCGTCTTGCAAACCTGCCCTGTCTAAGGCACAAGAAATTTGAACTGAGAAGGGACTGCCCATGGACACCAAGGCTTGGATCGAGGATAGTTTCACGAACATGCAGGGACAGATCCAGCGTCTTAGGGGCTTGGGCACCGATTTGGCGTCCACCGCCTTCAAGCTTCATGCTTTGTTCTGGCCCCAAGACCCTGTGCCGAAGACCATCCGCACACTCGCCGAGAAGCTCAACGGTGTCAAAGCCGAGTTGAAGAAATGGCGAGCATCCGGAGCTCGGGCAGGCGCCGACATGCTGCTCCTCTTCATTTGCAGTTGGTATGAAAATCTAAATCTTAATACCATCCTCGAGATGCACCGGGACTCAAAGTGGGAGAAAGATCCCGAGTGCGTGACTCGCCGCCAGGCAGTCGCGTACGAGATCGCCTCCAACGCGGATACCGCAGTCTTCATCGACGGCCTCACCGAGCCTGACACCAAGGCGGAAAGCGAGGGTGAGGATGAAGACGACGACGAGGACACCGAGTCAGAAGACTTGGGCTGCTTTGAGGACACCGGTGCCGAGAAGGGGAAGGGCAAGGCTGCCGCGGGTAGCGACGAGGAAACCGAGAGCCAGGACGCCACCCAGGGTGCGGCTCCCGAGCTGGGCTCATCTGCTGGTGCGGCACTCGGTGACGTGGCGCTAACCCGCACTCAGTCCAATGCTTCTACATCCACTACGGACCCCATCTCGGTGGCCACCGCCACCTCCGATCAAGCTGCTGCCAACCCCGAAGCAGACGCCACCAATGCCAACTTGGAGAACACCGCTACCTCGAACTAGTTACCTCCTGAAACACTCATGCTTTAAAGATTTTATCATATCCCCGGGATGCCGGGTGCATATGTATCAAACAATTTATCTTTCCCGTTGCTACTCAGTTTTATTCCCCTTGGATATTTTATACTTAGTAATTTGAGCAGCTTTGGCTTGATGCCGGGTTGCGTTATCATACGAGTTCCCGAGTTGCATTTTTCATCCACTCTTCCTTTTTATCTCAGCTCTTACCTGCAACTTGTTGCTTTTTTTGGTATTCGAGTCACAAGAGTTCAAAGTTGGAGTTTCAAATACTTAGCCACTTAGAAACAGTCATAGTAACGCTACCCACCACTTAGCCGAAAAAAGTTAACAAAAGACAGCAAAAAAAGCACTCTACTCGGTTGCCACACTTTTCCTTTCCTTTGCAATTTTCATGTGTTCATTGACTCGTTGGCTTGTTCTCTGGCTTGCCATGAAGCCGGGTTGCGGACAGCAGCAGAGTCGCAGAGTGTCCGGTGAGTTTAAACACACTACTTTGTATGCTTTTGAAATTCTGAGTGGTTCAACCGAATAGACAAAGGTAAAGCAGGATAAAAATACTTAGAACAGTTTTGGACGAGGGCAGTCCCCGAGTTCAATTTCAGATTGCAGAGTAGGAGTTTAACTCGGATAAGAGAGTACATACACACTTTTGCTCATGAATGAAAGCGACGAAGTAGAGCTACATTCCAGGGGCGTTTAGATTCCTCCCCAGCTTTATCCGGCCTGTTCTTCTGCGATGGTTGCGCATCTACAAGGTAGTACACGTCATTGTGTAGAGCCTTGCTCACAATGAACGACCCTTCCCACGGAGGGGATAGCTTGTGCATCCCGGCTGTGCGCTGCACGAGCCTAAGGACCATGTCTCCTTCTCGGAAAACCCTTGGGTTCACTTTCCATCTATGATAACTCCTTAAGTTTTGCTGGTAAACAGCTGAACGTGACAAAGTAAGCTCTCTTGCTTCTTCTAGTAGGTCAACGTCATCTTCTCGAGCTTCTCTCGCCTCCGCCTCAGTGTAGAGGGTTACTCGGGGGGAGTCATGCTCTAGTTCGATTGGCAACACGGCCTCAGCCCTGTAAACCAAGAAGAATGGTGTGTAGCCGGCCGGTTAGGGGTAGTCCTTAGACTCCACAACACCGCTGGCAACTCGTCTAACCAACACCCCGGTGTTTTCAGCAGCGGCTCAATCAACCTCGGCTTTATGCCTGCCAGCACCATGCCATTTGATCTTTCCACCTGCCCATTGGAGGCGGGATGCGCGACAGACGCGACATCTAGTCGGATGTGCTTATCTCTGCAAAATCGCACCATGGCGCCCTCAGCAAAATTCGTGCCGTTATCCGTGATGATGCTGTGCGGGTAGCCGTATCTCAGGATCACGTCCTTCAGGAAACTCACAGCAGTGGCTCCATCACATTTCCGAATAGGCTTCACTTCAATCCACTTGGTGAACTTATCAACCATGAACAAGATGTGAGTCATGTTGCCTCTAGCCGGCTTGAAGGGACCAACCATATCCAGACACCAAACAGCAAATGGCCAAGTGATGGGAATAGTTTTCAACTCGGAAGCAGGCATGTGGATCTTACTTGCGAATCTTTGGCAGCCGTTGCACTTCCTCACAATATCTTCAGCTTGCTTCAAGGCAGTGAGCCAGAAGAAGCCATGCCGAAAAGCCTTCTTGACTAGAGCCCGAGAAGAGGCGTGATGTCCGCATTCCCCCGATGTATCTCCACCAGAATTTCTTCTCCTTCTTCCGGTTCCACACAGCGCTGCAGTACGCCAGTAGGACTTCTTTTATGCAGCACTTCTCTGAAGATGGTGTAGCCCTTGGATCTTCTATGAATCTGCCTTGCGGTAACCTCATCATCTGGGAGGGTGCCGTCCTTTAGAAAGGATAATATGGGCATGACCCAACTCGGCGTTTCTCGTGCGAGGAACACTGGTTCGTCCACTTCCATTGGAATGGCCACCATTGTCTCTTTTTCTGAGTTGGGGTTGACTCTCTGCAGCCCCGATCGGTTTGCAAGGACTTCTTCAAGGAACGCGACAGTCCCCGAGCTGAAAGGGGCAGTCCCCGAGTAAGGAGGGGCAGTCCCCAAGTAGGGAGGGGCAGTCCCCGGGTTGCAGGCGCCAGTCCCCGGGTCCTCTTTTGCACCTTCCCAGTCAATCTCCATTGGAACTGCTTCTTCATTAGGGAGAGAAGGAACGAAAATGGACTCCGAGTTGGGGGATGGCTTGATGGATGGCTTTCTCAAATGCTCCAAGGCAATCCCAGCCGGGATGTACTGCCGAGAAGACGCCAACTTGGACAGCTCATCAGCTGCCTCATTCTCTGCTCGGTGGATGTGTTGGAACTCGCAGCCTTCAAAGAATCCCGTAATGGTTTGGACCAGGAAGCGGTATGACGCCATAATGGCATCCAGAGCGTCCCAAGTGCCAGAAACTTGCGGCACAACCAGATCCGAGTCGCCATAGCATATGATGCGCTGCACACCAACTTCCTATGCTACCTTCAAGCCATGTACCACAGCCTCGTACTCTGCAACATTGTTGGATGCCTTGAAGTGGATTTGCAGCACATATTTGAGTTGATCTCGCTTGGGTGACGTAAGCACCACGCCAGCGCCAAGGCCTTCCTTCATTTTGGAGCCGTCAAAGTGCATCTTCCAGTAGTTGGATACCGGAGTAGGAGGCTCATACTGCACCTCAGCCCAATCCACAAGAAATTCCGCCAGGATCTGAGACTTGATGGCTTCTCTTCTCGCATAAGCGGGAGAGTACGCGGCCAGCTCTATTGCCCACTTGGCTACTCTGCCACTTGCTTCCTTGTTGCCCATGATATCCAAGATGGGAGCTAGACTCACCACGGTGATGGGATGTTCTTGGAAATAGTGCTTCAGCTTCTTGGCGCGTAGGTACACGCCGTAAGTCATCTTCTGGTAGTGCGGGTAGTTCTGTTTGGAGCTGGACAGCACCTCACTGAGGTAATACACTGGCCGCTGCACGCTTTTGCCTTCCTCTTCTCGCTCCACCACAATCACCACGCTGACTACCCGGTTGGTAGCGGCAATATATAGCAGCATTGGCTCCTTGGGTAGCGGACTAGCCAAGATGAGAGCGCTACCCAGCATTGCCTTCAGCTCTTTGAATGCCACATCAGCTTGCGGTGTCCAGACGAACTTGTCGCTTTTCTTCATCAACTGATACGGAGGCAGGGCCTTCTCGCCCATTCTGCCCAAGAAACGGCTCAGAGATGCCAAGCAACCAGTGAATTTTTGCACATCCTTCAGGGATCTCGGCAAAGACATGCTCTCAATAGCTTTTATCTTTGAAGGATTGGCCTCAATGCCCCGACTGGATACTAAGAAGCCGTGTAGCTTGCCAGCCGGGACGCCAAAGGTGCATTTACTCGGGTCCAGCTTCATCTTATACTTGCGCAAGTTAGAGAAAGTTTCCTCAAGGTCACTAAGCAGAGTATGTGTTTTATTCGTTTTGATGACAATGTCATCTACGTACACCTGCACATTTTTGCCGAGTTGATCATGCAAGCATTTCTGCATGCATCTCTGATAAGTAGCACCCGCATTCCGCAACCCAAAACACATGGCACGATAGCAATAAGCCCCGTACGGGGTAATGAAGGCAGTCTTTATTTGATCAGCAGGGTTGAGAGCTATCTGGTGAAAACCAGAGTAGGCATCTATGAAAGACAACAGCTCACAACCAGCAGTGGAATCGATCACCTGATCGATGCGGGGTAGCGGAAAAGGATCCTTGGGGTAGGCCTTGTTCAAATCGGTGTAGTCGACGCACATGCGCCATGCAGTAGCGGCCTTGGGGTCCTCCTTCTTCTTCTCAACCATGACCGGGTTGGCTAGCCAATCCGGATGCAACACCTCCATGATGAAATTGCTTATCAGCAGCTTGGTGATCTGATCACCGATGGCCTTCCTTCTCTCATCTCCGAAGCGGCGCATAGCTTGCTTCACTGGTTTGGCGTCAGGACGCACATGTAGCGAGTGCTCAACCAACTCCCTCGGGACACCTGGTAGATCCTCATTGGACCATGCGAACACGTCCGGATTCTCACGGAGGAAGTGGATGAGCTCGCTTTACTATTTCTCCCCCAACCCTGAGCCAATGATGGCAACACGGTCGGGGAACTCAGGGTCGACCTGGATCTTTTTCGTCTCCTGAGATGCCTGGAACGCCGTCCCATGCTGGGAACTCGGCATGCCAGGCGCACCAGCTTGCGCGGACTGCGCCATAGCCACCACCTCGTACATCTTCTTCTTCTCGACAGCAATCACCATAGACTCCGCCAACTGAGAACCAGCAGAGGCACACTCCATAGACTTATTGTAATCACCAGATATGGTGATCACGCCATTGGGACCAGGGATCTTCATCTTCAGATATGCAGTATGAGTAGAGGCCATGAACTTGCTCAGAGCAGGTCTGCCGAGTAGGGCGTGATAGGGGCTCTGGTGATCAACTACCTCGAACTGCAGGCTCTCTGTGCGGCAGTTCTCCCTGATACCGAATAGCACGTCTCTGTCCATACTCGGCCAATCAGATTGCAAGAAACTCCCGGCATAATGCCGTGGAAAGTGGTCTTGCTGGGTAGCAGCATGTTCTCGGCCATTCCGAGCTTCTCAAGTGTGTCTTTGTACACAATGTTGATGCTGCCACTACTAGAGAAATGAGTTTTAACGACGGTATATGTGGTCGTTAATAATTTTTAGCGACCACTTCGGGGTGGTCGTTAGTTGTCGTTATAGGCTCCATCGTTAAAGGTTATAATGACCATATACTTGTGTCCGTCGTTATTGTTTTAACGACAACATAGTGTATCGTCGTTAATTGTGAAGAAACAATGACCACAATTCTTGTATTAGCGACCAGCTTTTTCGTCGCTAAAATACATTCATGTCATTATAGGAGCATCAACAACCATTTAATATTATTAATAATCGTCATTTTTATCCGTTTGATAGTCACTGGTCTTTAACGACCAGTCTTAAGTACTACACAAATACGAATTTAGTCACCCATGAGACTATTTAAGGCCACCTTATGCTAGTTGAACTTTCGATGATTGAGAATCACATGAATTTAGCAACATGAGGACTTGAAGAATCAGTGGTGGCTGTAACCACTTTTTACCAATTTATTACACCTATTATAGAGGTATCCTCACATACAATTTAGATCTAAAAATAAATTTCAGAAATAAAATATAAGGAACTCTACACATAACCATGGAAGTTGTGGATCCAAGAGAAATTCCTATAACTACAAAATATATTTCTTCCGAGAACACCATCATGATTGTTGGTGTTTGATGGCATGTCATCCTTCATCATCCTTCAACCTCGTTGTGAACCTACTTGGTTGGTGGACCAGCAGTCCTAGAAAAATAAGAATGATTTCTAAATGTCAGTACGCACGAATGAACTGACATATAGCAAAAGCTTGTGCAGAAAATTCTTGGAACCTCCTGTTGTCTCCTCAAAGTATCTGCCAACATATATAGTTAACCATATGAGCATACAAAAAGGGTCAGGTGATAAATTTATTATTAAAAAAATGTCATCCTTGGTAGAGAACAACACAGATAGACTTTTTTAGTAATATCCTTGTATTACCTGGAATAGGTGGAAATCCTAAACACAGAACAACATCGTCTTGCTCTGCTTTTTATACCGAGAAGCCGGCTGAAATAGAAGAGTTTATTTAATTGTGGTGCAGAATCATACAGCGAGGAAGGATAAAGGCGTACCAATGTCAAGATTTTCTGCAAGTACCGACAACCTTCAGAGCTTAGCAACCTGACTAGTGACTAGCACCTGGAAGCCTCGTTCATAAGGGCATCTCCAGCCGTCCCCCCAGAGCCCCCCAGGGGGGCTTTTTTCGCGGCGGAAGCGGCGAATAGCGCCGCTTCTTCACCACTCGCCCCCCCCAGAGGCCCAAATAGCGCCGTTTCGGCGCTATTTAGCGCCGCGGCACCCAGGCCAAACCCAGCCCGCTGGGTTCGGCCTGGGGGGGCGAAACTGCGCGACCGCGCGCGCGGGCCAGCTCTGTCAGCGACGCGACGAGAAAGCGCGGGAACAGAACCGCCCCGTGATCGTCTTCTCGGCTGCCGCGCGGTCAAAGGCTGCCGCCGTTTATGGCGTGGCGGCTGTCCAGTGCATGCGCCCCGCCCAAAGGCTGCCGGCGTAATGGCGTGGCGGGCGGCAGCGAGGGGACGCGCGCACGCAGTAAATTCCCGGCCGCTCGCCGCGCTATAACCCCCCCCCCCCCCCCCGCCGCGTGCCGCGCCCCACCATTCTTCCACCGGCGAGCTCCTCCCCTCTTCTTCGTCTCGACGCTCTCCTCCCCTCTTCTCTCCACGAAAAATGTCCGGCTACAAGGACGGGGCTGCGGCCAACGGGTTCCCGCGCCATAACCCGGCGCTCTACCGCGCGGGCTACCCATGCCCGCCGGACATGCGCCTCCCTAGCTCCGCCGCGGGGGCGAGCCGCTGGGCGCTCAGCACCGGCGGTGTCCCCGTGCCTCCCCTCCCTAGTTCTGACCCCGAGTTCCGGCGCGCCATCCGCGAGATGCGCGACGGCATGCAGCACCCCGCGAACTACCCGCTGGCCGGCGTGGACGTGTTCTGGTGGGGGCAGCTCACGGCACGCCGCGATCGGGAGCTCGACTCCGAGAACGACAACAGGCCGGTCGACGGGCGCTTCAACGCCAACGGGCGGCGCCGCTGGTGGAGCGCCCCCAACAGGACCTTGGAGGAGGTCCTCGACCACATCCACGACGGCAACCAGCCGCGCCTGGAGATGCCGCCGCTGCAGGCCCAGCCGTGGGTGGCACGGCGGACCGGCGCCTCTTCCTTGTCCGCGACGTCCAGCTCCTCCGCCGGGCAGTCCATGTCCACCTCCCCCCCTTTCTGAACGCCGGCGCGCCCGCCCGCAGGCGCAGCGGCGGCGCGCTCCGCCTCGGCGAGCCACGCTTCGAACGCGTGGTTCGCCCGAAGACGGAGGACGGCGGCGACGACGACGAAGCCGAGTGGCCCGACCAGAAGGTCGTGGAGCAGCTGTCGCTGGACACGCTGCAGCCACTCGACGACGACACCGCCACTCGGTGGAGCCTGCGGGACACCACCGAGGCGGAGCTCGAACTCCAGCGCCGCCTGCTGGCGGAAGCCGAGCAGCGCAAGGCGGCGCGCGAACGTGAGGCCGCCGCCAACGCGGCCCGCCTCCGCGTCCCTCCCCCGCCGCCGCAGAAGGAGAACGAGTACATCATCCTCGACCCGGACTCCGACGAGGAGGGCGTGATCCAGCAAGCCCTCGAGGCGAGCAGGTGGGGTTGCGGCGGCGGCGACGAGGGACAGGGGCCGAGCAAGCGCCCCGGCGACGGCCCCGGCGACGACGACGACGACGACGGCGGCGATTACAGCCAGGCTATCGCCGCCAGCCTCGGCCTAAAGTAGTTTAGTTTAATTTCTAGTTTAAATTTTTCGTTCTAGTTTAAATTCGCGCCGAATATGTACGCACTTTGCAAATTTCAATAAAAATCGCCTAGTTTGCAATTGCGTTTGTTTTGGGCCGAATCTTGGGCTCGGGACGCGACTGGGAAACCTACCCCCCAGGTTCCAGAATAGCGCCGTTTAGCGCCGCGGCGGCCCCAAAACGGCGGCGTTTTGGGCCCTGGGGGGGCGCAACGACTGGAGATGCCCTAAGAACGTGGTTGCAGGCTAGCAGCAGCAAACCCGTCCACCGGCAGATCGTGGTAGCGGCAGCGAATCACGTCCACAACAAGATCGTGGGAGCACGAATGAGACTAGGAGCCCCGAGCCCCCGACGATAAACGGAACCAGGGGCTGTGGTGGCGACCCAGTGCGATGGCTGTGACATCCCGCTGACCGTCCGGGAATATAGCACCAACTGGATCGGCAGCTTCTCCGGTGGACATAAATCGCTGCACCGCTCGCGTGGTCCACGCCACGGCCACTGCTCCGAATCCGGCACCATCGTGTGGAGCGATCTCACCCTGGGCTCTACACCATCCAATCGCTTCTGTCCCAGCCCGATAACCCCACTACCACCATTACTTTCGATCAACTACAAATCTCCCATCTCATCTACGGAGATTACAGAAAAAGGAAGAAGTGTTATTGTGTCAAGATAGAATAGAGATGGGCGCCGCCATCGTTCTCGTGGATGTACGTGGGTTTCGGAACCGTACGAAACCTAGACCCAAGATTGATATTTATCCTTGTTTCAATAGATAAGGACTCGGTAATTAGTCCCCAAATTAAGGAAACTAATAATTAACGACCACAATGAAGGGTAATTTAACGACGGGCAGTTTGCTGGTCGTCAGGGAGAGTCTCGCGGGCCGAAGTTTAATGCGGGACTGCCTCTTTCTACTAGTAACGACAAACTAATGTTTGAGGCTCGACGTTAAAAGGCAAGTTTCTAGTAGTGTGCTGCCGTTGTCGATCAGTACCTTGCTGAACTTCACGTTCTTCTGAGGGCCCAAGAAGGTGGGATCCAGCACCAAGGCGTAGCTACCCGGGTTGGGCATCACCTTAGGATGATCCGCTCTGGACCACGTGATCTCTTGGTTGCACCAGTGCATGTAGTGAGGAACAGCGGGGATCACAGCATTGACCTCCATGGCGCGCCTGTGCTGAGACTGCTTGTCGAAGTGCTCAGAGGTGAAGATCATGTAGCTCTCGTGATGCTCTTGATACCGGTTGCGGTCTCCACCACCATTGTTGCCGTTGTTGTTGTTACCTTGGTTGTTGTTGTTGTTGTTGTTGTTGTTTCCTCTGTTGTTGTTGCGGGTGTAGTAGTAGTAGTTCTTGTTGTTGTTGTTGTTGTTGTTGTTGCGGTAGCCATCGTTGTTGAAGTATCGGTTGGATCCTATAGCCATCTGGTTCACATTCTCTCTTCTCGGGAAAGCTGTAGGCCGAGCAGCGGGTGCACGAGCAGGCTGCACAGCAGCATTCGCAGCTGGCAGAGGAGGTGGAGGAGGCAGGCCCTCATTCTTGATCTCTTCCCACCAACTGCACTGCCGAGTAGTGTGGTTGGCGGGTCTAGCGGGATGCCGAGTGTGGAAGCTGCATGGGCCATCCTTCATGTCCTTGAAGACAAAGTTCGGTGCCGGACCCGAGTTGCCGCTACCCTGCTGGGAAGCACTGTATGGATTCTTGTTGCCTTGGCCTTGATTTTGGTTCTGCCCGTACTGGGCTCCAGCAGTTTTTGGCCTCTGGCTACTCACAGCTCCGGTAGCCACAGCATTCACCTCCTCTGGATCGTACCGGGTATCAATCCGGTCACCTCTGCGCTTGTTGCGGAACTCATTGCGCTTGCTGTTGTTGTTGTTGTTGTTGTTGTTGTAGTTCCTTCTCGGTTCAGCAGCATCAAGGAGAGGCTGAGTTGGGTCACCGAGTGCGTACTGATCCGCAATCCGGATGGTCTCAGCGAGAGTACTCGGCATCTCTCTCTGCAGCCTTTGCCACAACATGCTGCCATGCCTGCAGCCCTGCGCGAACCAAGTGATGGCCTGGGCTTCATTCACACCTTCACAAGTGTTCCTCAGAGTACTCCACCGAGTAAGATACTCTCGGTCCGTCTCCTCTTCCCGCTGCCTGCAAGCGGATAGCTGCTGCGGCCTATTCGGCCTCCGGTAGGTGCTGGTGAAGTTGCTGACAAAAGCCTCCGTGAAGTCAAGCCAGCAGTTGATGCTGTGCTTGGGCAGGTTGTTGAGCCAGGTTCTTGCTGGTCCTTCTAGCATTTGCGGGATGGACCGCACGGCCCATCTCCGGTTGCCGCCTGCAATGTGCACGGCTGTGACATAGTCATTGAGTCAGTCTTCTGGCTTGGTGCTGCCATCATAGCACTTGGTCCCTCTAGCGAGCTGGAACTACTTCACCGATGGCTCTGTCATGATGCGTGGGCCAAAGCATTCTGGGCCAGGCGGCCCCTTGCTCTCGAGCTGCGCGGATAGGCCGATCCGGTCCAGCTTGTGCCTGGCATCACTGGGCTCCAGCACACGCTCACCCACGCGATCCAGGATATCATAGCCAGCCAAACCCATAGCCGAGTAGCCATCATCATATCTGTCCACCTGCACGACTGCAGGTTGCTCCACCGGGTTGGCGGCTGGTGCGACTGCACGCGGCTGCTGCCTCTGCGGAGTAGGCTGAGCAACCTGATGCCGAGAAGGGCCTGGGCGATCTCCATCTCGCGCCTCGCTGTGAGCTTTATGGGCTTGATAGCCTGCTCCTGCAGTGTTGTGTTTTTGACCGGACTGTCGCGGCACAGCGTGCTGTTTCACGGCGACAGCCGGGTCGTACACCTGCATCTGCCTGTCTCTGCCAGAGTGCCCACTCCGGTCCCTCTCACGGCTGGGATGCGGTGATGAGGCCTGAACGTTAGATCTGGCCGCATGCGAATGCACCACCTGAGAAGCTCCAGCACCCGGGTTGGCTTTCCGGAACTCCTCGTTCTGCCTAGCAGCCTCTAGCACTAGCTCATTGAGCCTCTCCTGCTGCCTAACGCGCGCGTCGCCAGCAAGATGCGGCAACTCAGCAGCTACAGCCTCAGCAGCTCTAAGGGTTTTGGCAGGGGTGCTGTATTTGGGTCTGGTGGTGGCGGTGTTTTGGCTAGCAGCTTGGCCAGCAGTTTCTCCAACTGCTGCCATTTCGGTGCCTAGGATGCGGCGCGTAGCGCCTGCCTTGGAAGGCCTCCTCACTACAGGCGTAAAGCCATGAGCTCTGTTGTACTCGTTCTGGTCCAGTTTAAGCTCAAGCCTAAACTTTTCCAGCTCCGCCTGCTCGGCGAGCAGCTCCTGGCGCTGCCGGTCGAGCTGCGCCCTCATGGTCATGAGCTCGAGCTCGGTGGGAGGCGGCATGCCTATCGCACGGCGGATGCCGGTATCGTCGATGTCGTGGAAGGAGGGATGCAGGCCGGGATGTTGTGAGGCGCGTCGTAGGGCTTGTGCGTCCTCCCGCCAGCACTCGCGCCATCAAGATCCTCGATGACTCCCACGGCAGCAGCCACGCCCTTCCCGGCATCAGCAGCAGGACCGGTCATCGTCACCTCCACGCGGTCCGCAGAACAGCCAGTTGGCTTTCCGCGGGCAGCGATGACAGCAGGGGATCTTCCGCGACATGCACCTGCTCGGGGTACTCGCGGTCGATGACGGTGGCGACGTAGACGAGGTGCGAGCCGAAGGAGAGCACCGTGCCACCCTCTGGCATGGCCCTGCCGCCGAAATCACCGGCGTTGTCGATGACGAAGTCGAAGGAGCCGAATCTGTGGACAAGGCCACAGACCACGCGTTCCCCAGTAGCAGAAATGGATCCCGTCCGAACGTGAACTCCAGCCAGCGCCGCTGGTTGCCCCACGGTGGGCGCCAACTGTCGTGGTGGTGTCACGACAGATGCCGTAGGATGGCTAAAGATGTGGGGACGATGGACGCTGGAGGTGCTCGGGGTGGGATCACGCAGCGAGTAGCCGCGGGTGGGATGAACCAATCACTGCAGACAACAAGATTTACCCAGGTTCAGGGCCCTCGTGTGGAGGTAAAACCCCTACTCCTGCCTTTCTCTCTTTATATTTGTGTCTCACCGAGTAGCCACAGTACAGTTTGGCCTACAGCCGGGTAGCCACCCTTCTCTCTAAGCAACGAGTAAGCTAGGTGTTCTCTCTAAAGACGCGACCCTCACACAGGAGGAGGCAGGGCACCTTATATACTGGTGCCCAGCCGGATACAACCAAAGGGGGAAAAAATACAAACAGATGTCGACATAGTGTGCACACTGCACACTTCCAGCTTCCCGCTGACACCTTTGGCTTCCTGGTTTGTCTGGTGTGGAAAGTCGTTGTGCAAAACCAAGAAGTTGATCTGTTATCACTGCCACCATCACAGGGTAGGCCCCCCTAACCTGCGACGCCCTGCTGACACCCTGGCGCGGATAAGCACGCGCTCTGCAAATGAACAGTGCTCCAGTACGGATCCAGGATACGCGGGATCCTGTGTCAGAACGGCTCCTTTGACTTCTGGACCGAGTAGGAAACCGCCATTTCTACTCGGACCACTTCCTCTACTCGGAGGAGAATAACTTCCTTGATTCTTTCTCCTGGCCATCAGTGCGTACGGCCGAATAGCAGTCGACCGGGTAGCGAGTACCGGGTAGCCAGCTACTCTGCCAAACGTCTCTTCTGATCTTTCCCTTAGCACTTGCCCTTACCCTACTCGGGGGTAACCCCCCAACAGTTCCCATAGCATCTTCTAATTTACCAATCCTAAGATTTTGATTTTCATGAGTGTTGCTAGCCTCTAAAGCAATGATTCTTTTATCAATGGTAGTTATCTTTGCTATTAAGGTTACAGTGGTGGTGAGGCGGTGTCACACATCTAAGAAATTACGGGACAAATGCCACTCTACTTCCGTACTCAACAAATTACACGGCTTGCCACGTTAATCTCTCTCTCCCCACGTTATCTCTCTCCTCCAACCATCTCTCCTAAAATCATGCTTGACACATTATCTCTCTCATCCCATACGATCTCTCTTAAAAACATGCACAACTCCACTTAAGATAAAACAAACACCCACTTTAGTCTCAACAACTATTTGAAAACATTGTGGCTCGCGGTGGCGGTCGTTGGTACGTTCGAAGGGGTTTCTTTGATCACTAATATTCATGGGCCATCACACAAGGAATTACCCCAAAAAATAAAAATAAAGCACGATAACCATTGACAGTGTAGGACACAGATTGGTCCAGCCGTCCAGGAGCATGCCACGAAAAAGAACTAGCGATTTCAACCTGGGGTCAATACTGGGTACACGAGCGGATCAGGGGGAAGGAAAAAGAAAAAAGATGTCAACCAGCGATGGTAGCGTTGCTACAACCATATAAAAGAAAAGTTAGCTTGACCTCTGCGGGAACAAATCAGGCGCGAGAAAAATAAATCAACCGTGTCAATATAAAAGAAGTTAACTAATGATCCATCTTCAGGTTCCGAGTCTCTTGCAATGCACCAAAAAAAATAGCTATCCCAAGTCCCAATCAATGTTTGGTCTTTATTTTTTTTGACGATACAGATCGGTCTGTTACTACACGTGGAAAAAATTAGCATGCACAATATGCCTAATCAACAAGCCTCTATGTCGTGGTGGTGTCACGGCAGATGCCATAGGATGGCTAAAGTTGTGGGGACGATGGACGCTGGAGGCGCTCGGGGAGGGATCACGCAGCGTGTAGCCGCGTGAGTATGAAGCTAGAACTGCAAACAACAAGATCTACCCAGGTTCAGGGCCCTCGTGTGGAGGTAAAACCCCTACTCCTGCCTTTCTCTCTTTATATTGGTGTGTCTCCGAGTAGCCACGGTACAGGTGTTGCTTACAACCGAGTAGCCACTCCTCTCTCTACGCTATTGTAGTCCTTAGGCGTGTTCTCTAGGTCAAGAATGTGAACCGATTCTGGGATCCCTCGCGCAGGAGGGAGCAGAGCACCTTATATACTGGTGCCCAGCCGGATACAGCCAAGATGTCGACATTGTGTGCACACTGTGCACTTCCAGCTTCTCGCTGACAACTTTGGCTTCCTAGTTTGTCCGGTGTGGAAAGTCGTTCCGCAGAACCGAGGAACTGATCTGTTATCACTGACACTGTCACGGGATAGGCCCCCCTAACCTGCGACGCCCTGCTGACACCCTAGCGCGGATAAGCACGCGCTCTGCAGATGAACAGTGCTGCAGTACGGACCCAGGATACGCGGGATCCTGTGTCAGAACGGCTCCTTTGACTTCTGGCCCGAGTAGGAGACCGCCCTCTCTACTCGGTCCACTTCCTCTACTCGGAGGAGAGTAACTTCCTTGATTCTTCCTTCTGGACATCAGTATGTACGGCCGAATAGCGGACGACCGGGTAGCGAGTACCGGGTAGCCGCTACTCTGCCAAACGTCTCTTCTGATTCTGCCCTTAGCACTTGCCTTTACCCTACTCGGGGGTAACCCCCCGACATTAGTCCCCGAAGCTGGTAGAGTCCTGTGAACTTGTTCACTAGGCTCTGCCAGCTTAAAAACCAACCTTGTCTTTGAACTTTAAGATGCTGAGTAGAACCTCCGAGTAGCCCTTAATCCTGTCTCGAGCTTCCTCTTTTCCGAATAGAACCACCTCTCTTCTCTGTCGCCGAGTAAAAAGACTTAGCGAGATTTCCAATCAGAATCTCTGCGTGGCAGAGCAAAATCTGGCTTTTCGTACTGCAACTGGGCACGTGTCACGCTACCACACCCCCGACGCCTCGGTGCCCGGGATCTGACAGGCCACGCGCCCAGTTTTCACGGCCTGAGCCCACTAGCCCGTTAGGTCCCATCAAGTGCAGTAATTACCCACGATCGCGTCGTGGGATCGAATGCGGCCGTTACGCGCGCCGACTGCGCCGTGTGCGTTTCTAACCGGCCCACACACCCCACGCCGCACGATCTCCGTGCGTAACTGATCCCACTATCTCCGACTGTAACGGCAACCCGAGGGGAAATATAAATACCCCCTCGGTAACTCCTTCTTCCCCCTCCTGCCTTCATTCTCCCTTTGCCCCTTCGTTTCTCCGCCGCCACCGAGCTCTTCGCCGCCATGCATCTCACAGCGCCAAAAGGCCAGTTCTTTCCGCCAAATTCCACCAAATCACCATCAAATTTCCTCTCCTGCTCGATGGCTCGCGACGACGACGCCCGCGCCGGGTGGGCTGGATCTAACGTCACGGCAGACGAGTGCCGGTGGTTGGTGAACACCCGGCGAGTTCCTCCCGGCGTCCGCTGCCGGCATCCCGATGGCGAGCTCGTCCCCACTCCGGAGGCGGACGAGCACGTGGTGTTCCTCGCGCACTTCGCGCGGGGATTCGGGCTGCCCGTGTCAGACTTCTTCCGCGCCTTCCTCAACCACTTCGGAATCCAACCGCATCACCTACCGTCGAAGGCAATGGTGATGCTCGCATACCACGCTGTGGTGTGCGAGGCGTTCCTGGGCGTGCGCCCCACGCCGATGACCTGGGCGCGCTACTTCTTCTTCAGGGAGCAGAGCAAGGCCAAGCCGGGTAGCACAGATAGCGGCCGCGGCATGACCGAGACCGGCAGCGCCATGATGGTGCAGCGCAGCGGAACCAGCCATCCGCGCATCAAGGGCCTCGACTCCGTGCGCAAATGGCAGAGAACCTTCTTCTACGTGAAGAACATCTCTGTCAAAGAAGGCGAGCCCCCGGTGGACCAATTCGCCTCCTACCGGGCAGAATTGGGGGTTCAAGCCCCCGCTAGAAGGTGACATCAAGCAGATCAACACGCGCCTCGCCCAGCTGAAGGAGAAGGGGCTCAAGGACGACGACCCCATTGCCTGCTGGATTTCCAGGCGAGTGCTCCCGCTGCAGCGCCGCGCACACCTCATGTGCTACATGGGCGGCAACAGAGATTGCACCCGAACGACCACGTTCGAGCTCAGCAATGCGGATGTGTCCGTCTAGGCGCGCTCCATCATGAGCACCGGCCTCAACGACCACTGGCAGTATGGCTTTGTGCCGTACAGCCGCACGAAGCCAATCAAGCGGGTTAGTACTTCTCATCTTGTTTCCTGCCTATTGATTCCGAGTAGATAGCCTTCTTAGCTTGGTATGCTTAGTATCCGCACTCTGTGCCGAGTAGGGCACTTAGCCGTATCTCTTTAGGCTTCATGTGCTTTATGTTTGCACTACATGCCGAGTAGAACACTTGCTACTATCTGTTAGGCTTCCTGTGCTTTGTGTTTGCACGCCTCGTTGAGTAGGACGCTTACTTTATTATGCTTTGTGCTTACATCCCGTCCAGGGTAGAACCCCTTACGCTGCTCAACTGATTTGTGTTGCTTGCTTATATCTCCAGCGCCTTGCTCGCCAGCTCGCTGAGAGCGAGGAGCGCTTCGAGGCCAACTGGCACGAAGATCGAAAGGAGGACGACGAGGTCTCCTACGACACCGCGGACACCCTCTGCATCCCCCATGCCGTCCAGCCGGGTAAGCATCATGTCGATGCGTCCATTCGGGACTGGTCCGAAGACGACGACGAAGGTGACCGAGTTCACCGTTTTGGTCGCGAGTAGCGCAACTTAGTTTCTTTCTGTTTCTCAATTGTTTTCTTCTCCTCAACTCTACAGATGATATTGATGCTGAGGAAGAGGACGAGGACGCCCTCGAGGTCGATCCGCTCGCGGTTGCTGCTCCCGCCACTCGGAAGAGGGCGGGCAGCGGTGCCCAGGAGCCCACTGCCAAGAAGGCCAAGAAGGGCGAGAAGAAGACCAAGAAGGTCTCTGGGAGACGGCCACCCCCTTCACGTGCAGGGTGAGTGATTTTCTTCCAAGTTGTAATCTGTTGTGGCTGCTTTTCCTGAATCCCTTATTCCACCGCTGCTTCTCGGTTTCTTCTTTCTCTCTTTCTTTCCTGAACTCCTTTTTCTCTTCAGCGCCCCCTTGGACGCTGATGCCGCTGCCGCTCCCTCCAAATCCAAGAAACGATCCGCCATTGACCTCGATGAGCTCATCGACCTTTCTGATGAGGACGAGACCGCGGCGCGGGACGGGGCGCGTGCGCCCTCTCCCGTGAAGGGTGAAGACAAAGACGACACCAACGTCCAGGGCATGGACAATGGTGCCCAGGACGCCGAGCAGGAGCAGCAGGCATGCGCGGAACAACAAGCGCAGGATGCTGCTCACGACGAGAGACCCCCTTCTCCCTAGCTGCCACAGCTGGGGAGAACACAGAAACAGCCACCGAGCATCAAGATCGTGCCGCCCTTGAGCGGCAGGAAGAGAGCCAGGAGCAGCAAGACACTGATGTTGTTGCCCGAGATGACCCCGCGGCCCAGCCGCGGGTAGACGAACAAGAAGACGTACAACCAGATCCCGCTGCCGAGCAGCGGGTTAAGACCACTGCAGTGGATGAGAACCTGCAAGGCCACGCGCAGCCGGACGCGACGCCGGGTAGCCAGCCCTCTGCGGCGCCTACCCAACAGGCTGCTCCTCCTACTGCGCCAAGCTCCCCGCCCGTGAAGAAGACCCAGACCACAGCCAGCCCTCCAGCCAAGCAGACCACAAAGAAAACTGCTTCCGATGCTGCTGGTAAGAAAGATGCAGCCGAGAAGAAGGCTGCTGAGAAGAAAGCTGTCGAGAAGCCAACTGCCAAGAAGAAGGCCGCTGAGAAGCAAGCTGCCCAGCCAGACGCTCCCGTCCGCAGGAATCCCTCGCGTGGCGCTGCTCAAGATTCTGCCGTGATGTCGCCACCTGAACCAACTGCGAAGCCTGCCGCGAAGAGTAGGCAGCTCACCATTAGTGCTTCCGGCAGTGCTGCAGGCACAGCCGCGGGATCAAGCGTTCAAGACCCGCCTGTCTACCCGCCTTACATGCTGCAGATGAGCAAACAGTATAGCATCGGTCTGAACAAGACCGAGAAACGGCTCGCTCTTACGAAAGGCAAACAGGCCCAGGCTGTGAATTCCAAGCTGCCGGCCAAGGACAAGGCCCATTCGATCTTCTCGCGCGAGATCCAGGAGACAGAGGTGGTGTCCCAGAGGCTCGAGCAGATAATCGACCGGGTAGGCTTTACTGACGCTGAGTGGAATAGCGCGTTCCTTGGCAACGAGTCCTGGAATGGTCTGGCCTTGGGCAAGCTGGACCACTGGCGCACCGACTGGAACAAGGCGGACATGGGCTACAATCCCATGACCATCTCGTCCGCCACCAGCACGCTTGCCGCGAAGCTGTTCGTCCACCGCAAGGCTGCAGAGGATCTCGAGCAAACCTATGCGGTAAGTTTTGCTTTGCCTGTTCCGAGTTGTGCTTTTCTTCTCTTCTATTCTTCTTCTGTTTCTATCCATCACCCAGTCCCCGAGATTCGGGCCGAGTAGACGGGTACTCAACCGAGTTGCCGTCTTCTCGGGTCAAATCTTCAAAACATTGTCCAACTCCTTTTCTTTCTGCTTCTCAGAATAGCCTTTTGAAGAGAACAACCCTCTACCGGCATCTGCTCTTGAATCACAGCATTGCAAAAAGGCGCCTTGAAGCCCTAGAAGCAGAACGCAAAAGTGATGCCGTGACCGAGAAGGAGGCCCTAGCTCGTACCCTTCAACTTTCCGAGCTCGAGAGTAACCTTCTAGCTATTCGGTTCATGCGTTTTGTGATTACGCCCGCTTTTGCTTTCTGCTCTAACTCCTTGTACTCTGTAGGCAAGATCGCGGCGCTGACAGATGAGCACAAGCACTGTCACGTCTTTGTTGAAAATGCCGAGACCACCATTAAGAAGTTGGAAGGTAAATTGCCGTCTTCTCGGCTTGTTCTCCTTCTTCTTCTCTGCTATTTGCTGACCATGCCCTTCTCCTCCGCAGAAGATTACAAGAAATTTCGTGAAGAGCATCTTGACTGCGTGAAACCCGCCGAGTTGCAGCAGCAACTGGAAAGCCAAGTCGTGGAGCTCAAGAGCCAACACACCACCGAGCTGGAGCCGCTGCAGGTCCAGTTAAGGGCTGCCCTTCAGGACGTCATAGACATGACCGCCGAGAAGGACAAGTTGGAGGCAGCCGCCAAGGCTAAGCAGAGGGCCCTTGAGATGGAGTGCGAGACGCTCAAGAAAAGCAACTCGGATCTCATGCTCCAATTGGCCCAGTTCCGGAGGGTTGAAGAGCGGCATGCTGCTGATGAGGAGTCATGGAAACGGAAGCTGCAATCGCTACTCTGCGATCTGAACAGTAAGTTCTCGCATCTTAGTGCCTCCCTGTTTCCTTCCTCTTCTCTGTTGACCGATTTGCATCTCTTTGCTGCTTTCTTTTCTAATCTTTTTTGATAGCATTTTCAGAAATCTTCCCCGACCTCTGCTCAGCTTGCAAACCTGCCCTGTCAAAAGCCCAAGATGTTCGAGTAGAGAAGGGGCTGCCCATGGATACCAAGGCCTCGATTGAGGACAGCTTTACGAACATGCAGGGTCAGCTTCAGCGCCTTAAGGGCTTGGGCACGGACTTAACGTCTGTTGCCTTCAAACTTCATGCATTGTTCTGGCCCCAAGATCCCTTGCCCTCAACTATCCGCGCGCTTGCCGAGAAGCTGAATGGCTTTAAAGCCGAGCTGAAGAAGTGGCGAGCATCCGGAGCTCGGGCAGGCGCTGACATGCTGCTCCTCTTCATCTGTAGCTGGTACGAGAACCTCAATCTCAATACTATCCTCTAGATGCGCCGGGATTCAAAGTGGGAGAAGGATCCCGCGTGCGTGGCTCGCCGCCAGGCAGTCGCGTGGGAGATCGCCTCCTAAGAGGATGCCGCGCGCTTCATCGAAGGCCTCACCGAGCCCGACACGGATGTGGAAGGCGAGGGTGAAGACGAGGATGAAGACGATGACGAGGAGGCCACTGGGTCAGACGGGCTGAGCTTCTTCGAGAGCCCTGGCGCGGATGACAAGTCCGGGAAGGGGAAAGGCGCGGTCGTCGCGGATAGCGATGAGGAAGCCGAAAGCGAGAAGATGACCATCGACACCGCGGCACTTTAGTTCGGCACTTCATCAGGCGCGGCCCTTGACGACACGGCGCTACTCCGCGCCCAATCTGCTGCCTCCACTTCGGCGACGGACCTCATCTCGGTGGCCACAGCCACTTCTGATCAGGCTGCAACCAACCCAGAAGCGGATGCCGAGAAGACCGATGTCGCCAACCCGGAAGCTGACGCTGCCAAGGCCAACTCCGAAGCTGATGCCGCCAAGGCCAACATCGAAGATGCTGCTACCTCCACCTGATTATGTCCTGCAACACTTATGCTCCAGATTTTTATCAAATCCCCGGAATGCCGGGTGCAGATGTACTGAACAATTATCCTTTGCATTGCTACTCAGCTTTTATTTCAGTTGAAGTTTTTATACTTAGTAACTTGAGCAGCTTTGGCTTGATGCCGGGTTGCGTTATCATGAGAGTCCCCGAGTTGCATTTTTGATCCACCCTTCCTTTTTATCTCAGCTCTTACCTGCAACTTGTTGCTTTTTTGGTATTCGAGTCACAAGAGTTCAAAGTTGGAGTTTCAAATACTTAGCCACTAGGAAACAGTCATAGTAACGCTACCCACCACATAGCCGAAAAAATTAACAACAGACAGTAAAAAACACTCTATTTGGTTGCCACACGCGTCCTTCCCTTTGCAATTTTTCATGTGTTTATTGACTCTTTGACTTGTTCTCTGGCTTGCCATGAAGCCGGTCTGCGGACAGCAGCAAAGTCGCAGAGTGTCCTGTGAGTATAAACACACTACTTTGTATGCTTTTGAAATTCTAAGCGTAGCAACCGAGTAGACAAAGATAGAACATAATAGAAACACTTAGAGCAAATTTGGACGAGGGCAGTCCCCGAGTTCAATTTCAGATTGCAGAGTAGGAGTTTAACTCGGATAAAAGAATACATACACACTTTTGCTCATGAATGAAAGCGACGAAGTAGAGCTACATTCTAGGGACGTTTGGATTCCTCCCCAGCTTTATCCGGCCTGTTCTTCTGTGATGGTTGTGCGTCTACAAGGTAGTACGCATCATTGTGCAGAGCCTTGCTCACAATGAACGGCCCTTCCCACGGAGGGGATAGCTTGTGCATCCCGGCTGTGCGCTGCACAAGCCTAAGGACCATGTCTCCTTCTCGGAAAACCCTTGGGTTCACCTTTCGGCTGTGATAACGCCTCAGGTTTTGCTGGTAAACAGCTGAACGTGACAGAGTGAGCTCTCTTGCTTCTTCTAGCAGGTCAACGTCGTCTTCTCGAGCTTCTCTCGCCTCCGCCTCAGTGTAGAGGGTTACTCGGAGGGAGTCATGCTCTAAGTAGATTGGCAACACGGCCTCAGCCCCGTAAACCAAGAAGAATGGTGTGTAGCCGGTTGACCGGTTAGGGGTAGTCCTTAGACTCCACAGCACCGCTGGCAACTCGTCTAGCCAACACCCTGGTGTTTTCAGCAGCGGCTCAATCAGCCTTGGCTTTATGCCTGCAAGCACCATGCCATTTGCTCTTTCCACCTGCCCATTGGATGCGAGATGCGCGACAGACGCGACATCTAGTCGGATGTGCTTATCTCTGTAGAATCTCACCATGGCTCCCTCAGCAAAGTTAGTGCCGTTATCTGTGATGATGCTGTGCGGGTAGCCGTATCTCAGGATCACATCCTTCAGGAAACTCACAGCAGTAGCTCCATCACACTTCCGAATAGGCTTCAATTCAATCCACTTGGTGAATTTATCAACCATGACCAAAATGTGTGTCATGTTGCCTCTAGCCGGTTTGAAAGGACCAACCATATCCAGACACCAAACAGCGAATGGCCAAGTGATGGGAATTGTTTTCAACTCGGAAGCAGGCATGTGGATCTTACTTGCGAATCTCTGGCAGCCGTTGCACTTTCTCACGATATCTTCAGCTTGCTTCAAAGCAGTGAGCCAGAAGAAGCCATGCCGAAAAGCCTTCTTGACTAGAGCCCGAGAAGAGGCGTGATGCCCGCATTCCCCTTGGTGTATTTCCACCAGAATCTCTTCTCCTTCTTCCGGTTCCACACAACGTTGCAACACGCCAGTGGCACTTCTTTTATGCAGCACTTCTCTGAAGATGGTGTATCCCTTGGATCTTCTCTGAATCTGCCTTGCGGTAACCTCATCGTCCGGTAGGATGCCGTCCTTTATAAAGGATAATATGGGCATGGCCCAACTCAGCGTCTCCCGTGCGGGAAACACTAGTTCGTCCACTTCCATTGGGACAGCCACTGCTGCGTCTTTTTCTGGGTTGGGGTTGACTCTCTGCAGCCCCGAACGGTTTGCAAGGACTTCTTCAAGGAATGCGACAGTCCCCGAGCTGAGAGGGGCAGTCCCCGAGTAAGGAGGAGCAGTCCCCGAGTAGAGAGGGGCAGTCCCCGAGTTGCAGGTGCCAGTCCCTGGGATGGAGACTGCAGTCCCCGGGTCTCCTTTTGCACCTTCCCAGTCAATCTCCATTGGAACCGCTTCTTCATCAGGCAGGGAAGGAACGAAAATGGACTCCGAGTTGGGGGATGGCTTGACGGATGGCTTTCTCAAATGCTCCAAGGCAATCCCAGCAGGGATGTACTGCCGAGAAAACCCCAACTTGGACAGCTCATCAGCTGCTTCATTCTCTGCTCGGTGGATGTGTTGGAAATCGCAACCTTCAAAGAATCCTGTCATGGTTTGGACCAGGAAGCGGTATGACGCCATGTTGGCATCCAGAGCATCCCAAGTGCCAGAAACTTGCTGCACAACCAGATCCGAGTCTCCATAGCATATGATGCGCTGCACACCAACTTCCTTTGCTACCTTCAAACCGTGTACCACGGCCTCGTACTCTGCAACATTGTTGGATGCCTTGAAGTGAATTTGCAGCACATACTTGAGTTGATCTCGCTTGGGTGACGTAAGCACCACGCCAGCACCAAGGCCCTCCTTCATCTTGGAGCCATCAAAATGCATTTTCCAGTAGTTGGATACCGGAGTAGGAGGCTCATATTGCACCTTAGCCCAATCCACCAGAAATTCTGCCAGGATCTGAGACTTGATGGCTTCTCTTCTCGCATACGCAGGAGCGTAGGTGGCCAGCTCGATTGCCCACTTGGCTACTCTGCCACTCGCTTCCTTGTTGCCCATGATATCCGAGATGGGAGCTGAGCTCACCACTGTGATGGGGTGTTCTTGGAAGTAGTGCTTTAGCTTCTTGGCGCCCAGATATACGCCGTAGGTCATCTTCTGGTAGTGAGGGTAGTTCTGTTTGGAGCTGGACAACACTTCACTGAGATAGTATACAGGGCGTTGCACACTCTTGCCTTCCTCTTCTCGTTCCACCACAATCACCACGCTGACTACCCGGTTAGTAGCAGCAATGTGCAGCAGCATTGGCTCCTTGGGTAGCGGACTAGCCAAGATGGGAGCGCTACCCAGCATTGCCTTTAGCTCTTTGAATGCCACATCCGCTTGCGGTGTCCAGACGAACTTGTCACTTTTCTTCATTAATTGATACAAAGGCAGGGCCTTCTCGCCCATCCTACCCAAGAAACGGCTCAGAGATGCCAAGCAACCAGTGAATTTTTGCACATCCTTCAGAGATCTCGGCAAAGACATGCTCTCAATAGCTTTTATCTTTGAAGGATTGGCCTCGATGCCCCGACTGGATACCAAGAAGCCGAGTAGCTTGCCAGCCGGGACGCCAAAGGTGCATTTACTCGGGTTCAGCTTCATCTTATACTTGCGCAGGTTAGCGAAAGTTTCCTCAAGGTCACTAAGCAGAGTATGTGTTTTATTCGTTTTGATGACAATGTCATCTACGTACACCTGCACATTCTTGCCGAGTTGGTCGTGCAAACATTTCTGCATGCATCTCTGATAAGTGGCACCCGCATTCCGCAACCCGAAACACATGATACGATAGCAATAAGCCCCGTACGGGGTAATGAAGGCAGTCTTTATTTGATCAGCAGGGTTGAGAGCTATCTGGTGAAAACCAGAGTAGGCATCTATAAAAGACAACAGTTCACAACCAGCAGTGGAGTCGATCACTTGATCGATGCGAGGTAGCGGAAAAGGATCCTTGGGGCAGGCCTTGTTCAAGTCGGTGTAGTCGACGCACATGCGCCATGCGGTAGCGGCCTTGGGGTCCTCCTTCTTCTTCTCAACCATGACCGGGTTGGCTAGCCAATCCGGATGCAGCACCTCCATGATGAAATTGCTTATTAGCAGCTTGGTGATCTGGTCACCGATGGCCTTCCTTCTCTCATCTCCTAAACGGCGCATAGCCTGCTTCACTGGTTTGGCGTCAGGACGCACATGTAGCGAGTGCTCAACCAACTCCCTCGGGACACCTGGCAGATCTTCATTGGACCAGGCGAACACGTCCCGATTCTCATGGAGGAAGTGGATGAGCTCGCTTTCCTATTTCTCCCCCAACCCGGAGCCAATGATGGCAACTCGGTCGGGAAACTCAGGGTCAACCTGAATCTTCTTTGTCTCCTGAGATGCCTGGAACGCCGTCCCGTGCTGGGAGCTCGGCATGCCAGGCGCGCCAGCTTGCGCGGATTGCGCCATAGCCACCACCTCGTACATCTTCTTCTTCTCGGCAGCAATCACCATGGACTCCGCCAACTGAGAACCAACAGAGGCACACTCCACAGACTTCTTGTAATCACCAGAGATGGTAATCACGCCATTGGGACGAGGGATCTTCATCTTCAGATATGCAGTGTGGGTAGAGGCCATGAACTTTCTCAGAGCAGGCCTGCCGAGTAGGGCATGGTAGGGGCTATGGTGATCAACCACCTCAAACTGCAGGCTCTCTGTGCAGAAGTTCTCCCTGGTGCCGAATAGCACATCTATCCATACTCGGCCAATCGGATTGCAAGAGACTCCTGGCACAATGCCATGGAAAGTGGTCTTGCCGGGTAGCAGCATGTTCTCGGCCATATCGAGCTTCTCAAGCGTGTCTCTGTACACAATGTTGATGCTACTGCCGTTGTCGATCAGCACTTTGCTGAACCTCACATTCTTCTCGGGACCCAAGAAGGTAGGATCCAGCACCAAGGCGTAGCTACCCGGGTTGGGCATCACCTTAGGATGATCCGCTCTGGACCACGTGATCTCTTCGTTGCACCAATGCATATAGTGAGGAACAGCAGGGATCACAGCATTGACCTCCATGGCACGCCTGTGCTGGGATTTTTGTCGACAGGCTCAGAGGTGAAGATCATGTAGCTCTCGTGGTGCTCCTGGTACCGATTGCGGTCTCCGCCACCATTGTTGCCGTTGTTGTTGTTACCTTGGTTGTTGTTGTTGTTGTTGTTGTTGCCTCTGTTGTTGTTGCGGGTGTAGTAGTAGTTGTTGTTGTTGTTGCGGTAGCCATCGTTGTTGAAGTAGCGGTTGGCTCCTAAAGCCACCTGGTTCACATTTTCTCTTCTCGGGAAGGCTGGAGGCCGAGCAGCGGGTGCGCGAGCAGGCTGTACAGCGGCATTCGCAGTTGGCAGAGGAGGAGGGGGGCAGGCCCTCATTCTTGATTTCTTCCCACCAACTGCACTGCCGAGTAGTGTGGTTGGCAGGTCTTGCGGGATGCCGAGTATGGAAGCTGCATGGGCCATCCTTCATGTCCTTGAAGACAAAGTTCGGTGCCGGACCCGAGTTGCCGCTACCCTGCTGGGAAGCATTGTATGGCTTCTTGTTGCCTTGGCCCTGATTCTGGTTTTGCCCGTACTGGGCTCCAGCAGTTTTTGGCCTCTGGCTACTCCCAGCTCCGGTTGCCACAGCATTCACCTCCTCAGGATCGTACCGGGTATCAATCCGGTCACCTCTGCGCTTGTTGCGGAACTCATTGCGCTTGCTGGTGTTGATGTTGTAGTTCCTTCTCGGCTCGGCAGCATCAAGAAGAGGCTGAGTCAGGTCCCCGAGTGCGTACTGATCCGCAATCCGGATGGTCTCAGCAAGAGTACTCGGCATCTCCCTCTGGAGCCTTTGCCATAGCATGCTGCCATGCCTGCAGCCCTGCGCAAACCAAGTGATGGCCTGGGCCTCATTCACACCCTCACAGGTGTTCCTCAGAGTACTCCACCGAGTAAGATACTCGCGGTCCGTCTCCTCTTCCCGCTGCCTGCAAGCGGATAGCTGCTGCGGCCTATTCGGCCTCCGGTAGGTGCTGGTGAAGTTGCTGACGAAAGCCTCCGCGAAGTCAAGCCAGCAGTTGATGCTGTGCTTGGGCAGGTTGTTGAGCCAAGTTCTTGCCGGTCCCTCGAGCATCTGCGGGATGTACCGTACGGCCCATCTCCGGTTGCCGCCTGCAATGTGCACGGCTGTGACATAGTCGTTGAGCCAATCTTCCGTCTTGGTGCTGCCATCATAGCACTTGGTCCCTCTAGCGAGCTGGAACTGCTTCACGGATGGTTCCGTCATGATGCGAGGGCCAAAGCATTCAGGGCCCGGCGGCCCCTTGCTCTCGAGTTGCGCCGATAGAGAAATCCGGTCCAGCTTGTGCCTGGCATCACTGGGCTCCAGCACACGCTCACCCACGCGATCCAAGATATCATAGCCAGCCAACCCCATTGCCGAGTAGCCATCATCATATCTGTCCACCTGCACGGCTGCAGGTTGCTCCACCGGGTTGGTGGCTGGCGCGACTGCGCGCGGCTGCTGCCTCTGCCGAGTAGGCTGAGCAACTTGATGCTGAGAAGGGCCTGGGCGCTCTCCATCTCGGGCCTGGCTGTGAGCTTTATGGGCTTGATAGCCTGCTCCTGCAGCGTTGTGTTTTTTACCGGACTGTCGCGCCACAGCGTGCTGTTTTGCGGCGACAGCCGGGTTGTACACCTGCATCTGCCTGTCTCTGCCGGAATGCCCACTCGGCTCCTTCTCGCGACTGGGATGCGGTGATGAGGCCTGATTGTTAGATCTAGCCGCATGCGAGTGCACCACCTGAGAAGTTCCAGCACCCGGGTTGGCTTTCCGGAACTCCTCGTTCTGCCTAGCAGCCTCTAGCACTAGCTCATTGAGCCTCTCCTGCTGCCTAATGCGCGCGTCGCCAGCGAGATGCGGCAACTCGGCAGCTACAGCCTCAACAGCTCTAAGGGTTTTGGCGGGGGTGCTGTATCTGGGTCTGGTGGTGGCAGTGTTTTGGCTAGCGGCTTAGCCAGCAGTTTCACCAACTGCCGCCATCTTGGTGCCTAGGTTGCGGCGCGTAGCCCCTGCCTTGGAAGGCCTCCTCACTACCGGCGTAAAGCTGTGAGCCCGGTTGTACCCGTTCTGATACAGGTTCAGCTCAAGCCTAACCTTATCCAGCTCCGCCTGCTCGGCGAGCAGCGCCTGGCGCTGCTGGTCGAGCTGGGCCCGCATGGTCATGAGCTCGAGCTCGGTGGGAGGCGACATGCCCATCCGCACGGCGGACGCAGGTATCGTCGGAGTAGTGGAGGGAGGGAGGTTGCAGTCCTTCTCGTAGGGCTTGTGGGTCTTCCCGCCAGCACTCGGGCCAGCGAGATCCTCAATGACGCCCGCGGCGGCAGCAGCCGCACCCTTCCCGGCGTCAGCAGCAGGGCCGGTCATCATCACCTCCGCGATGTCCGCAGAGCGGCCCATCGGCCTCCCGCGTGCCGCTATGACGGCAGGGGGATCTTCCGCGACATGCACCTCCCCGGGGTACTCGCGGCCGATGACGGTGGCGACGTAGAAGAGGTGCGAGCCGAAGGAGAGCACCGAGCCGCCCTCCGGCATGGCCCTGCCGCCGAAATCGCCGGCGTTGTCGGTGACGAAGTCGAAGGAGCCGAATCTGTGGACGAGGCCACAAACTACGCGCTCTCCGGTAGCAGAAATCGATCCCGTCCGAACGGAAACTCCAGCCAGCGCCGCTGGTTGCCCCACGGTGGGCGCCAACTGTCGTGGTGGTGTCACGGCAGATGCCATAGGATGGCTAAAGTTGTGGGGACGATGGACGCTGGAGGCGCTCGGGGAGGGATCACGCAGCGTGTAGCCGCGTGAGTATGAAGCTAGCACTGCAAACAACAAGATCTACCCAGGTTCAGGGCCCTCGTGTGGAGGTAAAACCCCTACTCCTGCCTTTCTCTCTTTATATTGGTGTGTCTCCGAGTAGCCACTGGTACAGGTGTTGCTTACAACCGAGTAGCCACTCCTCTCTCTACGCTATTGTAGTCCTTAGGCGTGTTCTCTAGGTCAAGAATGTGAACCGATTCTAGGATCCCTCGCGCAGGAGGGGGCAGGGCACCTTATATACTGGTGCCCAGCCGGATACAGCCAAGATGTCGACATTGTGTGCACACTGTGCACTTCCAGCTTCTCGCTGACAACTTTGGCTTCCTAGTTTGTCCGGTGTGGAAAGTCGTTCCGCAGAACCGAGGAACTGATCTGTTATCACTGACACTGTCACGGGGTAGGCCCCCCTAACCTGCGACGCCCTCCTGACACCCTGGCGCGGATAAGCACGCGCTCTGCAGATGAACAGTGCCGCAATACGGACCCAGGATACGCGGGATCCTGTGTCAGAACGGCTCCTTTGACTTCTGGCCCGAGTAGGAGACCGCCCTCTCTACTCGGTCCACTTCCTCTACTCGGAGGAGAGTAACTTCCTTGATTCTTCCTCCTGGCCATCAGTGTGTACGGCCGAATAGCGGACGACCGGGTAGTGAGTACCGGGTAGCCGCTACTCTGCCAAACGTCTCTTCTGATCCTGCCCTTAGCACTTGCCTTTATCCTACTCGAGGGTAACCCCCCGACACTCTAGCAACCAATTAACAAAGATAGTTTTATTGTGCTATTTTATTTTCTCTTTTTATGTGTTCTAACACATTTTTCTTACGAATGAAGGCGTAGGAAGTAAAATGCAACTTTTTCGGTTTATTTTACATGCAGAAGAGCAGTCCATCAAATTATGGTAAAGTATGAACTAAAAATGTTTGGTTTGCCATACAAACCGATGCAATGCATGGGAAATTTGCTATACAAGTAAATAGTAGCAACCAAATGCATATGACACATGTACTCACATGAATAAGTGCATGTATACTAATCCAGTGACATTTTCTCTCTCTCTTTGTATATTCAAAAGGAATATTATTTTCAAACGTCAAGAAATTTCACAATTATATTTACTATACTCTAAATATTCTTAACTCAAACTACATTATGGAGTACTTAACTTTTAGAAGCTAGTTGATTCATTAATTTTGCTAGCATTATCCAGGAAAATTGATAAATTCATTTCCAAAGAGTTTAGTTTATTGATAACATCCTCCAAAGTGATATCAGTTTTAACAGTTGTAATGGGGGGGGTGATCCTACTAAACTTTCAATCAAATTGCAGGCTTCTATAGCAGGAGTTCCTAGAAAATTACCACCTGTAAGAGTATCTAACACATACCTATACCAACCGGAAATACCAACATAAAAATTCCTCAGGAGTATCAGGGTAGAATATTTTTTTTGTACATTTAATATGAGCATCATTTATTCTATACCAAGCATCTTTTAGACTCTCTCCCCCTTGTTGCTTAAAAGAACGAACCTCAACTTCTGGGATACTCATTCTAGTGAAATAAAAGCAAGCAAATAAATAACAGCTATGAAGTAAACTAAATTTTTTGTGTTTTCAATATAGAGAATAAAAACAAGACAAAAATAAAACAAGACAATAAACAAAATAAAGAGGTTGAGAGTAAGAGACTCCCCTTGCCAGAAGACTTCCTTCTCCCCGGCAACGGCGCCACAAAATGTCCTTGATGCTTACGTTGGGATACCCCAAGAGGAGGGTGTGATGAGCACGGTGGTAGGAATTTTCCCCTTAGTTAAGAACCAGGGTTATCAATCCAGTAGGAGAAAAAGGACCTCCGGAAGGTTGATGCCACTGACGGTGGTGTTGGCGCTTCACCGGTGTCAGCAACAATGTGGAACCTGCACACAACATAACCAAAATACTTTTCCCCAACGGTACAGTGAGGTTGTCAATCTCACATGTCTTTCCGAAAACAAAGATTAGACGTATAGTGTGGAAAATTGTTGTATGCTTGAAGAAAGTAGAGAGAGCAGGAAATTGTTGTGGTTTGTTTAACAGTGTGGAAAATGGACCGGGGTTCATAGGTTCACTAGTGGTGTCTCTCCATAAAACTAACATGGTGGGTGAACAAATTACAGCTGGGCAATTGATAGTGCATCGTAGTGCACATTATAACATGATGATTACTATGATATTTAGTGCGTGCATTACAACAAGATACATAGACCGACATCCATCTGCATCTATGACTAATAATCCACCCTAAGGTTATCATCCGAACCCCCTTAGGTATTAACTTGCAAGCAACAGATAATTGCATTAAACAAAGTGTGTAATGTAAGCAATGATTATACACGCGGGTACTCTCACTGCTGTTTTCCCCCTAATGGCAACAACACATCCTCCCCCTTCATGTTTCTGTCACTCGAGCAAGGCAACAAGGACGCATGAACCCACTATCAAGCATATATACTCCCTATTGGAGTCACTAGAAACTACTTGGCCAGAGCAACCACTAGCAACGAAAAGCATGCAAGATCACAAATAGCATATGCAATAAAGACTATAATCAACTTGGCATAAGTTCAATATTCATCGGATCCCAGCAAACACAGCATATAGAATTACATAAGATCAATCTCTATCATGATAGGCAGCTCACGAGATCTAAACATGGAGGCATATGAGGATGAGACAACCATCTAGCTACTGCTATGGACCCGTAGTCCAGGGATGAACTACTCATGCATCACTCCGGAGGCAGACATGGTGATGTAGAAGCCTCCGGTGATGATTTCCTCTCCGGCAGGGTTCCGGAAAACAGCTCCAGAACCCTCCTGATCTAGGGTTCACGGTGACGGCGGCTGCGGAACTTTTTCGGGGATTTTGATCAGGTACTTAGTGTTTTCCATTTGGGGGGCTTAAATAGGAGAAAGGGCAAAGGCGGTGGAGCTCCAGGGGCCCCACACCCATAGCTGGCGCGGCCAGGGGGACCCGCGCCAGCCTATGGTGTGGCCCCCCTTTTGACCCTCTTCGACTCCTCTTCGGTCATCTGGATGCTTCCAGGGAAAATAGGACTTCCGGGCTTCGAATTTTCCAATTCAGAGAATATTTCCAGAAAAACTTTTCTGAAACTAAAAAAAACAGAAAACATGGAACTGGCTCTGTGGCATCTTGTCAATAGGTTAGTCCGGAAAATTGATAAAAATGATATAAAGAAGGGAGAAAACATGTAGCAATTGGCATAATATCATCATGGAGAAACATAAATTAGGGATACGACGTATCATCCTCCAACCACCATTTTCATTACTTAGTTTCCTGATCACTTGACGGAATACATCATAGTCACACCCTATGTTCACTGCCCCACTGCTCGAGCTTCATCTTCATCCACCATCGGGCAAAACACACATGCGGTCACTAGTAGCCGGAGAGTTGATGCGGGGATTGTATCACCTAGCCGTGGAGGCCCTTGAAGTAAACTCTTCACCTGATACATGTAAAATGAAATCTATACCTAATAATAAAAGCAATAAGGTTTCAGCCAAAATTTTCGTCCAGCCTAAAATGACAGTTTTACCCTCCCACGAAATTACATATTGCTGCTTTGTTGCCACGAAACGGTTCGTACCTACAGATAGAAAACTTGGATCTTCTCATCCATCCTGCTCCTTAATCCCTATTCCGAAAACTCGACGCGCCCTATATGGCCGCCCGGCTTCTCTCGGAGATCTCTGCCGTGCAGCCAGGTCGCCGCGCTTTTTGCAGCCGTGCTGCATGGAGACCCTGCGCCTCGCTCTCCTTCCATGGTCGGCGCCCCACTTTTCCACCTCATCGCCGGCGTCGGCCATGCCTCGCCAAGCTACCGATTTATCTTTCCAGTTCCCTCCGGCGATGTATGCTCATGTGCGACCGAGGCGGCTCGCGTCAGTCATCAGGGTGTTCGCCTAGGTAACAAACTAAGCGGCAGGAGGTGCTCAAGCGCAACTAATCTACGCGCGGAATGAGGCATGGCGGCCCGTGAGCGGATCACATCGAAACTGGCGGATTCACATCCGGCGCTCCGGCAGGAAGCACCGCGCATCTGGGCGAGTGCATCATTGGCTCCTTGCGTGATTAGTCTATTGAATTTGGTTTCTCACCTGGAGGCGCTCTTGGGAGTCGGGATTGGGGGAGTTTACACCGGGGGAGGTCGATGGAGATACAGCGGTGTGTTCAGGTATGAGGACAAATTACAAATCTTTCCATCGATTACTAGACCACTGGACAATCAACAAGTTCTAGGCTTGGCATTTGACAAATTGATTGAAGAGGGTGATGCTTGATCCCTATTAAATTGTAGGTTTATTTGTGTCTACGGCTGCAACACCGAAGGCCTGAACATATGTCCATACATGCATACCGACCATAGTGCTATACAACACAAACTGATACAAATATCTCAAGTGTGATAGAAGCAGTACTCTGAGGTGGCATTGTGATGATTCATCTAGGTTTCAGTAGATTTGACAACAATGTCATATTCTAGAGATGCTTTCGTATATTATTTTCTTCCAAAGAGATTTGTGTGTTTCTTCTTCTTTTGCCAATAGCTCAATGTTAAACCATTGGTTCAAATTAATGTTCTCTGCAAACATGACCTTCAAGAAACAGAACGAACTTGATGAGTCGATGCACGCGGCGGTGGCGGAAGCTCGAACGGGGACTAGGCGATGTGCCTGTTTGATGAGATGCTAAAACACTGGATCCATGCCCACGAATGATCTTAGGCTTCGGGTCACTTCCTTATAGCTTAAGTTCTCCAGACGCGGAGGCGACGATATTGACCAGTTCATTGAGAAACATGAGTAAATGACTATTAAACACAAACATATAACATGGTTCAAAATTAACCCGTAGCAACGCACGGGCAGTTTTGCTATATAATTATAATTATACTATACTTTTATACTTGTTTATATTTATTTATCATAATATGTTTTAATGCTACATGTTTACTTAGTTATCGTTGTTAGCCACATGATGATTTTTCTACATATTTAATAGTATGTTTTTGTTATTTAGTTGCAATGTGTAGATTGAAAAAACACCCGAGTTTTTAAAATATTTTCACTATGTGATATTTTCCCTTAACAAGGTACTAAAATGAAACCACCTTAAAATGAAAAGAAAAAATGACAAAACGTTGTGCTTGAATTGTTATTTTCACATTTGATGATATATATATAGTGTACATGGATATTAGTGTGTGATTTTATTTATCTATTTTAATATCTGCACAATATATTGGTAGATATTTGAAGGAATTATCGTAAAAAATATCTTAATAAAGGCGTGTAGTGCATGATTATGTAAGAAAATTTATAAAAAATTATAGAGAGCCAAATGAACATTTGGAATAGTAGTTTTTTCATCTTCAAATGTTCCTTACAACTAACATTGAGTTCATAATAAGTTAACAACATGTTTGCAAAATCGAAGTATTACATCTAAAGTGCGTGGGGGGGGGGGGGTAGTGAATAGGAATTTACAAAATTACATCGCAGTTGACAAATATCGCGCAGTAGCATAAGATTTGAAGAAACATATGGCACTAAGATTGTGGATTGATGGTGCAACACCTTGAAACGGATTGAGGATCTGAGTTCAGAGCAGTTTCAAATGTGTTGCTGAGAGTACAAAACATTAAGAGGGTAATCTTCAAGCGGACATGAGTTTCGCTGAAAATATGTTTGAAGATATTCACTTGAATTTCAGAAGTGTACTCTCATGACAGTCACTTCATGCCGGTAGCAATAATCTAGGGATCATGAATGCATACAACATCAAACAACTTGTTATCATACACTTTCATGATAGCAAACATGATGTTGAGGATAATTGCCATGGCCATTAACTATATCGAACACAAGATACAGTCTTAGACTTACGGAAGGGGAACAAGGCATATAGAAAGTAGAAGTTCAGAACAATAACACTTGATTTGTTTCCCGGAGTTCGAATTGTTGGCACCAACTCCACATCTCTGTTTAGAGAGGCTATGGACACATGCACTCTGATTCATCAGCATCACCTACTGACTGGCAAGCATCACCCACTTTGTACGAGTACCACCCATGCACGAACCAAGCCGTGTCCACCATTCACTGGTAGAAAATAGGCCTATAGTCCCGGTTCGCAATGGCCATTAATCCCGGTCGCGCAACCGGGACTAAATAGGCGCGACTAAAGCCCCCCCCCCCCCTTTAGTCGCCCCCTCTTACGAACCGCGGCTAAAGGCCCGTCCACGTGGGCGGGTGGCTTGCGCCGGGGGCGGGGGACCTTTACTCCCGGTTGGCCACAAGAACCGGGACTACATGCTTTTTCGTTATTTGTTTAATTCATTTGGGGTTTCTAATTATTTTTCACTCCCTTTTTTTCACTCCCTTTTTTTCACTCTCCCATTTTTTCACTCCAATTTTTCACTCTCTTTTTTTCAGAATTTTTATTATTTGCTTAGTGTCTAACTCCAATTATCTCTAGTCAAATTTCTTACTCGTGGTCAAACTTCCCGCTCGGTCACGCATCCTCCCGCTACTCTAGCACTAGCACGCTTAACTTCCGAGTTCCATCCCGTTCCGCATCCAAGTGTTTCGCACGCATATATGTGATACTAATATCATATCAATCCTATTAACATGTTGGTCGATGCCACATTTCTTTATTGTCTGAATTTCAAAAAAATCTTTTAGTAAACAAAAGTAATGATGTAATTAATAATTTTGAATAAATAAATAAACATTAACTTTTTAATTTGTATTATTTCTTAAAAATATTCAGAAAAATAAAACTAATTCATTTTAAAATCTTAAAAATACTATTAATATATCAAAATATTCAGAATAATAAAACTAATTCATTTTAAAATCTTAAAAATACAAATAATATATCAAAATATTCAGAAAAATAAAACTAATTCATTTTAAAATCTTAAAAATACTATTAATATATCAAAATATTCAGAAAAATAAAACTAATTCATTTTAAAATCTTAAAAATACAAATAATATATCAAAATATTCGGAAAAATAAAACTAATACATTTTAAAATCTTTAAAATACAAATAATATATCAAAATATTCAGAAAAATAAAACTAATACATTTTAAAATCTTATAAATACAAATAATATATCAAAAAATTCAGGAAAATAAAACTAGTTCATTTTCCCGTTTCCTAAATGCAAAATAAAATCTGATAAAATTCATGAACCAAACCATATGAAATCTAAACCATATAAAATTTGCAGATCCAAGTTCAACAACCAAATGAAAATACCATCCTTTTTAATAAAAGACCAGTAGGCTCTTCTATTATTTTTAGAATGAGTTCAAAAATGCATTTGAAGTAAATCCAACTGGATGAGTTTGGTATTGACTAGATCTATGTTTTCCTGGCTTAGATTAATTTAGAAACGGTAGTTTTTCTGTTTTGTTTTCTTGATGTGTTTTTGTTTGTTTGTTTTGAAATGTGTGTTTGACATAATATAGAAATAATATAGCTACGAATTAATATAGAAATAATATCCATTACATAATAATATATATCCATTACATACTAATATATCCATTACATGCATATATCGAACGCAAGATGCGGTACACAAACACCATCTACTCGAGCTCCGTCGAGTAGATGCGGAACAACTCGTAGGAAACGTATGCATCTATGGCTTAGATTAATTTAGAAACGGTAGTTTTTCTGTTTTGTTTTCTTTATGTGTTATTGTTTGTTTTCTTGATGTGTTTTTGTTTGTTTGTTTTGAAATGTGTGTTTGACATAATATAGAAATAATATAGCTACTAATTAATATAGAAATAATATCCATTACATAATAATATATATCCATTACATACTAATATATCCATTACATGCATATATCGAACGCAAGATGCGGTACAAACACCATCTACTCGAGCTCCGTCGAGTAGATGCGGAACAACTCGTAGGAAACGTATGCATCTATGGCTGTATAGTTGAGGTTGATCCGGTCTAGTGGGTTCTTCCCCCAATGCATGTGATTCTTGGAGGGGAAACTAGACTTCATGGTTTTGTAGTCGGCGTGGATGAAGGCGGTTGCCATCGGAGCTATCCCGGTCTTGTGACCGTACAACTCATCAAAATGGATAAGATCCTGAAGATCAATGTAGTGATCTTCAGGTATCACAATACTCAAGCGCATCAACTTCTGCCGGTCTTGAGTGATGTCAACACTGCAGAAGTCGTACCCCTTGTTGACAAGAAAATCAACAAGGGCCAGAGAATCCTTTGAACTACTGCAACAACAAAAATAGAACGTGTTAGATATGTTGCAACACATGTATTCTTCCAATGCAACAAACAAATCGAAAATGCAACACTATCCTACAAGAGAGATCGATTGTACGTGTGCGTTACCTTGCCCATTGGAAGACCAACACGGTCTCCTTAAAGGCAATTTGGATGACGGCAACATCCCGTTGATTCGCCGTATACTCTAAATCAAGCCCGAACAACCTATGGTGTTCATCGGCTTCTTCATAGAGATTGCTCAAATGCGTAAGAAGATCGGGGAGCCTCTCGCACATATTGGTGTACGCCACGTCGAGACTCTTGCGGCATGGTGTGGCCACATGTAGAGTGTTCCAAACTTGAGCCATGGGTGCTTGGTGGAGGAAGATCGAAGAGAGGAGAAGAAACAGAGAAGAGAGAAGAAGAAACAGAGACTCTCGGGTGCGCGCACTGTAGCAATGGCATCTGCCTCTCGCTCGCGAAATAAAACCGCCGCGCGGGAGGCGAGCAGTTTGTATCTTTAGTCCCGGGTGGCCAGGCCAACCGGTACTAAAGGCAGGGAGGCCAGCAGACTGGATCATTAGTCGCGGGTGGCCAGGCCAACCGGAATTAAAGCCCTCCACGCGCCTCCACGCGCTTCCCAACCTATGACGCATGACCTTCTGTCGAAGGTCTCCTCCCGACCCGGGACTAAAACCCCTTTAGTCACGGTGCGCAAAGTTTGGGGACTGATGGGGGCGTATGGAAGGCCTTTTTTCTACCAGTGATTTGTGCAAGCATCGCCCGCTTAGCCCGATCTCTGATGGGCGATCTTCTGGTAGGTGATCCTCAAAATTTTCCTTGGAAATCGACACCTTGGGTGCTCTAAAGGCACCATTGGCATTCCACATCCGCCCCCTCGACATTCGACACCTAACCATCTAGGATACATTCAACACCTAACCGAGGTGAAACCCTGGACCGAGGGAAGGGGTTGGATGATGGTGGAGTTTTGCGACTATTCCCCTCTTGAGTTCATCATTTTGAGCTTGATCCGACGACCTTAGGGACTAGTGGTTAGCCATGTTGTTGGCGTCTTGTTTGGCAATGATTACGGTGGAAAGCGGAGTTGGGTCATGGATGAGTTTTGGTAGTTGGGTCCATCGAGCATGTTTGAGGGGTTTCCTGTGCGGGCTTTCTTGTGCCTCGCTTTGTTTTCGTGCAGTACAGGCCGTCGAGGAGGAGCTTGGTGTGAGCAATGTCAAGAGACAGGTCTTCGGTTGCGAGGACTTGGTCGGTGCAAGATCAACCTTTCTTCTTCCACAATGTTTGTCAGCACAGTCCCAGTTGTCACCTTCTTGAATGGGGCGGACCACTGTTTGCAATGCACTGACATGAGTTCAAACATTTTTTTTGGGGCGAGGAATTCGTCGGTAGGCGTCTAAAGTGAATTCAGAGTCACACGCTCGAGAATAAATGATGACAATGGCGCTCAATGACAATCTCCAAGATGATCTTACTTCATGATGGCGCGTGTGGGTAGCGGCGGTGTGTGGTGTGTGTGATGGTTTTCGTCTGGTTTTCCCCAAATTAGACGGGCCTGTTCTTTTTTTTAGGAATAATTATTAAGAGAGAAATATTTTGCAATAGTAAGACGTACACCATGTTGGTGACGAAGGTGAGAGTGAACAGAGTACCACCAGCTCATGCCATTATTGGAGGCTTGGAGTAGAGTTGCTCTCGCTGCGTGCGGTTTGGTTCATCTCAGCTAAATGTACTGTAGTTTTTTTTTCGATAAAGAGAACTTTTAATACTTAAAAGTTTTAAGCATGTACCCGGCCTCTGCATAACCAAGATGCACACAGCCACAAGTTCAGAACGAGTCGAACAAAAAAAATAAAAGGGCGAATTACATATCATTTTGAGAAATTTTAAAGCCGCCTAAATTGCTGGAGGACCAATCCGAAGATTATGCTGTCATCCATGAAGGGTAAAAAAAGGCCGCGCCGAATACTCCAACCGCGTACACGCCTTCATGAACAGGGAACGATACTCCACATGTTGTAAAGGCGCCCATCAACGGATCAAAGCCGTGCACCGACAGATGACCGGCATAAGAGAGACATTTTTATCGTTAAAAACTTTGTCATTTTTACATAGTCATAGCGACCAAATAAAGGCAATTGCTCCCATCCTAAGTAACTTCTTAAACGTAGAATTAACACCATTGAGCCGGTTGCCAAAAATATTAGCAACACTTTAAGTTGGATATAATGTACTGTAGCTACATAACCCGGCCGATGCACACGCTCAGGCCGCTCGGCACGTACGTAGTGGACTGACTAGTGGCGGCATTCTATTCTGGTTGACCGGCGCTGGGAGTGGTTGTGGATTTTTTAGAAATAGAGGGTACTACCCTCAGCCTCTACACCAAAATGATGCACACAGCCGATTTTTATTAATTAAAAAGCAGAAGCCACAATGTCTTACAAATAAATACATCAAAACACCATCCTGAACCACCAACTTAGGGTCTACCACCACTATTGATGAAGGGGGTCGGCAAACAGGGCCGAATTCTCTGCCAGCACACCAATGCACATCATCTGAAACACCGAAGGCCACACCAAGCCGCCCGATAGCGATCAAGGGGCACAACCGGTCCAGCACCCTGTAGCGCACACCGACGTCCACGCTCCAGAAGATGCCGCCTCCGTCTTCCTCTCACCCATCTTCAGGATAGAAATCAATGCATTCACCCGTGAGACCTGCCATCGATGCCACCATGACGCCAGACAGCTCCTCCACCCTGCGCAATCCACACCACCAAGGGATCCTATAACATCCCTGATTTTTGAAGAAAGTCAAAAATCACAAAAATTTAAAACTTTTGTTTTCTGATTAAACCAATCCACAAAAAAAAAACAAAAAAAACTCAAACACAAAGGAGGTATTACATGTTATTCCAATGCTATTGGAAATAATAATCCAAACATGCCTCTAATTTCATAACCCTTAAAAGCCCCATTCAAAATAAGTGTTACTATTTCAAAGTATTATTTTCTCTATTTGGAAATAGCATTAAGTTTCTATTAGTAATATAATCATATTTTGAAAATATGAAAGTTTGATTTTGTTTAAAACAACATACAAATGTTTTATTTTGAAAGAGATTGATTTTACAAAATTATAGCATTTTGTTTGAGGCCATTTGGAGCTTTTATTCAAAAGTTATGTTTGAAAGAAGAAAAAAAGGGAACAAAAGAAAAGAGAAGTTGGCCGAGCCAGGCAAAGTGGCCCAGCCCAACTCGCCCTTCTCCCTCTCTTTCGCGCGCACGCAGCATCCCGTGTCCCAGTGGAAGCCCAACAAGCAACCAGGGGAGACCCGCAACCGGCCCACGCCCCTCTCTCTTCCCTCACTCGCTGCTAGGTGGGCCCCGCCCCGTTGACGTCAGCGATGACGCGTGCATCGACGTCCGTGTCCCGGACGATCTCCGCAGCGCCGCCTCGACCCCTCCCGCACGTAACCTCCCCATAAAGGGGGCCTCTCCTCGACGTCCGCGCCGAGCCGCACCTCCGAAACCCTAAACCTAACCCTAGGTCGGCGACGCGCCGCCGCCCGTACCGATCTCGGCGAGATCGGGTTATTCCGCCGGTGTCCGCCATTATCGCCGCCACGGAAACCTTTGAAATCGCGGTCCCGCGCCTCGTAAGAAGACATTGAGCTCACGAGGGATCTCAACGCGAGGAGCCGCAGCCGAGGAGCACCGCGCCTTCTCCGGGGAACGCTCGGAACCCCGGCGCCATCCACGACCAGCCCCCGCGCCTCCGTCTTCTCCGGCAACGGCAACCGGCCTGCGGTGGTAAGTCCACACCCCTCCACCACCGTCGGATCTGCAGTGGACGCATAGGATAGATCGCATCCCCGAACGGGTATTAGCCAATGGGAGATCAGCACCTTTCATGCCACGTCGTCAGGCTCGACAGCCGCCGCGCCAATCCCGCACCAATCAGAGACTGCCACGTGACGCCCAGTCAGCCAGCCCAGTCAAACCTAGTCAAAATCGTTTTAAAAGAGATTTAAAATTCCAGAAAAGGTTGCAAACTTCAAAAATCCATAACTTTGGTTCTGTTAGTCCAATTTTGATGATTTTGTACTTTTTAAATCACCACAATGTGTAGAATTCATTAAAATTATGAAAATTGAATTTTGTTACGTGCACACACTTTCCTCTGTTGAATCTTTATAAATCTTGTTTTGTTGATAACTTTTGATCTATGACTCCAAATTCGATAAACTTGGACTTTTTGGAACGCCCTGAACATGTAAGCTCTGTTAGCATTGGCAAAATAAAAAATTGACTATTTAAAATATGTTCAATTTTAAATACGCTTATTTAATTATTTTTGGCATAGTTTAAATTCTACAAATCTAAAAATTGCAAATAAAATATTTTTGGAGACCTTAGGATGTGTACTTACATTCCCTTGTGCCCAAAATAATTTTTGGCTAAGTTAAAATGGTTTTGGTTGTTATATGCTCATATGACTATTTCTGACTTAGTTTATTTTCTGTAATTATTTTCAATATGTTTTCTCTAGCAAATTTATGCTAAGGAATAACCTTAGACTAGAGAGACCAAAACCAAAGCCCTTAAAATATTTCTAAGTTATTTTTCCTAGTTGACCCTCCTAGTTGAAAACCACTAAGTCTGGATTAGTGAAAATCCATGGAGAGGATGTTACAATTTTCAACATGAAGCAAGAAGACCGATGAAGGTCTTAGAAACTTCAGAAGCATCCCAAGGAGTAGAAGCACTTAGAAGAAAATCAAGAGGAGCTTCAAGAAGACCAACCACATCTTTTCTTTCTCTCTTTTCTCCACTTTCTTTTCTGTTCTCTTAGACTTTGTGCTATGGCTAAGTTAGATGAAGACCAGCCCTAGTTGTACCGAAATGAACAAGTGTTAGAAGATTCAATAACGACACCACACCAAGGAGGAAACTACAAAGGAGCCTGAAGAATTTTCAAGACCAATCATGTGAGGACTTAGGGTTTGTTTTCCAAGACTCAGAATTTAAGATGATTAGTGTCAAGTTTGTTTTTACCAAGACTTAGAGTTTGTTTTACAAGTGTGATGATAACTTTTGACCAAGACATCAACAAGAAGAATTTCATCAAGAAGAACGACTTCAATCCAACTTCAACTCAAGAAGAATACTCTCCTAGAAGATGAAGAAGAAGAGGAAGATTTTACAAGTCCTTTCTTTAGGAAACTGTAGCAATCTCTACTACCTCTCTTACTCTATGTGACTAAGTCCATAGAATCCTAGATAGATACTTCAAATGCTTTTCTTCTACTCAATGAGGAGTACTACAAGCAAGGCCATTGAAGAAACATGCAAAAGACTTAGACATCAGAAGCCACTCAAGAAGATGGAACAAGGACTTGAAGAAAACAAGGCAAAGATATATGAGACCAATCTTAACAAGATAGAAAAACTTAGTCTAATCACTTGTTTTATTTTGGTGAAATAACTAAGTGTTAAAAACATTGTCATGTTTCCTTGGTTTAATAAGTGGTGTAATCACGCCTAGTGAACTCTTGGAAATTCCTCTAACAAGTATGGAATCCATCATAGGTTGTTTTTCTTAAACTTAAACTTTAACCAACCCATGCCCTGGTAACTAACCCTATGCCCTTTTTCACTAAGTCTTTTCCAAGTTGGATCTTTGTGACTAACTTATTTAAAACCCTTTTGTTGTGATTGTTGTTTTATATGTTTTCTTCTTATTTGATTGCTAGCATGCTTGTTTACTTGTTATTGTGTTTTCAGTGTATAGATTGTACGGAGAGCAACGTTCCATTTTGTGAAGAGAGAGTTTAACTTCTTCACCAACTTCAAAGGCAAGTAACACATCATTAACTACCCATTATTTTCTATATGCATTAGTTGATTTTTGAGTAGTATGCATGATAGGAAATTTTACTAAGTTATATTATGCTATGCTATTATCCTAGTAGTAGGTAGCCATCCTTTTTTACCTAGTTACTTTGTAGCCATTAATCTTAGTAGATGCTTAGCATTGATATTAAAGGGTTTTCATTAGATGTTGAGAAAAATTCTAAGTACTAAGCTTAATGAACTACCTGGTTGGATTTGGTTGTTGGGTTGATGAGTGAGTGTCGCCCCGAGGGGTGTTCACTTGTGGATTGCCACCCAGGAACAAAGAGATTACTATGTCCTTCTAAGTTTAGTAGCTTCCCGTGCAGCCTTTAGTCACATGGGCTCTGTCTTGATCAACTAAGTTGAATGAATTCACCAGTGCTTGACAAGCAGATGTAGGGGGTGTAGGTTGGAATGGGTCAAGCCGGATGGTGGTGGAATTTCTTCTGAAAGATCTCGTCTCAATCTTCTCCTTTCCTTAATGCACTCAGGGTGTATAGGATGTTTGGGCTGATTTGAGTCTGAGGGTGAAAGTGCACAAACTCTGCAGAGTCAACAAACTGAGATCTTAGCCGTGTCCCTGGTCATGGACAATTTGAGCAGCTGGACAAGGAATGATGGAAGAATATCATCATTCCAACTTCATAATAAAATTTTGATGGGTGAACATGGGAAGGAGATTTACCCTGGTCTCTATCAGTGGTACTCCTTAATTTAGTTCTGGTTCATTGGTTTCTATCAGTGATACCTTTTATAGATGAAAATGTTTTATGGTAAAAGATAGGAGAAAACTGTCTTTATGCGAACTTAGCCAAAACTCCACTCAGCCAAATATGCATGTAGTATTAGTATTGCCATTTATATCCACCATAGTGTTGCTTGCCAATACATTAAATTGTATTGACTCCCCTGTGGCTGCATATTCCATATTGCAGATGATTCTGAAGACAAGTGAGGTTTCGTTCAGGATCTCGAGTCTATCGTCAACATGTTTTTGCCTGTGGCACATGAAGAAGATGGGCTCAATGTTGTACTATGTTTTCTGCTGTAATTCTGTTTTATGCTAGTCTTTTGAGACCATGCAAGTTGTAATACTATTTTGTAAAGACTGGATCATGCGATGTAATAGAATTTGATGCATTTGCATGATATTTCCTTTTGTACTATGGTGCTAGCATTTGATCCAGGGACTAGCACAATAACACAGGTGTCCTTGCATTACTCAAATGTGGGAATGCTACAAAATGGTATCAAAGCATTGTGTTTCCTATAGTATTCAAGACTTGAAGTTTGGAAAGACCCTAGGTTGAAAACTTATTTTATCCAAATCTTCTAAAGACAAACTTCTCATCTTTCTCATATCGTCTCATCTACTATTCACCTTGAAAATCTTCTTCTCTTAATATAGATGACCTCTCTTGTATACCAGACAAGTTGATGAATATCATGCCTTGAAGTACAAGAATTATCCTTCACACAACCTAAGGAAACTACAGAGAAGATCATTGAAGAAACTTAGAGAAAAGGTCAGACTCTCCAGCAATCAGAAACACCTCCAGACAGTTGAAGAGACTCCAGAAGATATAGATGAGACCACCAATCTATTTACTTTGTTAGAACAACGTTGTCATGTTGGAGTATTGATCATACCAATGAGTGTGGTATGACAACATTAGTTTGTTTTATAAAAACCTTGTTGTTTAGTGTGAAAATTCTTGATTAGATGTTGTTTGTAAGATGTAATGTCTTGCTCTGTTGTGTTGGGTAGGAATCTTCTTTAGACCTTTCTAAATATCTACTCATCTATGCTAAACCCAAGAAGATACCTAGTCAGAATGCCAACAACCATGAGAATACAACAACAAGATGGAAGATTGCCAAGGACATCAAAAGACCAAGTTGAGAGTGACCCGAGGACTTTATATTGACTCAAGGAGTGACCCCTAAGTGTCAAGTAAAGTTAATGAGGCACCAGTTAGTCTTCCACCCTACTACGAAGAAAATTCTACTCAAGACATCTCGAGACAAGCTACACCATCAAGACATGTGATTAGAATGCCCACAAAGATTTCTTTTAAGGGTGGTAGCTAAACTTTTTTGATGCAAGGTGGTAGCTAAACTAATTGCAATGTTATCCAAGTAACCCAAACTTGTCTTCTTTCTAGCCTTCCCAAATCTCGGGACGAGATTTCTTTTAAGGGTGGTAGTCTGTAACATCCCTGATTTTTGAAGAAAGTCAAAAATCACAAAAATTTAAAACTTTTGTTTTCTGGTTAAACCAAGCCACAAAAAACAAATAAAAACTCAAACACAAAGGAGGTATTATATGTTATTCCAATGCCATTGGAAATAATAATCCAAACATGCCTCTAACTCCATAACCCTTAAAAGCCCCATTCAAAATAAGTGTTATTATTTCAAAGTATTATTTTCTCTATTTGGAAATAGCATTAAGTTTATCTTAGTAATATAATCATATTTTGAAAATATGAAAGTTTGATTTTGTTTAAAACAGCATAAAAATGTTTTATTTTGAAAGAGATTGATTTTACAAAATTATAGCATTTTGTTTGAGGCCATTTGGAGCTTTTATTCAAAAGTTATGTTTGAAAGAAGAAAAAAAGAGGGAACAAAAGAAAAGAGAAGCTGGCCGAGCCAGGCAAAGTGGCCCAGCCCAACTCGCCCCTCTCCCTCTCTTTCGCGCGCCCGAGCACCCCGTGGCCCAGTGGAAGCCCAACAAGCAACCAGGGGAGACCCGCAACCGGCCCGCGCCCCCCTCTCTCTTCCCTCACTCGCTGCCAGGTGGGCCCCGCCCCGCTGACATCAGCGACGACGCGTGCATCGACGTCCGTGTCCCGGACGATCTCCGCAGCGCCACCTCGACCCCTCGCGCACGTAACCTCCCCATAAAGGGGCCTCTCCTCGACGTCCGCGCCGAGCCGCACCTCCGAAACCCTAAACCTAACCCTAGATCGGCGACGCGCCGCCGCCCGTACCGATCTCGGCGAGATCGGGTTATTCCAACGGTGTCTGCCATTATTGCCGCCACGGGAACCTTCGAAGTCGCGGTCCCGCGCCTCGGAAGAAGACATCAAGCTCACGAGGGATCTCAGCGCGAGGAGACACAGCCGAGGAGCATCGCGCCTTCTCCGGGGAACGCTCGGAACCCCGGCACCATCCACGACCAGCCCCCGCGCCTCCGTCTTTTTTGGCAATGGCAACCGGCCTGCGGTGGTAAGTCCACACCCCTCCACTACCGTCGGATCTGCAGCGAACGCGCAGGATAAATAGCATCCCCGAACGGGTACTAGCCAATGGGAGATCGCCACCTGTCATGCCACGTCATCAGCCTCGTGAGCCGCCGCGCCAATCCCGCTCCAATCAGAGACTGCCACGTGACGCCTAGTCAAACCTAGTCAAAATCGTTTTAAAATAGATTTAAAATTCCAGAAAAGGTTGCAAACTTCAAAAATCCATAACTTTGCTTCTGTTAGTCCAATTTTGATGATTTTGTTCTTTTTGAAATCACCACAATGTGTAGAATTTATTAAAATTATGAAAATTGAATTTTGTTACGTGCACACACTTTCCTTTGTTGAATCTTTGTAAATCTTGTTTTGTTGATAACTTTTGATCTATGACTCCAAATTCGATAAACTTGGACTTTTTGGAAAGCCCTGAACATGTAAGCTCTGTTAGCATTGGAAAAATTAAAAATTGACTATTTAAAATATGTTCAATTTTAAATACGCTTATTTAATGATTTTTGGCATAGTTTAAATTCTACAAATCTAAAAATTGCAAATAAAATATTTTTGGAGAGCTTAGGATGTGTACTAACAGTCCCTTGCGCCCAAAATAATTTGTGGCTAAGTTAAAATGGTTTTGGTTGTTATATGCTCATATGACTATTTCTGATTTAGTTTATTTTCTGTAATTATTTTCAATATGTTTTCTCTAGCAAATTTATGTTAAGGACTAACCTTAGACCAGAGAGATCAAAATCAAAGCCCTTAGAATATTTCTAAGTTATTTTTCGTAGTTGAACCTCCTAGTTGAAAACCACTAGGTCTGGATTAGTGAAAAGCCATGGAGAGGATGTTACAATTTTCAACATGAAGCAAGAAGACCAATGAAGGACTTTGAAACTTTAGAAGCATCCCAAGGAGTAGAAGCACTTAGAAGAAAATCAAGAGGAGCTTCAAGAAGACCAACCACATCTTTTGTTTCTCTCTTTTCTCCCCTTTCTTTTATGTTCTCTTAGACTTTGTGCTATAGCTAAGTTAGATGAAGACCAGCCCTAGTTGTACCGAAATCAACAAGTGTTAGAAGATTCAACGAAGACACCACACCAAGGAGGAAACCACAAAGGAGCCTGAAGAATTTTCGAGACCAATCATGTTAGAACTTAGGGTTTGTTTTCCAAGACTTAGAATTTAAGATGATTAGTGTCAAGTTTTTTTTACCAAGACTTAGAGTTTGTTTTACAAGTGTGATGAGAACTTTTTACCAAGACATCAACAAGAAGACTTTCATCAAGAAGAACGACTTCAAGCCAACTTCAACTCAAGAAGAATACTCTCCCAGAAGATGAAGAAGAAGAGGAAAATTTTACAAGTCCTTTCTTTAGTAAACTGTAGCAATCTCTACTACCTCTCTTACTCTATGTGACTAAGTCCCTAGAATCCTAGCTAGATAATTAAATGCTTTTCTTCAACTCAATGAGGAGTACTACAAGCAAGGCCATTGAAAAAACATGCAAAAGACTTACACATCAGAAGCCACTCAAGAAGATGGAAGAAGGACTTGAAGAAAACAAGGCAAAGATATATGAGACCAATCTTAACAATATAGAAAAACTTAGTCCAATCACTTGTTTTCTTTTGGTGAAATAACTAAGTGTTAAAAACATTGTCATGTTTCCTTGGTTTAATAAGTGGTGTAATCACCCCTAGTGAACTCTTGTAAATTCCCCTAACAAGTATGGAATCCATCATAGGTTGTTTTTCTTCAAACTTAAACTTTAACCAACCCATGCCCTGGTAACTAACCCTATGCCCTTTTTCACTAAGTCTTTTCACAAGTTGAATCTTTGTGACTAACTTATTTAAAACCCTTTTGTTGTGATTGTTGTTTTATATGTTTTGTTCTTGTTTGATTGCTAGCATGCTTGTTTACTTGTTATTGTGTTTTCAGCGTATAGATTGTACGGAGAGAAACGTTCCATTTTGTGAAGAGAGAGTTTAACTTCTTCACCAACTTCAAAGGCAAGTAACACATCATTAACTACCCATTATTTTCTATATGCATTAGTTCATTTTTGAGTAGTATGCATGATAGGAAATTTTACTAAGTTATATTATGCTATGCTATTATCCTAGTAGTAGGTAGCCATCCTTTTTTACCTGGTTACTTTGTAGCCATTAAGCTTAGTAGATTCTTAGCATTGCTATTAAATTGTTTTCATTAGATGTTGAGGAAAATTCTAAGTACTAAGCTTAATGAACTACCTTGGTGGATTTGGTTGTTGGGTTGATGAGAGTTGAGTGTCGCCCCGAGGGGTGTTCACTTGTGGATTGCCACCCAGGAACAAAGAGATTACTATGTCCTTCTAAGTTTAGTATATTCCCGTGCAACCTTTAGTCATATGGGATCTTTCTTGATCAACTAAGTTGAATGAACTCACCAGTGCTTGACAAGCAGATGTAGGGGGTGTAGGTTGGAACGGGTCAAGCCGGATGGTGGTGGAATTTCTTCTGAAAGATCTCGTCTCAATCTTCTCCTTTCCTTAATGCACTCAGGGTGTATAGGATGTCTGGGCTGATTTGAGTCTGAAGGTGAAAGTGCACAAACTCTGCAGAGTCAACAAACTGAGATCTTAGCCGTGTTGCCGGTCATGGACAATTTGAGCAGCTGGACAAGGAATGACGGAAGAATCTCATCATTCCAACTTCATAATAAAATTTTGATGGGTGAACATGGGAAGGAGATTTACCATGGTCTCTATCAGTGGTACTCCTTAATTTAGTTCTGGTTCATTGGTTTCTATCAGTGATACCTTTTATAGATGAAAATGTTTTATGGTAAAAGATAGTAGAAAACTGGCTTTATGCAAACTTAGCGAAAACTCCACTCAGCCAAATATGCATGTAGTATTAGTATTTCCATTTATATCCACCATAGTGTTGCTTGCCAATACATTAAATTGTATTGACTCCCCTGTGGCTGCATATTCCATAGAGAATTCCTTATTTGGCCCTTCCTTAAAATCTTGTTCCCTATTTGGCGCTAAAAAAAATTCTTCCCTATTTGACACCTTAACTTCATTTTCTTCCTAACATGGCCCTATAGTGCATTCTAAACACAAATAGGGATGTAAAAAGACACTTTTGCCCCTGATGACTTTTTGTACCAAAATTCATAATTAAAGTTAAAAATAAGCAAACAAAATATAAGCAAACGGGCAACAAAGCGTGCTACGAAGAACTCGGCACGGCTCGAGACTCCAGTGTCATGGAGATTTTCTTTTCAAGGAGATGAACAAGCGTCAGCCATTCCGGATAAAACAACAAGCATCGTGCAACATTATCAATTGAGGCATCCGATCGTTTTTTTCTTACCAAGGATGGGCGCACGCACGCATGCAGCAGCGAACTGTTGCTGGGCCGCTGCCCGCTGGCCTAAATGGCCTATTATGCATAGTACGGTTTCCCTCAAGAAAATACTCAAGAATTTACGTAAGTGCAACTGGTGTCTAGGTTCCAGCGTGCTAGAGTCTATGTACGTATGAGCAAACTGTGTATCTAGCTGTGAGCGCTACTGTGTAGTCAATAGCGACATGGCCGCTGATATCTTAGATCGATCGGGATGAGCGGACTCACGGCATCGAGCTGACCAGCTGTGACTGATTCGCTTGTTCCTTATTTTTTCTATCGCGGAGTGTCCGCGACCCTGCGCTGATTCGCTGCATGCTGCCTTTTTGCATGTCGCTTCTCAGTGCCTAATTCGTGCTTCCCATTATTTCTGTACTACACACGCGTGAACGGCTGGCTGCAGGGTATGCTGCGGCATATATGGCATACCCGTCCGCCACTGCACGCTGACACTGTCTTTCTGTAAAGCGCATTGACAAGGGCAAAGCGGGCCGGCGTTGAAATATTTCATGTTAATTTGTTGCTTATTTTCAACTTCTATGATGAATTTTGGTATAAAAATTTATCATGGGCAAAATAGTCTTTTTATATCCCCATTTGCGTTAAGAATGCACTATAGGGCCATGTTAGGAAGAAAATAACTTTAAGGTGTCAAATAGGGAAGAATTTTTTTAGGGCCAAATAGGGAACAAGATTTTAAGGAAGGGACAAATAAGGAATTCTCTCTATTCCATATTGCAGAGGAATCTGAAGACGAGTGAGGTTTTGTTCAGGATCTCGAGTCTATCTCCAACATGTTTTTGCCTGTGGCACATGAAGAAGATGGGATCAATGTTGTACTATGTTGTCCCCTGTAATTCTGTTTTCTGCTAGTCTTCTAAGACCATGCAAGTTGTAATACTATTTCGTAAAGACTGGATCATGCGATGTAATAGAATTTGATGCATTTGCATGATATTTCATTTTGTACTGTGGTGTTAGCATTTGATCCAGGGACTAGCACAATAACACATGTGTCCTTACATTACTTAAATGTGGGAACGCTACACACCCCCTCCAGGTAGCTCATATTCCAAAGACAATTCCCTCGAGAGGGTAAACTACATCGAAGATGCCGCCAACATCCAATTTGGTAAAACCAGATATAGGGTTTCCCCCGGAACACAGCTGTACTCCAAGACAATGCCCTCAACAGGGAGAACGACGCAAGGCGTCGTCATCATCCGATCCGATATAAGATCTAGGGTTTCCCCTGGAGCAATAGGCAGTAGTCGGAGGCTACACGGCAACGATACCTTCAGCAAGGGGATGACATCGTCGACGCCGACCATCGGAGCCCGGCTCTCACCGGCTAGCCACTTCCACTCCAACCGGCGCGCCACAACCGCATTAAGGAGTCCGCCACTGTCACGACCCTGGACCCCAAGATATACATACTGCTATGTGCTCCTAGTCATGGACCCACAAGGGCTTCAGGGTTACCAGCCCCGGCCACAACAAACAACGGCAGGCAGACTGGATTCATCGGCACGTAGTCCGGATCCCCAGTCTACTACTCCTTGTGTCCATGCTAGTCATAACCAACTATGCATATCAAAGCGTCCACGAATTATATGAAACTGAAGGAAACGGGACCAAAGCTATACAGAGATGCTATGTGTCCAGAAAGTGCAACAACAATCGAGGGTTACTGGGGTTACCTCGCCCCAGGCCGATCACATCGGCAGGCGGGCTCGGACATGGATCATCGGCTCCACAACCCCTCGACTGCGAAAACTATGCAGGCATAGCCAAAACTGTATAACAATGAGCTCGAAACCAACAACCGATCAAAGCAGTACTCTAGACATTGAAGCTTTATTAAACAGGTGTTACTAGAGTATAGCTTTACAAACAGAGGTCACACGACCCGACATTACATCAAACAACGGAAGGCAAATTATGTTGCTAATCAACAAGAACCAAAAGGCCTAAGAGGCCGCAACATAAGGCGACGTCCCAGCCCATAGATTCCAGGCTGCTACCTGGGAACCCCAAACTACTCGTCGATGTCCTCGTTGAAACAAATTAAGCAAACCTGAGTACGGGAGGTACTCAACAATACTTAATTAACCTATTATATATCTGCTATCTTCAGAAAAGGTTTTATGAAGGCTGATTTGTGTAAAGCAATTTTTGTTTTCCAAATCGAGGAAGAATAACACGTCTCATAGAATGTTTTCAAAACAGATGAGAAAGCTACTCAACTACTGAGATCATCATCTTCTTGTATTCCACCAAGTCCTTCTCATTCCCACACTATCTCATGCTACAAGGATCACCCCTCTCGGCATCTCCGAAGAGGCACCCTTTAATCATGATTAACAAGTTTTAATAATTCCGTTGAAGTTATCTGTGATCACAAAATCCGTTGCCAAGTCGTCCGTAACCGTGGATATGGCTTCTCGAGGAGATTTATCCCTGCAGGGGGTACACTTTACCCACACGTACCATCCGACTCTTAACGCCACATGTACGCTCGTCCATGGAGCGCGGCAGAGGGTGGCTGGCCACGACCTTTACCTTGCTCTACCCTATCCATGAGTCAACCCAAACAGGGTGACCCCGTCAACAGGGAGTTGGCCACCTCCTGACGGCACCTGTTCTGCGAGTCGGGAACAAGATCCGTGTACGTCCATCACTTATCCCGGTCATGCCCTAAGTTTTCTCCAAATCGTTTTCTGACTCACACGCAGATGGAAAGATCAAACTATGTGACTCATGGACGTGGCCAAACAAGTTAGTTGGTCGAGCGCGGTCTGTTAGGCCCCGCGTGTGGTTGCATGCTCAGTCTTGGCTTCGAAGGCGAGAACTCGCTCCTAGGGCATGAACAGGACAAAACGCCACAACCCATTGTGGCCTCACATCCATGCCATTATTTAGTCAAGTTATCAAAGATAATACAATTCACAACAACCTGACATAAATGATTCACGCATTGACCAGATTCATCAACTGGATGGATCAGATCACAACTAGGCATGGCTAAGCAAGACTCTATGGCTCTAACGAGGCACGCACAAACAAACCTATAGCTGCGAGGAGCAGTGGACCAGGATATTTAGGCGATGCAATAAGTATAGGAGAACTCTATCTAAGACCATAAATACTTTGAACCACATGCAATATACGAGATTCCAAAACACTTCGGAAACCATATATGAGCAGATAAGAGGTTATGCTTGCCTTGGTTATAAGGAAACCAGATAGAGGCTTCAGGAATAAGTGCTTGACTTGTCGGTTAAGATCAAGTATTCACCATTGGACTTCTGGCCTTCTCTTCGGAGTCACGTTCAACCGAGGGAGAAACAACACCGAAAAAAAGAATAACAATCAAACATGGCATCGATGCAATGCACAACATGTATGCATGATCAAGTTAATGCAATAAATTAAAGCCCTAAACATGATCGTTGGGTTGCTAGGGTTCGTATGTCAGTTATGCTAATTTACTGGAATTTGCCCGAAATGGACCCCGGAGGGGGTTTCGGACGGTTATGAAAGTGAGTACAAGTTTTAATTGCTCAAATGGGTTTGAAAACACCATAAACAGGTTGCATTTGTCATTTTGAGCATTTTGGTATATAACTTTTAATTTTCTAATTTTAGTGATTTAAAACTTATTTTTCTATTTTTAAATGATTAAAAAACATTAAATAAAGGCTCATTTTTGGAATTTCTCAAACATGTGTGAAAATTACATATTTGGATAGAGAATAATTTTCTGATCAAAACCATACTCTTACTTTATTTTTCTGAGTAACATTTGAATAGTTATTTAATTTACAAAATTAATTCATTTTCTGGAATTTCCTGGGATTTCTAAAAATAGGACTTATGACGTCACTGTGATGTCACTGTGACATCACAGTGCCCTGTTCTTCACAACTGAGCTCGAATTCGATAAAATTAGCGCGCAATGTTGGAATCGAAGGGCACCACGACGTGGAATGGCTCGAGAGGGACCTAGGGGAGGTGGCGCCGCTTGCTAAATGTCGCCGGAATCTCGCCGGCGACGAGAGGCGCGGCGGCCGGTGGCAGAGCTCGGCGCGGGAGAGCTACGGAGGGCGAGGGAGGAAGGGGAAGGCATCGGGGAACTCACCACGGCGCACTGAATCTCGTGGGGTGGTCGGGGAAGGCCGGGGAGAGCTCAACGACGGCGAAATCGGCGAGGAGCACGGCGGCCGGAGGTGAGGTTGCCGCCCCGATTCCGTCGGCATGGGGCATCCCTCCTCCTGTACTTGCTCGAGGGGAAGGAGTGGACGATGGCGGAGCCTGTGGAAACCGCAACTCGTCGAATCGTGGCCGGGATCGACGGCGGTGAACGACGGTTTTTCTTGGCTAGGGTTCGATCGGCACAGGGAGATAGAGGAAAAGAGAAAGGGAGCAGAGGGGATAGGGAGGAAGAGGACAAGGAGGGCACGACGTCCTGGCGAGGTAAACCATGTGTGGGGCACACATCCACAGGCAGGAGGTGGCCACGGCGGCCACGCAACTCTCTGCTCCTTTCTGTCAAGAGGAAGAAGAAAAGAAACCATATTTCTAAAACCCCCTAAAGCTTCAGAGAATTAGCAAATAGGTCCTTTTCCTTAATAGAACAGAACAGGAAACATACTTTTGAGGGCCTTTTGAAATAAGAAAAATTGGCAAAAATAATATTTGGAAAGCTTATAAAAATTTCAACAAAACCATGTGTTTCTTTGGTGTATTCGAAATATTTTTCAACACAATATTTTGGGAACCAAAATAGGTACTATTTGTGGGATTTTGTCAAACCATTTCAATTCACAATTTAAATTGGCTGAAACATGATTTAAATTTTTTTTTCATGCATGTATGATATGCCAACAACACCACAACCCTTTGGTAGCAAAAATTGGGATGTTACAAATCTACCCCCTTATAAGAATCTCGTCCCGAGATTCCCGAAGGAGAAAGAAAGAAGTAACACCGGTTTTGAACGATCTTCTTGAACCTTACGGTTCTTTTCTCGAAGAGGTTGATCCGTAGCATCTTGAAGTATTGAATGGGTGCACCTTAGGTAAGAGGGAAACTCTTAGGAAATTATCTTCACGAAGATCGAGTATTTCATGGCTAACTCATGACAAGAATGTTCATAAAGAACTGTTGAGTTAACAAGCATGAAACACATCAAGGTAACAGAGTGAATAGAAGATGGTTTCAAGTTTGTGGACGATGGTTCTTGGAAGGATTTAGAATATGATCTTTGCACAAGACTTTAAATCCTTTTGGAAAAGAAAGGTTGGACAACTTATGACATCGAGGTTTCTTCAAACAGATAACCAAGATGAAAAGGATGGTCTTGGATACCACGACGTAATATCCGTAGACGAGGGAAATCACGAGAAAACACTGTAATCGTGAGTCGGAGAGAATTTGATACAAGATCATGTTCACTCTTCGGAGTGGACACGGAAGATAACGGAATTTTCAACCATCCCATAATAGTTTTCTTGAAATCCTTGTCAAGGATCGGGATGTTACTTCACGGCAGAAGATGAGTAACCAAAGGATGTTGTAACACCATAATTGAGGAGGGATTCTTGGTCACACCATAGAGATGAGTAACCAACAGGGATTGAAACACCAGAAGAAAATAGGGAATCTCTTTCCTATTGTGGGTTATCTGTAGCAATACGTTTAACACATGGTTAAGATCCCATGGTTGAAGTGACTGACAAATTCACACAATGTGTGAGAAGACAGAACTTCAAGTACCATCAACTTAAAAGAAGGGAACTGATCAATGGTGGTTACAGAACACCACGAGATGTTCCCATGATGAACTTGTTTCCACTACAACCAAGGTTTTGGAGGTTCAACGGAGAGATATTGAAAAGATCAACTTCCAGGTTCTCCTGGATGTTCTAGACACAGACAGCAGGCTCGTGACAAGCCTTCTATAGGTCATCAAGTGAATGTAGAACTCCGGTTTGGAAAAACGGGGTTGAAACTTGTTAGATTAAGTCAGACAAGAATTCTCACGGAGAGTGGTTGTTCTTACGAATTCAAAGAGATATGACATTAGGCCTTCCGGATAATTGTGTCAACTACAACATCAACCATGCCGGATTTCCAAATGGACCTAATTCAATACTCTTGAGGAAACACCAACCATCGTTGCTGCTTGAGATTCAGCTCTGGTTAATGGAAGGATGATTCAGACTCAGCATCTTTGATCAAGGAGGTTGCACCGGTTACAATTGAGATACATTTACTAGATTCTCAAGACATGGACTACGATGCCAAGCTCAAGAAGATGAGCAGGATTATGGAACTCATGTATTAGTAACTTGTGAAATATGGTTGCACCTACATGACTTACTTGCAAAAGAACACATCGGAATCATTGTTGGGCAGATAATTACAAAGATAATGAAGTTCTTGGACTTCTTCTCTTTTACAAACAATCCATCAGTGGCTTGGTGTGGATGCAAACTTCTTCAAATAAATGGAGGTAACAACCAACCATCTCAAGAATAGTCCACACATGCATGACTGACTGGGATTATTCCCGAGGGAACAAGGAAACTATACTCAGATCCACGGCGACAACTTTCACCAAAAGCACATGGACCAGAGAAATTCACTTCAAACATCCAGAACACAAACTTCGCGATGACACAAGGATGGTTCTCGGAAGCTTCCAACATTTTTGCCATTTGTTCAGCATGAGCCTCTTGCAACTCGGAGAAAATAGGAATGTCATCGATGGGCTCGGCAACATACTTATCAGAACACTCCGAGAAGAGAGATTCATATGATCTATGAACAAGGCAAAATATTGGCCAGACTAGAGGGCATGAAGGTGTACTCGAGTAAAACACCATGAGTGAAAACATGTGACGCCCCGAGATCGGGCACTATGCAGATTTCAGCATTCCCGCCAAAATCCACATAATAACCGATTCCAGGTTGCCACTTGTGATAACCTTACAACAGTTCACGATTAATCCACAACAACAACAGAAAGGAGATATACAAGAGGACTCAACAAGTCAGGGATACAACTGATACAATACAAAGATCCAAATAACAGCGGAAGAAACAACATAGTGTCCGACTACGGACAAGATCCAAATTGGACTAAGAGTCCTGAAGATAACCGATGGCGTCCAATCCCTGCCCAGGCCAAGCCGGAGGGATTCCCAAGCTAACGTCGTCAGACTTCAAACCTGTTGACTGCAATGTTGAATATGCAGCCACGAAAAAGGATTCGTGGGTCGGTACGGTTAAGTACTGGCAAGTGGATAAACCATACCCACAAGATACCGGCGTAGCCAGTCATCAGAAGATACAAATACTTTGGGTTCAACGGAAAGGAAGGGATTATTGCAAATAAGCGGCAGCGGGATGCACTAACCAACTACAGAGACTCGCTACAACATCCGGCTAAAAGAGGGGGATAAGATAGCGTATCGTAACCAACTAGTACTAACCACCCAAACAAACCCATCCAATGTTACCCCCTACTAAGGAAGCAACCCAAGGATAACTGACACTGTTGGATTAATAATGGATCAAGTTGTTGTGTCAATAAGACTATTACTAGTCAAGTATCATTAGTTAGGTGTAAGTTGTTCTGAGTACTTGTTAGCCAGTACTTTCACCAAGTCAACCATAACCGCGGAAAACACGGCTTCTCGAGAAGATTTAACCCTGCAGGGGTGCACCAATTTGGCCGTACACGTAAGAATAACCCGCCAGACGGGGGATCAACCCACCAAGCGAGGTACTCAACACAACCCAACTCTTCTTCGCATCAAGCCCAAAGCACCACGTGATGTGCGTGCGCGGCTAATCGAGCCCCACGAAGAAAAGGGGACCCTCATAGCACTGGAAGACCACGCCGCCCTAAATGCCGACTACAAAAGTTCCACCCTGGCGCCAACGGTTCGTACCTGCATATGCGTGCATCAAATGGAAAGCCCGAACTAAGTGTGGCGATTTGGACGAGATGCGAATCGAATCAAGTTGAGGGGGCGCCCATACTCGCTTCCCACATGCGGTTAGTGCGCTCATCATGGATCAGTAGACAAGACCCTTTTCCTAATTAGGGTCGACACTAGCAGGCTTCAAAACCACGCCGGGCCTCCTGCCGGTGCCTTATCATCAAATTATTATTACCCAAAACATTAACATGTTGTTGATTGAGTTGAAACCCAGCTATCAACTAAACAGGTGATAAGACGGACAACAAGAATTGAGCGCAAACAACACTAAGCATGCGACTACGACACGAGGGCCAACAAGGTAAACAAACAACAGTTAATAGGAAGTGGAAGGAAGGGCTATATCATGGCTGCAAGGTAACGTATAATAGGATCGAGACACAAGCATCGAATCAACAGGCTAGAATAAGAACAACGGAAAGAATCGGTAACAAGTGATGAAAAGCAGCCATTTGGCAGCAAGTGAGTATACTTGCCTGAGATCCAGCAAGTAGAGGTACATCCACAGAACTTGTCGTTGCTCACATCATCTCAACGTCCTATCCGGGGAGAAGCAACGAACCTCGAACAAACACCGGATGCAACAATTACTACTACGGCAAAAGATCCAGCATGATCAAGATATGGATGCATGACAATTTAATGGATGCATAGAAATAAACTAGTTGACATGACAACATGTTTAAATGGACCCATATGCAATTTGAGTTGCATATGTATAGCCCATGAATTATGGTTGAAACAATTGTTTTACAACTAACCAACAGGTGAAAGTGGTTTAGTATGATGCATGGATGAGGAAAACAACAAAATAACAACAATAGAACCAACTGGAAATAAGGTTTACCAAGTTTGGAATTTTATTTATTAAGTTATGGAATTTTGGTTACTTAAAGGTGCCACACAAGCAGTTCTTATTTTCATCAAGTTAAATTGTTCAAAACAGATAACAAAGTTCATATTTGATTAGAACACAAAATTTTAGGTGGATTACATGTTTCAATTATTGGAAAAGGAATTACAATGATTTAATTATGAATTAAACAAGATTAAACAAGTTTTAATTGAATTTAATTCAAGTTTGAATATTATTTGAATTTTATTTGTTCAAAACATAAATTCAAATTCATATTTGAAAAGTTTATGTTTTTCTGGTTTGAAAACATATTTTACATGTTCAAAAATAATTTATATTGAGCAAGTTAGGAATTTTAGCAAATTTAAATGATTTAAACAAGGTTTAAATTATTTAGGCCATTTTAATTATTCAAATCATGAAACAAAATTTATATTTGGTTAGGTGGTTTAAAATGGCTTGGAAAACATATTTTATTTGTGTTATTTGAATTAAGTATGATTTAGTTATGGATTTTATCAAATTTCAAATGAATTGTTTGAATTTGAAATTTGGATGCATTTGAATTATTCAAAACATAAAACAAATGTTATAAATAGATAGATAATTAAATTTGGTGCGGTGTACATATTTTATTCTTATTATTTGGGTTTGTGAAATAAAAGTTATGTGAGTTTTGAGTTTAGGGACTATTATGTAAAATTAATTGGACTGATATTTAAAAGAAAAAGGGGAGAGAAATTAAATGCACCACGCGGCGACCAGCCCCAGCCACTGACAGCGGGGCCAGCGCCACTGTGGCGCCTAGGTGGCGGGCTGGGGTCTACGTGGCCGCCCGGGTCACTGCCCCGCGGGCCCCGCGGGTGCGCGCGCAAGGAAAAGAATTTGGGAGGCAAAATGCCTCCCGCGGGACTCGAACCCGCGCCCCTAGGGCGAGCGAGCGCGCGTGTTGCCAGTTGGGCTGTGAGCGATTTCTTGACAGGTATGGGCAGCGAAGGTGGTTATCCTTCAGATATCGCATCTAACTGAAATTTCTGAATTTGCTTGCAGGTTTCTGAAACGAGCAGCAGAGGACAGATGCCCGCCGGCGGCCGTGGCTCGCGGGCGCGGTCCGTGCGAGTGCTTGCGGGCTACCGTGCGTGCGGTGCTGCGTGCGCTCGGTGTGCGTGCAAGGGCAGAGGGGAAGTGAACGAGGGAGGGAGGCGAGCTCACCTCGGGAGAGGAAGGAGACGGGGCGGTGCAGACGGTGGTGGGCGACGGTGGCGAAAATCGAGATGGCGGCGGCGATCCTCTAGCTCCCGGGGAAAACGGAGGGGACGGCGAGGTAGAGGGCAGGCTGGCGGCTCCGTTCCCGGCCCCAGCCTAGCCGGTAGGGCCCCGGGTCGACGGCGGCGAGCCAGAGAGGGCGGCGGTGGAGGTGGCCTCGGTGGGTTCTGAAAAGAGAGGGCGGAGCAGCGAGAGAGGAGGAGACGGCGGCGTCGAGGGAGAAGGGTGGGAAGGCTAGGGCACAGAGGAGGGGCTCGGTGGATGTTTTATGGAGGGGTTGAGCCTGGTACGGCAGCCATCAGAGGAGGGGGAGAGGATCCTGCGGTGGTGATCGAGGTCGTACAGAGGATGACGTCGAGGGAGGAAGACGACAACTCCTCGAAGGGGTACGGGCCAAAAAGAGGGGAAGTGGGCTGTGGGCTGGCCTGTTTCCCACATCTCACCCTCTCCTTTTTTTTCTTTCCTTATTTTTTTTTTGTAAAGGATGAAAGAGAGGGAGGGATAGAAATAGGATTTGGGGGGGTTTATTTTATGAAATATTTTTATTAGTTTTCAAAACAGAAATGTCAAGGCAAAGTTAGCATTGATTTCAAAACTTTGAGATATTAATTGGATTTTTAAATTGTGATTTGAATTTCCATTAGTATTCATAAGGAGTTGATTTTTTAAACAATTTTTATTCAATGAACTCAACAATTATGAAAACATTTATTGAATTTTAATTGTTTGCAAAAATTTAGTGTTTGAACCACTGTCGAGACATCGTAGTAGTTTTCATAGACGGGGGTGTCATGAGACTACGGTAGAGACGTGGGGTAACGGGATAGCGTAGTAACACAGAACACAGGATTTTACCCAGGTTCGGTACGTCGCGACAGTACGACGTGCCTACTCCTGCACTTCTCACTAATTGGGACTAAAGCCCGTAAACAGGGTTACAATGTGAGGGTTTAGATCTAAGCTACTCGACGAGGATGAGCTTCTCGGCGAGTTGGCGTAGAGCTTCTCTGTTTTCTCCTTGTTTTGTCTATCTCCCGTCCGGCTTTATATAATAGCCGGATTAGGGCTTACAGAATAGGAAACCTAGAAAACTACGATAACTTGTAACTTGGAAAGCAAGGAATCCGTCTTCTCCTCCAAGCCAGATCACATGGGCTGTGATCCGGGTTCTTCTAGAATCCGGCTTCTGCGCGTCGGACTACTGGGCCGCCTAATGGACCTAAGCCCACTACCACTTAGGCCACCCTGGTAATCCGGCACTTGGCCTACCATCTTCTATACCCCTATTTGGTATATATCCGACAGTAGCCCCCAAGAAGGATCAAAACTCTGATTCTCCGCTATTCGCCAAATGTTCCTTGTCCGAGAAATATTGATTCAGCAGTCTTGATTCTTCTTATTCTTCATTGGAAAAAGATGGTGGCATAAAACTCGGAATCCTGAAAATCCGGCTTTTCTCTCACGATCCTTCGTGGAGAAGAAACTTCCTACGTCAGCGCACTCAATCATGCTGACGTAGGCGACGTTTGAGATTTACTCGGAAAAACCCAGAAACGTATCTCTGACAGATTCGCGCGGGAAACAAGGAGATAATCATCATTACTCCGTCGTTTTATTTCACGGATTTTCCGGCGAGCGACATGCGGCAAACATCCAACGGTCAAAATAGCCGTTGGAACGCATCTAAACGGTTTTCCGGCTATAAATAGCCGTCCTCGTCCTCAACGAAAACTTTCCTCACTCCCCACTGCCCACGCCATTGACGCGAACGAGCTCGAGAGCAAAGCACTTGTCCCAGGCGCTCTCAACATCCAAGCACACCGGAACGCACCACCACAAGATGGCCTCCTCGCCGTCATCGCCGACCCGCGCCGCCATCAACGAGCTTATCAGCGATCTAGATCCGCAACTGGGATCGCCCAAGCTCACCGGCGACGAGCCGGAGAAGACCACGGCCTCCGCGGCGGGTGACGCAAATCCTTCTGCTGCCGCGGACGCTGCGGGATCGAGCTCCGCAGCCTCCCCGCCGTTTGCTCCAGAAACAGCGGAGGAGAAGATCCAACTCCTCGGCGACGAGCTCACCGCCGCTGGAGAAGCAGAATTTGTCGGCAACTGGAGTCCGAGTAACTCTTCCCTCGTCCTCCTTCGAAAAATGTCAAAAGAGGGATTGATAGTTAAAGGCAAATGGTGAAAGTCAGATGGTGAACTCGAGCCCAGACCAAAAAACGGAGAGTGTGTCCTCCTTACATCTCACATTACGCGAGGTATGGGTTTACCGCCTTCCGCCTTCTTCATAGACATCCTTAACTATTACGGCGTCCAACCACATAACCTCTCTCCAAATTCCATCATCTATCTAGCTAGCTTCCAAGCCCTTTTTGAGGAATATCTCGGAACAAATCCTAGTCTAGATTTTTGGCAATACTGTTTTGAAGTAAAACATAACATCACAGAAGGTATTTCCCCTATCTGTGGAACCATATCCTTCATTCTTCGGAAAAATAGAGAGGATTGGTACCCGAGAATACAAATGCCAGAACCCACCAAATCCTGGCTGGGTTCCTTCTTTTATCATCAGGACATCCCATTCCCTGGAAAGGAAATCGGGGTTCCTTCATTTGTTAATTCCGCCGCCATTCCTCGAGAGAGTTGGACAGCTGAAGAAGTTGAGACATTGCCGGAAAATTTAATGAAGATAAAACGCCGTATTGCCAAGCTTACTTCTTCCAAACCTTCCTTAACTGGGAAAGACACTGTTTTATACTGGTTCGGACGTCGCATTCAACCCCTTTCCTTTCGTTCCCGGCTTCTTTGCGAATACCAAGGGCCAGAATATAGCATGAGGGGAACAGATAAAGCCTATACCAAGAAAGATTTTATAAAGCGACTTCATCAGCTAGATGCCTCCAGCGCCCAAATCGAAGAAAACCTAGCCATTTATCACGTGGAAAATCGAGTTCCTAAGGTATTTGTACTTTCCTCGTTTCCGAGTTTTCCTCAGATTAACTTGTATCTCCACCTTTTGATCATGTTGTGAATTCTTTCCTAGTTCAACGAACTCGGAGGGAATGATCTTGCTTCCGATGCCGAACTCAGCGACATACATGCTAGGTTTTACAACAACCAGAAGCGCAAAAGGCAGGTGACTTTCGAGAAAATGGTAACTGTTGACGGAATTCCTGTCGCCACCTCCAGGTATTTTACCGGGTTTTTCCTAGTTACCATCCTCCTTCAGTTCTTCGAGATTTTTAACTCTCGGATATTCTTCTTGCAGTCTTGCCCCAACTCCTTTGAAAACAAAGAAGCTAAAGAAACATAAGGCTGCTATCAAAGAAGAATCTTCTTCTGCAGCCATGGGCCCGAGGAATAGAACGGAAAATCAGACAGGCGAAAATCTCCGGACCTCCGCTGGAAACGAACCCGTCTCTAATTTGGACAGTAACATCCGGATAAAAGAAGAACCGTTCGACGATCTCGGATATATTCGTCCGGAGGCTAAAAAGTTCTTCACTCCTGCCCCTCTAATTCGTCCTTGGCCACAAGGTGGATTAGTGGTTCGCAATGATATTGTATTTAACCCTCGTCAGGTCTTACAAGATGGCCTTCATCACGTTTGGATTCTTTTTACTGAATATGCCAAAGAATTCAACGAGAACTTGGCCGACTTGCGAGAAATGAGCCAGGTGATACCTCTAGACCCCAAGCATTAAGTTGAAAACCTGAATTCTTCTTAATGTTTTATCATATGCTTGTTCATACTTAAGCATTTTGGATTTCATTTCCGTATTCAGCATTCCGCATATGCCACAAACTTGGAAGTTTTTAAGAAGCTTAATCTCAAAAGTAGAGAAGTAAAAACCCTTCAATCCATGATTGAGTTGAGAAGCAACGAGCTGGCGTCATCTCAGCTACAATTGTCTAAAACAACAGGTATGTATTCTCTGCAGTTTTTATCCGGATAACATTTGTCCCGAATTTTCATAAGCTCGAAATGTTTTTGTGTCCCCTAGCTGCTTTAGCAAAAGCCAACAAAATAGCCAAGGACGCTAGCAATGTATCTCGGCTCCGTGCAGAAAACTTGAGCCTTCGCAAGGAACTTACGAAAGTTGAAAAAGACCTGGAGGCCAGTAATCTGGCCCTTGGGATTGCTCAATCCCAGGCTTCTTTGCAAGCGGCGGAAAATAAATCTATTATCCATGATTTTGAAAGTATGCTATTTCCGCGCATGAAAGAAGGCACCGAAATTGACAAGGTTCTTGGTAAGTTAGTTCCTTTTACCAATTTCTCCATGTCTTACTTCTTTTTCTTTTGTGGCCTAAACTTGTTTCTGCCATCAAAACAGGGAATATTCCAGGCATTTCTCGGATTGAGAAAATCCGAGCTTTTGGAGAAGTATGGAACGCGATCAGAAATGCAGGAATGCAATTGATTAATAAGTTCCTTCCCGCAAGTACTATAGATTTCTCGGAAGTTTACAAACTTCCGGGTGCCATCATGGAAATTGCGGGATCAAAGGAATTCATCCTACGCTCCGCTGCACGAGGTGGTGCGCGCATGGCACTAGGACTTATGCGCCTGTACTATCCTGACGCGAAATCTTGGCGCGTGGCCTCTGGTGTCCCTCAAGGGTATACAGAGGATCAGCGAACCTCCATCTTTGATGAAGTCAAAGGCCACGCCACCAAGATTGCTTCCATGGTTAACATTTCTATCACTTATCCAGAAGAAGAGGTTCCCGCGGTCCCCGAAGATGAAAGCAGCGAGGAAGACTCGGATGCTTGAAGGACTGCCTCTAACCTGGATGATGGATTTGTATAATAGGAGCGTTATTTACACTGTAACGCTTCTATTTCATTTGTCGAAACAAGAACTCCGCCTTTTGCAGCTTTGAATTATGAAATTCCTTGCAAATTTGTCGGGTTGAATTGCGCCCTTATCTACTAAGTTCTCTGGCATATGTGTTTTGACTGTCTTTAGTGTTTTAAATGACTCGATAGCATTATGATCGTCATAACGAGTAACTGGGTATAACCAATCAGTTAGAACTCGAAAACATGGACCATACTAAAGGCATTTTTACTAACCAGATCCAGTGACCCAACATATATTCGATCAGGTAATGCTTAAAGATTTGTAAGGAACTTTCTTGAAACTTGGGCACGCAGGCACAATCCGAGTTTCCTTTAGCCATTAACAGGCTGAAATCATTCAGTTTTTTAACGCCGAGCACGCAGGCACAATTCGGGTTAACATTGAGTATTTTGTAAGATCATTGGGAAATAGAAAAGGTGGAAACATGCTTTTACTATAATGAACTTGTAAAAAACATGGATATCAGAATTCCAATGACTTTATTTCATGATCTCAAAAGATGTTTACATAGATATTGAACTAAGTATAGAAGGGACGTAACTGCTGGATGCTCCAAGGTCTCTTTGTCTCTCCTAGCTCATCATCTATCTTTCTCTTTCTTTTGCGATTCGGTTTCTCGGGATCGTCTTCCGTATCTCGAATGTCAACAAGATAGTATGATCCATTTTTCATGGCTTTACTTATGACAAATGGCCCTTCCCATACTGGGGCTAATTTGTGCTTCCTTTGCTGCACCAACCTCAGCACTAGGTCACCTTCTTTAAAAGAACGATGCCTGATTTTCCGACTATGGTAACGTCTTAAACCCTGCTGGTAAATGGCGGACCTTTGAAGCACAAGCTCTCGTTCCTCTTCTAGGAGATCAACGGCATTCTGTCGTGCCTCTTCGGCGTCTGATTCGTCAAAATCTTGCACTCTTGGGCTATCATGGATCATATCGTTGGGAGAATAGCTTCCGCGCCGTAAAATAGGAAAAACGGGGTTTGCCCAGTTGACCTATTTGGCGTCGTTCTTATACTCCAAATCACGGAAGGTAACTCATCTACCTATGCTCCGGCCACTCTATGAAGAGGAGTTTCGAGTCTTGGGCGTATTCCTTGCAGGATTGAGCTATTCATTCGCTCAACCTGTCCATTGGATTGCGGGTGTGCCACAGATGCTAGATCTAGGCGAATTCCCGTTTGTCGGCAATATCTTGCCAACTCTCCGATGGAGAAATTTGTCCCGTTGTCGGTTATTATGCTGTGTGGCACACCGTATCTCATCACCAAGTCGATGATGAAATTTCTAGCAGTTGCACCATCCAACTTTTTGATGGGCTTAGCCTCCACCCATTTGGTGTACTTATCCACTGCTACCAACAAATGAGTAAGTCCGCCTCTTGTGGTTTTGAACGGTCCCATCATATCTAGCCCCCAGACCGCAAACGGCCACGTAATGGGGATAGTTTTAAGTGCTCGGGCCGGCAAATTGGTCTGCTTAGCGTAATATTGACATCCTGCACATGTATTAACTATATGCTCGGCATCTGTCTTGGCTGTTAGCCAGAAAAAACCCGCGCGGAATGCTTTTTTGACTATGCTTTTTGATTGAGCATGATGTCCGCAATCGCCGGCGTGGATTTCCTCCAGTATTTCTCTTCCTTCTTCTGGTGAAATGCACCGCTGAAAAATTCCAGAAATACTGCGTTTATATAGGCAACCGTCAATTACTGTGTATCCTTTGCATCGACGCTGTATTTGTCTTTGCAAGACTTCGTCTGCTCCTTCCGGGTACTTCTGATTGACTAAGAAGTTTAAGTACGGAATTGTCCAGTCCGGTTTAACGATCATGACTTCAATCGATTCAGACGCCAGAGGGTAATCAACGTCTCCACCTTTTATGGATGGCTCATGTAAGTGCTGAACGAATACTCCTGGCGGTAAGGTTTTTACCCTTTCTGATCCCATGCGGGCTAGCGCATCCGCGTTCCAGTTTTCCTCCCTTTTGATGTGAAGGACCTCGAATCCAAAGAAACAGATGGCGAATTCATCTACCGTTCTCCGATATTCGGCCATTATAGGGCTTTTTGCGTCCCAGGTTTGGTTGAGCTGATGCTGCACCAAATCCGAGTCGCCATAGCACAGTATGCGCTTCACTCCTATTTCTTTTGCGATATGCAAGCCGTGAAGCAAAGCTTCATATTCTGCCACGTTATTACTGGCGTTGAAGTGTATTTGCAACACGTACTCCATTGTGTCTCCCTTAGGGGAATTTAAGACTACGCCAGCCCCAGCTCCTTCCTTCATCTTGGATCTGTCAAAGTGCATGATCCAGTACTCGGACTCCGGCATTGGTGTTTTTTCCATTGCTTCTGTCCAGTCAGCAACAAAATCTGCCAAAACCTGGGATTTTATGGCCGTCCTTGGCTGGTACTTAATGTCGAAGGCTGCCAGCTCAATGCCCCATTTGGCTACTCGGCCGGTTGCCTCTGCATTGTTTATAATGTCTCCTAGTGGTGCTTTACTAACCACTGTTATGGAATGCCCTTGGAAGTAATGGCGTAGTTTTCTAGATGCGAAAAATACACCATACGCCAGTTTCTGGTAGTGTGGGTACCTTTGTTTTGACTCGGAAAAAACTTCGCTTATGTAATATACCGGATGTTGGTCTGGTATGCTTTGTTCTTCCTTTAACCGTTCCACCACGATTACCGCACTAATAACCCGATTTGTAGCCGTAAGGTACAATAACATGGGCTCTTCGTCTTTTGGGGATGCCAAAATCGGAGCTTTCATCAAGGTTTCCTTTAACTGAGTCAGCGCCGCATCGGCCTCTTCTGTCCATTCGAACTTGTCGGATTTTTTCAGCAGCTTGTATAGTGGTAAGATTTTAGCCCCCAGCCGACTAATAAATCTGCTAACGGCAGCTGCGGAACCCGTCAATCTTTGGACATCTTTGACACAGGTAGGTTTTGTGATGTTCAAGATTGCCTTGATCTTTTCCGGGTTAACTTCTATTCCTCTGTGAGAAACGATGAAACCCAGAAGTTTTCCTGAGGGAGCCCCGAATACGCACTTAGATGGATTCAACTTCATCTTGTAGGTGCGTAAGTTTTCGAAAGTTTCTCGCAAATCCTCAAGTAGTGTATCTTTTTCCTTGGTTACGACAGCAATATCGTCCACATAAACATGGACATTTTTTCCAATCTGACTATGCAAACAACGTTGCATGCAATGCTGGTAGGTTGCACCTGCGTTCTTCAGGCCAAACGGCATGGTTACGTAATAATACGTCCCGTATGGGGTTATGAAAGAAGTCTTAATTTGATCTTCCTTTTTCATGCGTATTTGGTGGTACCCGGAGTATGCATCCAAAAAGCACAAAAGCTCAGAGCCTGCTGTGGCATCTCTTATTTGATCGATTCGCGGTAATGCGAACCTATCTTTCGGACATAATTTGTTCAAGCCTGTGTAATCTATACACATTCTAAGAGCAGTAGTGTCTTTCTTCGGTACTAATACCGGATTTGCGGACCAGTCAGTATGGATCACTTCCTTGATGAAATCCGCTGCTAAAAGCCGGATAATTTCCTTGCCAATAGCCTTCCGTCTTCTTCCGTCAAATCGACGGAGACCTTGTTTGACGGGTTTTGATCCAGGAATAACCTTAAGTTGGTGCTCAGCAAGTTCCCTGGGTACACCTGGCATGTCCGCTGGACACCAGGCAAAAATATCCCAGTTCTCACGGAGGAACTTGATGAGCTCGCCTTCCTATTTGTTAGTCATCCCAGTCCCTACGACGACAAATTTTGTCGGATCTTTGGGATCTAGGATTACCTGTCTTGTATTCTCGGATGCCTTGAAGTTGTCTGTTGGCTTCCGAGTTTCTTTTCCTGCCGGCATTTCTGACGGCGATACCTCCTTGGCTAATTCCTTCAGTTCTTCCTTTGCTATGACTCTCTGAGCGCAAAGGGCATTTTCTTTTTCCAACTCGTTTGCCAGCTTAAAATCACCAGCTATAGTGATTACTCCTCCTTTGGGTCCTGGCATCTTCAGCTTGTTATAAATATAACAGGATCTTGCCATGAATTTGGCGAAAGCTGGACGTCCGAGTATTGCGTGATACACGCTTTCGAACGGCACTACTTCGAAGGATACTTTTTCCTGCCGGAAGTGATCTTTATCTCCGAAGGTGACATCTAGGGAAATTTCTCCTAGGGATCGTGCTTGCCTGCCAGGGACGATACCATGGAAGCGTATATTGCTGTAGTTGAGCTGAGACTCGGAAATCTTCAGGTGCTTCTGTGTATCCAGGTACATTATATTAATGCTGGATCCTCCATCCATCAGCACTCTTCTTAGCCTGGTATTTTGAACGATAGGGCTTACAACAAGAGCTTGTGTGCCGAGTTCAGGGATATTTCCGGGATGATCAGACTGATCCCAGACTATTGGTGTGTTAGAGTACTTCAAGAATTTCGGGGTTGCTGGCACAACCGCGTTTATTTCTCGAAGTGTTCTTTTTGCCACCTTTGCTGATGGGGTTGCTAAAAAAGTTAGCATTGCTTCTCCATCAACCCTCGGAAACTTGGGTTCGCCTTTACGCTGTTGTTCCTGGATTTTTTCGTTAGTGTCCGATTCACTGTCTTCTTTGTCAGCTTCTGGCTTTTGTTTGGCGGGTTTCCTTTTGGAACCCTTCCCTTTATTTCCGGACCCTGCAGTGCCCTTCATGTGCTTATTCAGCCGGCATTACGCGTTTGTATGGGTGGGTTTCCCAAATTGCGAGTGGTGAACGCAAGGTTCCGACTTAATCCTTTCCCACTCCTCTGGAGTGTAATTGATTGGATCTGGGTTGCGTCCTTTCCACTTATTTCCCTTTTCTCCTCCAAAGGCTATGTTGATTGGATCATGCCCATTATGATTGATTGGATTTGAATTTGAATTTGCCATTTAGGGTGTTGATTAATGGGGTTTTTATTTAACAAACAATTTAAACAAATCAACTTCAAAACTATTTGAAACAATTGAGTTGTTCTAGTTTGCAATTTTTTGAATTGGAAATTTTGAACAATGTTTGAAAGTTTAATTTGGTTTGAGTTTTCCAGTTGTTTTGAAAACAGGATGCAATGCTTATGTGATGCATGTGATGCAAGCAAAAAGAAAACAAACAACTTCCTACTTAGGGTAACACCCCAGGTGTTACAAAACATCATCAAGATAGCCGTTGGATCTTTTCTCGATTTGACGATAGCCCAAATCAAATCAAGGTTAGAATGATAGCGTATCCACTGAAGATATACTATCAAGCTTCGACATAGAGGAGGCTAGATACCCCATAACGAAGGATCAAGTTAGGATGAGCTTTTGTCTTTCAGCTTTCCAAGTTAGTGTAAGCTCAACCAACTAGTCCAGGGATCCATCATCGTGTCTTGGAGAGAGGAGTAGTTCAAATACCCCTTGTGTGGACATCATGGTCAGGTAAAAAACCTGGTGATACTTATAGAAAGACAACCAGAATATCACAACCCACCGGTATGTCTTAGAAATCGAAAGGAGGCAAGCTTTTCAAAGCAACCGATGTGGTCTGGAGAGCTTTGGCATGAACCTAACTCTCTGACCGAGGATATGCACCAGAATGAACGGACTTGGTAACACAGTCAACTTTAAGTTGAGACCGGGTAACCAATAGTGCTAAGAAGGATACCGACGTTTCTTAGGTTTTTCGAAGCAATAAGAATTGCTAGGAGTACCTGATACACATGTCAATGAATAGACCCATCATTCTCATGCATTCAAGCTTCGAGGAAGGGGGAGTGAAGATGTGTGAGAGCATCACTTCATCATTAAGGCCATGAAACTTAACACGACCTCTTGATGCCAAAGAGTGTGATACTCGAAGGTGGAACAGAACAGAAGCTAATGAAACTTCTTTATTCTGTGGATTACAAAACTTTGACCTGGTCCTAGAGATGAACGAGGTACTGGAGTTTGTTTCTCCGTACATTCCAAGGTGGAACGTTATGACGGGAAACAAGAACAAATGCATTGGAAAAATCCAACACCATATGTAACTTGGTTTCCAAACAACGGACGAAATTCGGAAAGCAACCAAAGAGTAGGAACGTGCTGGAGGATTCCTAAGATCATGTTGATTGCACAGGATAATACTCATGTGTAGAACCCATGCCAAAAGGTTGGTATAGCTGAATCAAGTAGAAAGATGTGGAATCCATGATGATCACTCTTGTTGTGATCTCTTTTGGTTCCAAAGGAAAGCCTACGGCTATGAGAGTTGGAATTTCCTAGCCAACCCGAGGTAGAAAATGTTCCTCGGGATCTAAAGGAACAGAACTTGGGTTAAAGGTCAGCATCATGTACTGATAGCGTGAGCATTACATGGTTAAGAAACCACATGACTCAACTCACCACACTTCAGCACATTCCGGGACCTTCGGTTCAAGTCCAAGGTTAAAAACCTAAAGAAAGGAGTAAATACTATCTTAGTGCCTTAAAGGACACTATGAGTAGCAATCACGGAGTATCTTTCCAAAAGGACAAACTTAGCTCCGGAGGAACTTTAAACAGAGGATAACGGACACATTCGAGATGAAAAGGAAATCTCGAGGTTCAGGATTTTGAGACTTTAGAACATGAGTATGTGGAACCCACAAAACTCTGAGAGATTATGATGGAAAGGAGATCTCCCAGTTAAGAGATAACGAAACAAGGAACACACACGACTCTAGAAACTAAACACTAGGTCAACTTGGGTAAAAGACGTCCTTGCCAAAGAAGGCACCTGAGTTTTGAATGACTAGAAGAGATAGCAAAACCTTTTCAAATCAAAACAGGTAAGGTGACCCAGATTTGGAGCGATACCAGATAAGGAGTAAAAGAATCCTAAGAAGGTTTTTCACAATCCATTTGAGGTTTCAAAATAGTTTTCGCAACTCTAGACTCAACATCGACCTAGCAGTAAGGTTTTCCTACATGCAGTCCTGCTCTGATACCATGACTTGTCACGACCCCGGACCCCAAGATATACATACTGTTATGTGCTCCTAGTCATGGACCCACAAGGGCTTCAGGGTTACCAGCCCCGGCCACAATAAACAACGGCAGGCAGACTGGATTCATCGGCACGTAGTCCGGATCCCCAGTCTACTACTCCTTGTGTCCATGCTAGTCATAACCAACTATGCATATCAAAGCATCCATGAATCGTATGAAACTGAAGGAAACGGGACCAAAGCTATACAGAGATGCTATGTGTCCAGAAAGTGCAACAACAATCGAGGGTTACTGGGGTTACCTCGCCCCAGGCCGATCACATCGGCAGGCGGGCTCAGACATGGATCATCGGCTCCACAACCCCTCGACTGCGACAACTATGCATGCATAGCCAAAACTGTATAACAATGAGATCGAAACCAACAACCGATCAAAGCAGTATTCTAGACATTGAAGCTTTATTAAACAGGTGTTCCTAGAGTATAGCTTTACAAACAGAGGTCACACGACCCAACATTACATCAGACAACGGAAGGAAAATTATGTTGCTAATCAACAAGAACCAAAAAGGCCTAAGAGGCTGCAACATAAGGCGACGTCCCAGCCCATAGATTCCAGGCTGCTACCTGGGAACCCCAAACTACTCGTCGATGTCCTCGTTGAAACACCACCGATGTGAGATCTTCACCTGAACCAAATTAAGCAAACCTGAGTACGGGAGGTACTCAACAAGACTTAGTTAACCTATTATATATCTGTTATCTTCAGAAAGGGTTTTATGAAGGCTGATTTGCGTAAAGCAATCTTTGTTTTCCAAATCGAGGAAGAATAGCTCGTCTCATAGAATGTTTTTAAAACAGATGAGAAAGCTACTCAATACTGAGATCATCATCTTCTTGTATTCCACCAAGTCCTTCTCATTCCCACACTATCTCATGCTACAAGGATCACCCCTCTCGGCATCTCCGAGGAGGCACCCTTCAATCATGGTTAACAAGTTTTAATCATTCCGTTGAAGTTATCTATGATCACAGAATCCGTTGCCAAGTCGTCTGTAACCGTGGACACGGCTTCTCGAGGAGATTTATCCCTGCAGGGGGTACACTTTACCCACACGTACTATCCGACTCTTAACGCCACATGTACGCTCGTCCATGGAGCGCGGCAGAGGGTGGCTGGCCACGACCTTTACCTTGCTCGACCCTATCCATGAGTCAACCCAAACAGGGCCACCCCGTCAACAGGGAGTTGGCCACCTCCTGACGGCACCTGTTCTGTGAGTCGGGAACAAGATCCGTGTACGTCCATCACTTGTCCCGGTCACGCCCTAAGTTTTCTCCAAATCGTTTTATGACTCACACGCAGATGGAAAGATCAAACTACGTGACTCATGGATGTGGCCAAACAAGTTAGTTGGTCGAGCGTGGTCTGTTAGGCCCCTTGTGTGGTTGCACGCTCAGTCTTGGCTTCGAAGGCGAGAACTCGCTCCTAGGGCATGAACAGGACAAAACGCCACAACCCATTGTGGCCTCACATCCATGCCATTATTTAATCAAGTTATCAAATATAATACAATTCATAACAACCTGACATAAATGATTCACGCATTGACCAGATTCATCAACCGGATGGATCAGATCACAACTAGGCATGGCTAAGCAAGACTCACAGGCTCTAACGAGGCGCGCACAAACAAACCTGTAGCTGCTAGGAGCAGTGGATCAGGATATTTAGGCGATGCAATAAGTATAGGAGAACTCTATCTAAAACCATAAATACTTTGAACCGCATGCAATATACGAGATTCCAAAACACTTCTGAAACCATATATGAGTACATAAGAGGTTATGCTTGCCTTGGTTATAAGAAAACCAGATAGAGGCTTCAGGAATAAGTGCTTGACTTGTCGGTAAAGATCAAGTATTCACCATTGGACTTCTGGCCTTCTCTTCGGAGTCACGTTCTACCGAGGGGGAAACAACACCGAAAAGAAGAATAACAATCAAACATGGCATCGATGCAATGCACAACATGTATGCATGATCAAGTTAATGCAATAAATTAAAGCCCTAAACATGATCGTTGGGTTGCTAGGGTTCGTATGTCAGTTATGCAATTTTTAGTGGAATTTGCCCGAAATGGACCCCGGAAGGGGTTTCGGACGGTTATGAAAGTGAGTACAAGTTTTAATTGCTCAAATGGGTTTGAAAACACCATAAACATGTTGCATTTGTCATTTTGAGCATTTTGGTATATAACTTTTAATTTTCTAATTTTAGTGATTTAAAACTTATTTTTCTATTTTTAAATGATTAAACAACATTAAATAAAGGCTCATTTTTTGGACTTTCTCAAACATGTGTGAAAATTACATATTTGGATAGAGAATAATTTTCTGATCAAAACCATACTCTTACTTTATTTTTCTGAGTAACATTTGAATAGTTATTTAATTTACAAAATTAACTCATTTTCTGGAATTTTCTAGGATTTCTAAAAATAGGACTTATGACGTCACTGTGATGTCACTGTGACATCACTGTGCCCTGTTCTTCACAACTGAGCTCGAATTCGATCAAATTAGCGCGCAATGTTGGAATCAAAGGGCACCATGACGTAGAGTGGCTCGAGAGGGACCTAGGGGAGGCGGCGCCGCTTGCTAAGTGTCGCCGGAATCTCGCCGGCAACGAGAGGTGCGGCGGCCGATGGCGGATCTCGGCGCGGCAGAGCTACGGAGGGCGAGGGAGGAAGGGGAAGGCACCGGGGAACTCACCACGGCGCACTGAATCTCGTGGGGTGGTCGGGGAAGGCCGGGGAGAGCTCAACGGCGGCGAAATCGGCGAGGAGCACGGCGGCCGGAGGTGAGGTTGCCGCCCCGATTCCGTCGGCATGGGGCATCCCTCCTCCTGTACTTGCTCGAGGGGAAGGAGTGGACGATGGCGGAGCCTGTGGAAACCGCAACTCGTCGAATCATGGCCGGGATCGACGGCGGTGAACGACGGTTTTTCTTGGCTAGGGTTCGGTCGGCACAGGGAGATAGAGGAAAAGAGAAAGGGAGCATAGGGGATAGGGAGGAACAGGAGAAGGAGGGCACGACGTCCTGGCGAGGTAAACCATGTGTGGGGCGCACATCCACAGGTAGGAGGTGGCCACGGCGGCCACGCAGCTCTCTGCTGCTTTCTGTCAAGAGGAAGAAGAAAAGAAACCATATTTCTAAAACCCACTAAAGCTTCAGAGAATTAGCAAATAGGTCCTTTTCCTTAATAGAACAGAACAGGAAATATACTTTTGAGGGCCTTTTTGAAATCAGAAAAATTGGCAAAAATAATATTTGGAAAGCTTATAAAAATTTCAACAAAACCATGTGTTTCTTTGGTGTATTTGAAATATTTTTCAACACAAGATTTTGGGAACCAAAATAGGTACTATTTGTGGGATTTTCTCAAACCATTTCAATTCACAATTTAAATTGGTTGAAACATGATTTAAATTTTTGTTTCCATGCATGTATGATATGCCAACAACATCACAACCCTTTGGTAGCAAAAATTGGGATGTTATAGCCACGTCCTCGCCGAAGATCATCCTGGAGAAGAATCGACGCCGACAGCCACGCCGCCGTGGGAACGGTCGGCGCCATGATGCCCGACAGCATCACGTCCTCCAGTCATGTCCGGCCCGAGAAGAACAACACCGCCAATCTCGGGCCCGAACCCCTAGGCACGAGATGGCCGCCACGCCACCGCACCAGGGGCGCCACCGTCGCTAGGAGGTTGGGCCGGCCACCTCCGGGCACCAGGAACGCATCCCCACGAGACCCCGCGGCCCTGGCCGCCTTCACCTCTGAGACGCATCCCGCCGCTGTTGGAGCCGAGCCCCTCCACCGCACGAACGCTAGGAGGTTGGACCGGCCACCGGGCACCAGGGACGCATCCCCACGAGATCCCGCTGCCCCTGGCCGCCTTCACCTCGGAGACGCACCCCGCCGCCGTTGGAGCCGAGCCCCTCCACCGCACGAACGGAGAGATCCCCGCCGCCGCCATCATGGGCACCGCCATGCTTTGTCGGCGAGCCTCAAGCGGCGACAGAGAGGAGGAGGACGGGGGAGGGGGCTGAGAAGGGCGGTGGCGGCGGTTCCCCCGAGCCGCGTAGGCGGAGTGGTTGTGGATGATGAAGTCTGGTTTGCCTAGGAGTAGTAGTAGTAGAGGCCGGCCGAAGCAATAAAACCTTCTTTCTTTTCAAGTGGAAGTTGCAAGGAGACATTTGCCCCAAAAAGTAGAAAAATAGGATCAGGAATTAATTAAGGCCAGATTTGGATCGCAGGCCTTAAAACATGCACCAAATGCTCCCACGTGCAAACCACAACTTGAGCCCGTCGTTCCACATTCGCATTACTATCTAGGTTTCCAAATTAACTTGGTGCTTTCGAAATCCACGGCACCCGAGGCGTGCCTGTCAGGTAGCATGCACTGCATCGCACATATAGGTGATTTTTTTTTTTGCGAGAATATAGGTGAAATACTTGGAAAGCTAACAGCTTTCTCTCCCCCTTGAATACAAAAACGGCCTAGGCGTTTTATCCAATTATCCCTCCCCCTTCCGTCGGCCTAGGTTTCTCCCCCCTGTTCCTAATCCTAATGCGGCGCCGGCGAGTGACACCTCCGACTCCGAGAGTCATGAGACCTTCTAATACGAGGAACCCGCGCTACAGCTATCAGCTGCTCCTTCTAATCGAGTTCACTATTGTAAGACGACTCCGTCTCTTTAATTTTCCCCTTGAATCCTTTTGCGATCATGGATTTGATGAAGATGAACACTCATGCATGGTTACTTCTCCGTTGGTAAAATCTGTGACTCGTAGATCTTACTCTATAGATTACACAACACGAGTAGAAAGGAACCATCCAAAAAATAAAAGTTAACAAACTGTAGAAAAAGGTCCAGGTTTACGTACTGCCAATTTCATCAGTGGATTAAGATTGGCAGAATAACTAGTCTGTTATTTGCTTCACCTCCATCTTGACTGGCATTTCTGAATTATACGTATTTCTGTTGTCTAATTCCATTTTTGGCTGCTGGTCTACTCTTTTCTGTAGCTACTGATGTACGGGTACGAGGTGGTTACCTACTTGGTCTTTGTCGCCGCGGCCTACAGCGAGGTTGGCCTCTGGAAATCCCTGCTTTTCGCCGCTGTCCTGTCTCCTGCTGTTATAGGAATGATGTATGGGACGTACGCCATGAGACAGATTTTGGTAGATTGAGATAGTAGCATGGATCCTTCACCATGATTGCCACCGATAGTAATACTTGGAAGATTTTCACGGAGAGATCTAGGCATAACTCTTGATACAGCGCCGGTGCTTCATGGCTATGTCATATAATCCTCAGCAAGATCTGCAAATGTTTATGCAACAATAAATAAGCGATAGTACATTGTTTTTGAAATGTCTTCATACGATGGAGCCCTTAATTAGTCTGCTGCTTTCTTACAATCCAGGCTCTCTTTTCTATGGTTTCCAGTTATTATTACATAGAGGTATTAGCATCGGATATACAAATAGTTGTCAGATGAGAGCAAATTCATACAACAAGTTGAAAATGTGGGTGCAGTGGTATAAAAGTAGGGATGGCAACGGGTCTGCTCCCCACCGGGGAGTGCCTTCTCGTCCCCATCCCCATTTAGCAATCAGGGAGACTTTTTTCCCATTCCCATCCCCATCGGGGTCGGGGCGGGGATCGGGTTCCCCACTAAGAAGCTAAATTCAAATAATTTTGTCACATTTTCGTGAACTTACATTTTTGACACAGAAAAATATACAACTTGTGCAACACGCACGAGGTTAAAAGTACGAAAGATTAGATAATATGTTCCGTATTATTAAAACACACTATGCTAGACATAATATTACTACTTTTTTCATATATTGTATCGAATAAGAAGAGATAACGGGTATAGCGGGGAACGGGGATGGGGAAACCTTTGAATCCCCATCCCCATTTTAGATGGCGGGGATCAACTTTCCCCACACCCGTCCCCTAATAGGTGAATACCCCACGGGTTTGCGGGGAACGGGTCCCCATTGACATCCCTATATAAAACCTTGTCAGGTTGGAGCAAACTCATACATAGCCAATCAGAGAACGACATTTGGCAGCCACGCTATCAGATAGGCGGCGCTGCGTGTGCTGAAAAGTTTGCAGACCAAATTAGAGCACATGCCCCCGGTTTCTTTCACATTTATTGGTAGGTCCCGACCAATTTAATTCCAGAAGAGAGGACAGGAGCGAGGCCTTTCCTCGACGTCCTCGCGATCATCACCTTCTCCACCTCGCCGCGACGCTCTCGCAGGCGGACGCACGGGAGGACGACCCCGTGTACAGGCGATTCGACATGGAAGCTCCCCATTACGGTGCATGTCCTCTCCATCCCTCCCTCTCCTCTGTAACTGCCGCCGTATCTCCGCTTCGGAGTGGGTTTAGTTAGGGTTCTAGGTGCCAATGATCCAGGTGGGTATTGGTCAAGAACTCGTTGGGATTCGTCATTGTAGGTATCCAGGAATGATTTGCGCGAGTTTCATGAAGAATCATGAACTTTTGGTTGGAGAACTGGGTGGTTCCGCTGATGCTTTGTGCGGGAATGCGAGTCGAATTCGTGGTCTTCTAAAACTTTTGGTTAGTGTTTTCTTGATGTGTAGGTAGTAATAGATGTTATAGATGTGTAGGTAGTAATATATGTTATAGACGTACGTATACTATCTATTGCTCACCGGTGGAGCAGTCGCCGGCTGGAGTGGCTCGATCAGAGTCGTCCACCGAAGAAATAGGCGCCGGCCGGAGTTCTTCACCGGAGGAGATAGAGGAGAGCCGATCGGAGTGTAGTTCATCGGCCGGAGTAGTCCACCGGCCGGAGTAGTTCACCGGTGGAGAGCAGGGGCCGGCCGCGGAGGGATCCACGCGGGACGACGGGGTGGCGACGGGCGGCGGCAAAGCGCGCGGCACGACGGCGGGGCAGCGCTTCCACGTCGTCAATGTCCTCCTTGTCTGCGTCGTCTCGTCGTTCTGAGGAAGAACATCGGGTCCGCGACGTTTAAGTAGCCAGGAGCTCTAGTCCCAGGCCGTGGCAGGAACCGGGACTATAGGGGTGTCTAGTCCCGGGCCGTGGAATAGCCCGATACTAGAGGCCCCCCTCTAGTCCCGGGTCGTGGAATAGCCCGGGACTAGAGGTCAATTTTCGGCGCGGAACGATGTTTCGCGTGCGAAGGACCTTTAGTCCTGGTTCATATTACGACCCGGGACTAGAGTTCAATTTTGAAAGATTCAAACAATTCTTTTGCATATTTAAACATTTGAATTAATCAATTTTAGCATACTTTCTAATCTGACAAAACTTTGAACATGAAAAATGTCTGAATTTAAATAACAAATCCAAAACTATTTTCTGTTTCTAAACTAATTATTTTAACTATTCAAACTACAATTTTATTTTTTATATTTAAACATTTGAATTAACCAAAATTTGCATACTTTCCAATCTGAAAAACTTTGAACACGAAAAATGTCTTAATTTGAATAACAAATCCAAAACATTTTCTGTTTTCGACTACATTGACTTTCCAAGGGTACAACGATAAAAAAGGAATACATTTTACACGATAAAAAATGGGTCAAGCTGACATGAGGGCGGGATGCAGGTAGCTAAACAAGTAGTACAGGAAGACAAGAGTGAATCTGATAAGGTTTAGTCATACTTTCATACGTTGCTAAATAAGCTTTGGTAAGAGCGTAGCTGGAAAGACCTTGAAACCATCTGGGTATTTCATACGTTGCTGGTCCTGGCGTGTTTCCGGTGTATCTTATTTCTTCCCATACACGCCCAAGAAGCCTAGCAGGTTCACGCAAAGATTCTTCATCACATGCATCACGTCGATTGCAGAGCGGACCTCTAGCAATTTCAAAGCGTAAATCCCAAAATATAGATTTTTTTCTTCCACATGAGTACGTGTCCATCGGCGTCATTTGAAACAGATTGTCCGCCAACACTCTTTCTAAAGATTATTTTTAAATCCTTAACCATATCAAATACATCAGCACCAGTACGTTCTGTATGCTTTGACCGGTGATCTTCCCGACCGTTGAAATGCTTGCTTTTCTTTCTTAAGGGATGCCTGGTGATATCCCACAAGTATAGGGGATCGTGTGCAGGCTTTTCGATAAGTAAAAGTGACAAACCCAACGAGGAGCTAAAGGTAGGATAAATATTCTCTCAAGTCCTATCAACCACTGATACAACTCTACGCACACTAGACGTTTATTTTATCTAGGAAATAATACTAGAGCAATAATACGGGTATGAGAGATAGCTTTGCAAGATAATAAATACAAGAAAGTAAATTTTAGTGCTGCAGCAATAAAATATACTAAGGAACCATAAACTAACAATACCAAGAGTGTGGAGAAGTCATGGTAATTGTGGTGGATTTATCCATGATCAAATAGTCAAATACAAAGGTTGATATTCCTCTTTTATGTGGGAGAGTCAAAGCTAACAAGCTATTACTATCCAATGATTGCAAGTACTTATGGTTGGAACTCTAGCAAACATCCATAACTACTAGAAGATACATTAAGCTAAAAATACCCAAGAATAGCATTAAGATCAAAAGGTCCTCTTTATCCCATATGTTTTAATCACTAGATTGGGGCTCATGTTTCTGTCACTCAAGCAAACCTCCCTCTAGATTTATCCACATACTACAAACCCTATGATGTGATCCATGCGCGAATAAACATATGATGGGAACCATAGGATTGTAACAAATTCAATATAAAGCTTAAACCATCCATAGAGATTCAACAATCAATCATATGACAAAATGGATCTACACAACAATGACATAGATGCAATAAATCATCTGCAAAAAAAACAATTATAATGTCAAACACCATGTTTACATAGGGAGGTACAGAGGCATGTGGGAGGATGAACCACCTTATATAAGGAGGAATTGGCGATAGAGATGGCGGTGAAGATAGTGGAGAGGACAGCGCGAGGCGCAGGGCGGCGCTGACAGTGGCGTAGAGACTCCTTCCCTGTGCCGCCGGCATCATGGGGGAGCGCCGCCCCTTAGCCCTCTTCCTTCATGGTCTTGGGAGCCCTCCCCCATGGAGATGAGATCCATGGGGAGGCTAAAACGTGGCTTTGCGTGCTGGAAATTCGTGGTATGGGGTGTCCCCCACGACCTAGGTTTCCTCCCTTTATATAGTCTCACGGATTTCCGTCATCCAATTTAGGGCTGCGGTAAATCAGGCGTATCTCCGCCGTCCGGACTTGGAATCAGGCGAATTTTCAGTCTAGAACGTTCGTCAAAAAATTCCCCATAATTTTGTCTTCTGTGAGATTTCTATTTGACGCCGTCTTCGACCCGTAACGTGGAAATCTTTAAAAAGAGTTTTCGGATAGATTTCATGAAAGTCCCAATTCGACTCCAACAAGGTTTCCTTTTTTTTTTTGATAATTTCTATACATCAAAGTGTAAAACAAGAACATTGTGCACTTTTGCAACTATTTGTAGGTTAGTCTAAATAAATCATAAACTTAATATTATCAAAAGCATAAAAGTAGCATGAAACCAAAAAAATTATAGATACGTTTTGGACGTATCACCTGGCCAAAAGAAATCGATGATACTCCAGATACACATTCTTACTACAATGTTTAAAATATATACTTTCAGTCTCATCTAAACAGTGTGTGCATGCATTGTATCCCTTGTTTGACTGTCATGTAAGGTTACTAAGAGCAGGCAAGCATTGATGGTTATGAACATCAACGCTCGTAGGTCAAATTACTTCTGTTCGTGCCCATCCCACACAAGTACACCAAGTTTGTCCCACAACTGTAAAAGTTCATCAACTAATGTCCTCAGGTACACATCAATGTCTTTGCCGGGTTGCTTCGGGCCTTGGATGAGCACTGACATCATACTGAACTTCCGCTTTATGCACAACCAAGGAGGAATGTTATAGATGCATAGAGTCACGAGCGAGGTGCTATGACTGGAGGTCTGCTCCCCAAAAGGATTCATGTCATTTGTACTTGGACCAACTAAATTCCTTGTGTCACATGCAAAATCTTTGAACTCTCTGTCGATATTTCTCCACTGCAACCCATCAGCAGGGTGTCTCAACATCCCGTCTGACTTATGTTCCTCTTTGTGCCATCGCAACAACTTGGCATGCTCTTTGTTTCTGAACAAATGTTTCAGCCGCGGTATTACAGGAGCATACTACATCACCTTGGCAGGAACCCTCTTCCGAGGGGGGTCTCCCTCAACATCACCAGGGTCATCTCGTCTGATTTTATACCGCAATGTTGTGCATACCGGGCATGCATTCAAATTCTTGTACTCCTGACCGCGGTATAGGATGAAGTCATTAGGGCATGCATATATCTTCTGAACCTCTAAACATTGAGGGCAGACAACCTTCTTTGCTTCGTACGTACTGGTGGGACATACGTTGTCCTTTGGATGCATATTTTTCATCATTTTCAGCAACTTTTCAAAACTCTTATCACATAAACCACACTCTGCCTTCCATTGCAGCAATTCCAGTGTGCTACCCATATTTTTCATACCATTTTCAAAAGTTTGGTACAACAACTTTTTGTGATCCTCTAACATGTGATCGAACTTCTCTCTCTCTTCTTTACTTTCGCAGTCTCTCCGTGCATCAGCAATGGTCTGACCAAGATCATCAACGGGTTCATCATGTGCCTCTTCTTCAGCTTCCCTCCCGCTTCTCCCATGAAAGTATCACTGTATTTAGGGGGATTGTTGTCATCATCCTCTTCTTCTTCATTCTATTCCATTATAACCCCTCTCTCTCCGTGTTTGGTCCAACAATTATAGCTGGGCATGAAACCGGACTGAAACAGGCGTTTGTGAAGGATCTTTGAGTCAGAGTAATCCTTCGGATTCTTACATACACTACATGGACAGAATAAAAAACCATTCCGCTTGTTCGCATCAGACACATGGAGAAAATCATGCACGCCATTAATGAACTCGCCAGAGCGTCGGCCAGTACCGTACATCCATTGCCAGTGCATCTGCGTTATTGTATAAAGTATAGAAAATGCAAATCAAGATGTTAAAATTAGTACTTAGGTTTAGGTGCTAACCTCTTGGAACACTTCAATAGAAGAGGTGACACCAAATCTTCACCAATTGTGGAGAAAATTGGGATAAAATCGAGCTCGGTGGTGAAAAATAGAGGAGATCAAAGAAACTAGCTAGCTCGGGAATTTCATCGAACACCTCTAGTGCATAGGAAATGAACAACAAAGTAGCACACACCTCTCACTTCCAAAATGGAAAAATAGAGTAGAGGAGGAAGAGACAGGGCCGGATATATAGGAATATAGGATCTCTAGTCCCGCTTCGTGATACCACCCGGGACTAGAGGTCCTCGCCCATGTCAGAACCAGGCCAAACTTCTCTAGTCCTGGACCGTATTACGAACCGGGACTAGAGGTCCCGTTCAGACTGGGACTATCTCGATCGGGGCTTTTCTTACAATTACGGGCGATGTAACCGAAGCATTAGTATCGGTTCCAAATGGAACCGATACTAAAGCTCCGAACCAAAGCCCTTGTTTCTACTAGTGTTTGCTGGTCTCTCGCTGCCCCGGGGTGCATGGATGCATGTTCATGGTGTGGAATACAACAAGGACAAGCTTGGAGAACTTTATGGAGTTGGAGGAGTCATGGGATCTGCTAAGGGGTTCTATCCCTTGTATGACATTCTGCTTAGCATGTTCCGCGAGTCGATTGCTCCTAGTGCTGACAACAGTGATGAGATTCGTGGAGGTCTTGTAAACCTGATGCACCATGCCTATCTGACTTTCACCAAGGGTGATCTAGAGGACCTGGAGTCCCACAGGGTTGATGTGATAGATTTCATATTCCACGAGATCCACTATGTTATCTTTCATGGTAAGGTGCCTCCATATGCTCCTTTCATCATGAGCCTCATCAGGTCCAAGTATCCTGAAGATGTGCCCACGTTCAGCAGGAGGCACATGGTATTGGTGCTACCGGTAGTGGCCACCGCGACCCTCGCATCAAGCATGGTGCTGCCAGAAGGGGAACTAAGAAGAGATCATGGGTGGTGCGTGCTATTGAGAAGGTGCTTTGCATGAATGTCTGCATCCACAAGGAGAACTACAATAGTGAGCTTCATGCCATACTCACCTATCAGAGTGCCATCATGACTGCGTTGAACATTCCCAATGCTCCTCCTCCTGCTCGTACCCCATATTGCAACTGGAATAACATGGATGTTGACTGGGACATAGGGGTGCCTGATGATGCTGATATGAAGATTGCCAGCGAGGACTCTGCTGGTGACCCAAAAGACAGTGCCGAGGACTAGGGAGTTTGACCCATGGGGCGCTAGACTTGATCTTCCTCCTTTTTGGTATCATGATGCCAAAGGGGGAGACGATGCTTCTTAGGGAACGAGATTTGCATGGGTGGGAACAAGACTTGATGTTTTTTGCTTCGTTCTCGCTTGTGCCATTTGTTCTGTTATTCGTGAACTCTTAAATTCGTGTTATTTGTGAACTCTTAACTTTGTTGGGAAGACCTGTCTCACCATTATTATCTATTGGAGACCCTTGCGTTCTTATCTCCTATTCTAATCTTACTCGTTTGTATGTTATCTATAGGGGGTCTATCGTAGTACTTTCGATAAATAAGAGTGTGTCGAACCCAACGAGGAGCAGAAGGTGTTGACAAGCAGGTTGGATAGAGGAATCATTGTAAACACTAGCAGATAGGTTTTTGGTGGATTTTGATATAGCAGATAAATAAAGTGCGAGTAAATAAAAGACAGTAAATATAATTGCAGCGAGTGGCCCAATCCTTCTGAGAGCAAAGGACAAGCCTGTTGTTCTACTTATGATTACCAAACGTTCTCGAGGACACATGGGAATTTCTTCAAGTGCCTTTGTTTTATATGGTTGATTAACATTTATTGTTTCGATAAGTGTTGTGTGGGTGAACCTATGCTAATGCACCGCCCAACTAGTACTAATACATACTGATGATTATACCCCTCGTAAGCATCCGTAAATACAAGAAAGTAATTAAGATAAATCTAACCATAGCCTTAAACCTTCAGGATCCTACACTCCCTCGTGCATCGGTTTCCTAACGAGAGTTTAGGTTTCTGTCACTCCGGCAACCCCAATATTAGTAGCCAAATACACAATGTATTCTCCTAGGCCCATAAAGGTGAAGTGTCATGTAGTCAACGTTCACATGACACCACTAGAAGAATAACACCACAATTTAAATATCAAACCACTAGATATTACTTCAACATAATTTCACTACTAACATCATGACTTCTCCCATATCCTCAAGAACTAAACGAACTAATCACAAGACATCATATGGATCATAATCATAGGTGATATAATGATGAATAACAATCCGGTCATAAAGTGCAAACACTGATAAATCTCACAAGCATCAACTACTAACAAGTAATCCACACCGGGAGAGAGATCTAGTGAAGAACAACGATAAAGACCCCTAATTGTTACAGCGGGATGAAGGTGGATGATGAGGGTGATGGTACTGGTGGTGATGATGATGACGATCTTGATGATGCCCGGAGTGATGACGGTGACGATGGCGATGATTCCCCCTCTCCGGGAAGGAATTTCCCCGACAGATTTCTCCCTGCCGGAGATTTTTTCTCTCTCTCTGTTGTTTTCCGCCCCGAGGTGGCAGCGGAATATTTTTTCGATGATGTTCTGGGGTTTAGGGTTCCCTGGGGTCAAGTACGTGAAAGGGGGCGATCATAGGTGGGCCAGGGTGGCCACACCACCTAGCGGCGTGGCCAGGGGGCGCGCCACCCCATGGCGTGGGCCCTCTATGGCCCCCCTCCGGGTCCCCTCGTGGCTAGCTCCCTCTTCTGAACATTTAAGACATCCCCGATTCCCCCCTTCTTCTTCCGATCTTCTGAAATAGGGTATCTTGACGGAGCTTTTTTCCATCAGATTTCTGGTCTCGGTGTTTATTCTCCAAAAATTATCAAACATGCAAAATAAGACGAAATAACATAAGCAATGCATCATAACATGAAATATATCGATGAATAACAAAAAATAACAATATAAAATAGTGATGCAAAATGGACGTATGAATCACTCACCAAAAAGGGGGAGATTGAAAGCTCATGTCTCCTCTAATTAAGTTTTCGTGGTAATGACAACACAAATATCTTTTCTAATGTGTGTATAAGTGTTCATAGCTGAAGACGATTTCTTGTCCAAATATAAGAACCCTCCCTGCATAGAAATGGTTAACGACCAGAAACAGGGGGCGGAAATTTTCGGAGGTGACCAGAATATTCTGGTGCTTGAAGGGAGGAATTTCCGAGGGATAAATCCTGGAAATTTCCGGCCTTTTGAAGATTGTCCTCGAAGGAATTGCGTGCCTAGTTTTCCAGCTCTCTAGAATAGGGCCAGAAATTTGGGCCGGAAATTTCCGGTGGAAATCTCCGTCCTGTTGAAGATGGATGCGAAGACGTTGTGCTCAGCATGCCCGCTCCCTGGAATGGGGGAGGAAATTTGGTCCAGATATTTCCGGCCCCGGAGTAAACGAAATATCTGATCTGGGTGCCCGGAATTTTTAGGCACTTACCCCGGAAATTTCTGGCCCTACAAACCTGCACCAACCATATTTTGGGGAGAGCTATAAATAGTTGTCTCCTTCCTTGGAACAACTTGCTCGTCCATTCCTCTCTCTCTCTCCTCCATTAATACAAAGCTTTAAATGCATAGATCTCCCATCTAAACCAGCCAAACTTGATGCCCTTCAAGAATTTGGTGGACAAGACCTAGATCTACATATTCACCAGGACACGAATCGATTTCCCCCATTCTCCCCTTTGTGATCTTATAGATCTCTTGGTTGCTTTGTCATCATAGATAAACCCTAGTGCTTGTATCTTCTATCTTGTTGCAAGAAGTTTCAGATTGTTGAGATCCTCCAACCATCTTGTGGAGTAGCCTCAACCTTGTGTAAAGGTTTGGTCAAGTCCTTCAAGTCGACCTCATAGTGGAAACGATAATCTCCTTCACCGGAGAAGCTCAAGGACAATAAGGTGTGCACATCCGTGCTATTGGAGTTCCTAGGTGGCTCCATACCTCTTCAACGTAGACGTGCTTCCCTTGGGAAGGAACTATGAGAAACATATCCTTGTCTCCTTGTTTACACTTGTGGTTTATCTTGTGCTTTTACAAGAGTTGCGTATTTTGTATCGTATCAAATAGGTTGTTCACCTAGTCGCACATCTATATAACCTTGTGTTTTACTTGTTTAGCCCAATCTAAAAAGGAAAAGAAGAAAAAAAATATTAGTCACCTATTCACCCCCCTCTAGTTGACCATAATGTACTTTCAGCATCTCCATCGCAACTCCACCACATCTACCCCACCACCGTAGTCATAGAGATACTTCTCCTTTGTAATATAGATCCCACCGTGGTTGGCAACATTGTAAGAATTCTCAATTTATTAAATTCAAGTACTATTTTTGTTGCAGTGTTTTTCTATTGTTGATATGATCGTGATGTGTGAGTAGTCCCTCTCAGGCAATGGGCCGAGGCCTAACCTTACAGCTATGTGCTCAATCTGAACGGGATAATTAGTCTAATGAGTTCATCTATGTTATGTGTGTGTGTTCTATTATTTGTTCCTCGCTCGTAGGACTTGTCAGGTACCCAAGACCCCGAAGAGTGATCAAGATAAAGGTATAGTGAGAGTGAAGTGAAAAGTTGACCGGGAACGTCTGTGACAAGTGGATCAGTAAGGCTGCTGGAAATGGATCTATTAGGAACTAACAATGACATCACCATTCTTAATGCTTTCATCTTTCTTTTTAGAACTAAAAACCGAGGAAACCTCGCGAGACGAAACGAATACAGGGTCCAGGTTGGACGAATTACTCTATGTTCACCCGTTCTCGGAGGCATAGTGGACTACGGATACATTGCATGCACACAACTAAATAGCATATGTATTAATTATAATAAACTGCTTTAAATTTATCTTATTTATCTCATACTACTAATGCACTGCTACATGTGAAACCTTATGCCCATGCCTATTTTTTTATTGAGAACAATCTTGTTTGCAATACAAGAATTGGTCCGGTTAAAACAGGAATTAGCATGCTTTCTGTGGATTCACACTGGTCTCATCAAGCACATACTTTCTAGTTCGATAAAACCTTGGGTCTGAATGGGAAAAAGGTTACAATACTACAATCTGGTAATCCGGATTGAAGGTATAAGTAGGTTCTAAATCTAGGAGGGGTGGAAGGATCATAGCTCACTATTCAATCTCAAATCTATGCTAACCCTAATTTTGTGCGAGGGTATGTCTATTTATAGTGCAAGGGTCGAGGTGGGGAGATACATGGCCACTCGGGCCGGTTTTGCATGCAGGAAAGTCACTTGGATTAGAGACTCCGGTTAGGTTGGCTGCAGAGACTCCAGTCTTGTAGGGTCAGGCCGGAGACTCTAAAGTTTTCAGACACACTCCGGAAATACTCCGGAACCCCAATTAGAGGTGCACACGGGTTCGCAGCAACGGAAGCTCGCACACGGGCTCGAGACTCCGGGGTGCGTCAGGCCGGAGGCTCCACCCCCTTTAGCATTTGTTTCTATATTTTCTCGTCCATCTTCTTGATCATCCTTAGTAACACCTTCGACATCATCCGAAGCATCTTTAGCCACATCGTGGGGATCTTCATGGGCTTATATCTGAGCACAGAAAGCATATCCGCTTCAGGTAGTGATCCATCCACCGAAGCAGTAAATTCATAGAGGGATATGAGCGAGTTCCTAGCGGAACTGAAGGGGAAGATTGACCGCTGCACCACTCCGGTAGTGGTAGCAAGGGACTTTAATCTGATCCGATCCGTCACGGAGAAGAGCTCAGATAACGTGGACTTCCCTAGGATGCGCATGTTTAATGACTTCATCGGTGATATGGCCCTTATTGAGATCGAGCGGGTGGGGGCGCGGTACACCTGGTCCAATAACCAGGCGGACCCCATCCGTAGTGTCCTTGACCGAGTGCTCGTTTCGGCTGAGTGGGAGGCGGCCTTCCCGCTACGCTCCCTTCGGGCCATAACGCGGGTGGGCTCTGACCACACTCCCCTGCTCTTCGCGACGGGGGGCTCAGTCACACCCAGGCAGAACCGCTTCCATTTTGAGGAATTCTGGTTGGGTCAGCCAGGTTTCGTGGAGGCGGTCCAGGCTAAGTGGGTGGCGGCGGCAGCCTCTCCCCCGCGCAGGTATAACGCGGTGGATGTGTGGCATTTCTGTGCCAAGAGCGTTCGCCAATTCATGCGGGGGTGGGGAGCTTACCTCGGAGCTGAGATTCGCAGGAATAAAGCCTCCCTCCTTGACCAGATAAAGACGTTAGATGTGGTTGCCGATGTAGGGGGCCTTTCTGCTGATGGATGGACCCATCGCTACTCCCTTGAAGCCTCCCTTATGGAGATCTACAAGGGGGAGGAGATCTTCTGGCGGCAACGTAGTCGCCAGAATTGGATGCTGAAGGGAGATTCCAACACGGCCTACTTCCATGCCATTGCTAATGGAAGGCGGCTCCGTTGTTCCATTCCCCTTCTCTGGGCTGATGGGGTGCTTCTGGAAACGGAGGCGGCCCTGTCAGCCCATATCTACTCCTTCTATAAGGAGTTATTTACAGCTTGCCCCCGCCCGGGGGTGGCGTTGGCAGAGGAGACTTGGTCTCAGGGGGACCTTGTGTCGCAGGCAGAAAACGAGAAGCTCTTGCTTTCCGTTCTGCATGACGAGGTTCGCCAGGATATTAGGGAGATGAAAGCCTGCTCGGCCCCGGGGCCGGATGGGCTTCTGGTTTCCTTCTTCCAGTCTTTTTGGGAGTGCCTGCAGGGGGTGATCATGCCGATGTTTCAGGAATTCTATACTGGGACTCTTATGATGTCGCGACTAAATTATAGCATCATGACCCTGATCCCCAAGATTGTGGGGGCCACGGATATCCGCCAATTTAGGCCCATCACGGTCATAAACGTTATCCAGAGGATCTTCTCTAAGGTGTGTGCAATGCGTCTGGCTCCGGTGGCTGAGCGCATTACACACCCCTTTCAGTTTGCTTTCCTCAAGGGACGTTTTATCCATGACGGGATCCTAACACTTCATGAAATTGTTCATGAAGTAAAGGTGCGACAGCATAAAGGGGTGTTCCTCAAGTTGGACTTCCAGAAGGCTTACGATCGCCTGGATTGGTCCTTTCTCCGCCAAGTGCTCCAACGTCGGGGCTTTGATGGGCAGTTTATCACGTGGATTATGCAACTTGTCATGAGCGGTCATACTGCGATCAATATTAACGGGGCCATTGGCCCCTATTTTAGATCGTCCTGTGGGGTGAGACAGGGGGATCCTATTTCCCCTATTCTCTTTGATCTGGCCGTGGACGCCTTAGCAGCCATCTTGGATAAAGCTAGAGGCGTTGGTCACATCTCGGGGGTGGTTGGCCACCTCATCCCGGGAGGTGGGATCACCCACCTTCATTACGCAAGAGGAACAGCAGCGGATAGCGGACAATCTCAACTGCAGGTTGACCACCTTCCCTGTTAACTATCTGGGAGTACCTTTGAGTGACTCTAGGATCCTCATCAAGGACCTTGAGCCTACGGTGGGTAGGGTGAGAAAGAAGGCAGATCCCTGGCGTGGACGCTTTACTTCCAAGGGAAGCAAGTCCATTTTGATCGGGGCCTGCCTATCTAGTATCCCCGCTTATCTGATGGGGATTTACTCCCTACCAGAGGGAGTCCATGCAGTCTTTGACAAGGAACTCTCTCGTTTCTTCTAGCAGGATGCAAATGGTAATCAGAAATACCACATGGTTAAGTGGGCAGATGTTTGCGCCCCCAAGGATCTTGGGGGCATAGGGATTCTAGCGTCCCGTAAAATGAATGTGGCACTCATGCTAAAATGGGTGTGGCGCATTTTACGGGAGGAGGGCGGTTTATGGCTCCAGCTCCTTAAGGCCAAATATCTGCAGGACCGCCCACTCCTTGCCTGTGACCGTCAGGACGGATCTCTTTTCTGGAGATCTATTCAGTACATTAAGCAGGGCATTAGGAAGGGGGCTAGGTTTAGGGTTGGGGATGGCCGAGGGACTATGTTCTGGCTTGACCCATGGCTCCGGGAGAGGGCGCTCCAGTTTGAGTTCCCGAGGCTCTTCGCTATCTGCTCGGAGCCTACCCTATTAGTAGCTTCGGCGGTCCTGGATGTGCATTGGAACATTATGTTCCGACGCAATTTTGGGCCGGCCGAGGCTGTTGAATGGGAGGCCCACAGGGGCGAACTACCTGACTCCCTTCCAGGGGGGCCTGACCAGGTGACTTGGTCACTTTCCCCCTCGGGATCGTTTTCGGTTAAGTCGGCGTATAGGGCCCAATTTTCTGGGCCAGTTAGGTCGTGGGCGTCCCCCCTCTGGAAGGCACCAATCCTGTTGAAGATTAAGATTTTTGTTTGGCAACTCTTACGGGATAGGTTGCCTTCTGGGATTGAGGTGGCGAAACGCCATGGCCCGGGGGATGGTCTTTGCCCCCTATGTAGATGTCCGGAGTCCAGTACACACATCTTCTTCGTGTGTCCCGCTGCCCGGTTTCTGTGGAACTTCGTCCACGAGGCGCTGGGGCCTTCGTGGCAGGACTCGGACCTCGGGGACTTCCTGGAGGACCAGGCACACCGTCCCGGAGGGGCTTCTCGCCTTTTCTGGTTGGTGTTCACGGCTATGATGTGGTCTCTCTGGGCTACTCGCAATAAGATGGTGATTGAGAAGATTTTTCTGCGTCGTGCGACTGACTCCTTGTTCAAATGTTTGGCTTTGGTGCAGCAGTGGTACCCGCTGTGTAGGCAGCGGGACAGGGCACGGCTAGACGACTACATCGACAGACTCCTTGCTGCCGCACGGCGCATTGCCTCCCCGGTGGCTCCTTGAGGCGTCGCTACCTTCCCCTCCCTCCCGTCCCCTCCCCCCGGGTCGGCGGGTCCTCTACGGTTCCACCCACACCATCCTCCTTCGCCTCGCTTCTTGCTGTCTTTTTCTTGTTTTGTCTTTGGGTAGTGATGTTGCTGTTGCCCCAACAGTTACTTCCTGGGTGTGGTGTCATGTTATACTGGATAACTCTGTATGGATGTTGGTTGCTTTATTTATAAAGCGGGGCGAAAGCCTATTTCGTGGAAATATGAGCAAGTTCACCTTATCATGATACAGCCTTTGTGCGGGTTCTTGTCATGGGCAGAATTGGAGTACTTGATGAGGCTGGGGTAATGGGTTACACTGCATCATACTTTAGTGTCGCAAAGAACAGTCGTCGCCGTTCGAAGATATTTTTGGTTCCCTCACCTCCGGCCATCATCTTGCCGTTGAGATGTGTGGATTTCTCAGATGTTTCAGAGTTTTTAGTTCTTTATCGGCGTCTAGTGGTGGCCATGTTGTTTTTTCTGAATAAAATCACTCTATTTTTATTTGACAGTGCCACGAAACTAGAGTAATTAGTGTCATCGCGGGTCATATTATTCAGATATGTTGAGTTATGTTATTGTGTCATGTTGCTTTCATTTACAGTGAAGAATTTGTGGTTCGATGGCCCACACTTTTTGGGAATCATCCCCAACCCAAGTAGCTCATGGCTTCACATCTATTTGGAGGGGCGACTCGAGGGGTCTCCAGATATCTTTATCGGGTAATCTCTTTCATGTAGGTGAACGGGTGGCAATATCGTTGTTTCAGTCCAATTGTAGTCTTTTTACCGAAGTCTTTGAACTATTTCGCCTTGTAAAGATTTATATGGTGGAGAAGGCATATACAAGATATTACATTATTGTAATTCTCATTTGGAGGAAATTAGGGCGTAATTTTTTGGACAATAGATCGAAATGTGTGAGTGTGCCTATAATTGTTATGAATATGAATAAAGTGACATGTTTTCTAAAAATAGAGGAGGTTCCAGAAACATGGTGTGAGGTGTAATACTGTCATCTTATACATTTTAATACTCCCTCTGATCCATATTAATAGGTGCTGAAGTGGATGTATCTTATCACCTATTAATATGGATCGGAGGGAGTATCTAAAAATTTAGTTTGTTTACCAAAAAAAAACGAGGATACAAAACAGTAATGAGTAAAGGCCATAGCATTTTTTTCCCCCGAGACACACAACGAAACAGAGCACATATTACGTGGTTGTAAAAAAAAAAAAAACACACGTGACGTGACGATTCGTCCATGGCAACAAATTAATGCGAGAGAAGGGGAAGCAGGGGCAGCGCCGTCATTTCGCCAGCCGCCCCAGCAGCCAGCTCCGCCTCTAGTCTCGACTCGACCGTTGGCGCAACGTTCCAATTTCCTTTTCTTCTCCTCCCCATCCCCGTCTCCAATCGCCGCACGCTCTCCTCCTTCTTTACCGTTGCGGGAGCTGCAGCTGGCTCTAGAGAGACCACCACATCGATCACCTGACCCACGCCGCCCCACTCTCGAGCTTCCTTCCCGCAGACACCAGCTCCCTTCTTCTCCATCGCGGCCCAGCCGGAGAGCTTCTCGTTCCTGTTCAACGGCGGCAAGGGCCGGGCAAGGTCCCTCTTCGTCTTCTCCCCTAGGTAACCAATCATCTCGTCCCCCAGCTTCCCCTGTTCTTGGGATCTCCTGTTCACTTGTACAGTTGTACTGCTAAAATTTAGCGATGGTTCTTGGGGCGGGCGGCGGCCAGATTGGCGGAATTTGTCCTGTCCTGAACAAAACATGAATCTTCTTGGTCCGGTTAGAATTTAGCGATTTGGATTCTCTTGGTGCAGGATTGGGTGGAGGTTTGGTCTGATTTGATCTAGTATGACTGCTTAATTTGATCGACGAGATCAAGAGCTCGGCGCTGTTTCTTTCAGGCAAAGAACAGAGTGTTCTTGCGATCCTCTCTATTCCCCTCTCTCCGATTTCGATTCTCTTGGTGCAGGATTGAGAGGAGGATTGCGTAGAGGTTGGGCCCGATTTGATCCAGCACGACTGCTTAATTTTTATCGAATAGACCAAGAACGCGGTGCTGTTTCTTTCAGGCAAAAGAACAGGGCGCGTTCTTGCGATTCTATGTATCCCTCTGTCCGATCGCCTGAACTAACTCAGATTGCTCTCTCCTTCTCCGCCAGATCGCCGCCATGACGACGCTGTCGGCGGGCGTGCTCCTGAAGCTGCTGGACGGGATGAAGACGGGCGCCGTGAAGCCCGTGGGCGAGCACCGCACCGCCGTACTGCAGGTGACCGACATCGTGCCAGCGGACATGGACGAGAAGGACCTGTTCCCCAGGCACGGCCAGTTCTACGTCAAGGTGTCCGACTCCTCCAACTCCATCTACGCCACGCTCCCGCCGGCGCAGGCCGACCTCGTGCTCAGCAACAAGCTCCACCTCGGCCAGTTCGTCCAAGTCGAGCGCCTCGACCCGGGCTCGCCCGTGCCCGTCATCGTCGGCGCCCGGCCGCTCCCAGGGCGCCACCCGCTCGTGGTCGGCACGCCGGAGCCGGGCAAGAAGGCCGGACCAAGGAGGGGCTCGTGGGGCTCCGAGAACCATGCCGCCGGGGTGCTCGCCTCGCCCAAAGTCGTCAGGCCCACCGCGCTGAATTTTGAGGACAGGACGCCGGTCAAGGAGAGGCCGTCGCCGTCGGTGCGCGGGTCTGCGTCGGTGAGGAAGAGCACCAGCGTGATGCCCAGCCTGGTGTCCAGGTGCCGGAGCTTCGTCGCCGACAGGGGAGACCATCCTCCGTCCAAGATCCCCAGGAGCCCATTCCCAGCTGTATGTGCACTCCTGAACTTACTGAACATCCCCAAACGACACGAGCTCATCTGAAGCTGAACTGTCTGTCTGTATGTGTGTTTGTGCAGGAGAAGAGGTCGATGAGCTGCACGGCTTCGCGGACGATGAGCAGGAGAGTGAGGGAGGAAGAGCCCTCCTCGCCGGTCTCCGACGACGATGTCGGCAGCACCGCGACGTCCTCCAAGAAGCGACTGTCTTCAGTCGCGCGCGTGCTTGTGCCGGCGAAGCTCAACGCACTTGGCAAGGTACACGATCAATCAGATTGCCAGCAATGCATCTAGTTGCTGTGCCTGAGTTCTGAACTGAACCGGTGCTGCAACAATGTCATTTCAGGAAGCCATGGAGCAGAGGGAGCAGGCTCAGAAGGTGGCGCTGGAGGCACTCCGCAACGCGTCGGCAACCGATAACGTATTTAGGATCTACAAGTATGTCAATCAATGACACGTCTTGTTCCTCAGTCCTCATGGCAATTTGCCATTTGTGTTCGATGAGTGCTCACCAAAATTTGCTCGGTTGATCATTTGTTTACAGGATGTTCTCTGATGTGAGCAAGACGGCGAGGGCGGACGCGCCGGCGGCCTGCTTCGACGGCTTCTTGAGCTTCCACCAGGAGGCCGTGCAGGCTGTAGCCGATATCGAGTCGATCCAGGCGGCGACCTCGATGGCCGCCACCGCGGCGGCCACGAGCGACGAGCCCGCTGCCGCAGCCGAGGAGGCCGCGGCGCCGAACGTCCTGCAGGAGATCGCCCAGAACAGGACGGCCACGCCCAGGAAGCGAGGCCTGCTTGGGTTCGGGGGAGTGTCCAAGTCGGTGTCCTTCGCGCCGGGCACCCTGCTGGACTCTTCCTCGCGGCTGGACGGCGGCCGGAGCTCCAGCGCCAGCAGGAAGTGCCTCGCCGGCGCGGACAAGCCGGACGACAAGAGAACACCCGCTCCTGCAGCGGCAGCACAGTCGGCTCTGGGGTCGTCGCTGAGGATGGCGAAGCAGATGCAGGCCGAGGCCGGGAGCTGGTTCATGGAGTTCCTGGAGGCCGCGCTGGAGACCGGCCTGAAGAAGAAGAGGATCAAGGGGTCGTCGACGGCGCAGAGCGGCGGTGGTGGTGGATGCCCGCAGTCGCTGATGCTGAGGGTGATCAATTGGGTGGAGATGGAGCAGAGTGGCGGGGAAAGTGGCGGCAGCAGGAAGGCCGGTCACCCCAGGGCGGCCGCCGTTGCCAGGAAGCTCAGGATCAAGGCCAAGAACCCCTGATTCGTTCGCTCGGTAGAGGAATTGTTTGGTGTTTGTGGTAGGATTTGTAGAGGAGAGGGTGAGCTGGATCATCCACACAAGAAACACCCACAGCTAGTGTTGCTGACACTGAAGCTCCGGTGCTGATTCATGTGCGATCATGAATCATAAATTCGTTATTCTTTTGGACATGAATCATAAATTCGTTATTCTCTTCTTTTGGACAAGATTTATGTCTGTTCGCTTCTCGTTTGCTCTTAAATTGCTGCTGAATCAGAAATCGTTTGGACGAAAAAAAAAAACAAATAGATTGAAGCGCAAACATATCATAAATTCGTTATTCTCTTCTTTTGGACAAGATTTATGTCTGTTCGCTTCTCGTTTGCTCTTAAATTGCTGCTGAATCAGAAATCGTTTGGACGAAAAAAAAAAAAACAAATAGATTGAAGCGCAAACATATCATAAATTCGTTATTCTCTTCTTTTGGACAAGATTTATGTCTGTTCGCTTCTCGTTTGCTCTTAAATTGCTGCTGAATCAGAAATCGTTTGGACGAAAAAAAAAACAAATAGATTGAAGCGCAAACATATGTGCAAGTTAATCATCTTTTGGATATGATTTTCCTGTTCAATAAAGAAATAAACTGAAGCCCTAACGGCTATTACAAGAGGGAACAAATCGTTTCAGCGTGACAAATTACCTCCGATCCAAAATAAATGTCGGAAGTTTATACTAGGCTAGTCAAAAGTTTGCCTAATCTCCGACACATATTTAGGATTGGAGGGAGTAGCTCAAATCCAACGCGACTCTTACAGAACTCATACTCCAGTAACCAGAAAAGACCGTCTGAAACAAGAACAACTACTTGCGACTCTTCCCAAAAGACCCATCTCCAGCAACTCCCTTCTTTTTCTGCAAAACAAGGTCAAAAGTTTAATTCGGTGATAAATCCTGTAAATTAGTAGAAATGAAAATGGTTTAGCCACACTAATATTCTGGAAACGAGCCAGGTTACGGGCCTTGCGCGATACCAAAGAGATGCAGAAATTCAAATCAAATTAATCGTTTCCTACTTTGTTAAATTCATAGAGCCAACTACGAAAGTGAAAATTAAAAGCACAACTATATCACCCCTACACACGTTGAGCCACCGTAAGGTTCTTCTGAATTGACCTCCAAGGCTCCAACCCATCCAAGCGCATACAGAATTGAAAATATCGACAAATGAACACATTAGTCCAGCGTAGACTGTGAAACTAAGTTACAGGCATAGATTTCACAACCCCCAGTTCTATACAAGAAGAGATCTTCAAGGATTCAACTGGAAATTAACAATTCTAGTGAGGGGAAGTTCATTTTCCAAGAAAAATCAAGAAGGGACAAGTTCTTCGTGGTACAAAAATATCTTGTTCAGAAAAGGCAGTAAAGATAACCCTACTTAAGAAAAAACAGGAGATGGACTAACTAGAAGAAATTTCCTGGGATAAACTATAGATTTCTCAGCACTTTCTGACAGAGACGGGGCGAGAAGAAGATCACCTTATTTGCAAAAGTTCCACTAGATGCCCTTATACTTCACTATTGAAAGGAAAGGAAGATTAATTGAATTCACAAAGCACAACTATCGCTACTTTTTAGCGGAAACCTCGAAAGAGCAGAGTGTTTCTGCAAGCCGTATATATGTATCTAGGATCCTGAATGTCAACTCCAGGATGACCTTTGAACAAGTGAACACCCAGAAATTCTAATGCATATTGACAACCTATTCATAAATCAGAACTATCCGCTACTGTGGAACTAAGAACCAATGACTTATGTTTCACATGGAATATTTAAAAACAATTTTAAGTATTTCATTCTCACCAATTCTAACGAGCTGTGCAGACATCATTTCATATTTCAGCTTGCCGACTCTCATTGCATACATGTCCTTTCTTATAACCAAAACTTACAATACTAACAGACTATTATTCATTTTACTGCTATTCTTAGCCCAGTTCAGTACTATCCTTGCATGTGGTTACATATCCGCTGCATATGTTGTGGAGTATCAAAAAGGCAGCAATTTTTTTTTTTTGAACAAGCATAATGAGCACAACTGCATTAACATTTGCATCCTGTAATTGTTTCAACATAAAATGTATAGATGGACATTTGCATCATATAATGGTTTTAATATGAAATGCACTGATGGCCATTTGCATCATAAAATGGTTTTAATAAATAAATAAACTGAAGCCCATGGCTAACAGCCCTAACGGCTCTTACAAGAGGGAACAAATCGTTTCACAGTGACAAAATAGTAGCTCAAATCCAAAGCAACTCTTACAGGCAATAAAACTCATACTCCAGGAACCAGAAAAGACTGTTTGAAACAAGAACAGCTACATGTGACTCTTCCTAAAAGACCAATATATCATAGCCCCATCTCCAGTTGCTCGCTTCTCTTTCTGCAAAAGAGGTCAATAGTTGAATTCGGTTGATACTAATATTCTAGAAACGAGCCAAGTCACGGGCCTTGCGATATTACCAAAGAGGTGCAGAAATTCAAAATAAATCCGTTTCCTACTTTGTAAATTAGTAGAGCACTACTGGCGGAATTAACACAGAATATGCAACAAATGTGAAAACTAAAACCACAATTGTATCGCCCCTCACACAAGTTGAGCCACCATAAGGTTCTTCTGAATTGAACTCCATCCCCTAGTGAGGGGAAGTTCAATTTCACAAGAAAAAACATCGATTCAATGAGTTTTGGCAAGCTAAAATATGAAATGATATCTGCACATCTCGCTAGAATTGGTGAGAATTAAATACTTAAAAGATACTCCCTTTGTTCCCTTTTATAAGACGCTTGCCAAAAGTCATTGAATAGATGTTTTTTCTTATAACAAAAAATTTACTGATATTCTTAGCCCAGTTCAGTACTACCCTGCATGTTCTAGAAGTTTTAATATCCGCTGCATATGTTGTGGAGTAGCAGAAAGGCAGCAAACAAAATTTTGAACAAGCACGAAACACATAGATAGGCATTTGCATCATATAATGGTTTGGACATGAAACACATACATGGACAAAGAAAATTACTTAGTTCAAGCTTACAACATAGAAGCTATTCCATAGATACTCACATGGGTAACAGGGTAAGGATGGAGCCCTCGGAAAAAACCTGGCACCTTCACACGCTTGCGATCTTTCTTCCCGAAGAAGAATGCATGCCTGACAAGGCTTTCTTTGAAAGAGAACCGAAGAGGACCTCGATTCACAAAATCTTCCTTTTGGAATTTATCCACCAACTTGCCCTTGCTGTCACAGTGAAGCAGGAAGCCAGACCAGTGGCCTCTTAACAACATATCTCCATTATCAGACACAACTTCCCAGATGGGAAGATCTAGATGTGAAACATATTTTCCTCATCTCCAATACCGGCAATTGAATTTTGCACTTCAGTGACCATACCTCCATCTCGTAGTCCTGCAGCGCCCAGACTAGGACTATCATAGTACGAGTAAGCAAATGGCAGATGCAAAGCGTACCATCCATCTGACGCAAATGTGCTGCATAGCGGCCGGCTATGGGGGATTGCATACACCTGAATGACTCAGCCACTGTGTCAAAAGCTACTACACCTTACTTTCGGTTTCCAAGTAGCTGCTGGAGTACCAGTGGAGGCAGTTATGTAATAGGACAGGCGGTTTATCACCATTAAGCTTCCTTCCCGGAAGCCCGATGCACCTCTGTTCCTCCAGGGAGGAGCCCACGGTGAGAACGTAGTAGACAACACAAGCTGCAGGGTCGTTTGGCTGCACCTTCCCGTAGAGGACGCGGTACTCACCGGACGGGCGGTGAAGCCTAGGATGGGGCGGCGCACGGTAAGGGACTGCCAGAGATCGAAGGCATCGACCGTGGCAGGGGCATTGCTGCGAGAGGCATCGCTGAACAAGAACAGCGGGAGCGACGGCTGACGCCGGTGATGGGCGAGGAGAAACTCGGCATCGCAGGTGAGGCGGCGCCAAGAGCGGCAGGCCGCGCGGCAGCGGAGGATCTCCTTCGCCGGCAGGCGGTAGAAAATCTCCCACAGGACGAGATCCTCCGGGAGGATGGGGACGACGGCACGGTCGCGCTGCGTCCTCCTTATCCTCGCGGATTTCACCATGGTCTCACACTGCAAGGCCGCTGGTTGTCTCGCGCAATTGAACTGGAGCGAGAGCTCGCCGGCGGCCGGCGGCCGGCGAATCTAGGGTTGGAGTGGAGTGACGGTTGCGGCGTGGTGAGATTCGAGAAGGAACCTTGAAATTCACGGAGGGCGTTCGCCCGAGTGTTCGTTAGTTTCGGTAATTCGTGATTTGTTTCAAGATTCAATTTCCAAAAATCAAGTTCTCTTTCAAAATAATCCCCGCATTTTCAGCAAAATCTTTTTGGTAAATGACTCCTTTTAGTAGATCATCGTGATAAATCAATTAGATTTATTTCATGAAAAAAATCAAATTTCTGAGAGTTGTGAAGCATATTTTTGTGTGACGGAAATATCTGCTTCATATATTTTGGAAAATGTTTATATTAGAGCCCCCTAGAGCTGCTTATCCTAGGTCACTCGCGCGCGCGCACAGCGAGCAGGTTTTGGGCTTTTCGCCCCAATAGGTTATATAGGCCTAGTTTTCGCATTGGAGCACTCTTTTCAGCAGCCCAAACACAGTAGCTACGTGCCGCCATATATTGGCTAAGTGTCTTTGCTATTTTTGTCCAACGTTGCGTACGTCTTAATAATTTGTTACAATTTCGCACGTATTTTGTTGAGAAACCACAAATGAGATGTTGCAATGTTTTCTGGATGATTTTTCAGGAAATGCTTATATGTTTATTAGAATTTATTTGGAATGACATGTTTATGGGCTCCTATACATGTTGTAAACATGTAATTTTTTTGTTGCTATCGATTTACCTTTTTGTTGAAATAGGTGATGTTTTTTGTTGTAACTGAAATAATGACAAATTATTTTGTTGCTTACCAACTTTTTAATTGATGCAAATAATTTTTTCTTCCAATAGGTTGTGATTTTTGTTGAATTGTTTAAACTTTTTTGTTGCAACACAATAACATATTGTTTAACTATTATTTGTAACATTACTTATTTTTCGAAAAAGATTTGGTAAATTTTGTTGCAATACTTTTTTTTGTACGCGGGGCGATAATTTTTGTTGCGACACAAGTGAATTTGTTACGATGGCAATTTTGCTGTAATTACCGAGATGATCAGAGACAACACAATATACCCCTTCGCTTAAGTGGGGCTGCTGTGGAGTGCGGGTTCTATATCAAAAAAACAGAGGGGCTAAAGTGCAAAACTATGATGCGCTCATTCTGGCCTTCGGATGAAGATCGAACAGCTTTTGAGGGGACCTACGTTTGCTAAACGTAGGGCGCCCTAGCACGATCCATATATTTTGCTGTGACCGGAATATTTTCTTCTTATTCAAACGTGCAACATTGTAGGAATCAAATCATGTAAATCATGAGTATTTTCAACTAGTAATCTACATATAATTCTTAATTTGTGCAGGTGTTGTGGATTGATTAGAAAGATACTATTCAAGAGATAGGTTATTGTGTTTATTAACACTATCTTTGATGCTCAAAGTGACAGGGTTGGGGTGTTCGCTGACGGGAACGTGAACTTTAAGGTGTGCTTGTGTAGTCCTACACGATTCTCATACTACTTGATTCACTAGAAACGATTTCCGAGCTATGTCTTTCATGCATGTTATTAGAGGAAGTATCATGTGTTTAATTATGTTAATGTTGTCGAGGGTTGCCACTACTGAAAGTATGATCCCTAGGCCTTGTTTTCTACCATTGCTATATCGTTTTCTCTCTATTTTACTACTTGGTTGCTTGCAGCCATTTTTATTACAGATTTACAAAACCTTGTTTTACCACGCATATTACTCATATTTTATCATATCTTCGCTGAACTAGCGCACCTATACAACTGAAAATTGTATTATGTGTGTTGAGGGCGTGATGTCTACGCACGCTTCTATTCTTGTAGACAGTGTTGGGCCTCCAAATGCAGAGGTTTGTAGAACAGCAAAGAGTTTCTCTTAAGTGGATCACCCAAGGATTATCGAACTCAGGGAGGTAGAGGTCAAAGATATCCCTCTCAAGCAACCCTGCAATCAAGATACAAGAAGTATCTTGTGTCCCCAACACACCTTATACAATTGTAAGTTGTATAGGTGCACTAGTTCGGTGAAGAGAGAGTAAAATGCAAGTAATATGGATGATAATAAGTGATAATAGCAATTTGAAATAAAAATGGCAGCAAGCAAACATGTAGTAGAACAGGCGGAAAACGGTGTTTCAATGCTTGGAAATAAGGCCTAGGGATCCTACTTTCACTAGTGGACACTCTCAACAATGATCACATAATTGAATAACTAAATATCTTCTCTTCACTATGCTACTCTTAACCACTCTCCGGTCGAATAACAACACCAATCCATGTGTCGGGCTTTAACATCACTCCTCACAGTAAGCACTTTCCGAACTAAGTAATCCTCATGCTATCACCATGGGACCCAGATGGTTCCACGCAAACACCAAAATTTCATAGGGTTATCCAACACAAAATATAAATATAATGCTAAACCACACGGTGGACACACTATCACCTTTACACGTGATCAAAGTGTTTACGGAGATCTCATAACAAAAACCACTTGAGTAGCATAATAGATGAAGAATAATATCTACGAATTCAACTTGATTACAAAGCTCACGATCACATATAGATCACAGCATGGGAGAGAGATGTGAACCACATAGCTATCAGTAGAGCCCTCAGCCCGGGGGGGAGAACTACTCCCTCATCATCATAGGAGACATCAACGGCGACGGAGATGGCTTCCGGGGGCACTTCCCCATCCTGGCAGGGTGCCAGAACAGAGATCTGTCCCCCGAAACTTGTCAGCGGCGGCGGCGGAGCTACGGATGTATTTTGTGGAAAAGGCCGATTCTCCTAGGGTTTATGCATCGGGGGGATTATATAGGCGAAAGGGCAATGTCGGTGGGCGCTCGAGGGGCCCACACCACCCCTGGCGCGGCCAGGGGCTAGCCCGCGCGGAGGCATGGTGTGGGGGCTCTAGGACCCCCCCCCCTCCAGGTCTTCTTTGGACTTCCGGGACGTGTCGGGAATTCTAAGACTTCTGTCTTTTGAATCATCCAATTCCGAGAATATTTCGAGAACAACTTTTCTGAAACTAAAAACAACAGAAAACAGGAAGTGACTCTGTGGCATCTTGTCAATAGGTTAGTCCCGATAAATCGATAAAAATGACATAAAGTGTAAGGAAAACATGTGGGAAACAATAAGAAAACAACATGGAACATCAGAAATTAAGGATACGTTTATGACGTATCAGGACACAAGAGAATTCACCTTTTGTTCATTATAACTTTTGTTAAGTGCTTCTCAGGTGTGGCTGAATTGACAACTCAGGTGATGAGGCTTATAGTTATTCTTTGACTCCCCTTGTGTCGAATCAATAAATTGGGTTATACTAACCCTCGAAATTAATCACGATCCCCTGCAGTTGTGGGTTATCAAGACTGTTTTCTGGCGCCGTTGTCGGGGAGCATAGATTTATCTATAAGTTCATTTCGGAAGTTTACTCTTAGTTTTGACTTGTTTCTTGTTTTTATTTTACTAGTTAAGACTAATGCAAAACAACAAAAATATGAGAGAGGTTTATAATATATATCTTGAGTTAGGACATGAAGTGTTTGAAGAGAAACTTAAAAAACCTATGGAACTTTATTTGCATGCTAGTAGCAATGTTATTAGTATGAATTATTTGAACACCATTATTGCTAATTCTATGAAAAAATTTAAGCTTGGGGAAGTGGGTTTTGATGTGCATGATATTTTTAGATCCCCAAGCATGGAGGAGAAAAATTACTTTGATGATACTATGCCTCCAATACATCATAATTACAATGATGAATATGATCTTTTCAGTCCAACTACTATTGAGGAGAAAATTTCTTGTAATTATAATATTCCTCCTATTTATTATGATTATAATGATAGCTAATTTGCTGAATTTGCTCCCACTGCTATTAAGGAGAATGACTATGCTTATGTGTGGAGTATTAATTCTTTTATGCATGTGGATCATGATAATAATGCTTTATGTGGTAGTTATATTGTTGATTTTATTCATGATGCTACTGAAAGTTACTTTGAGAGAGGAAAATATGGTTGTAGGAATTTTCATGTTACCAAAACAGCTCTCTTTATGTTAAAAATTTTAAGTTGAATTTGGTCTCCCTTCCTATGCTTGCTACTTTGTGCTTGATTGATTTTTTTCTTACAATATTCCTATACATAGGAAGTGGGTTTGGCTTAAAGTTGTTTTACATTTTCCTTTGATGCTCCTTCTTATTGTGCTTCAATTCTTATTTTTTATGTGAGAATCTTTAAAATCATTATGCCTAGCTATAAGGATTTAAAGAAAAGCGCTTGTGGGAGCCAACCCACTTTGTTTTCTCATGTTTTATTTATGTTTTCTTATTTTTTTTCTTTGAGTCTTGGAAGTTTTTACATTTGTAGAAACCTCTCCTTATCCTTTTTATTTTGTTATCTGCCACAAATAACCTCTATTTGAAATAAAGTGCAATTTCTTGTTTTCTGTCCAGATTTTGCGCTTCACCTAAAACCTTGGTTCTCTTAGCCAGAACGCGAGGAGTTTTTAATATTTTCTGGGCCCTTCCCCAGGTTGTTATCTAACTTTCATTAGTTTCAGAATTTTTTATTTGAGCTAGAGAAGTGCCTCGAAAAAATTCATCTTTACCAGTTGTTCTATTTAGATAGATTTCTACCAATATTTGCATTTGCCTCTTAATCTTTCTAATTTTCTGTTCTCTCGGGGGGGGGGGGGGGGGGGGGGGAAGAGCCTTAAAAGAAGTTGTGACAGCAGCTAATGTTTAAATTTTGTGCTTGACTTGTGTTGAAACTGAACCGGGTGGATTTATTATTGATGCACTAACGTTGCTAATGAAGATTGAGAAATTTTTGGTGGAGGAAGTTTTCAAGTGTAGGGAGAGAAGGATGATATGAGAAGATGAAGGATGAAAAAAAAAAGCTCAAGATTGGAGATACCCATGTCACCCCAAGACATATCCAAGAATTACAAGCGTCAAATCTTGGGGATGCCCAAGGCATCCCCTTCTTCATCGACAAAAATATCACGTTTCTTTCAAAACACTTTTTATTCCTTCACATGATATGTCTTATTCTTGGAGTAGCATTTTATTTTTCTTTCAGTTTTGTTTTGTTTTCTTTATGTAATAAATTGTTGGATCCTAGAATTTTAGTTTGGAGAAAGACGTGCTCTGTTTTCATTGTCTAGAACACTCTAGTTTTCGCTCTTATTGTTGTGTGAGTGTTCAGTTTTTGCTAGTATTGCGTTTGGCTCTTATTTTTCACTCGATTTTTTTTCAGAGATTTTTGTTTTGCTTCAGTTATATATGATTAGATCTCTGATCTTTAATTATTTTTTTCTTTGAAAGTTGTTTCAAATAAGTTGATTGGTGTTGGAGAAGAATAAAATATTTCATACTCATAGTGGTGCAATAGAAAGCTTGTTTTGACTGTGTCTTAGACTTTGGCATGCCATGTTAGATGTTATTTTAATTGTGTGCTTAGTAGTATATGATGTATCATGACTAGTCTCATATAACTGAGAGTGCTTAATGTTCCACTGAAATTAAATCATGTGTTGTTTCCTCATATTGAAGCATGGTATCTTGATATTCTCCTTTGATGATTTATTTGGGTTGACTTGGCGCATGCTCACACCATGTTATGACTATAAACCATTCACCTTTAGCCTTGGTGATCATTTAGTTTTTGACTTGTAATATCACTTCATGCTTTTGATTAATAATGTTTTGTCGCTATGCATGATTATTGTCGTTATTGTTCTCTAAATTGGTCGCTCCTACTAGCCTTCACCATGTACTGAGTATCAGCTCTACTCGTGCATCCAATTACCTTAAACCAAAGTTTTCCAAATGTGTCCACCATACCTACCTATATGTGGTATTTCATCGCCAATCCAACTAAATTGGTTGTGTGCTACCTTTAAACTTTCAAAATTATTAAACCTTGTTTTGTGTTCCTATTTTAGCTCATGAGTAAGTAGTTTAAAGTTGGTCATATCTCATGTCAAGCGAGCTTCTTCTCACTTATTTCACCCAATGAGTATGGAATATGTGCTTGATACGTCATAAACGTATCCCTAATTTCTGATGTTCCATGTTGTTTTCATGTTGTTTCCCACATGTTTTCCTTACACTTTATGCCATTTTTATCGATTTTCCGGACTAACCTATTGACAAGATGCCACGGAGCCAGTTCCCTGTTTTCTGCTGTTTTAAGTTTTAGAAAAGTTGTTCTGCAAATATTCTCGGAATTGGAAAATTCGAAAGCCATAAGTCTTATAAGTCCCGGATGCTTCCAGAAGTCCCGAAGAGCCCCGGAGGGGGGCCACAGGGTGGCCACACCATGGGGTGGCGCGGGTCCCCCCTGGCCGCGCCACCTAGGGGTGTGGGCCCCCTAGCCACCCCCCGGCATCGCCCTTTCGCCTATTTATACTCCCCCTAGGGAAAACCCTAAATAGATCGACCTTTTTCGCAAAATACATCCGTAGCTACGCCGCCGCCACCGACAAGTTTTGGGGGACAGATCTCTGTTCTGGCACCCTGCCGGGACGGGGAAGTGCCCCCGGAAGCCATCTCCATCGACTCCACCGCCATCTCCATCGTCGTTGCTGTCTCCTAAGATGAGGAGGGAGTAGTTCTCCCTCGAGGCTGAGGGCTCTACCGGTAGCTATGTGGTTCATCTCTCTCTCCCATGGTGTGACCTATATGTCATCATGAGCTTTGTAATCTATTTGAATTCATAGATATTATTCTTCATCTAATATGCTACTCAACTGGTTTTTGTTATGAGATCTCCGTAAACACTTTGATCATGGTGTAAAGGTGACAGTGTGTGCACCGTGTGGTTTATCATTATATTTATATTTTGTGTTGGATAACCCTATGAAATTGTGGTGTTTGCGTGGTAGCATCTGGGTCCCATGGTAATAGCGTGGGGGTTACTTAGTCGGGAAAGTGCTTACTCTGAGGAGTGTTGTTAAAGCCCTACGCATGGATTGGTGTTGTTATTCGACCGGAGAGTGGTTTGGAGTAGCATAGTGAAGAGATGGTATTTATTAATTCAATTATGTTTTAATTGTTGAGAGTGTCCACTAGTGAAAGTAGGAGCCCTGGGCCTTATTTCCAAGCATTGAAACACCGTTTTCCGCATGTTCTGCTACATGTTTGCTTGCGGCCATTTTTATTTCAGATTGCTATTATCACTTATTATCATCCATATTATTTGCATTTTACTCTCTCTTCTGAACTAGTGCACCTATATACCTAATATTGGGTGTGTTGGGGACACAAGAGACTTCTTGTATCTTAATTGCAGGGTTGTTTGAGAGGGATATCTTTGACCTCTACGTCCCTGAGTTCGATAAACCTTGGGTTATCCACTTAAGGGAAACTTGATGCTGTTCTACAAACCTCTGCACTTGGAGGCCGAACACTGTCTAGAAGAATAGAAGCGTGTGTAGACATCAAGCTCTTTTCTGGCGCCGTTGCCGGGAGGTAAGGTAAAAGGTACTCACATCCTCGGGTGTGAGTGCTCGAAGTTATTTCCTTTAGATCCTGCAATTATGTCTTTTTGTTTCTTGTTTTTATTTTCACTAGTTAGGCTTAATGGAAAACAACAAAAATATGAGAGAGCTTTATAATCTTTATCTTGAGTTAGGACATGAAGTGTTTGAAGATAAAATTAAAAAACCTATGGAACTTTATTTGCATGCTAATAGCAATGTTATTAGTATCAATGCTTTGAACACTATTATTTCTAATGCTATGGAAAAGTCTAAGCTTGGGGAAGCTAGTCTTGATGAATATGATATTTTTAGTCCCCCAAGCATGGAGGAACAAATTTACTTTGATGATACTTTGCTTCGAATATATGATGATTATAATGATTGTGGTATTCTAGTTCCACCTGTTTACAATGATGAATATGATATTTTCAGTCCACCTACAATAGAGGAAAACATTAATTATGATTACAATATTCCTCCTATATTTAATGATTTTAGTGATGAGAATAATAATGATAGTTATTTTGTTGAATTTTCTCCCACTACTATTAACAAGAATGACTATGTTTATGTGGAGAGTAATAATTCTTTTAGCATGTGGCTCATGATAAGAATATTTCTTGTGATAGTTATATTGTTAATTTTATTCATCATGCTACTGAAAGTTATTATGAGAGAGGGAAACATAATTTTATGCATCTCAACAATATCAAGTTTCCCCTCTTTATGTTGAAAATTTTGAAGTTGCACTTACTTTGTCTTCCTATGCTAGCCACTTTGTGCTTCGTTGACTTGTTTTTCTACAAGATTATTTTGCATAGGAAGTGGGTTAGACTTAAATGTGTTTTACATTTGATTCTTGATTCTCTCTTATTGTGCTTCAACTCTTATTCTTATGTGAGCATCTTCTCAAATTATCATGCCTAGCTAAAAGGCTTTAAAGAAAAGCACTTCTTGGGAGATAACCCATGTTTTTTATTTTTTCATTGTTTTTCTCTGTTTTGTTTGAGTCAAGTGGTTGTATACTTCTGTAGAAACTCCTTTGTATCTTTATTTTCATGTTTTAGTAGTGCCAAGTAAAGTTTCTGACGAAAGTTGGAGTTGGTTTTCGGATTTCTGCACAGAAAATAGATTTCTGTTGTCCACCGTAAAACATCATATAAAATCTTGGAAGATCAGAATGATCTAAAATGTTTTTTGCTTATTCCTCAGCTAATTACACAACTTTTCTTAGTTGGCCACTTTTTGATTTGAGCAACAGAAGATTTTTGAAAAAAAAATCATCTTTACCTGCTATCCTGTTTTGACAGATTTCTGCCAATAATTGCATTTGCCTCTTAATTTCTTTCTTTTGGTGTTCTTTGGAGAAAAAGAGTTTTAAAAGAAGTTGTGACAGTAGCTGATGTGTTTATGAGTGTTAGGCTTGTGTTGAAACTGAACCAGGTGAATTTATTATTTTGATTGCACTAATGTTGCTAATAAAGATTGCGAGAAGTTTGGTGTGAAGGAAGTTTTCAAGGGTCAAGAGAAGAGGATGATATGATGTGATCAAGAAGAGTGAAGAGACTAAGCTTGGGGATGCCCCGGTGGTAAATCCCAGCAAATTCCAAGAAGACTCAAGCGTCTAAGCTTGGGGATGCCCAAGGCATCCCCTTCTTCATCAACAATTTATCAGGTCACTTCTAGTGAAACTATATTTTTATTCAGTCACATCTTATGTGCTTTACTTGGAGCGTCTGTTATTTTTTGCTTTCATTTTGTTTAGTTTTCTTTGCTGTAATAAATAGTTGGATCTTATCATACTTGTGTGGGAGAGAGACACGCTCCGTTTTCATTGCTTAGAACACTCTAGTTTTCATTCTTATTGTTCTGTGAGTGTTCACTTTTTGCTAGTACTGCGTTTAGCCTTTGTTTTCATGCATCTCTTATTCAGAGTTGTTGGTTTTAGTAGTTTTATGTGAGTACTCTCATGTTTTTGCTGTAGCATGTAGAGAATTTTTGTTAAAACATATTTTGTATGGTGCTTGTTGGGAAAAGAAACTGCTGCTTGAAGTAGAATTTTTAATAGTGCAAGTGGAAGCTTGTATAGACTGTGGCTAGAACTTTTTCATGCCATGCTAAATGTTATTTTAGTTTTAAAGCCTTATGGTTATTGAGTAGCATGAATAGCCTCAAATAGCTGAGAGTGTTTAATATGTCATTGAAAGATTCATGAGTTGTCCTTGTCATAGTAAAGCATATCAATTTATGGTATTCTCTTTCGAATGTTTTATTTGGTTGACTTGGCGCATGCTCACACCATGTTTATGACTATGAGCCAGTCACGAATAGCCTCCATGAACACTTAGTTTTTGAGCTTGTGATACCGCTTATGCTTTAATTAATGATGCTTATGTCGATGTGCATGATTATGGCTCTTATGCTCTCTTGATTTGTCGCTCCCTGTCTATGGCTAGCCTTCACTTGTACTTAGTATGGAATTCTACTCGTGCATCCAACTCCCTAAAACCAAAGTTTCCCATTGTGTACACCATACCTACCTACATGTGGTATTTAACTGCCATTCCAAGTAAATTGCTCATGTGCTAGCTTTAAAACTTTCTAAAAATTCTTCCTGTTTTGTGCCCCTGTTTTAACTCATGAGGACGTAAATAGAGAATGTTTATCTCACTTGTTGATTAGATTTCACACCCTGGACTAGTGGCTTCATCCGCTTATCCAAATGATAGAAGAGCTCGCAGCGGGTGCCCAGCCCCAAATTAATACAAATAAATTCTCTTCACTATTTTTGCCCCTGATTTACCAGTCAAAGCATAATTGTGTAAACAAAAGAGAAAGAGGGATGACCTTCTACACCAGTTGCGTCCTTCACAATGGGAGACGCTCTTGTGAATCCAGTTGGCTTGTGACGTACTGTATTGTCTGTTTACCATTCGTTGACATAAGTATACACCTCTCTTAAAAAATGTTTTCAATATCTCTGTTTAATAAAATAAAAAGATCTAGCACATGAGTGATCCCTGCTTCCCTCTGCGAAGGGCCTTTCTTTTACTTTTATATTGATTCTTCATCTTCTAACTTTATGCACAGTTGAGAGAGCATTTTTTTCATTCTGAGTTCTATGTGCATTTGTCCCATAAACATCAATAATTACTTCATGATGTGATATTATTTGTTCTTAAATTATTTGTTCTAGTCTTCCTCATGAACTTTGAAAGTGTCCTGACATTTATTTTTTGTCCCACTCTTAAGGACTAGCGAAATACCACTTTGCCATGATTTCTCTATACCTGAAACAAACGTTTATCTTTCTTTGCATTATTATCCATGATCCTTTATTTAATATACTCTTCATGATGAAAAGTGATTGCTATGCTTTATTATTAAAGTTCTATTTATCATGTTTGTGTTTGAAGTTCTATGATCTCAGCGTACATATGCTTTTACATTATAATGATCAAGTTTATGATAGTAACATGTCACCTCAGATTCTTTTATCGTTTACCTACTCGAGGAAGAGTAGGAACTAAGCTTGGGGATGCTTGATACGTCATAAACGTATCCCTAATTTCTGATGTTCCATGTTGTTTCCCACATGTTTTCCTTACACTTTGTGTCATTTTTTATCGATTTTACGGACTAACCTATTGACAAGATGCCACAAAACCAGCTCCCTGTTTTCTGATGTTTTTAGTTTCAGAAAAGTTGTTCTGGAAATATTCTCGGAATTGAAAATTTTGAAAGCCAGAAGTCTTAGAACTCCCAGATGCTTCTAAAAGTCCCAAAGAGCCCCGGAGGGGGGCCACAGGGCGCCACACCATGGGGTGGCGCGGGTCCCCCTGGCCGCGCCACCTAGGGGTGTGGCCCCCCATGGACACCCCCCGGCATCGCCCTCTCGCCTATTTATACTCCCCCGAGGGAAAACACTAAATAGATCGACCTTTTTCGCAAAATACATCCGTAGCTCCGCCGCCGCCACCGACAAGTTTCGGGGGACAGATCTCTGTTCTGGCACCCTTTCGGGACGGGGAAGTGCCTCCGGAAGCCATCTCCATCGACTCTACCACCATATCCATCGCCGTTGTTGTATCCTATGATGAGGAGGGAGTAGTTCTCCCCCGAGGATGAGGGCTCTACCGGTAGCTATGTGGTTCATCTCTCTCTCCCATGGTGTGATCTATATGTGATCGTGAGCTTTGTAATCTAGTTGAATTCATAGATATTATTCTTCATCTATTATGCTACTCAAGTGGTTTTTGTTATGAGATCTCCGTAAACACTTTGATCACGGTGTAAAGGTGACAGTGTGTGCACCGTGTGGTTTAGCATTATATTTATATTTTGTGTTGGATAACCCTATGAAATTGTGGTGTTTGTGTGGAACCATCTGGGTCCCATGGCGATAGCGTGGGGGTTACTTAGTTGGGAAAGTGCTTACTCTGAGGAGTGTTGTTATAGCCCTACGCATGAATTGGTGTTGTTATTCGACCGGAGAGTGGTTTGGAGTAGCATAGTGAAGAGATGGTATTTATTAATTCAATTATGTTTTGATTGTTGAGAGTGTCCACTAGTGAATGTAGGAGCCCTAGGCCTTATTTCCAAGCATTGAAACACCATTTTCTGCCTGTTCTGCTACATGTTTGCTTGCTACCATTTTTATTTTAGATTGTTATTATCACTTATTATCATCCATATTACTTGCATTTTACTCTCTCTTCGCCGAACTAGTGCACCTATATACCTGACAAGTATATTGGGTGTGTTGGGGAGACAAGAGACTTCTTGTATCTTAATTGTATGGTTGTTTGATAGGGATATCTTTGACCTCTACCTCCCTGAGTTCGATAAACCTTGGGTTGATCCACTTAAGGGAAACTTGCTGTTGTTCTACAAACCTCTGCACTTGGAGGCCCAACACTGTCTACAAGAATAGAAGCATGCGGAGACATCAGTGCTCATCTAAATTTGCTGAGAGCTGGTGCCAAATAATATGAACTCAAATAATATAAAAGGCACTTCCCCACGGATTGATGAATATTGTTGGGCACATGTGGATACGGCTAGCCCTGGTTTGTGTAAGGCAAGGTGGAGGGTAGTGCCAATCATAAGAAAAAATTCTAGTGGAAACCGCTCTCAAAAGTCTAAACAATTTTCTTGACATGGGTAATGACACGTTTTTCATTACTATTCGTTGACATAGACATACACCTATCTCAAAATTATATTTCCAGTACCTCTGTTTTATTAATAAAAAGCTCTAACGCATGAGTAATCCCTGCTTCCCTCTGCGAAGGGTCTTTCTTTTACTTTTAAGCCGAGTCTTTACCTTCTTGCTTTATGCATGAGTTAAGAGAGCATAGTTGTCATTCTCAGTATAATGTGCATAGTATCAAAATTTATTATTGATTGATTCGTGATTATGGTATTGCTTGCACTCAAACTATTTGTATCTAGACACCCTTTGATATTTTAATGTGTCTTAGCAACTATGTTTTGCTATTCAACGAAGCAAAAGTTGGATACCACTTTATTATGTTTCTATTTATGATTGAAACAAACGTATCACTTTCAATGCATTATAACTCATTTTTGTTTATTTGTGTTACTTTTCATGTGCAACATATTTGCTAAGTTTACATTGGTTCAAATAATGTTTGTCATGCCTTTGTTAAAGTGCTTTGATCTCAGCTTACAATGCTTTTACATATCGTTGATCGAGATTGTGTTGGATGCATGTCATCTCAAATATTATTTTGTTATCACTTACCTACTCGAGGACGAGCAGGAGTCAAGATTGGGGGTGCTGATACATCATAAACGTATCTATAATTTTTTTACATTCCATGCTTGTTATCTACATATTTCCCATATGTTTTATATGTTTTCTATCATTTATTGGACTAACCTATTAAAAAGATTCCCAGTGCCAGTTTCTGTCTGTTTTGTCTGTGAATTGCAGACAAGGTCCAAAATTTGAAGTGCTCGGAATTGGCTGAATTGTTTTGAGAATTTTTTATTCACCAGAAGACTCCAGAAGCTAGGAGATCTGGAGGGGATCTAGGGGGACACCCCCTACCCGCACCCAGGGATCACCTGGGGGCCTCATGCACCGCCTCTCGTTGCCTCTTAGCCTACAAAATCACTCTTGACCTAATTCGGGAGGATACCAACGGATTTTTCCAGAAACGCATCCGAGCTCCTCCGTTAGCCAAAACCCTAGTTCGGGGGACAAAAGTCTTTGTTCAGGCATTCTGCCGGGACGAGAAAGTGCCCCCGGAGCCATCTTCGACATTGCTGCCTCCCATGATGATGCAGGAGTAGTCCCTCCTCGGGGCCGAGGGATCGTTCTAGTAGATATGTGGTTCTCTCTCTCTCTCTCTCTCTCTCTCTCTCTCTCTCTCTCATGATGTGATCTTGATTGTGACCGTGTGCTATGTTATCATTGTTGAATGTATGATGTTTCCCATTCATTATGTAATGGATAAGATGTACGTAATTGGTTTTATCTAGTATAATTCTCTCGAGTCACATTTGTTCCACGGTGACAGTGCGGGTGCAGTGTGTGACTCTATGTATCTTGAATTACAGGGATATTTATCATGAAGTTGTTCTTACTATGTTTATTTGAATTGGAATCGTGAGGTTTTTTTTATGCTTGTGTTTAGAATAATCTCTGTAGTGCCAAGGTGACAATGCGGATGTTGTGGATTGATTAGAAAGATATTATTCAAGAGATAGATTGTGGTGTTTATGAAAACTATCTTTGGATGCTCAAAGTGACAGGGTTGGGGTGTTCATTGACATGAACATGAATTTTAAGGTCTACGTGTAGCCCTGCGCGATTCTCATCCTACTTGATTCACGAGGACCGATTTCAGAGCTATGTCTTTCATGCATGTTACAGGAAGTATCATATGTTTAATTATATTAATGTTGTTGAGGTTTGCCACTAGTTAAAGTATGACCCCTAGGCCTTGTTTTTCACCATTGCTATATCGTTTTCTCTCTATTTTACTACTTGTTTGCTTGCAGCCATTTTTTATTACAGATTTACAAAATCTTGTTTTACCACGCATATTACCCATATTTTATCATCTCTTCGCTGAACTACTGCACCTATACAACTAACAATTGTATTAGGTGTGTTTAGGATGCAAGAGAATCCACCTTTCGTTTCTAATATCTTTTGTTAAGTGCTTCTCAGGTGTGGCTAAATTGACAACTTAGCTGCTAAGACTTATAGGTATTCTTTGACTCCCCTTGTGTCGAATCAATAAATTGGGTTATACTTACCCTCGAACACTATCACGATCCCCTAAAGTTGTGGGTTATCTATGAGCTATGAAGAAAGTGAAATCCCTAACTCATATCTGCAATCTACAAGCACAATCATGTGGACAAATGCGTCGATGAAATAAGAACGCCGACTGCGCAAAATCAAATTAAAGCCCTGATTTCTAGCACTACAGATCGGAGGACCCTATGAAATTTGTGGTCCATTCACGTCGGACAACTACCTTGAAACACCACGGTCCAGCAAAAAAAAACCCTACCCAAATCGGAAAATCAAGTACTTCATGTTGAAGACCGGAGTCGAGCAATGACTTACATCGGAGATCGGAGCTGAAGAGGATGGTCCCACCGTCGCAGTCGAGGAGGAAGCTCCCACCGCCGGATTACACACCCACGGGAGTGGGACAACAACAATAATGTTTGGCGCCATTAGGAGCTCAAGCAATCCGGGCATCGCCACAACCGCAGCAGACCTAAATTCTACCTAGATGCGGTTGCGGGGATGGTGGCGGTGGCTTGATCCGTCATTGCTTGACAGTTGATACATACGGGAGACGGCGCCTTGAGCATCCTCGCCAGATTGGCGGGAGTCTTGCCGGCAGCGACTCGACCCAACGGGAGTGTGCATCAACAGTAGTTAGTCGGTTGGGACGACGCGGCGGAGGAGGATCGACTGCCATCGAGCCGGAGCGGGTAAGTAGAGGGAGAGCAGTGCACAGACGAGTGGACGGTGAGGGGAGTGAGGGCAAAGTTATGCCGAAACGTCGCGTCTCCCGCACTTCCCAACGCGGCCATCATGCACCCACACCTTGCGCTCCAGGGATTGCCGTTCCTCCTTAGCCTAGCTGAGTGGTGCTTTAAACATCATGCAGGACAAAAATGCGACCTGGACCACGCAACCAAACATCTAGAATTTGGGGCCAGCTGAGGGCCGCCCAGCCAACCAAATACGGCCCAAGAAGATGCTCCGCAGACTCTCACGGTTGCTATCTTTACTACCTCTGTCCCAAAATACTTAACTTCCATTTGTCCTAATAGGAAAAAGGAGAAAAATTCCCCACCCCCTTGCCACCTAGGTTAGGCGACATGGGGGCAACGAAGCTGCCAGGTCTACCCCCTCCCTCACCTCCCCCTCTCCCTCGCCTCCGCTAGAGGACCCGTCGCGCGAACCCGGGCGGCGACGGCGGCGGCAGAGCCTCTTTCGCTAGGAGGTGTCCCCCTTTCTCGTGGTGGCGGTGACGAGTTCCTGCGTTTCTTGGTGGTAGTGAGGTGTCGCGGTCCTTAGCGGAAATTCGACACATCGGCATGGAGGAAGGAGTGGCTCTCCCGGCAGAGTGTCCATGCGGTTCCGCCGGCAGTCCCGAGCTCATCCGTGTGGTTGGGGATATGCTGCAGAGGCATGGTGGTGCCCAGCTGTGACTGCTGTTGGGCACCGTCGGGGCGTCAGCAGCATCCCATGCTCTTGGTGGTGAAGCAGCGAGCTAGACCTCCACCACCCAGTCCCGTCCATTGGTAGAGATGGTGGATCGGTGGTCAGCACATCCTTCTCCCCATGATCTAGCTCGACTCTCGATGGCGGTAGCCTAAAGGCGACTCCTTTCTGTGCGTGACCGATGGATCTTGGGGCTGTCGGCAGGGCCAGGGTGAAATCCTTGCATGATACTGACGACAACGACACATGTGGGCGCCGTCACCTTCTTGGAGGCGTCGTCATGGCCCCTGGTCGTACTTCCCCGCCACGAACACCGAGGGAAACCCATGATCCATCTTTGGACAATGGTGTCATTCCCCTTCTTGAAGGCGTTGCTCAGGTTGTTTGTGGAACCTCGGTGCGTTAGTTGGGACCGGTGTGGGTGTCGCTCAGAGCGTGGGCTTCTAAAGCACAATGTACACCGCTGCGAGGTCTTCTTGGCCAACACTTTCTCTAGTTTGGTTTGGCCAGATCCTCTCTCTAGACCACTTTAGCCCATCATGTAGATTGTAGCCTTGTACTCCTTCCATATCAAAATGTAAGATGTTTTACCGTTTACTAGACAACACATACATAGACATTTTTTAGTGCAAGATGCACATGTATCAAAATACTGAAACATGTCTAGATATATTTTGTTTTACATCTTATATTTTGGTACGGAGAGAGTAGTTCTTACATCGTGCTCTGCCCCCGTTTTACTTTACCGAATTTTGTACTGCATCTTTTCTAGAGCAAACGTGATTGGGGTACATTAAATCTCACAGTCCAATAGCCTCCAACTAACAATCCAGATCATTCCAATGTTTGAGTTGAGTTGAGTTGGTCAACAAATACATTGCATCCGAGTACAAGGAATAAACCAAGGAAAAAAGAAGTACAGCTCCTTGCTCCTGTGCGTTCAGCTTCGTAGGACTTTCTAGCCTAGGATTACAACTCATGTAATTTCTATTGCGTCGGAGCACATTGGAAAAAAAGAAGCACGTGATACGTGCCTGGTTCCTGCACGTACGGCTTCTAGCCTAGCAGTACAACTCCTGTATGCTATATTGCATCGGAGTAGAAGAAAAAAAACACATAACAGGGTCAATCACGTTATTGCATCGGCTGCTAGCCTACAAGTTCAACTCTTGTATGTTCCATTGCATCCTACTCCTACTATAAAGGGGAAAAAGGTATGGTCGTTATTCTTCTGTTCGGTCGTGTTCGCCGGTCGCGATCAAGACATTGAATCTCCAAGAGATTTTTAGTAACGGGTACTCCTAGCTGCTTCCTCCACGGTTTTGGTCGGGCAGGCCGGGTTCTAGGGCTGCCGTTGTCCTAGCTAGATGCCTAGCGCTATTCCTCGGGCAGACCGGGTTCTAGGGAATGAATTGATGACAATACAGAGCACGAAGAAGTTGAGTAGGCATGCCGTGTTAAGTAGTACTCCATTCGTTCAACAATAGATGACTTTCACTTATCTATATATGGATGCATCTAGACATGTTTTAGTGTATAGGTGCATCCATATCTAGACAAGTGAAAGTCATCTATTGTTGAACGGAGGAAGTATTACAACATGGAGAGACAAAATTCCAAATGTTTAGCTGCGAGCTGCGCTTGGTGTGGCAGACCCCATGTCCATGTCCATGGGTAATAAGACCGATGCATGGATCGATTCAGCTTGTCACCTCAGTGCAATGATCTATCTAACCGGTGTGCTCAGGTTACGACCACATAGCTTTCTACGAGGACTGTCTCCAAATTACAGCGTATTCTTAATTTTACAGTGCAAAAATTAGTTAGATAAATTAGTGTTATTTCGTTTGAGAAATAGTGAGTACACCTCCGTTGAGCAATTATTTTCTATTCCGTGTTGTACGTACGGTACCTTGTTGATTGTCTAAGTACCTTGTTTTGCATTAACATTTGCATCGTATAATGGTTTTAACATAACTAAAAGAATAGAAGAGCGAAGTAGATACTGTGAGTTCAAGCTTCCTAGTTTTTTTTTTTTTTTTAGATACTCACAGGAATAAACTTGAAAGACCATCAACAAGATGCTCCAATGACTCTCACGGAGTTGACTAAGCTTTCTTTGAAACAGAATCGAAGAATCCTTGGTTCAACCTTCTCATAGGAAATTCTCCAGCAACAGGCCAGAGACCCTTTGCTGGCACAATGACACAGGGCCACGGACCAAAGAGCTGATAGGTTACCAGCACATCTCCATTTCTGTGTGGTCACTGCTCGTTTGCTGTGACATTGTGCTGAATTCTTTCAGTAATAGTTGGCAAATCCCTTGCAGAAAAAACAAATAGATTAAAATGCAAACATTCCTGCAAGCTAATAATATTTTGGATATGATTTTCCTGTTCGTTACAGAAATACATTGAAACCCATGGTTAACAGCCCAACAGGCAACAGCAACTACCACAGCCAGATAATAAGGGGAAGCACTCCAAAGCAACTCTTAATACAACACTCGCGCTCCAGAAACTAGAAGTATATTAGCCAATATCCCCAAAAAATTTCACGGACCTCTAGAGGTTGCGCTAAAAATCCGGCACAAGAGGGGTGGAAAATTCCCGGCCGTAATTTGCAACCCGTAATCCAAGTGGGCCCTCAGTCACAATAATATTCTGGAAACCAGCCAGTTTCTGGGCCTTGCGTATATATATCAGAGAGGTGCAGAAATACTACCATCCACCTATTTTCTTATTGTACCACCCCTCTCACAGAGAGGTTATCCTGAATTGAACTCTATCCCATCCAAGCGCATATAAAATTGAAAATATCGAAAAATGCGTCTATCATGAATACATGAGTTCAAGGGCGGCCAGGAAAGAGAGTGGGGACCCTCAAGTCCAGCGCAGAATCTGAAACAAAATTACAGGCATATAACCTTCCCAGATTTCACAATCCCCAGTTCTAAACAAGAGATCTTACAAGGATTCTACTGGAAATTGACAACTCTAGTGAGGAGAAGTTGATTTTCCAATAAAATAAAAAAGGGAGAAGTTCTTCGTGGTACAAAAAGATCTTCGTTCCGAATAGGCAGTAAAGATAACCTTATTCAAGAAAAACAGGAGACGGACTTATTATGGATCAGAGGGAGTAGAAAAAATGTCCTGACCAACTAGATATCTATCAGCGCTCTCTCTCGGAGAGATGGGGCGATAAGACCGCCTTCTGTCAAATGTCCCCATATGTGAACAACAAGCATGATTGATTGCGTTTGCATATGTTCTGACAAAAAAAAGCATATGAGCACAACAAAAAAAACATTGCCAGCATTGTCCTTCGATTTTTCAAACAAGATGCCCTTATACTTCAATGCTGAAAGGAATGAAGACTAATAAAATATTCAGAAAGCAGAACTATTACTCTGTCCTCATGGCGTTCGTGATAGAGGGGAAAAACCATCACTGGTGTCCGTGCAGGCCGTCTAGGGATAATTTTTTTTCTAGCATCAGCTGTTTACTAGAATCTTTTGTCCAAACTAAGGAGAATCGATGACTTCTGTTTCGCATGGAATGTTTCAATAAAATTTAGAGTAAAACCCCGGTTTAGTACACCAACTTGACGCGAATGTGCGATTTGGTCACCAAGTTGCGAAACGTGAATTTCAGGTCATGAAGTTGCCAATTCTAACGAGATGTGCAGACATCATTTCATATTTCAGCTTGCCATATCTCATGGCATACATGTTCTTTCTTATATAACAAAAATTGCAATAGTAACAAACTATTATTCATCTTACTAATATTCTTAGTCCAATTCAGTACTACCCTTGGCATGTCCTACAAGGTTTCATATATATGATGCACATGTTGTAGAGTAGAAAAAAGGCAACAAACAAAATTTTGAACAAGCATGGTGAGCACATTTGCATCATATATTGGTTTTAACATGCAAAATGCATGGATGGACATTTGCATCACAAAATGGTTTTAACATGAAATGCATAGATGGATAAAGAAAAATATTTGGTTCAATTTGCCAACATAGAACCTATTTTATAGATACTCACATGGGAACGAGGGTAAGGATGGAGACCATCAAATCCCTCGGAAAAAACCTGGGAGCTTCACACGCTTGGGATCTTTCCTCTCGAAGAATGCATGCCTGACAAGGCTTTCTTTGAAAGAGAGCAGAACACCTCGACACACAAAATCCTTTTGGAATTTATCCACCAACTTGCCCTTGGTGTCACAGTGAAGCGCGAAGCTAGACCACTGGCTGCATAACAGCATATCTCCATTATCAGACACAACCGTCCACAAGGTATATTCTCTAGTTGAAACATATTTCCTAATCTCCAACAGCGGCAATTGAATTTTGCACTTCAGTGACCATACCTCCGTCTCGTAGTCCTGCAGCGCCCAGACTTGAACTATCATGGTAGCAGGAAACCAATGGCGGATGTAAAGCGTACCATCCATCTGACGCAAATTTGCTGCATAGCCGGCTACGGGAGGTTGCATAGACCTGAATGACTCATCCAGTGTGTGGAAAACTAGTACTACCTTGCATTCGGTGTCCACGTAGCTGTCAGAACTTTCGGCAATTTTAAAAAGAAATTGGCTGAGCTGCGAAAGAATTTAGAGAGAGTGCGGCGGGGTTCGTTGAGGAGAGGCCCATCCCAAGAGGAACGGCGCCTGAGCGAGAGAATCAAAGAAGTCTTGCTCCAGGAGGAGATCTGGGTAAAACAACGTTCACGTGTGTTGTGGCTGAAGGCTGGAGATCGTAATACGGGGTTCTTCCATGGCCGGATTGCTCAGAGGAAGAGGATGAATAAGGTAACCGTACTGGTACGTAGTGACGGATCGAGTTGTGAAGATGAGGAGGCGATTAATAGTGAGGTACAGGGGTTCTATAAGAACCTGTACACTTCACAAGGTGAACCTGCCATGGAACATTTGTTGTCTTTGGTCCCTGAAAAGTTGAATGATTTGGCTAGGGAGTCCATGCAGGAGGAGTACGCTGAGGAGGAAATCAGAAGGGCTCTGTTTCAGATGCACCCATCTAAAGCACCAGGCATAGATGGTTTTACCGCAGGTTTTTTCCAGCGCCACTGGGATATAGTCAGGGAGGATGTTGTCCGGGATGTACTAAGAGTTTTGAATGGAGGGGGATGGCTACCTGATATGAACAACACTGTTATAGTTCTCATTCCGAAGGTACGGCACCCCCAGTCCATTAAGCAATTCAGACCGATCTCTTTATGCAATGTTATTTATAAAATATGTGCAAAGGTTGTTGCAAATAGATTGAGACCGTGGCTGGAGGAGGTCAGTAAGGAGCAAAGTGCGTTTGTCCCGGGTCGCCTCATAACGGACAATGCATTAGTTGCCTTTGAGTGTGTACATACGATGAAACGAAACAAGAAAGGAAGGAAAGGTCTATGTGCGGTTAAATTAGATATGATGAAGGCCTATGATCGGGTGGAATGGCCCTTTTTAGAAGCTATGATGCTGAAACTCGGGTTTCCAGGAAGAATGGTGCAGCTGATTATGAGGTTTGTCAGACCAGTTTGCTTCTCGATTAAGCTGAATGGTGAGCTTTTACCACAATTCATGCCAACGAGGGGGCTCAGGCAAGGGGACCCAATGTCACCATACCTGTTTTTGCTTTGCTCTGAAGGTTTTTCGATCTTATTAAATCACTTTCAAAGGGGCCCGATTGATAGAGGAATTCGGGTATGCCACAGAGCACCGTGGATTACTCACTTACTATTTGCTGATGATAGCCTTATCTTCATCAATGCAACTGTTTCAAGTGCTAGGCGTTTGAATGAGATCCTCCGTATCTACAATGAGGCGTCGGGGCAGCTGGTTAACAGGGAGAAGAGTTCGATCTTCTTCACTCCTAGTACCGGTGAGGCTCAGAAGGAAGCAGTGAAACACGAACTTGATATCCTCGTAGAGGCTTTTAGTGAGAGGTACCTGGGATTACCAACGGCTGTGGGCCGGTTAACGAGTGGTGAGTTTGAATTTATTGCAGAAGGCATGCGGAAAAGTATGTCTGGCTGTGCCAAGATGTTATCGTACCCTGGCAAGGAGGTTTGGCTAAAATCAGTGGTACAAGCTAAATCAACTTATTGCATGAGTATTTTTCAGCTATCCAAAGGCACATGTCAAAAATTCACATCACTGTCATCTAAGTTCTGGTGGAGTGGGAGCCTGGATAAGAGATCAATGCATTGGATAGCATGGGATAAGATGTCTATACCCAAGGGACGAGGCGAAATGGGCTTCCGTGACTTTCAGATGTTTAACAGAGCTCTCTTGGGAAAGCAAGGTTGGCGACTGATGACAGTACCGAACTCATTGTGCTCACAGGTACTAAGCAGTCGCTATTTGCACAACAAAGATTTCATGACAGCAACAGTACCAAGGACTGCCTCGAGGACGTGGCGCTCGATCATGGCAGGCAGAGATGCGCTTCGGACTGGTTTGCTCAAACGAATTGGTTCAGGTAGCTCGGTCTCCATCTGGAATGACAACTGGTTACCTGGAACCCACCATATGCGACCTTTAGGCAGAAAGGAGGAAGGCAGGGCGGAGAGGGTGAGTGAGTTGATCGATCACAACACACACACCTGGAATTTGGAAGAGTTGGAGAAGAATCTGTTTCCGATAGATATAGAATCAGTTCGGCAGATCCCTCTTAGAAATACCGAGGGTGATGACTGGCTTGCATGGGCACTTGAAAAAACCGGAATTTACTCGGTAAAATCTGCTTACCGTGCCATGATGGCCCAGAGTATGATCGGAGACGAGGCGTCGTCGTCCGAGGATAGAAGTACAGTATGGAAGAAGTTATGGAGGCTAGCAGTGGTACCTAAGGTTCGCACATTTTGGTGGAGAGTTCTACGAGGCATAGTGCCATCTTACTCGGCTCTCACTCGGTGGCATGTCAAAGAAGAAGCGACCTGTGGTATATGCAAAGCAGCTCCGGAAACATTGCTTCATGCATTGTTTGAATGTGCTCATGCTAGACAATTTTTGCTAGCAGCGAAAGAAATTTTTTCTCTTCAATTACCCAGGCTTCACCCAGAGTCTTGGGCGGCGGATATCTTATGTGAGGATTGGTTCTCGTCGACTGAACAGGCCCAATTCATTTCAGTTTTGGCGGCGATATGGGATTCTAGAAACAAGCTAGTACATGGGAAGATGGGATACGATCCAGGCAAGTGTGTCGAAGGTATTAAACAGGACCTCCTTGAGATTGTGGTCCCAAAAGTTGTGGTGAGGAAGGGAGCACCAAAACCAGTCTGCAAGTGGATTGCGCCAGTGGGAGAGGTGGTTAAACTGAACTCTGATGGTGCCATTTGTGAGACAGAAAGGAGAGGTGGAAGTGGAGGTGTGGCAAGGGACGCTCTGGGCTTCAGAGGAGCGTGGACAAAGGTTTATAATGGTGTTTCTGATCCTTTCGTGGTGGAGACACTTGCTCTGCGGGATGCCGTCATATTTGCGCTCGGAAGAGGATTTCAGAGAGTTGTTTTTGAGACAGATTGCCAGGAGCTGGTCCGGTGTTGGAGGGCTCGCAGCACGGAGAGGTCGCTAGTGGCCACTATTCTTGATGAAATAAACACTGCTAAAGATAGTTTTATTAGTTTCTCGTTGGTTTTCCAGGGTCGTGAAGGCAATAAAGTTGCTCATGCCTGTGCAAGGTTGGCTTGTGCCAGCAATGTCACGCAAGAGTGGTTGGGAGTGTGCCCAGATTTCCTAACTGACAGCATTCTTGCTGATTGTAATTCTATGATGGTGAGTTAATAAAGTTGGTTGTTCTCCAAAAAAAAAAGTAGCTGTCAGAGTACCAGTGGAGGCAGTCGTGTAACATGACAGGCGGGTTGCCATCATCATAATTGCGGTCGGTCATCAATTTCTTCAGGGATGGTGAGGGCACCGGAAGCCCGATGCACCTCTGTCCCTCGCCCAGGGTGAGAACGTAGTAGACATCACAATCTGCAGGGCGGTAGAGGACACGGTACTCGCCGGACGGGCGGTGATGGTAGAGAGCGGCGACATCGCTCACATCCGGGAGTGCACAAAACTGGCGCGTGACCGGGTTGCAGATGTAGTATTTATCGAAGCTGTTGTAGGACAGGACGAGGAGGCCGTCGCAGGAAGCGTGGATGTAGTATTTATAGCATTCAATGCTGTTGCTGAACCCTAGGACGGGGCGGCGCACGGCGGGGGAGTGCTGGAGATCGAAAGCGTCGAGCGTGGCTGGGGCATTGCTGCGAGAGGCATCGCTGAACCAGAACAGCGGGAGGGACGGCTGATGCCGGTGATGGGCGAGGAGAAACTCGGTGTCGCAGGTGAGGCGACGCCAGGAGCGGCAGGCCGCGCGGCACCGGAGGATCTCCTTCGCCGGCAGGCGGTAGAATATCTCCCACATGACGAGATCCTCCGGGAGGACGGGACGGCGGCACAGTCCCGCTGCGTCCGCCTTGCCCTCGCGGATTTCAACCATGGTCTCACACTTTTAGTGGAGCTGACACAGGGAGTGGACGAGTTCAGATGGAATTTACACTCAAGTGGTAAATTTACGGTGAGCTCGATGTATGAAGCGCTAATACAACCAGATGGGCCAAAAGATAATAATAAAAAAATTTGGAGGATGAGGATACCACTCAAAAATAAGGTTTTTGCATGATATCTTCGTCGCGGGGTTATATTAACTAAAGACAATCTTGCAAAGCGCAATTGGCATGGTAGTAGACAATGTGTGTTCTGTCACAAAGACGAGACTATTAAACACTTGTTCTTCGACTGCACAATTGCTAGTTCTATATGGTCAATCATTCAGACAAGTTCGACCTTATATCCACCGTCAAGCATTGCCAATATTTTTGGAAGTTGGCTTAACGGTGTGGATAAAAGGTTTAAGACACTTATTAGGATGGCAGCGCTTGCCGTGATTTGGTCGCTGTGGCTTTGTAGAAATGACAAGGTCTTTAATGATAAAAATTGTTCTCTGTTGCAGATTATCTTCAGGATTACAGCTATACTCCATACTTGGATGCCGCTGCAGCGTATGGAGCACCGGGATCTTTTCTTGGAGGTGTGTACCAGACTGGAGGATACGGCGAGGGACTTTTTATCCCATCATGGGTGGCAGCATAATTTGCGGATTGGACCCCCAACCCCTTAGGCGTTTCTACTTGTTTTTTGTAATTCGCCATACTTCTTGAGTTCGGTTTGTCAGCTGTGTGCATCTTCGATATGCAGAGGCTGGGTGTAATATTACATTAAGTACTAAAATCTCCCTTTATCAAAAAAAAATGGTCTCACACTGCAAGGCGCTGGCTGTCTCGCGCAATTGACTGGAGCGAGAGCCCGCCGGCGGCCGGCGGCCGGCGAATCTAGGGTTGGAGTGGAGGGCTAGTTGCGGCGTGGTGAGAGTTCACGGAGGACGTGCGCCCCGAGTGTTCGTTAGTTTCCGTAAATTCGTGATTTGGTTCAAGAATCGACATATCTTTTACAAAAATCAAGTTCTCTTTCAAAATAATCCTCACATTTTCAGCAATTTTATTTTGGTTAATGACTCTTTTTTCTTGTAAATCATTCTGATAAATCAATTACGATTTATTTCGTGAAAACAATCAAATTTCTGAGAGTTGCGAAGCATATTTTTGTGTGACAGAAATATCTGCTTCATATATTTTGCTGTGACCGGAATATTTGCTTCTTATTCAGATGTGCAACATTGTAGGAATCAAGTCATGTAAATCATGAGTATTTTCAACTAATCAATCCACATATAATTCTTGATTTGTTTCAACATCGAGATTTCATCTTAGCTTACAGAATATTTGTTTCAAATATTTGTTCGAACCACTAAAGACAAACTACTCCTTCCGTTCACAATTATAATACACGCTTTATTATGAAATCATCGTATTTATACATGTTTCGATGGGCAGATTTACTTATATTTGTCGGTATATGGTCCTCACTAAAATATCTAAACCATCTCGTGAACACACAGAGTAGATTTGTACTCCCTCTAATCAATATCAATTGTCGCCAAATCAGATATTATTTTCGATTCGGCGATAATTAATAAGGATTGGAAGGAATATGTTTCAAATTTGCAAAATCGTGCTTCCATCCACGGACGAATTCTGTTTGATTCCACCACTACCGAGAATCATTTCGATAACGTGTGTTGAATGATTCCGTTTGTAATGAATTGAAGTTGTTTCCTTCATGTGTCCAATGTTTCAACGAGCAACTAATAAAATTTGCTTTGAATAGAACTAAAAATCATAACAGGCTAAAAATGTTCCATGTTGCCTCATTGTGGCATGGAGGAGTAAAATCGGGAAGAAGAATCGAAGAGTGAGCGAGATCTATAGTAATGGGGTGACTGCTGAGCGGAGCATATGCTTGGAAGTCACATATGGTTTATTTCTCTCTTTTTTGCCGTTTTAATTTTTTCCACTTTTACATTTTTTTCTCTTCTTGCATAAATACATGAATATATGAACTCAACAACAACAAAAATAACAAAGAGTGCGGATTTGTTACCCCCCGGGGGCAATACCACCCCAGTTGTTTTCGTACGATGCTCGCCTCGTGATTCGTACTATGATGTCACGTATCTATCAAGACCTACATAATTGGCTTCATAAACCTGATGAACTCACCTAGTAGGCTGTAAACTTGTGCGTGTAGCGTTGACCTTCTCAGAATTTGCTGTACATTCGGGACGATGTCAGCAGAGTGCATATTTACTGAGTGAGCCGCGCATGTGGTCCAAGCGTGGTAGGACACGGATGCGTTGACTATTAGCAATGTTTGTATCAGTCCCTAATCACTCTGGTTCATAGCAGACAACAAGGGAACTGTGCATGTGTTCCAAATATCAAAGACAATTTGACGAAAGTGGGAAGGGTGGTATTGCCCCCGGGGGGTAACTCCACATTTCCGAAATAACAAACCATCGTATATTTCATTTACACTAAGTGTTTTTTTCTCGTGCAACAAAAAAAACTTCTGTTTTATTGGTCATCTGAAGAAAAAAAATCACTGCTTTAGAATTTGACGCAAACAACGGTGCAGGTTGAGGACGAGTGCTCCTTCTTGCAATCCATGGAAGTAACTTTAAGCTTTAATACTAACATGGGAAGAACAACTTGGCTATTGCAAATGGTGTTATTTCAGATAATGCATCCTTTTTTGCTGGGTTCAGATCATGACATATTTTTTTGATAACCACACCAACTGTTTAACAAGAAGAAAGCATGTACGCCAATGATTCTCAACTTCTAGATGCCCCCAACACGTGATGTCTTTAGACCCCGATAAAATGGTGGGTTATGCATATGATTCATGTTGGATAGTTTGATCGAGGTCAAAGGGTCAACAAGTTTTGTACCCATAAGTGCCTACCAGAAGTGTCCAATTAAGTTATTTTGTGCAATTATGATGTTGTAGTTAAGCTCAAAGTTGAAGTAATTTTCATGTTGAAGTGTTTTAAGTGGATCTATTCTTCTGTTACCTCAAGGATGTTCTAGTTTTAGCCCTAATAGCACTAAAATGGTACTAGAGTTATCATTTTTAGCAATTATGGAGAGGGGATTAAGAAAATTATGCAAATGCTGATGAAATCCCCAAATTACCAAAACCCTCGTTCATGAAATTCCCCAATTCGGAGGAGCCCTAACCCTAATCCTAATGAACTAATGGCGGTGGATGATTAACTCATGGGTTCCATCATCGTCGTTGGCCATGGCGTCATCGAAGCCGCTTTCTTATGTTTGTAAGTCTACCCGGGTCCGAACCTGAACGACCTCACCGCCCACCGCACGTGACTTGTTGTCGTGGAGGTCGGCTGTGGTGCCGAAAATGATGTTGTCCGTCGACGCCAATGCGAGGGCACCTACTAGCGTGTCGTCTCCATGCAAAGAGCGCCTCCGAGAGCCACATGAAAAAATTACGCTCATGGTGCAGATCTTGCACTCGTTGGGAGACCGCAAGAGGAAGGTATGATGAGCATAGCAGCTATTTTCCCTCAGAAAGAAACCAAGGTTTAATCGACCAGTAGGTGGAAGGAGTAACTTTAGAATGTTGATGTAGTTGAGATGGTAGGGCGCACTACCGGTTCAGCAACAACGTGGAACCTACACAACACAATCAAATCACTTTGCCCCAATGAACACAAAGAGGTTAGACGTATGGTGTGGAAAACATGTATGAAAACAATATGAAAACAGCGTGAAAACAGTAATTGCAGTCGTTGTATTATCAGTATGAGAAAATGGACCGGGGTCCACAGTTCACTAGTGGTGTCTCTCCATAGGAAATAAATAACATGTGTGGTGAACAAATTACAGCAGGGAAATTGATACAGATGAAGGTTGCACCGTAGTGCATATGCAAGACATAAAGATTACTATATGATTCATGCGGGCATTACAACAAAATACATAGACCATCATCCAACTGCATCTATGACTAATAATCCACCTTCCGAATATCATCCGAACAAACATTGGGTATTAAGTTGCAAGCAACAGATAATTGCAGTAAGAAAAGTGTGTAATGTAAACAATGTAAACGAAGTAAACATCATTGTTTTATCCCTAATGGCGACATCACATCCTTAATCTGTCACGTTTCTGTCACTCGAGCATAGATGCAAAGGAGGCATGAACCCACTATCAAGCATAATACTCCCTCTTGGAGTCACTAGCATCGACTTGGCCAAAGCATCTACTAATAACGGAGAGCATGCAAGATCATAAATAGCATATGCATGAAGATAACATGATAGATTGATAATCAAAATACATATCATTCAATATTCATCGGATCCCAACAAACACAACATATAGCATTACATAAAGATGATCTAGATCATGTAGGTAAGCTCACGAGATCTAAACATGAGGCATAAAGTGGATGAGACAACCAACTAGCTACTGGTATGGACCCGTAGTTGAGGGATGAACTACTCACGCATCACTTCGGAGGAGGGCATGGTGGTGTAGACCCCTCCGGTGATGAATTTCCCTCCCGGCAGGGTGCCGGGGAGAGCTCCAGAACCCTCCCGGACTCGGGATGACAATGACGGCGGTGTCTGGTGTTTCTCAGGCAAAAGTAGGATATCTCTAGGGTTCATGTATCGGAGGGGAATACATAGGCGAAAGGGCGATGGCGGTGTATGCCCGAGGGTCCTACTCCACCCAACGGCGTAGCCAGGGGGCGCACCTCCCTATGGTGTGGCCCCCTCCGGCCCTTTTCGGGATTTCTAAGACATCCGTGTAACATCCCAATTTTGCTACCAAAGTGTTGTGGTGTTGAGTTCATATCATACATGCATGAAAGAACAATTTAAATCATGTTTGAAACCAATTTAAATTATGAATTCAAATGGTTTCAGAAAAAATCTCTCATATGGTACCTATTTTGGTTCCCAAAATCTTGTTCTGAAAAGTATTCCAATTTCACCAAAGAAACACATGGTGTTGTTGGAAATTTCACAAGGTTTCCAAAACCTATTTTTGCCAAATTTTCTGTTCACAAAAAGGTCCCCAAAAAGTTTGTTTTCAGTACTGTTTTTAAACTGAAAAGGACCTCTCTGTAATTTCTGGAAGTCCCAGGGGGTTATGGAGAAATTCTTTTCATCTCTTTCTTCAACCTCTTGACAGAAGGCAGCACAGCTGCGTGGCCGCTGCGCCTTGCCACCTCCTGCTTCTGGCCTCGCTCTCGGATAAGACCGCGAAGGAGGCGTCGTCGTCACCTCCCTCTCCCTCTGCCTCACTCGCCCACCGTCTCTCTCTCTGTGGCTCTTCCGTAGATGAACCGGAACCCTAGCCGAGACGGTCGCCGGCGAGCGCCGTCGCCTCGAGCAACCCCGCGGCCTGCCGTTAGTCCCAAGAGCTCCGCAAGGTCCCCCTCTATCTTCCCGTGGAGTTTCGCTTGCCGGGATGGCCTATCCTGCGCGAATCGCGGCTTCTTCCTCGAGTCCGGCCGCCGGTCGCCGCGCTCGTTGCCGCTTATTCCGGTCGCCGCCGCCGATTCCCGCCCCGGCGAGCCACCCCGACCTTGCCATCACCTTCTCTGTGAGCTCCTGAACCCGCGGGTGGTATCCGCCATCTCCCTCCCTCTCTGTAGCATGTTCCCGCCGGGCATCCTTGGCCGCCGCCGCGCCATGGACGCCGGCGAGCTTCTCCGGTGACCATTTGGTCACCCCATACCACCTACATGTTCCCCTTAAGTCGCTGCACCTTCCCTTGGCCTCCAATTTGAAAATCATAGACGAATTTGATCGAATTCGAGCTTAGTTGTGAAGAACAGGGGACTGTGATGTCACAGTGACATCACAGTGATGTCATATTCCCTATTTTCAGAATTTCATTAAATTCCAGAAAAATGATGAAATTTGTAAAATCAATAACTTTTGTTTTATAATTCAGAAAAATAGAAGTGAGCTATCAAAATGATCAGAAAAATATTCTCTACCCAAATATGTAATTTTCATACATGTTTGAGAAAGTTGAAAAATGAGTATTTATTTAATATTGTTTAATCTTTTAAAAATAGAAAAATAAGTTTTTATTCAATAAAATTAGAAAAATAGAAGTTATATACCATTTTGCTCAAAATGACAATTGGAATCTAGTTATGATGTTTTCAACCTCATTTGAGCACTTTAACTTATACTCACTTTCCGAATCGTCCGAATTGCCCCTCCGGGGTCTATTTCGGGCAAATTTCAGTAAAACTTCTTAACTGACATACGAACCCTAGCAACCCATCGAACATGTTTAGGGCTTTATTTCAGTGCATTAACCTGCTCATGCATACATATTGCGCATTGCATCGATGCCATGTGTTGATTGTTGTTCCTCTTTTCGGTGTTTGTCCCCCCTCGGTAGAACGTGACTCCGAAGAGAAGGCCAGCAATCCAACGGCGAATACTTGATCTTAACCGACAAGTCAAGCACTTATTCCTGAAGATCTTTTATCTGGTTTTCTTATAACCAAGGCAAGCATAACCTCTTATCTGCTCATATATGTTTTCGAACAACATTCGAATCTCGTATTTTGCATACGATTCCAAAATATTTGATGCTAGTAGACATAGTTCACCTATATACTGCATTGCCTCAATATCTTGATCCACTGCTCCTAGCTGCCATAGAATTGCTTGTGCGCATCGCCAGAGCCTCATATCTGCTTCGCTTAGCTTTACATGGTTGTTACCTCTGCTCCATCCGGTTGATGAATCAGAGCTGCGATAACCTAGTATGATATGATGACGTGGTGAGATGAGGATTATGTGGTTAACTTGACTAAGGCTTGGACGGGAGGCCACTTGGGAAGTGGTTGTTCGTTCCGTACTTGCCAACCCTAGGAGTAAGGTCTCGCCGCGGAAACCAAGACTGAGCGTGCAACCACACGCGGGGCCTAACAGACCGCGCTCAACTAACTAACTTGTTTGGTTCTATCCGTGAGTCACGTAGTTTGGGATTTCCATCTGCGTGTGAGTCAAAAACCTTTTGGAGGTGTTTAGGGCGTGACCGGGACAAGTGATGGACGTACACGGATCTTGATCCCGACTCAAAGAACAGGTGCCGTCAGGAGGTGGCCAACTCCCTGTTGACGGGGTGGCCCTGTTTGGGTTGACTCATGGTTAGGTCTCGACAAGGTAAAGGTCGTGGCCAACCACACTCTGCCGGCACATCGTCGGAATTGTGCCAATAGCTTGGCATTAAGAGTCGGATGGTACGTGTGGGTAAAGTGTACCACCCTGCAGGGATAAATCTTTCGGAAAGCCGTGTCCACGGTTATGGACGACTTGGTGAAAGTCACAGGGTCATAGATAACTTGAACGTGACGTAATAGTTGGCAAATCCCTTGCAAAAAAAGAAATAGATTAAAATGCAAACATTCCTGCAAGCTAATCATCTTTTGGATATAATTTTCCTGTTCATTACAGAAATACATTGAAACCCATGGTTAACAGCCCAACAGCTACTACCACAGCCAGATAATAAGGGGAAGCACTCCAAAGCAACTCTTAACACAACAGTCGCGCTCCAGAAACTAGAAGTATATTAGCCAATATACCCGAAAAATTTCAGGGACCTACGCTAAAAATCCGGCACAAGAGGGGTGGAAAATTCCCGTCCGTAATTTGCAACCCCTAATCCAAGCGGGCCCTCAGTCACAATAGTATTCTGGAAACCAGCCAGTTTCTGGGACTTGCGTATATATATCAGAGAGGTGCAGAAATACTACCATCCACCTACTTTGTTATATTCGTTGAGCTAACTACACTGCAGTATTGACACAGAATACACAATAAACGTAAAATTAGAACAACAATTGTATCACCCCTCTTACAAGTTGTGCCACCATAAGGTTATCCTGAACTGAACTCTATCCCATCCAAGCGCATATAAAATTGAAAATATCGAAAAATGCTTCTATCATGAATACATGAGTTCAAGGGCGGCCAGGAAAGAGAGTGGGGGACCCTCAAGTCCAGCGCGGAGTCTGAAACAAAATTACATGCATATAACCTTCCCAGATTTCACAATCCCCAGCTCTAAACAAGAGATCTTACAAGGATTCTACTGGAAATTGAGAATTCTAGTGAGGAGAAGTTGATTTTCCAAGAAAATAAAAAAGGGAGAAGTTCTTCGTGGTACAAAAATATCTTTGTTCCGAATAGGCAGTAAAGATAACCCTATTTAAGAAAAAAAAAAAGGAGACGGACTAACAACTTATTATAGATCGGAGGGAATAGAAAAAATGTCCTGGGACCAACTAGATATTTATCAGCGCTCTCTCCGAGAGATGGGGCGATAAGACCGCCTTCTGTCAAATGTCCCCATATGTGAACAACAAGCATGATTGCTATCGTTTGCATATGTTCCGACAAAAAAATGCATATGAGCACAACAAAAAAAACATTGCCAGCATTGTCCTTACATTTTTCAAACAAGATGCCCTTTATACTTCAGTGCTGAAAGGAAGGAAGACTAATAAAAAATTCAGAAAGCAGAACTATTGCGCTGTCCTCATGGCATTCGCTATAAGGGGCAAAACCATCACTGGTGTTCGTGCAGGCCGTCTAGGGATAGAAAAATTTCTGGCATCATCTTTTTAATAGAATCTTGAGTCCAAACTAAGGAGAATCAATGACTTCTGTTTCGCATGGAATGTTCCAATAAAATTTAGAGTAAAACCCCGGTTTAGTACACCAACTTGATGCGAATGTACGCTTTGGTCACCAAATTGCGAAACGTGAATTTCAGGTCATGAAGTTGCCAATTCTAACGACATGTGCAGACATCATTTCATATTTCAGCTTGCCATATCTCATGGCATGCATGTTATTTCTTATAACAAAAATTGCAGTAGTAACAAACTATTATTCATCTTACTAATATTCTTAGTCCAATTCAGTACTACCCTTTGCATGTCCTATAAGGTTTCATATATCCGCTGCACATGTTGTAGAGTAGAAAAAAGACAACAAACAAAATTTTGAACAAGCATGATGAGCACATGTGCATCATAAAATTTTAAGTCAAAAATATATTGGGTTTAACATGAAAAATGCATGGATGGACATTTGCATCATAAAATGGGTTTAACATGAAATGCATAGATGGACAAAGAAAAATACTTGGCTCAAGTTTCCAACATAAAACCAATTTTATAGATACTCACATGGGCACGAGGGTAAGGATGGAGACCATCAAATCCCTCGGAAAAAACCTGGGAGCTTCACACGCTTGGGATCTTTCCTCTCGAAGAATGCATGCCTGACAAGGCTTTCTTTGAAAGAGAGCAGAACACCTCGACACACAAAATCCTTTTGGAATTTATCCACCAACTTGCCCTTGGTGTCACAGTGAAGCGCGAAGCTACACCAGTGGCTGGATAACAGCATATCTCCATTATCAGACACAACCTCCCACAAGGTATATTCTCTAGTTGAAACATATTTCCTAATCTCCAACAGCGGCAATTGAATTTTGCACTTAAGTGACCATACCTCCGTCTCGTAGTCCTGCAGCGACCAGACTTGGATTATCATGGTAGCAGGAAACCAATGGCGGATGTAAAGCGTACCATCCATCTGACGCAAATTTGCTGCATAGCCGGCTACGGGAGGTTGCATAGACCTGAATGACTCATCCAGTGTGTGGAAAACTAGTACTACCTTGCATTCGGTGTCCAAGTAGCTGTCGGAGTACCAGTGGAGGCAGTCGTGTAACATGACAGGCGGGTTGCCATCATCATAATTGCGGTCGGTCATCAATTTCTTCAGGGATGGTGAGGGCACCGGAAGCCCGATGCACCTCTGTCCCTCGCCCAGGGTGAGAACGTAGTAGACATCACAATCTGCAGGGCGGTAGAGGACACGGTACTCGCCGGACGGGCGGTGATGGTACAGAGCGGCGACATCGCTCACATCCGGGAGTGCACACCACTGGCGCGTGACTGGGTTGCAGATGTAGGGCGTGTTCGGAACTGGTCCAGCTTCCAGCTTCCCATCGCTCCAGGTCGGAGCAGCACCGAACATGCTAGCTTCACGGAGCCAGATCCGAGAAGCTGGACAATTTAACTGTGTAAATTTCGGAGCACCTATTGTGCCGATCCACGGATCAGCATCTCCCGGAGCAGCTCGTATTTACAACGGAATGCCACCGCCAAGTCAATTTACCGTTTCGCGTTTCTATTCTTCCTCGGTGGTCACGCAAACCACTACGACGCCACCGCATCCGCATCTGAGTCTAGAACCCAGCTAGCCGCCGGTACTTCCGGCCACAACTCAGGCAGCGACCCAGTGCCCGGCCGCAACTCCAGCCGAAACCCAGGCTCCAGACGCTCCTTCGCCAGTGGCTATCTATCTTCATCCACGCGCGAACCCGAGCTCGCTGTCTTCCTCCATGTGCGCCCATCCGAGCTCACCGCCTTCCTCCTAGCGCGCCGGCCCGTCCTCCCGCGAGGTCGCCTCCTTCCTGCCAGTGCGCCGACCCGTCCTCCCACGAGGTCGCCTCCTTCCTCCTAGTGCGCTGCCTTCCTCCTTTGTCCTGCTCTGGGAGGCCCCGATCCGTTCCTGGATGAGACGGTTCCTGTGAGGGTGAGATGTAATCGACCTGCTCGTTGAGACGACGCTAGAGTGAGGTTAATCGACCCGTTCCTGGGCAGTGGATGACGTCAATGGAGGAATTGTACGTGAGCTTCGATGGGGAAGACGAGTGGGACCTTTCCTGTGGGCTCATTTGCTCCTACCGAAACGGCCCAAAAATACCTAATGGGCTGGGAGCCCATTCATAAATTATGGAGCTGCACCGAACGTTTGGTGCTCCGATGCAGACGCTGGAAGTGAGCTCGTGGAGCCGGATCTAAGGATTTTGAGAAGCCAGGCAGTTCCCGAACACGCCCGTAGTATTTATCGAAGCTGTTGTAGGACAGGAGGAGGAGGCCGTCGCAGGAAGCGTGGATGTAGTATTTATAGCATTCAATGCTGTTGCTGAACCCTAGGACGGGGCGGCGCACGGCCGGGGAGTGCTGGAGATCGAAAGCGTCGAGCGTGGCTGGGGCATTGCTGCGAGAGGCATCGCTGAACCAGAACAGCGGGAGGGACGGCTGACGCCGGTGATGGGCGAGGAGAAACTCGGTGTCGCAGGTGAGGCGACGCCAGGAGCGGCAGGCCGCGCGGCACCGGAGGATCTCCTTCGCCGGCAGGCGGTAGAATATCTCCCACAGGACGAGATCCTCCGGGAGGACGGGACGGCGGCACAGTCCCGCTGCGTCCGCCTTGCCCTCGCGGATTTCAACCATGGTCTCACACTGCAAGGCGCTGGCTGTCTCGCGCAATTGACTGGAGCGAGAGCCCGCCGGCGGCCGGCGGCCGGCGAATCTAGGGTTGGAGTGGAGGGCTAGTTGCGGCGTGGTGAGAGTTCACGGAGGACGTGCGCCCCGAGTGTTCGTTAGTTGTAAATTCGTGATTTGGTTCAAGAATCGACATATCTTTTTCAAAAATCAAGTTCTCTTTCAAAATAATCCTCACATTTTCAGCAATTTTATTTTGGTAAATGACTCTTTTTTCTTGTACAGTAAATCATTCTGATAAATCAATTACGATTTATTTCGTGAAAACAATCAAATTTCTGAGAGTTGCGAAGCATATTTTTGTGTGACAGAAATATCTGCTTCATATATTTTGCTGTGACCGGAATATTTGCTTCTTATTCAGATGTGCAACATTGTAGGAATCAAGTCATGTAAATCATGAGTATTTTCAACTAATCAATCCACATATAATTCTTGATTTGTTTCAACATCGAGATTTCATCTTAGCTTACATAATATTTGTTTCAAATATTTGTTCGAACCACTAAAGACAAACTACTCCTTCCGTTCACAATTATAATACACGCTTTATTATGAAATAATCGTATTTATACCTGTTTCGGTGGGCAGATTTACTTATATTTGTCAGTATATGGTCCACACTAAAATATCTAAACCATCTCGTGAACACACGGAGTAGATTTGTAAACCATCAGATATTATTTTCGATTCAGCGATAATTAATAAGGATAGGAGGAATATGTTTCAAATTTGCAAAATCGTGCCTCCATCCACGGACGAATTCTGTTTGATTCCACCACTACCGAGAATTATTTCGATAACGTGTGTTGAATGATTCCGTTTGTAATGACTTGAAGCTGTTTTCCTCATGTGTCCAATGTTTCAATGAGCAACTAATAAAATTTGCTTTGAATAGAACTAAAAATCATAACGGGCTAAAAATGTTCCTTGTTGCCTCATTGTGGCAGGGAGGAGTAAAATCGGGACGAAGAATCAAAGAGCGCGCGAGATCTATAGTAATGGGGTGACTGCTGAGCGGAACGTATGCTTGGAAGTCACATATGGTTTATTTCTCTCTTTTTTGCCGTTTTAATTTTTTTTCCCCTTTTACATCTTTTTTCTCTCTTCTTGCATAAATACATGAATATATGAGCTCAACAACAACAAAAACAACAAACCATCGTCTATTTCATTTCCACTATTTTTTTTCTCGTGCAACAAAAAACACTTCCGTTTTATTGGTCATTTAAAACAAATATCACTTCTTCAGAATTTGACGCAAACAATGGTATATGTTGAGGATGAGTGCTCCTTCTTGCAATCCATGGAAGTAACTTTAAGCTTTGATACTAACATGGGAATAACAACTTGTCTATTGCAAATGTTGTTATTTCAGATAATGCAACCTTTTTTGCTGGGTTCAGATCATGGCATATTTTTTGATAGCTACACCAACTGTTTAACAAGAAGAAAGCATGTACGCCAATGATTCTCAACTTCCAGATGCCCCCAACACGTGTTGTCTTTAGACCCTGATAAAATGGTGGGTTATACAAATGATTCATGTTGGATAGTTTGATCGAGGTCAAAGGGTCAACAAGTTTTGCACCCATAAGTGCCTAGCAGAACTGTCCAATTAAGTTATTTTGTGCAATTATGATGTTGTAGTTAAGCTCAAAGTTCAAGTAATTTTCATGTTTAAGTGTTTTAAGTGGATCTATTCTACTGTTACCTCAAGGATGTTTTAGTTTTAGCCCTAATAGCACTAAAATGGTACTAGATTTATCATTATAAGAAATTATGGAGAAGGGATTAAGAAAATTATGTAAATACTGATGAAATCCCCAATTACCAAAACCCTAGTTCATGATATTCCCCAATTCGGAGGATCCCCAACCCTAATCCTAATGAACTAATGGTGGTGGATGATGTCTACGCACACTTATATTCTTGTAGACAGTGTTGGGCCTCCAAGTGTAGAGGTTTGTAGAACAGCAGCAAGTTTCCCTTAAGTGGATTACCCAAGGTTTATCGAACTCGGGGAGGAAGAGGTCAAAGGTATGCCTCTCAAGCAACCCTGCAATCACGATACAAGAAGTCTCTTGTGTCCCCAACACACCTGATACAATTGTAAGTTGTATAGGTGCACTAGTTTGGCGAAGAGAGAGTGAAATACAAGTAATATGGATGTGTATACGTGATAATAGCAATCTGAAATAAAAATGGCAGAAAGCAAACCTGTAGCAGAACTGATTGTAAACGGTGTATCAATGCTTAGAAAGAAGACCTAGGGATCATACTTTCACTAGTGAACACTCTCAACAATAATAACATAATTTAGTGCATAAATAAATCTCTTCACTATGCTACTCCAAATCACTTTCCGGTTGAATAACAAACACTAATTCATTGCGTAGGGGTACAAAGCACACCTTAAAGTCGCATTCCCGTATCTAGTTAACCTCACGCTGTCACTATGAGCGCCCTAGAAGGTACTAGACAAACACCCCAATTTCATAGGGTCATTCAACACAAGATATAAATATCATGCTAAACTACATGGTGCACACATTGTCACCTTTACACCGTGATCAAAGTGTCTACGGAGATCTCATGACAAAACCACTTGAGTAGCATAATAAATGAAGAGTGCATCTTCATATTCAACTAGATTACAAAGCTCATGATCACATAAAGATCACACCATGAGAGAGAGAGAGAGATGAGACACATAGCTATCGGTAGAGCCCTCAGCCCCGAGGGAGAACTACTCCCTCCTCGTCATAGGAGACAGCAAAGACAATGAAGATGACGGTGGAGTCGATGGAGATGGCTCCGGGGCCACTTCCCCGTCCCGGTAGGGTGCCGGAACAGAGATTTCTGTCCCCCAAAATTTGTCGACGACGACGGCGGAGCTACGGATGTTTTTGGTGGAAAAGGCCGATTTTTTTAGGGTTAATGTATCGGGGGGCATATATAGGCGAAAGGGCGGTGCCGGGGGTGGCCAGGGGAACTGCGCCCCCCTATGGTGTGGCCACCCTGTGGCCCCCCTCTGGGTCTCTTCGGGACTTCCTTGACCCTCCGGGGCTTCTAAGACTTCTGGCTTTTCAATGTCCAATTCCGAGAATATTTCCAGAACAACTTTTCTAAAACTAAAAACAGCAGAAAACAAGAACTGGCTCTGTGGCATCTTGTCAATAGGTTAGTGCCGGGAAATCGATAAAAGGACATAAATTGTAAGGAAAACATGTAGCATAAGGCATGAAAACAACATGGTTAAGGATACATTAATGAAGTATCAACACCCCCAAGCTTAGTTCCTACTCGTCCTCGAGTAGGTAAATGAAAAAACAAATAATTTATGATGTGACATGCTACCAACATAAACTTGATCATCGTAGTAATGTAAAGCATGTAAACTAGGATCAAATGAATAAAAGTTATGGTTTATAGTTGATATCAAATAGAATAATGTATAAACCATTAGGAAGAGCAAAGTAAAAAATTTCAATGAATCAATACTAAAAGACAATTAACCGTGCAATGGTTTATTAAAGATGATTTAAGCTTCAAGAACAACAATATAATCATCTAAGGCATCAAACTCTCACAACACCTCTTGTTAGGATCAAGTCAAGTGACAACAATAAGCACGTAGGAAAACCATTCAATTAATTGTGCACTCAAAACAAGCAAGCGTTCTGTATTGGTCCCTAGCACCAGGATGTTATGGATAAAAGAACATTATGGGGGGTTTGGATGGTCAATGGAAGAAAAGTCTCACACAACTGAAAGTGATCATTAGACAAGAGGAAGTCTTATAATTGAAGTTATGCAAGGAGTAGTGATTGCCACACAACGTATGCACGTAGAGCTATAAGTGTATGAAAGCTCTCCAATGGAACTAGTGGGGGGTGCATCCAACTTGCTTGGTCACAGATACCTAGAGCTCTTTTGAGGAGGCTCGTCATTGGAATATACAAGCCAAGTTCTATAAAGTTAAGTTCCCCACATAGTTATGCAAGTCATAATATGAAAACTCTCTCGAAACTGAAGTAATGATGCTAACCAAGCACAAGTGTGGAATAAATGATAGTAGTGCTGCCCCTCTCTCTTTATTATCTCCCTTTTTGCCTCTTTCTTTTTTTATTTCTTTTTGGGATTTTTTTTATATATAACCTCACTGGTAGGGGCAACACTCTATTTTACAATGAATCATCACACTTTTAGTACTCATAACTCAAACTGAAATATCTCTGGTGTATATAAAACTAAATGCTCCTACCAGTGTAACGGTATGCAAAATAAAAATGAAGCATGAAAAGTAACATATGATGCTGGATGTTGTATGTCAATATATCTCGGAATGACTATGGAAATGTCATGGTAGGTAGGTATGGTGGCTGTTTTGAGGAAGCTAATTTTTGGCCTATGTGTAGAAGAACAAAGTTCTCCCACGGGGTTTGGATGTATTGGCGAAGTTTGCACCAACTTTCAATGTGAGAATGAGCAATGCACAGTACCGAAGAGGGTAGCAAATATGGATGGTGGAAGTGCCAGAAAACCGCAACATAGAACTCACAAGTTAAAAGATTCCAAATAAAATCATGATCTCACAGGGCATAATGAAAATCACTCCAAGAGAGTCTGTGGCAGTGACAGGTCACTGTTAGCTACCACGACCGTAGCGCTAACAAAAATCAATTACGATTGTTATTAGCAAAGGAAGTCATATACCATTATCCTATCAATTGGTTATTTGAGCGTGGCAGAATTTCAAGCTTTTAGACCAACCATTAATTGTTTTTACTTTACTAAACCAGCAAGTTTACCATTAAGCATATTAATATCTCAAAACAACAACAAATAATCAAGTGAAACAGCTTAGTGAAATACAAGAATATGCAAGCTTTTTCCCGTTATACCATCTACCACAAGTAGCATTTTCTATTTCCATCAAACACCAAACAACAAAAACTCTCCAAGAGATATATAAATGAAACAAGATAGTACTAACATAACTCTACTAGAACTAACAACTCTGAATAAGAGATGCATGAAAACAAAACAGAATCTAAAAGGATTGCAGTAACTAGAAGAAAAACTAAGAATACGAGCATAACGAGTATTCAAATGAAAAGGCGGAGCGTTTCTCTCTCCCAAACAAGGATGCTAGGTCCCGGTGATATTTATTGCACCAAGGAAAACAAAAGAAAACAAAGGAAAAAATACAAACAAACGCTCCAAGTAAATTTCATATGATGTGACCGAATAAAAATATACTTTCACTAAAAGTGACCTGATAAATTGTTGATGAAGAAGGCGATGCCTTGGACATCCCCAAGCATAGATGCTTGAGTCTTCTTAGAATTTTCTGGGATGAACCACGGGGGCATCCCCAATATTTGACCTTGCACTCTTCTTGATCATATTATATCACCCTCTTCTCTTGACCCTTGAAAACTTCCTTCACACCACACTCAAAGAGTAATTTGCATTAGAGTGTTAGTGCAACAATAAAAAATTAATGGGTTCTGTATGGGCACAAGTGCTACTTATACTTTTAAACATTAGCTATAGCCACTTATGTTTCTGAAGCAAATAAATCCACTTGACATCGTAAAAGAGCAAATGCAAGAAAAATGGCAAAATCTGCCAAAACCAGAACAGTCTGTAAAGACGGATTTTTGGGCGGCACTTAAACTGCAAAAATAAAAAAAACTTAAAGAACAAAAAAGTTTTGGAATAAGCACAAAAAGTTTCAGTTCATTTCGATTTCTCTGTGAATTATATGATTTTTTACGGTGGACAGCAGAAGCCTATTTCCTGCGCAGAAATCACAAAACCAACTCCAACTTTTGTCAGAAACTTTACTTGGCACAACTAATACATGAAAATAAAGATACAAAGGAGTTTCTAGAGAATTATATAACCCCTTTCATCAAAGAAAACGGATAAAAACAAAGCAAAAATAAAACCATGGGTTATCTCGAAAGAAGTGCTTTTCTTTAACGCCTTTTACCTAGGCATGATAATTTGAGAAGATGCTTACATGAGAAATGTGAATTAAAGCAAAAGATAGCATCAAGAAGAAAATTTAAAACAAACTTAATTCTAACCCACTTCCTATGAAAAATAATCTTGTATAAGAACAAGTCAATAAAACACAAAGTGGCTAGCATAAGAAGACAAAATAAGTGCAACTTCAGAAATTTCACCATAAAGAGGGGAAACTTGATATTTTTTAGATGCATAAGAGTATGTTTCCCTCTCTCATAATTACTTTCAGTAGCATTATGAATAAAATTAACAATATAATTATCACATAAAACATTCTTATCATGAGCCACATGCATAAAAGAATTAATACTCTCCACATAAGCATAGTCATTCTTATTAATAGCAGAGGGAGCAAATTATACAAAATAGCTTTCATTATAATTCTCATCACCATAATCATCAAATATACGAGCCATATTCTAATCATAATTAACTTTCTCCTCAATAGTAGGTGGACTGAAAATAACAAATTCATAATTGTAATCATCATATATTGGAGGCAAAGTATCATCAAAGAAAATTTCCTCCTCAAAACCTGGGGGACTAAAAATATTATATTCATCAAAACCAGCTTCCCCAAGCTTAGAATTTTCCATATAATTAGCAATAATGGTGTTCAAAGAGTTCATACTAATAACATTGTACTAGCATGCAAATAAAGCTCCATAGGTTTTTTTTAATTTTCTCTTCAAACACTTCATGTCCTAACTCAAGATAAAGATGATAAAGCTCTCTCATATTTTTTTTGTTTTACATTCATCCTAATTAGTAAAAATAAAAACAAGGAACAAGTAAAGATAAGACTAACTAATGAAAACAAGAAATAAAAAGATACAATTGCAGAATATAAAGGAAATAACTTCTAGCACTCACAGACGAGGATGTGAGTACTTTTTACCTTACCTCCCCAGCAACGGCGCCAGAAAAGAGATTGATGTCTACGCATGCTTCTATTCTTGTAGACAGTGTTGGGACTCCAAGTGCAGAGGTTTGTCGAACAGCAGCAAGTTTCCCTTAAGTGGATTACCCAAGGTTTATCGAACTCAGGGAGAAAGAGGTCAAAGGTATCCCTCTCAACCAACCCTGCAATCATGATACAAGAAGTTTCTTGTGTCCCCAACACACCTAATACAATTGTCAGCTGTATAGGTGCACTAGTTCAGCGAAGAGAGAGTGAAATACAAGTAATATGGATGTGTATAAGTGATAATAGCAATCTGAAATAAAAATGGAAGCAAGCAAACATGTAGCAGAACTGATTGTAAACGGTGTATCAATGCTTAGAAACAAAGCCTAGGGATAATAATTTCACTAGTGAACACTCACAACAATAATAACATAATTGAATGCATAAATATCTCTCTTCACTCTGCTACTCCGAACCACTCTCCGGTTGAATAACAATCACCAATTCATTTTGGGACAAAGCATACCTTAAAGTCGCATTCCCGTATCTAGTTAACCCCTTGATGTAACTATGAGCGCCCTAGAAGGTACTAGACAAATACCATAATTTCATAGAGTCATCCAACACAAGATATAAATAGCATGCTAAACCACACGGTGCATACACTGTCACCTTTACACCGCGATCAAAGTGTCTACGGAGATCTCGTAACAAAACCACTTTAGTAGCATAACATATGAAGAGTACATCTTCATATTCAACTAGATTACAAAGCTCGTTATCATATAAAGATTACACCATGGGAGAGTGAGATGAGACAGATAGCTACCGGTACAGCCCTCAGCCCCGAGGGAGAACTACTCCCTCCTCGTCATAGGAGACAGCAATGACGATGAAGATTGCGGTGGAGTCGATGGAGATGGCTCCGGGGGCACTTCCCCGTCCCGGCAGGGTGCCGGAACAAAGATTTCCGTCCCCCGAAACATGTCGTCGGCGGCGGCGGAGTTATGGATGTTTTCAGTGGAAAAGGCCATTTTTTATGGTTGATGTATCGGGGGCATATATAGGCGCAAGGGAGACGCCGGGGGTGGCCCGGGGCCCACACCACATGGTGGCGCGGCCATGGGGGGACCCGTGCCCCCTATAGTGTGCCCCCCCCTCCGGGTCTCTTCGGGACTTCCTTGACCCTCCGTGGCTTCTAAGACTTCTGGCCTTTTAATCGTCCAATTCCGAGAATATTTCCAGAAAACCTTTTCTGAAACTAAAAACAGCAGAAAACAGGAACTGGCTCTATGGCATCTTGTCAATAGGTTAGTCCCGGGAAATCGATAAAAATGACATAAAGTGTAAGTAAAACATGTAACATAAGGCATGAAAACAACATGGAACATCAGAAATTAAGGATACGTTTATGATGTATCAGTGGATTATTAGCTTATGAGTTACATCATCGTCGTTGGCCACGGCGGCGTCGAAGACGCTTCCTTATGTTTGCAAGTCTACCCAGGTCCGTACCTAAACGTCCTCACCGCCCACCGCACGGAACTTGTTTGTCCCGGAGGTCGGCTGTGGTGCCAAAAATGATGCTGGTCGTCGATGCCAACGCGAGGATGCCTACCCGCGTGTCGTAGCAATGAAAAGGGAGCCTCCGAGAGCCACACGACAAAACTACGCCCCGGCCAAAGTTGCACGCAGGTCTGGCAGAAGGGCTCAACGACGATGATGCTTTTCTATTCGGACATGCGGTGCTCGTAGCCGCCACCATTTTTATCCGGTCTCTCATCATCATGGGAGGCAGAGGAGAGCGAGAGGGAGCAAAGAATGGTCCTAGGGTTTTCATGGGGCAGGGCGACACGTGCTGGTTTTGCTCCAGTCATATGTGCTATCGATCGTCAGATCGGAATTCGACGGTTCGTGATGTTCCTACCGCGTTTCAATGGGCTAACGTCCAGGAGGGACCTAGGGAATGAAGGTCGTGTTGGGCCAGTTTCGTCCCAGTTCGGCAGAACACTTATGCTGGAAAAAAATTGTCTAAAGTAAATAAGTTTAAGGCTTATTTTCTGCATAATGTATTATGAGCATTCTTGGTCATACTTTTATCTGTCTTACTTAGTTATTTGAATATGTGTACTATGTTTAGTAAGTTTGTTTATGGTTCATTGAGTTAATGTGATATTTAGTATTATAATCAGTATGGCATAATGTTTTTCCCCTCAGGCATAAAGTTTAATATATCCTCAAATAAAGTGTGGTTTCTATGCTTTATTATTCTGACAAAAGTTGTTTGACGGGAATTTAGACCAAAAAATTCTTTTATTAATTCGTTCCAGTTTAGTTCAAAGCTGTTGTGAACCAGATTAGTAGAGGGAATTAAAGTGTGGATTTTATTTATCAATTTGGCCAAAGCTAATTGATGAATATTTGTTCACAAAATTGTTGTGGCTTGTTTTCATCTCTGGCCAAAGTCGATAAGTAAAATTTGATTATTAAGGTGATGATACTTACTAATGCCATTTTTTGAATTTTCTTTTGCAACACCTAATGTCTCTCATCTTGAGTCTAAACAAAAACTGAGTCTATTATTTCTAACACAATGGGGCTGAGCAATTTCATAACTATTTATTTGAGATAAGTTAAAACAATATCATGCAACATGTATGCGAACCATTTTTATTGCATCTTCTTATCTTGATGGATAGAGAGATTAATGCAAATGATTCTAGATAATCACAAAGTTATTCACAAGACAGATAAAAATTCGGAAGAGGTACATCTTGTTGTAAATATGCCATAGAGACAATAATATTCAGTTATTATTCTATCCCCAAGTTTAGAACTAAGTTTATGTCATCATGCTACAACCCCCATAACACTTGAGAGGTGAGTTTTCAAAGTAGAATGTTTGTGTGGGTGCCAAGACATGAAGAAACAGGAGTTCCTAATCTTTTCTCTAAGATTAGGTTAATCTTTGTTAGATGATCACATTTTCCTGATCATGGACTTGGTTAAAAGTCTAGCGAAATATAAGAGTTTATTGTTAGAGTAACAATTGTACTTAACCGACCCAAGGATATGATCTTGTTAAAAGAGACTAAATAATTGTAATGTATTTTATCAAAGTACATATGAAGTTGTTATTGACTATAATTCCTATACTATGAAAATATCTAGTGATCGCATGATCGAAAGTTATATTTTTGGATATCATCAACCGTCTTGCCGTAACTGGTGATCATAACAGTGATATCTGGTTATAGCCTAGAAAGTGTAATGGAATTGAGATCTTTCAAGATTAGTACTTAACTCCTCTAGAAGATAGAGAGATACATTCTCTAGGCCGTCTCAGTATTACCGATATCAACCAATCGTCTGGCCAGACACGGTGTGATTTATCGCAAGGACATCGGATATGGATCACACAAAGAGGACAATATCGCTAACGAGTAATATGTGTTATGACCAAAGAATTTGATCAGATCAGATCACATAGTCTATGCTGGTCTACGTTGCAGAATTTAAAATTTTGCTCCAAGATCACTATGCAGATAACGAGACATGCCCATACATGCCAGGATCAAGATAACGATTCACCGGGCAGTGAATTAGATGTAGTCATATAAGAGTTCTGAACAATCATAGATCCTCACAACTAGGCCTATTTGCAAGGATGTCGCTAAACTTTCCTCGTCAAGGATCACATGTGTAATCTCTCTTATGGTGTGCATGCTTATGCTCGTGTCAACGCTCCGTCGTCCATGACTCAACACCGATGAAGAGAGATAGTCTTTTAGCGTTGCTAATCGGTAGCTCTGATCAACTATGATTAGAGTTATATGAAACTAGAAGTTCTCAACAAATTAGAGAGATATAGAATTAGAGCTACATATAATCGGGAGAGGACACCTCAAACCCCAACTAGAAGAGTCTCTAATTCAATTAGAGGGATCTAATTGGAAGCTCTAATTAGACCGTCTAATTCCATTAAAGAGAGAGAGAGAGAGAGAGGCTTGAGAGCCAATTGTGTGTTTTTCTTTGAGCTTTGATGTCCATTATATAGTGGGGGGGAGGGGGAGACTTGCCAAAGGGAGAGGGGAGTACTAGTTGAGCTAGGAGGAGGGTGGCCGCACCAAGGAGGTGGCCACACCCCCTTCCCTAGCCAAACCTAGATTGGGTGGTGGAGTCCAACTCCACCTCTCTCTCCCTTCCTTATTTATTTTTCTAGGCTATACCCAGATATCACCGTTATGATCCCCAGTTACGGCAATACGGCTGATGATATCTAAAGTATAACTTTTGATTGTGTGGTCACTAGATATTCTCAAAGTATAGGTATTATATTCAATAACAACTTCATATGTATTTTGCTAAAAATATATTACAATTGTTTAGTCTCTTTTAGCAAGATCATATCCTTAAGTCAGTTCAGTACGATTGTTACCCTAACATAAACTCTTATGTTTAACCAAGTCCATGATCAGGAAAATGTGATCATCTCACAAAGCATAGGCTAATCCTAGATACAAGAGTAACTCTTGTTTGTTCATGTCTTCACACCCGGATAAAGATTCTCCTTTGAAACTCACTTTTTATGTGCTATAGAGGTTGTAGCATGATGACATAAACTTAATTTTGAAATTGGAGTTAGAAAAATAACAGAATATTATGGTCTCTAGGGCATATCTCTAACAATCCCCCACTTCTACTAGAGTTAATAATACTCTAGTTAGTATGATGCCATTATTGGTGTACGTAGCAGAATTTAAAATTTTCTGTCCTATGTAACACACATGATCAGCTATGGGTAAAGGCGTAGATTGTTCTGATTCGTTACTGACACGAAGCACACAAATAGTGTCGATGACAATGTCTGTGATGCCCGATGAAGAGTCTCATGGCTAAGCCTAACGGTGGGACTATTGACGATTCCCTGTATTCCATCTTATGGATCCAGCATAGTGAGGGTATCACAGGTTACCCCTTTGAGAGCTCGCACACAAACGTCCGTCAAAATCCTGCAGCGCTTCGCCATCCAGGAGTAGGTATCGCAGGTTTGCAATTGAGGTGGAGAGACCCCAAAACATGGGGAGAGAGAGATTAGAGCTAGGTTTAATTGAGAAGGGTAGTCATCATCTCCCAATTAGAAGAAGACCTAAACCAATTAGAGGGTCTCTCATCAGAATATCTAATTCAATTAGAGATGTTCTAATTAGAGGCTCTAATCCAATTAGAGATGTTCTAATGAGAGACTCTAATTCAATTAGAGGGTCTCTAATTAGATATCTAATTCTCAGAGAAAGAGAGAGAGTTCTGAAAGCCAATTGTGTGTCTAAACAATGAGTGAGGGGAGGGATTATATAATGGGACAAGGAGGGAACCTTCCATGTGTGTGGGGGGGGGGGTCGGTTTCCCTCTCCCTCCCTCGGGCTACACCAATCTCTCTAGGAGATTTCGGATTGGACTCCTAGATAGAGTCTAATCTCCCTCCTCCTTTTTTATTTTCTTTTTCTAAGCGTACTTATTTATTGATACTATTTCACCAAGAGGATCATGGATGTATCTGTCTATTAACTAGAGGAGTAATTCCCAATCTTGAACTTCACAATAAATGAATACTTTCATGACCACCTAGTTTTCGCCTTTCTTATCACCCGGTTTACGGTGTGATACTTGACTACACCAAAATGATCCTTACGTTAAACATCATTGAATATTATCATGGTTTAAGGAAGCAAACAACACGAACATGATGTGATGATACTATTTATCAAAACTAATCTCGTAGTGTCTCAACTACTTGGGTCTACCCAGCCACAATTCTGAAACAAAATTGTGCTCCCATCAATATTGACATAAAAAAATGTCCATGACTGGGAAAACATGGTCATCTAATATTAGCGAGTTTGTCTGTGAGACATGACAAAGGGTTATAACAGTGTGTTTATGTTTCTACACGTGCGTATGAGTTTTCATCTGAATCTCATATTCGGTGACCATAGTGGTTATACCATAAAACATAATACATTAATCATGAAACCGATGTATTTATTGTGTCTTGGGCATTGATGACCCACAAGTATATGGGATCGCAACAGTCTTCGTGGGAAGTAAAACCCAAATTTATTGATTCGACACAAGGGGAGCCAAAGAATATTTGTGAGCCTTAATAAGTGAGTTGTCAATTCACCTGCACGTGAAAGTGGACTTGTTCGCAGTGGTTTATCAGTAGTAACAGTTTTATAGTAGCAGCAGTAGTGAAATAATAGCAGCAGTGAAATGAAAACAACAACAGTGGTGATTGAAGTAAACAGCAGGATTCAATAATGTAGGCATGGGGATAGATGAACGGGTGTTGCATGGATAAGATAGTTCATATAATGATCAAGTCATGGGCATTGCAGATAAATAAGATAAAGCATCCAAGCACTAAGTAACCATAGGCATGTGTTCCGTAAATAGTTATACATGCTCGCAATGAGAACTTGCACAACATCTATTGTCCTACCAGCCCGTTTTCAGCGGGGCCTCAAGGGAACTACTGGTAATTAAGGTATTCCTTTTAATAGAACACCGGAGCAAAGCATTAACAATCCGTGAAGACATGTGATCCTCACATCACAGCCATCCCCTCTGGTTGTCGCAATTTCTGTCACTTCAGGGCCTCGGGTTTTGGACAACGATATGTGTAAACAACTTTCAGGTATGATCAAGAAACAATAATTATCATCGTGATTCAAGAACATGTTCAGATATGAAATCATGGCACTCAGGCCCAAAGTGACAAGCATTAAGCATACCAAGTTGCAAGAATGTCAATAGCACTAATAGAAGATACTAGGCACTATGCCCTAACAATCATGGCATTATTACATGAACGAACTCATCCAATCCCTACCATCGCCTTCAGCCTACAACGGGGGAATTACTCACACATGGATGGGGAAAACATGGATGGTCGATGGAGAGGCGTTGGTCATGACGGTGGTGATGATCTCTTCCAATTCCCCATCCCGGCAGGGTGCCAGAACGGAGTTTCTGAACCCCGAAAAAGGATTCGCGATGCCGACGGAGCTACGGACTTCTTTCTAGAAAACTATCGAACCCCCTCATGATTTAGGGTTGAAGGCTATTTGTCGTCGAAAGGGCAGACCGAGGGGGGGCTCTGGGTGGCCCACACCCTATGCTGGCGCGGCCTAAGGGGGCGCCAGGGGGTGGTTTGGCCCCTCTGTGGCTCTTCTCTTGGCCTCCTTCTGGCTCCCGCGGGCTTCTGGTGTTTTAGGACCAATGGGGTCTTTTCTGGGCAATTTCCCGAAAGTTGATTTTTCTTCACAAAAACAAGACACCAAGGTAATTCTGCTGAAAACAGCGTTAGTCCGTGTTAGTTGCATTAAAAACACACAAGTTTATAAGAAAACAATAGGAAAAGTGTTCCGAAAAGGGGATATCTTTTCGACGTATCAACTCCTCCCAAGCTTAGCTTATTGCTTCTCCTCAAGCAATTCAGTGAGAACTAAGTGTGATAAAAGACTTTGACGAACACATTTGTTTCATATGATGTAAATATACTCACTATATGATCAAATACTTAGTTATGATCATGATAAGATACATGCAAGATACTGTCTCTTAATAGCTATGCAAACCATGGAGAGATAACAACATATTAATACTAAACAACATGAAGCATAACTATTTGCAAGATTGAAGTATTCATAATAGGATCCGAAAAAGTGGTATCTCGCTTGCCCTTATGTGTGGGGAAAAACATAAATGCCAGGGCACCTCTGAAGTTCAAGGGAAGACTAGAAGTAAAGATATCAAAGATGCAAGTATCAAGATTATACCACAATCAACCGTGCTTTGGGACAAACACATCACACTAAGAATGATAATTGTGCTCTCAAGAAAGTTCTCAAAGAATATGACGGAGACTCAACATAAAAGTAAAAGAAAGGCCCTTCGCGGAGGGAAGCAGAGATTACTCATGTGCTAGAGCTTTTATTTTATTAAACAGAGGTATTGAAAACATTTTTAAGAGAGGTGTATGCTTATGTCAATGAATGGTAAACAGACAATACAGTACGTCACAAGCCAACTGGATTCACAAGAGCATCTCCCATTGTGAAGGACGCAACTGGTGTAGAAGGTCATCCCTCTTTCTCTTTTGTTTACACAATTATGCTTTGACTGATAAATCAGGGGCAAAAATAGTGAATAGAATTTGTGTGTATTAATTTGGGGCTGGGCACCCCGCTGCCAGCTTTTCTATCATTTGGATAAGCGGACGAAGTCACTAGTCCAGGGTGTGAAATCCAATCAACAAGTGAGATAAAGATATTCTATTTACGTCCTCATGAGCAAAAACAGGGGCACAAAACAGAAATGATTTTTAGAAGGTTTTAAAGGTAGCACATGAGCAATTTACTTGGAGTGGCAGTTAAATACCACATGTAGGTAGGTATGGTGTACACAATGGGAAACTTTGGTTTTTGGGATTTGGACGCAGGAGTAGAATTCCATACTCAATACATGTGAAGGCTAGCAATAGACATGGAGCGACAATCAAGAGAGCAACAACTATCATAATCATGTTTGCGACAAAGTAAAATTAACCGACGCATAAAATTGATACTAGAACTATGAGGCAAAATAAATCATCGAGGCTTATTGAATTTTTGTTTTCAGTCTTAGCATGCGTGAGCATGTGCCAAGTCGATTTTAATGAAACGGTCAGAGGAGGCTACCACAATGTCATGCCCTTCTACGAATAGAACAATGCAAACAAATATTTATATGACAGGTCATTTACCATTAATAAATTGGAACAAAACATGAGAGAGCATGAACTATTAAGCAGCCATTAAGTCACATATATCTTATACGAACAAACTAAGCATGCTCACATAGATGGATATATGTACAAAAATGAAAGCAAATAGAATTCATACCAGCCTCTCACCACACTTTAATTGTCGTAGATCGTCATTATTGCTCTTCACTTGTGGCTTGAATAAAATATATAATGAAAACCAAGCTCCAACGGAATCACGGGCGACTGTTGAATTCTGCACCAAACTTTACAAAACAAGAGAAGAACAACAAATATTTTTGGGTTTTTCAATTAAAGAACGAGCAAAATAGAACAAGAAAACAAAGCAAAATCTTTTTGGTTTTTTCGAAATGAAACAAGAACAAAAGAAAGCAAGCAAACAAATAAAACCAAATATTTTTGGGATTTTGAATATTAAAATGCAACTAAAAGATAAAGCAAGCCAACTAAAGAAAAAAATAGAGAGAAACAACAGAAATATTTTTGGTCTTTTTGTGTGTTTGGAAAGCGAAAACAAAACAATAACAACAAAAGAAGTGAAAGAAATGAAAACAAGCGAAAGAAACAAAAAGATGGATGTACAAAGAATCGATAGAACATGATATATAAATGAGTGTGATGTCGGTATACCTACCCCAAGCTTAGGCTTTTGGCCTAAGTGGACATCAATCACCAAGGGGCCCATGAGGTGCCGTCCCCGTAGTATGTTGAGGAGGAACCCTCCTCCTGATATGTGCTCGAGGATGTGCCAGTGTACTGGGTGTTGCGGTCCTCGGGAGGCGCGTCTCGCCTCTCCTGTTGCCTGTGAAACTCTGTGGTGCTCAGATGCTCGTCTACCTGATCCTTGGAGAGCGACCACGGTACCATGTCAATCTTAAACAAAACAGGTTGCGGCAAAGTAACTTTCCGCTCCTCTCCATCCATATATAAAACTCTATATACTAAATGATCAGCAGTAGAGTTAGAAGTGACAAGCTGGTGGGATTTCATGGCAGCAAGGTTGAGCCCATGTGGATCAATTATTTCATCATTAGGGTCAATGGAAACATCTAAAGCAGCTGGTACACGTGTAGCAATAATGCCACCAAAAATAGGCCGAGAAGCAGCAAGGCAGCGTGCAACAAGTGCACCAAGGTTATACTTCATGCTACGATTCAGCACAACATCAATGAAAGCAAGGTGGTAACTAGAAACGTTGCTAGCGTTCTCCCTACCAAGGATACTAGTACCAGTATACTAAGTAAAGTATCTAAGAGAGGGAAGTTAAATGTTCCTTATATTCCCGTGGTGGGATGAGCGACCGTCATCGTTGGTGACTTCTCGGTAAATCCCCTGGGGGTCTGCGGGTTTATCTTGAATCCTGATCGCTGTCCCGGTGGCGTTGATACCTATAATAGCACAAAATTCTCCCAAGGACAAAGAAAAAGGACTACCATATAACTTGAAGGCAACAGATGGACCATAATGTGTGTTCTAAAATTTAAAGCTCTTAACAAAAGTTTTTGTAAGTGCGGAATACTGAGTGCTTTCATCTTCCATAAAGTTGGTTAGAGTAACTCTTTCTATAAGCATAAGAAAATAAGCTAAAATACCTGCACTTCTTAAAAATGTACGACAAGGAAAACTAGATGGGTGAACGATACCATCATCTTCCACATCGTCAGTAGTTGACGCCATAACATCCTCATTGTATGATGGCCTCGCTGAAGTGGATGAGCGTGAGGTCCTTGTCCTTCTAGGAGCATCACTCCTAAATATTTCTCCACAGTTATAACTATTCATCTCTGAAATTTTTCAACAATCATCACAAAAATTAATTTCAAGAAACTATAAGGTGGAGACTACCGTAGGGGCTTATATGAGAGATAAACATACATCACAAATACATTATTTCTACTCAAATTAAGTATGCAAACTCACATAAACTGTCACCTACAGTACCAAAATACTCAAGAAATACTTCACTAAACAAAATTCTACTTGGATCATCGGAGGAGTCACATACCGGAGATCAAACACACCAAATATCAGCACAAATGATGGGCTGAATAAGGAGATCGAAAATCCAGAGGGAGAACAGCAAGAACACGGGTTCCAGGAAATGTTTTCAGTTTGTGAGGTGAGAGAGAAGACTTTGGCAGGGGAGAGAGTTAGTGGAGGGCCATGGGGCCCCACACCATGTGCTGGTGCCACCAGGGGCTGGCGACGCCACCCTATGGTGTGCCTGACTGGTGGGTCCCCCTGAGGCCTCCCAGGTGGCTTTCTGACTCATTTTTAACGTAAAAGTTTATTATAATTTTTCTGAAATTTTTCGAGAAACTTTATTTTTCGGAATTTTCAGAATTTTAATAAATAATAACATTTCTGGAAAACAAAAGTGAAAAGGTGGAAAACAAAACCAAAACCAGCACTACAAAGGTTCTATGACACTCTAATGGAAGAATATCCAAAGAAAACAAAGGTGGTGGTGGTGAAAACATGCATATCCTCAGAAATCAGAGTGAAAATATCAGGAAAACATGCATAAGGATGGTGGAAAACATGATTGTACTCAAGTAGCAATGTTATAACAGAAGTAAATATGGTGAAAACATAATGGGGAAGTGAAAACATAGTGAAAACATTGTCCTCTTCATTCAAAATCATTTTTTTAAGAAGGGTGATCAAGTCTTGTTACCAGAATAATTTTCGTACGAAGAAAAACTTTGCTAATCACTAAATAATTATGTTACCTCAACCTTCATAGGCATAGTTCCAATCATACTAATTTCATATTCCTTTGGTCGTACTGGTTGGGCCTCCAAGTGCAGAAGTTTATAGAACAGCAGCAAGTTTCCCTTAAGTGGATCACCCAAGGTATATCGAACTCAGACAGGTAGAGGTCAAAGATATCCCTCTCGAGCAACCCTGCAATCAAGATATACTAAATTATGTCTAGACACATCCACTTTTATCAAACTTTGTGACACTTAATTTGAGACGGAGGGATTATATTGTTGTGGCTGAAATATTTGCTTCGTATATTTCGCTGCAGGAATTAATCAAATCACGTAAATCATGACTATTTTCATCTAAGTAAAATAATCCTCATATTACTCTTGATTTGTTTGAGGCTCTGTTTGTTAGGTTAGTACTTCAGAATCAAAATATTTCGATGCCCGGCAAAATAAATAGTATAGTTTTTCTCCTTTTTAGTTTAAAAAATAATATTACTACTTAGCACGTGATGCCTACTCAACTACTTGCTTGGTACTCTCCATTTTATCAATTCATTCCCAAAGTGGAACCAACAAACCATCAATATAATTATCCTATGTTTTCTCTCCAGAAAATACAGAGGCATTCAGATTGCTGTTAGAGACAATCTTGATCTGGATTAAATCTGTGTCCGGCATCATATATAGGAATATCTTGTTGGCCGGCCGGCCGGCCGCGGTCGGCGAGAAGACCTCAGCGATGAGGACATGGAAGCATTTTGTCAGGCGCAATCGTTCAGGAGGAATTGCGCTAGAACCTGGCCTGCCCGACCAAACCGTGGAGGACGCAGCTAACAGAACATGTCTAAATTTACTCGTTACTGAGAACAACACCAAACTGGATCATAAGCTGGAAACAAAACGAACAACATGTGACTCAGACTGAACCGAACACAGACAGAACAGAAGTACATCGAATACCTACATGCAGCTGCAATGGGGTTACGTGGTTGGACCTCAGAGTTGATCGAAGTGGGGGCGGGATCAATGATGGCCTGCGACGGAGGATTCGTTACATTCCTAGGCTTCATCTTCCTGGTTCCGCGCGAGGATCATGAGCTCGTAAACCTGGAACTCGAGTACGTCATGCATCCGACACATCATGTTCAACTTGGTCCATCATACCCATGGCGACGTGCAGATTTGACCAGCATGTCTGCTTTAACACGTGCAGCGGGCGGAGGAGATTGGGTCGGATTGGAGATGGAAATCGCGGCACAGGTAGGAAACGAACCTAGCGATCAAGAGAAAAGGCGAAGTACTCGTGTTAAGTCATGCTCAACTCAACATTTGAACGATCAGGGTCATCAGTCGAAGGCTATTGTACGGGTCAGATTTAATGCATCCAAACATGTTTGCTCATAGATATACAAAGTAGTTTGAGCTCGGATAGATAGATATAGATGATCTCGTTGTTCAACACAGGAGTAAACTGAAGCCCAACAGCTACTTCCACAGCCAGGTAACAAGAAGCAGATCGTTTCACGGTGACGAATAGCTCAAATCCAAATCGCCCTGTGACTAGAAGCCGAACAGTTTTACTTGTGACTCTTTAGCTGCTCCCCAAAAGACCATCTTCAGCTGCTCCCTTCAGTTCCCTTTCTTTTTCCACAAATCCTGTAAATTAGAAACAGTTAAATGGTTCAGTCACACCAATATTTTGGAAACCAGCCAGGTTACAGGCCTTGCATATCTATAGCAGTCCAGAAAATGTGTCGCCAGCTATACCTACAAATTGCAAGTAAGTACTAAGTTGTTTTCTCACGTCACTTTATTCGGATCGGAGGGAGTACCATCCACACAAATCCGTTTCCTACTTTGTTAAATTCGTAGAACAAACTACCATGCGGGGATTGGCACAGAATACGCAACCAATGCGAAAATTAAAACCATCTTATCACCCTTCACACAAGTTGTGCCGCCATAAAATTCTTCTGAACTAAGCCCATCCCATTGAAGCGCATACAAAATTGAAAATATAGACAAATGCTTCTATCATGAATACAATAGTTCAAGAACAGCTAGGTAAAGTTGAGGGGTCCTCAAGTCTAGCATAGAGCATGAAACAAAATTTCAGCCATGGAGTACCCCAGTTCTGGATTCTGTTGGAAATGACAATTCAAGCGAGGAGAAGTTTTTTTTTCAAGAAAACCAAGCAGGGAAACGTTCTTCGTGTTACAAAAATATCTTTGTTCCGAATAGGAAGTAAAGATAGCCTTACTGAAAGAGAAAAAAATGAGACGGACTAACTAGAGATTTCTCAGAGCGCTCTATCTGAGAGAAGCGAGTAAAAAGATCAACTTCTGCCTTTTGGCAAATGTTTCCACATGTGTGACAAAAAGCATGATTGGTTGTTTTTGCAAGAATCATATGAGCGCAACAAAAAACCATCACCAGTATCGTCCTCTGATTTTTCAAACAAGATACCCTTATACTTCTTTACTGAAATGTAGGAGAGACTAAATAAATTCAGAAAGCACAACTATAGCTCTGTCCTCATGACAATCGTGATAAGAGGGGGAAAACCAACACTGGTGTTACTGCAGGCCGTATATATCTAGGATCATGAATGTCAACTCCAGGATGACCTTTGAACAAGTCAACCCCCACAAATTCTAATGCATTTTGACAACCTATCATAAGCCATAAGTATCTGCGACTGTGAAACTATCAAACTAATGATAAGAACCTAATAGTTATGCTGACATCTGGTTGATTTTCAAGGGATAATAATGATTCTTGCATCAGCTGTTTACTATGTCACCAGTGATCTTATCTACATTCTGACTAGAAACTTGAGCCCAAACAAAGGAGAATCAATTGCTTCTGTTTCCCATGGAATGTTTAGATTTAAGTATTTCGGTCTCGCCAATTCTAACGAGATGTGCAGACATCATTTCATATTTCAGCTTGCCAAATCTTGTTTTAATGATTTTAACATTTGCCTTATATAATGGTGTCACCAATTCTAACGAGAACGCATGGAACGCATAGATGGACATTTGCATCATATAATGGTTTTAACAAGAAATGCATCGATGGAAAAATAAATTACGTAATTAGTCCAAGCTTCCAAGAAATAAACTATTTTATAGTAGATACTCACATGGGTAACAGGGTAAAGATGGACACCATCACATTCCTCGGAAAAAACCTGGCAGCTTCAAACGTTTGCGATCTTTCCTCTCGAAGAACGAATGCCTAACAAGGCTTTCTTTGAAAGAGAGCTGAAGAACACTTCGAATCTCAAAATCGTCTTGGAATTTATCGACCAATTTGCCCTTGCTGTCACAGTGAAACAGGAGGAAAGGATAGCGGCCTCCTAGCAGCATATCTCCATTATCAGATACACCCGCCCAGAAGAGATGTTCTTTATCAGAAACATATTTCTTCATCTCCAACACAGGCAATTGAACTTTGTACTTGAGTGACCAGACCTCCATCTCGTAGTCATGCAGCACCCAGACATGGACTATCATGGTACCACGATCCAAACTGTGGATGCAAAGCGTATCATCCATCGGACGTAAGTGTCCTCGGTGTCCGGCTATGGGAGGCCGCATACACCTGAACGACTCATCCACTGTGTCGAAAACTACTACCTTGCTTTCTGTGTCCAAGTAGCTGCGAGGGTACCAATGGAGGCAGCCATGTAACAGGACAGGCGGGTGATCAGAATGAAGCTTGGCGCCGGGCACCGGAATGCCGGTGCACCTTTGTCCCTCCAGGGAGGAGCCCACGGTGAGAACGTAGCAGACAACACTAGCAGGTCCGTTTGGATACTTCTGGTAGAGGACACGGTACTCGCCGGATGGGCGGTGATGGTACACAGCGGCGACATCCGTCACATCCGGGAGTGCACACCACTGGCGCGTGGCCGGGTTGCAGATGTAGTAGAGGCGGTAGGCGCGGGACAGGAGGAGGAGGCCGTCGCAGGAGGCGTGGAAGTAGTATTTTCTGCATTCATTGCAGCTGATGAACCCTAGGATGGGGCGGCGCACGGTCGGGGGCTGCCCGAGATCGAAGGCATCGAGCGTGGTAGGGGCCTTGCCTGAGAGTGGGAGTGGGACTGTTGGACAAGACCAGCGTGAGCGACGGCTGACGCCGGTGGTGGGCGAGGAGAAACTCGGTGTCGCAGGTGAGGCGGCGCCAGGAGCGGCAGGCCGCGCGGCAGCGGAGGATCTCCTTCCCCGGCAGGCGATAGAAGATCTCCCACAGGACGAGATCCTCCGGGAGGACGGGGCCGGCGGCACCGTCACTCTGCGTCCGCCTTACCCTCGCGGATTTCACCATGGTCCCACACTGCGCAGGTCTAGAGCAGGTCTCACGTCACGGAGTGGGGCGAGCTCGCCGGCGACGTCAAATCTAGGGTTGAAGTTGAGGGTTAGCTGCGGCGTGGCGAGAGTGAGATTGGAGAAGGAACTTCATAATCGTGGATGGAATATAGGATCGAGTTCGCTATCAAAATAATTCCCGCATCTTCAGCAAACAGTTTTGGTAAATCACTACGTGAAAAATAGACTTTGCTGTGTCTGCAAAAGACACGGCAAAGAGGTTGCCGAGTGTTAACACACAGTGAAGCCCACACGGCAAATAGGCCGACACGGTGAAGACCTTTGCCGTGTGTTTTTTCAATACTCAGCAAAGTAAAGGAGTTTGACGATGCTAGTGCAGCTAACGGCACGTCCCTGTTAGTTTGCCGTGTGTCCTCTCACAAGATACACGGCAAAGAACCTGTTAGTTTGCCGTGTGTCCTATCTCGAAGTACACGGCAAAGACGGCGATGTCACCAAAAAAAAAATCGTTGACGGCCGAAGGATGGCGCCAGGGGTGGAGGCGGCGGGCTCTCGGCTCGCTTCGGTGTTCCGTGCGTCGAGAACGTGGTACGTCCACGGCTCGCCGTCGTCAACAAGGGCCTCACGGTCGATGTTCTGGGCGGGGATGAAGATGCGGCCTGTCCCCGTCTGTGCTATCTTCGGTGGTCGGCGCGGGCCTTGCTGTCGTCGGAGAGGTCAAGCGAGTGGATGGGGCTGGAGCTCGGGTGCGACTGCCCAGGGAGGCGTAGAAATCGGTTCACACACAGGGTGGGCTTGGAGCCGGCAGCGTGGGTGCGGCCTAGGCGCAGTAGCCGGTGGTGGCGCGTCCTGGTTCTGTCGCTGCGGCCTGGACGGAGGACGGCGCGAGGGGGGCGGAGGAAGGGGCTCCCGGGCACCCTGACGGAGGTCAGAGCAGTTGGAGGGGCAGCCAGGCAGGAGGTCGGGCGCCTCTCCTCGGCTAGGCGAGCGTGAAGACGGCAGCGTGGGCGCGGGGCGCGATGGCCGGCGGCACATCCTAACTCTGTCGGTATGGCGGTACAGCTGGGATAGATTCGTTGTGCGGAGACGAAGGAAATAAAAGAAACAAAAGAAGAGATGCGAATGTGCGGGTAGATAAGGAGGAGAGAGAAGAGAATAACAGAAGAAATAAAAAAGAAAAGGTAAAGGAAGAAAGAGGAGGCGGGTATGACATGTCATCAATCCGCGTCTTTGCCGTGTGTTCTATATAAAACACTCGGCGAATAAATCTTTGCCGTGTGTTTCACAAATATACTCGGTAAAGACCCGATTTTTTTAATTTTTTTTTATATAAATTTATTATGATAAGAATGAAAATTAGCTTTTAATTTCAAGACCAGCAATAAGTAGTGCCCTCTGCAACTTTTTGATGGATTCACACGCTTTGACGCGCGGAATCCGGCGATACCCTAAACCGTGGGCTGGCGGTTTACCCCTAAAATTTCTTTGTACGCCAGCCGACCAATATAATTTTATGCTTATTTTTTTTAGGTTCGGCCATGGAATCATGGAGAGACCCATTGGAGGCCAATTTCACGCAAGATTCCTCCGGTGCAGTCGAAGTGGGAGATTCTCCCTATTGACCGGTAACCTTGCCTAAGTGCTATCGCATAAGTTTGAACTTGGTCACACCATGGACTAGGATCCATGAACTTTCCATCGCCTATCACAGTTGTATACATATTTTATGGCACCATCCTGAACCAGCCACAGAAAAGTCAAACTTATCTTGTACCCCCATGACCAACGTCGAAAGGGGGTAGACCAGTGGAAATTTTTGATTGGTTGTATTAGGAAATGCCTAAAGGAACATGGAAAACCAAAATATACACAAACTATTCACAAGATTTCCTCTGATTCATCTGAAGTGGGAGTTTTAAGTTATAAGTTCAGCCACTTACTAGTGAGTAAGCAATGCCCGTGCACTCGGTCACATCCCGTGGTAGCATGTTGTCCCTCTACACCTCCCACCACTTACTAGTTTCAAGTATATAACCATCTAGCTTTTAGCGGGATTCCGACGCTCCACAGACCCACTTCAGCGAAACCCTGAACCAGCTGGAGAAAAGTCAAACTTATTGTCTACCCCTACGACCAGCATCGATAGGGGACATACCAGTGGAATGTTTTTTTGGCTTTGTTGTGTAAGGGCGGGCCATCGGAACATGCAAAACCAAAGTATACCCCAACTATTCACAAGATTCTCTCTAGTTCGTCCGAAGTAGAAGTTTCGAGCAATAGGTCCAGAAATTTACTAGTGAGTAAGTGATGCCGGTGAAGCTGGTCACATCCCGAGGTTGCATCTACACCTCCCTCCACACTTGCATACAGATCCTATGTCACCACCTAGGTTTTGTTGGGATTCCGACGCTCCGGAGACCTGCTTCAACGAAACCCTAAATCAGCTGGAGAAAAGTCAAACTTATCGTCTACGACCGGCATCAAAAGGGGGATGGAGCAGTGTATTTTTTTTGCTTGGTTGTGTTATGGTGGGCCCTAGAAACGTGGCATCACTTACTCTAACTATTCACAAGATTCCCTCCGGTTCGTCCAAAGTGAGAGTTTCGAGTTATAAGTCTAGAAACTTACTAGTGAGCAAGTGATGCCAATGAAGCCGGTGACATCCCGTGATAGCATCTACAACTTTCACCACACTTGTATACATATGTTATGTCACCACCTCGGTTTTGGTTGGATTCCGACGCTCGTAGACCCGCTTCAGCGAAACGCGGAACCAGTTGGAGAAAATTCAAACTTATCGTTTACCCCCATAGCTGACGTGGAAATTTATGTTTAGTTTTGTAAGGATAGGCCATAGGACCATGGAAAACCAAATTATTTCCCAACTATTCACAATATTCCCTCTGTTTCGTCCGAAGTGGGAGTTTCAAGCTATTAGTACAAAAACACATTAGTGATTAAGTGATGCCGGTGAAGCCAATCACATCCCTAGGTAACATCTTGTACCTCTACACCTCACACCATACTGGTTTACATATGGTATGTCATCACCTAGTTTTTGGTGGGATTCTGGAGCTTTCGAGACCCGCTTTGGTGAGACCCTAAACTAGTTGGAGAAAGTCAATTTTTTTCGTCTACCCCCATGACCAGCATCGAAATGTGGTAGACCAGTCAAAACTTAGGTTTTGTTTGGATTCCGACGCTCTGGAGACCCGCTTCGGTGAAACCCTGGATATGAACATGGAAAACCAAAGTCTACCCTAATTATTCACATTATTCCCTTTGGTTCGTCCAAAGTGGGGGATTCAAGCTATAAGTCGGAAAACTTACTAGTGAGTAAGTGATGCCGGTTAAGACGATCACTGTCGCGGGGTAGCATCTTTGACTTCTACTACTCTCAACACACTTGTATACATATGGTATGAAACCACCTACCTTTTAGTGGGATTCCGACATTCTAGAGCCCCCACCTACCTAACGAACATCGTCACACCTACAAACTCTTGATGAAGGTGGTGCTCATTGTCGGTGCCATATACTCTGGCCTTACACACCAATGTGCATCATCTAATCTGGTTGCTTCCACCAAGCCACCCGATGACGAACTTAGAGCACATAACTTGTCCAGCATGCCCGCCGTATACACCGACGAGCATAAGCGGAAGCCGCTGCAACTGACATCCTCAAAACCATTTTCTGGAGAGATCAATGTAGAATTCTTGACAAACCTGCCATCGACGCCTCCATGGCGCCAAACAGCCCCACCTTTCTATGCGCGTCCATCGCCGAAACTCTGTGGCTCCACGCCGCCAAGACTCGCCGTGTTCGACGAAAATAAAACACCGCACCAACAACGAACCCCCTCCAGGCAGCCCGTGTTCCAAAAAACGATGCCCCCAAGGGAGTAAACGACACCGAAGGTATCGCCATCATCCAATCTGGATATACCAAATCTAGGGTCTCACTCGGAACACAGTGCAGGAGGCGGGTGACTAGCGGTGGCGACTCCTTCTAGAAGGCGATGACACCCACGGGTGCCGCAGTCGTCGGTCTGAGCTCGGCTTGCACTAGCCACTTTCCTCCCATCCTAGATCTGACAGGATCTAACCTGCGCACCGCAGCCCGAGCCGGGCCGCAGAAGAGGGAGGTCACTGCGTTGTCCCTTGCACCACCGATCTTCCTGGATGGGATCAACTGCAATCCGCCGCACTGCTACAAATGCAACCACGCCGTGACGCTAGCGGTAGCGCCACGCCTCGGCCATAGGAGAACCCGCGTCGTGCCGGCTCCATTGGGAAAGAGGGGGCGGGTGAGGACCCCGCTGCCGGCGGCGCCTTCTAGGCTTTGCCCAACCGCACCCTTTGCCGGCGGAGGAGGAGGAGAGGGGATGGGCTACGGGCGGCGGCGATGAGATCGCCCTCTAGTCGATACGCTCGGGCGTGGGAAGGGTTGGGGGTTGGCTATGACTTCCCACAAAAAATATGAAATATATCTGGGAAAAATGGCAGGGAAGACACCTGGAAAAATAATTTAGTTTAGGTTGTTTGCCGTGTATATAAAAAATACACACGGCAAAGACATCCTTTGCCGTGTCTATTTGTAAAACACACAGCAAAAACATCATTTGCCGTGTGTTTGATAAATACACACGGCAAAGGACCTAATACTTTGTTGTGTGTATTCTTGATATACACGGCAAAGAAGTCTTGTCGTAATGGCTCCGTTAAGGCGGCCGGGGGCGCACTCGTATCACACAACTTTGTCGTGCTTGTGTCTTTGCCGTGTGTATTTTAAGTTTTTTGCCGTGTCGTTTTCTTTGCCGCGTGTATTTTATCACTTTACCGTGTATAATTCTTTGCCGTGTGTTTTTCGTGTTCTTTGCCGTGCCCTATTTCTTTGTCGTGTGTTTTGCGTGCATGACACAGCAAAGATGTTCTTTGCCGTGTTCCGCGCCAGAGGACACACGGCAAAGGAGCGAGGACACGGCAATGCCAAGTTTTCCCGTAGTGAATAATGTTTTTTTTCCAGTAAATAATTCTGGTAGAGTAATTACGATTTATTTGGTGGAAGCAAACATTGGTGGCCAATCACATTCTCCGGGAGTTGCTTATATATATTGGTGTGGCTGAAATATTTGCTTCGTATATTTCGGTGTGAGAGAAATATCTGCTTCCTATTCAAGCGTGCAGCACTGCAGTCATTAATCAAATCACGTAAATCATGACTATTTTCATCTAAGTAAAATAATCCTCTCATATTACTCTTGATTTGTTTGAGGCTCTGTTTTGTAGGTTAGTGATTCAAAATCAAAATATTTCAATGCCGGACAAAATAAATACTAGGGTACTCCTTAGCACGTCGTGCCTACTCAACTACTTGCTTGGTACTCTCCATATTTATTAATTCATTCCCCAAAATGGAACCAACAAACCATCAATATGATTATCCTATGTTTTCTCTCCAGAAAATACAGAGGCACTCAGATTGCTGTTAGAGACAATCCTGGTTCCACGCGAGGATCATGAGCTCGTAAACCTGGAACTCGAGTACGTCGTGCATGAGGCGCATCACATTCAACTTGGTCCATCATGCCCATGGCGGCGTCCAGATTTGACCAGCATGTCTGCTTTAACACGTACGGCGGGCGGAGGAGATTGGGTCTGATTGGAGATGGAAATCACGGCACAGGTAGGAAACGATTCTAGCGATCTAAGAGAAAAGGCGAAGTCCTTGTGTTAAGTCATGCTCAACTCAACATTTGAACGATCTGGGTCACCGGTCGAAGGCCATACCGGTCAGATTTAATGCATCCAAACATGTTTGCTCATAGATATAAAAAGTAGTTTGAGCTCGGATAGATAGATATAGATGATCTCGTTGTTCAACACAGAAATAAACTGAAGCCCAACAGCTACTTCCACAGCCAGGTAATAAGAAGGAGATCGTTTCACGGTGATGAATAGCTCAAATCCAAATCGACCTGTGACTAAGCAGAACAGTTTACTTGGGACTCTTTCCGTTTGCATCCTCAAAAGACCATTTTCAGCTGCTCCCTTCAGTTCCCTTTCCTTTTTCCACAAATCCTGTAAATTAGAGACAGTAAAATGGTTCAGTCACACCAATATTTTGGAAACCAGCCAGGCTACAGGCCTTGCAGATCTATACCAGAGAGGTGGTGCAGAAATACTATTCCTTCCGATCCAGAAAATGTGCCAGCCAGCTATACCTACGCATGTACTAAGTTATTTTCTCGCGTCACTTTATTCGGTTCGAAGGGAGTACCATCCACACAAATCCGTTTCCTACTTTGCAAAAATCGTAGAACCAACTACCCTGTGGGGAACTGGGGGTTAGCACAGAAAACCCAACCAATATGAAAATTAAAACCACAATCTTATCACGATACAAGTTGTGCCGCCATACGGTTCTTCTGAACTGAAGTCCATCCCATTGAAGCGCATACAAAATTGAAAATATCGACAAATTCTTCTGTCATGAATACAATAGTTCAAGGACAACTATGAAAGGGTGAGGGGCCCTCAAGTCTAGCATAGAGCATGAAACGATATTTCAGCCATGGAGTTCCCCAGTTCCGGATTCCATTGGAAATGACAATTCAAGCGAGGAGAAGTTTTTTCAAGAAAACCAAGCAGGGAAAATTTCTTCGTGTTAGAAAAATATCTTTGTTCCGAATAGGAAGTAAAGATAGCCTTACTGAAAGAGAAAAAAATGAGACGGAGTAGCTAGAGATTTCTCAGAGCGCTCTATCTGAGAGAAACAGGGCGAGTAAAAAGATCAACTTCTGCCTTCTGGCAAATGTTTCCACATGTGTGACAAAAAGCATGATTGATTGTTTTTGCAAGAATCATATGAGCACAACAAAAAACCATCACCAGTATCGTCCTCTGATTTTTAAAACAAGATACCCTTATACTTCTTTACTGAAAGGTAGGAGAGACTAAATAAATTCAGAAAGCACAACTATAGCTCTGTCCTCATGACAATCGTGATAAGAGGGGGAAAACCAACACTGGTGTTACTGCAGGCCGTATATATCTAGGATCATGAATGTCAACTCCAGGATGACCTTTGAACAAGTGAACCCCCACAAATTCTAATGCATTTTGACAACCTATCATAAGCCATAAGTACCTGCTACTGTGAAACTAATGATAAGAACCTAATAGTTATGCTGACCTCTGGTTGATTTTCAAGGGATAATAATGATTCTTACATCAGCTGTTTACTATGTCACCAGTGATCTTATCTACATTCTGACTAGAAACTTGAGCCCAAACAAAGGAGAATCAATTGCTTCTGTTTCCCATGGAATGTTTAGATTTAAGTATTTCGGTCTCGCCAATTCTAACGAGATGTGCAGACATCATTTCATATTTCAGCTTGCCAAATCTAGTTGCATAGTAGCAGACTATTATTCATATACTAATATTCTTAGCCCAGTTCAGTAGTACCCTTGCATGTTCTATACGGTTTTATATCCGCTGCATATGTTGTAGAGTAGCAAAAAGGCATCAACGAAAATTGTGAACAAGCACGATGAGCAATGGGCATTAACATATGCATCTTATACTGATTTTAACATGAAATGCATAGATGGACATCTGCATCATATAATGGTTTTAACAAGAAATACATAGATGGACAAAGAAATTACTTAGTTCAAGCTTCCAACAAAGAAACTATTTTATAGTAGATACTCACATGGGTATAACAGGGTAAGGATGGAGACCATCACAGTCCTCGGAAAAAACCTGGCAGCTTCAAACGTTTGCGATCTTTCCTCTCGAAGAACGGATGCCTAACAAGGCTTTCTTTGAAAGAGAGCTGAAGAACACTTCGAGTCTCAAAACCGTCTTGGAATTTATCGACCAATTTGCCCTTGCTGTCACAGTGAAACAGGAGGAAAGGATAGTGGCCGCTTAGCAGCATATCTCCATTATCAGATACACCCACCCAGAAGAGACGTTCTTTATCTGAAACATAGTTCTTTATCTCCAACACGGGCAATTGAACTTTGTACTTCAGTGACCAGACCTCCATATCGTAGTCCTGCAGCACCCAGACCTGGACTATCATCGTATCACGATCCAAACGGTGGATGCAAAGCGTATCATCCATCTGACGTAAGTGTCCTCGGTGTACGGCTATGGGAGGTCGCATACACCTGAACGACTCATCCACTGTGTCGAAAACTACTACCATGCTTTCTGTGTCCAAGTAGCTGTGAGGGTACCAATGGAGGCAGCCATGTAACAGGACAGGCGGGTGATCAAAATGAAGCTTGGCGCCGGGCACCGGAAGGCCGGTGCGCCTCTGTCCCTCCAGGGAGGAGCCCACGGTGAGAACGTAGCAGACAACACTAGCAGGGCCGTTTGGATACTTCTGGTAGAGGACACGGTACTCGCCGGATGGGCGGTGATGGTACAGAGCGGCGACATCGCTCACATCCGGGAGTGCACACCACTGGCGAGTGGCCGGGTTGCAGATGTAGTAGAGGCGGTAGGTGCGGGACAAGAGGATTAGGCCGTCGCAGGAGGCGTGGAAGTAGTATTTTCTGCCTTCATTGCAGCTGATGAACCCTAGGATGGGGCGGCGCACGGTGGGGGGCTGCCGGAGATCGAAGGCATCGAGCGTGGTAGGGGCCTTGCCGAGAGTGGGAGTGGGACTGTTGGACAAGACCAGCGTGAGCGACGGCTGACGCCGGTGGTGGGCGAGGAGAAACTCGGTGTCGCAGGTGAGGCGGCGCCAGGAGCGGCAGGCCGCGCGGCAGCGGAGGATCTCCTTCGCCGGCAGGCGATAGAAGATCTCCCACAGGACGAGATCCTCCGGGAGGACGGGGGCGGCGGCACCGTCGCTCGGCGTCCGCCTTACCCTCGCGGATTTCACCATGGTCTCACACTGCACAGCCGCTGGCCATCTGACGCTGTCACGCAATTGGACTGGACGGAGGAGCTCGCCGCCGGCCGGCGATCTAGGGTTGAGGTGGAGGGTTGCGGCGTGGTGAGATTGGATAAAGGTTCACATAGGACGTGCGACCCCGACCCTAGTGTTATTTGGTTTCCATAATTCGTGATTTTTTTTTTTGAACTTCCGTAATTCGTGACTATAATTGCTTTCAAGAATGGGGAATTCACATTTTTAGCCAACAGCTTTGGTAAATGTTGATTTGTTCTGATTCTGGTAAATTAATTACGATTGATTTGTTCTGATTGGAATCACATTTTTCTGGCACCCGCTTGCCATATATTGGTGTGACAGAAATAGTTGCTTCATATACTACCTCCAATCGGAAATTAGTGTCGTACTAGTTGAATGTCCGTGCGTTGCTACGGGACATCAAATTTCTTTACCCATTAAATATGCAAGACATTGGTTATTCAAGGTACAATCGTCCTTTTGATCATTGCTTCCCGATTATCCTTTCTCCTTTCGCACCCTACGCTCTCAACTTCACTTTTACCATTGTGATTCATAGTCATCCCACTCTAACAACGTCATCATTGAAGTTCCTAGTCACCCTTTAACCAACATCTCAGTCACCGGTTGTGCACCTGTTTTTTCCAACTCTTCGTTGAAATGGTATAAAAGTGAACACAACCTCCATATCCGTTCAAATACAATGTCTTCGAGTGGATGCGTACAAATAACGAAATTTAGTATCAAACATTTTCTACCGAGGGCTACACACAAATAAAATATTCAAGAACAGCCTTACGTCCATCCATAATCTCTAACAACTGATAATCTTGCAAAGAGAATGTGACCTGACTCTATGTTATCCAATCTGAATAAGAAACGGTCAAACCACAAGTGGTCTTTTAGCTTATGCAGCCTTGCTCCTCTGCTGCAGTATAGAGGTGGCACCGGTCTCTCAGCTCATAGCCTTGCTCCTCTACACTATAGAGGTCACGCTAGTCTCTGAGTTCATATCCCAAAACGATGCATTCACCCGAAAGAGATCTAGTACTATCTACGAAGATGACTCGCTGCATGGTGTGTGAAGATTATTTGCTCATGCCAGAAATATGCAGAGCTAGATTGACCAATACATTAAGAGACAAACAGATAGCTTGATGTGCCACTTTGCAACGACCATGTAAAGTAAAATGTTTGAGAATTGAGGGGGTGGATATTTAAGGTTATTACCAGGTGTACCATGAGATGTGCATGTCTAAGATAAGAAGGTACATGCACCACGATATTGTGATTGGTGATCAATACTCACCGAGCATGCATACAAACATATCTCTGCACGAACACATCAAATGATTGTTAGAATTAATCACATAACAGACCAAAGTCTACTTTTAACAATCAATATTCTTCAAAATCCGCAAAAAATTCTGCCATATTACAGGAAATTTCTAAGATAATTTGACCTATAATACCATACACTCTTATTCATTAACTACATCCATGACACTACAGAAGCAGTAACGCCATCTGATCTTCAACCAGACCAATGATAACATCTAACATATATTATTGGATATTGGACTAAGGGGCAGTAGTTATGCAGTCAAAACATGTTTATGTGTTGTTGCATAATTTTAGAAACTTAATTCGTAAATGAAAAAAAAGTCACAATGTGGTGAATTATCTAAAAATAAATAAAAATCATAACAGATTTCTGCATCAAAAATATAAATATTAAATTTATAAAAGATATAACAAAGCCATGAACTGGCCTAGCTGGGAGATCCAAAACCGATTGTGGCAGTCACCCACAAAGAGAAATTTCCTGCATAAATATGATGATACAACAACAGCCGGAGATGGCTCCCAATAACAAAAGAAAGTAACCTTGATTTGAAGATCTTGTCGTTTAGTGAGTTCTCTTCCTGATCAATGGCTTTACCGATCTCTTTATATTCATCGTTGACTTCTTCTCTCAGATATTGTGCCACTCAAGATCTTCAAATCGGTAGTCACATACTCTGCAAAAGCAACCTCTTTTGTTTCCGTCAATGGAAATTTGGTTGAAAATGCCTAGCCAATGAAGCAGCTTCACTGGAGACGCCCTCCATACTGCACCCACATCGCATAATATGATACCTACACCTACAAAAAGCCACAGACAACGTTAACAAACTGCACCACTGAAATTAAATGGAAAAAACAAGGTCGGAATATTATGTGTAGTGATCAACAAATTCATTTTTAGGCTTGTTGAATTGAGCAATCGCATGCTTCTCATCAAGTGCCAATCCGGTCGCATTTGCGATACCTTAGCCAAAAGGACCTGCATAAACCAAGCAAAAGTCCAAAATATTTAGTTTCGTGCTCCAACATGGCAGGTCAGAGTTACTGTGAGCCCAGCTGAGCTGCGGACGAGTGGTGACTTCAACTCCAGGATTCTCGAAGTTCTCAGAAGGACCTAGGGTCGAGTTTCCCCATTCCCCATTCTCGTCATGCAGCATCATAGGGGATATTTGTTACAACAGTCAGTGATGCCATAAGAAGTGATGTAAATAGCCATATTAAATACCTTTTAGATTACACAAGATTTGACAGCTAAACATTAGTGATGAGTCCAATATGTATCAAGATGTAGTCAGTGGAACACATTTGCACAATACAGCAACCTATAGGACGGCAAGACTCACATAGCCAGTGGCTCGCCATGCTATCTCACTATGCTTTTTAGCACTCTATCCCAATTTATAAATATTGAAGTTTCGTAGGCACATACTTCCTTCATCCAATGCATTGAACAAAAATGCAAAACTTACGGCTATGATCAAGAAAATTAGGCCAGATAAGTTAACCAACCTCGGGCATCTGTTGTCCGGGAAAGAAAATCATGAACACAACATTTAGTAGGTCATGCTGAAAACTGAACACACAGAACAACCAATTATGGCAGTTTTGCTTTGCGTTGTAAGAATAAAACCTGTGCTTCAAAATGTCATCGGGCATGATATTTGATGACTTGATGTACCTATGTATCACAGCAATCAAGAGTAAGAGATTCAACTGTAAATAAACACAACATGTCGCTGCTGGTGCGCCCTTTTAGAAACTTGCCTGCAATTGAACTGAACCATGTCTGGATCCGAAAATGAAGTCCTAAGCAATATCAAATCGATCTTGTGTTACCTCCTCTTCATTTTTTTTAAGGAGTGCCGCATTGCCCGTAACAAAGAAGACACATGGATTACAAGCAGTCACGTGCAAACAGAAACTGAACGGACAATATTACCGGATCTATGTCCTATGTAATACAAAAACTGCATAGCTCATATTATCTTATCCATATCCTTTATACTACTTTAAAGTGAAAATAATAAGTAATTGCGCTGTCAATATTATTTCATCTATGTCTTGCACAAAACACAACTCGCAAAATAATAGAAATAATTCGATTTATGCTAGTATTTCCGACAAACCAACACGTCATAGTCGTTTCCTGTAATGAGCGATCAAATAATCTATTGTATTCAGTGAAATAATATTTTCCGAACTTCTAATTACCTTGTCGCTTAGTATGCTCTTGATGGAGTCAATTTGGTCACAATATTGTCTTCAGTGCCCTATTGCATGTTCTTTATCCAATCTCGGATTAGAAAAATCCTATTACTCCAGTCCAAGAAAAACGATGGTGTCTACCTTCGAAACTGGTCTGTGGTACATAAACAAGATAACAAGTGAATATAGTGGATAATAAATAGTTTAATGCAACATACAGTCAACAGGAAATACGAGCTAACTATAAGCCTAAAACAATGGACGGCATGCAGATTGGTGCCTGGTGATATATTTCTTTTTTTCAAATCCACTTCTAATTTTTTTGTTACTCGAGCAGAGAGAGAGATTCAGAGGGCGGACTGGTGCCTGGTGATATTTTTTCTTTTTCAAATCCACTTCTAATCCGGTTGAGGCTGCCGTTCGTGGTCCACGAGGTTAGCTGAACTGAGTTAGGAACAATTTTCCGCATGTGACTCAGATTAGGATTTCTAGTGAAAGAACCTGGTCGCCCTCCTCTTCTCTCGCGAATCTGAGGGATGTCCGTTTGCCTGCTCCACCCGGCGCTGGTGCCCAGCACGAGTGCGTTGAGGTAGGCGGCGAACTGGCCCAGCAGGACTGCGCGTTAGTCATCTTGTCGCTCATCCCGCAATGGTCAACAATGTTGCCTGGACGTGGCGGGGGAAGCTAGAGGAGGGAGCACAGATCTCACCTCATCTTGCATCGACGCCTTCTTGTGATCTACATCCTACGGTGGTTTTCAGCATCAGAAGCGACTGCGACCACGGCCGCCACCTGCGCTCCGGTAGCGCATGACCGTTGCTTGGTCGGCGCTGCCCCCAAGTGGGGATCTCCGGACGCTGCTTGAGGTGCCGTTTGTGATGGCGAGAGGACGGAGGAAGGGGGAGTTTGGGAGCGCGGCAATCGGGCGCCGGCCGCCGGATCGCGCGGCAGTGACGGCCGATGAGGAGCGCGTGCGTGACGGGGCGATGGCGTTGAAACATTCTTTTCTTTTTACTGGAACCCTAGAGAGGATGAAGTAGGCCGGGTGGGAACCGACCCAAAAGACAATCCTGTGGGAGGAGGCGTGGCCGCGTGGGACAGAGGTGTGACGAAAGGATTGGCAGAACGTCCAGGTCGACGGTTGAAGGAACAAAACTTTTCTTTTAGATAGCCTGGACGTGGCGGGGGAAGCTAGAGGAGGGAGCACAGATCTCACCTCATCTTGCATCGACGCCTTCTTGTGATCTACATCCTACGGTGGTTTTCAGCATCAGAAGCGACTGCGACCACGGCCGCCACCTGCGCTCCGGTAGCGCATGACCGTTGCTTGGTCGGCGCTGCCCCCAAGTGGGGATCTCCGGACGCTGCTTGAGGTGCCGTTTGTGATGGCGAGAGGACGGAGGAAGGGGGAGTTTGGGAGCGCGGCAATCGGGCGCCGGCCGCCGGATCGCGCGGCAGTGACGGCCCATGAGGAGCGCGTGCGTGACGGGGCGATGGCGTTGAAACATTCTTTTCTTTTTACTGGAACCCTAGAGAGGATGAAGTAGGCCGGGTGGGAACCGACCCAAAAGACAATCCTGTGGGAGGAGGCGTGGCCGCGTGGGACAGAGGTGTGACGAAAGGATTGGCAGAACGCCCAGGTCGACGGTTGAAGGAACGAAACTTTTCTTTTAGATAGGAGAGAAGCGTATATAGAAACGTATGTACTTGGTACTACTCACTCCGACACTTTTTTCGGATCGGACGGAGTAGTATTTTGGTGTGACAGAAATACCTGTTTTGGATTCAAGCGGTGAGCACTTTAGAAACCAAATCATGTAAAATAATTTTCAACTAATTTATTTTACATATAACTCTTAATTTGTTTCAACATCAAGTTTGATATTTGCGTCCATGGTATGTTCGAACTTCTTAGGGCAAACTAGATTTTATGTTTCAAATTAGCCAGATTATGCTTCCATCAATGGATGAATGTCCTTTGATACAACGGTACCTAGTTTTCGATATTTGCATCGATTGTTTCCATTGTACTGAATTAAAGATGTTTCCTTCATGCGTCCAACATTTCAGTGAGCAACTAATAATAGTTCTTCAAATAGCAAGGAGTAATATCTAACCAATGGCATCACTACTAAAAATCCGATGGTGAGTGACGTTTTTTAAGCAACCCTAAGTGGGTGACATTTGTGAGGACGATCCCCAACTACCTAAAATATCAATCGATATCTCTTTGCACAACGGGAAAGTTGTAAGGATATGTGGAGCGGTAATTTGGTATGCTCCAACTCGTTTGACTAATGTCCGACAACCTGCTAGAACTAGAACATGGTCAAAATATCAAATGTGGGAAGTCACGATTTCTTGTGTCATTATGCACAACATAATTGCGAAGATAAGCGTGATGATCACCAAGTACATGATCTTGATTGAGACCTCAGGGGCCCACTTGACGACCCATATCGTGCACCCACCAAGTTCGCATAATTCCTTGAGATGCTTCAGCAAATTCATGATCAAGTTGAATACATAGAATCACCATAGGAAACGAGTAATTTCGTATTAATGTGTTGTAGTGGATTCATCTATTTTAGTGACTTTTCAATTTTTAATGGTTTTATGAACTATGTTATTTTAATAATGAGAATATGTGTGTTAGACAAACCTTGCAATAGCTTTCTTTCATCAAGTGTGGAAATATATATGAAGTAAAATATTGAAATAGTGAAAATAAGCAGGCCCGTTACATTTGGCGGGTGCCGTTAGGCGCACCTGCCCATTTACCGCCAAACTAGAAAAAATTAGGGGTTTCCTTTGTATATGACCTTAGCATTCTCATCATCGGAGCCTATTAGTCATGCGAACTTTATGTAACATTTTTTCATGTCCATCTCGTATGATATGGAGATATAGAAAAATGTTGGCTTCTCAGCCTCAGTGTTATAGCAATCATTACTGGTTCGCTCTTGAGATTATGTGGTTGATTCACTCGAGAAAGAACTTCTTTAGATTGCTCACATGGACCAGGCCCGCGGCGTTGATGTAACATGGAAAGACTGCTTCGGTATTTGCCGAACAAATGTCCATTTAGAAACAACTAGTTGAATGCTCGTGCGTTGCTACGGACAATCAAGTTTCGCACTCCAATGTCGCCATTGTATAGTCACCATTATACTCGTATAATATGTCCCTCATTGCTGCCTGCCTACTCCAATGATATATCACTGCTGCTGTGTCTAGGTGTTTTCTCCAACTCTGGTAATTGTCCATGACTTCTGAGTTGCTACGTGATGACATATTAGAACTCTTATTTACACACAATGAAAGAATGACTACATTGAAAACAATGTTTGTCCCTCATTTTTATTTTACGAGAACAGATATATCGCCATTGCGACCACGGTAGACATGAATAAAAGAAAATGCAATGTATAGGTGATGGTGCAGATCTTGCACTCGTTGGGAAACCCCAAGAGGAAGGTATGATTAGCACAGTGGTACGTCATAAATGTATCCTTAATTTCTGATGTTCCATGTTGTTTTCTTACTGTTTCCCACGTGTTTGCTATACACTTTATGTCATTTTTATCGATTTTCCGGACTAACCTATTGACAAGATGCCACAGAGACAGTTCCATGTTTTCTGTTGTTTTTAGTTTCAGAAAACTTGTTCTAGAGATATTCTCGGAATTGGAAAATTTGAAGCCCGGAAGTTTTAGAATTCCCGAAGGTTCCATGGAGTCCTAAAGAGACCCGGAGGGGGGCCTCAGGGGGCCCACATCATAGAGCGGCGCGCCCCTGGCCGCGCCGTGGGGTGGTGTGGGGCCCTCAGGCCTCCACCGTCTTTGCCCTTTCGCCTATTTATTCCTGCCGAGACGTAAACCCTAGATATATCCCACTTCGCCCCAAAACACCCGAGCCTGCCTTCATGGTCATCCCGAGACCGGGAGGGTTTTGGAGCACTCCCCGGCATCCTGTCGGGTGGGAAATTCATCACCGGAGGGGTCTACACCACCATGCCCTCCTCCGAAGTGATGCGTGAGTAGTTCATCCCTGGAGTACGGGTCCATAGCAGTAGCTAGATGGTTGTTCTCTCTATTTTTACCTCATGTTTAGATCTTGTGAGCCGCCTAACATGATCAAGATCATCCTTATGTAATGCTACATGTTGTGTTTGCTAGGATCTGATGAATATTGAATGCTATGTCTTTTGATTATCAATCTATCATGCTATGTTCATGCATATGTTATTTATGATCTTGCATACTCTCTGTTATTAGTAGATGCTCTGGCCAAGTAGATGCTAGTAACTCCAAGAGGGAGTACTTATGCTCAATAGTGGGTCCATGCCTCCTCTGCATCTGTGTTCGAGTGACAGAAACGTGACGGATGGAGGATGTGTTGTTTCCATTTGGGAGAAAATAACGATGCTTTTTCTAAGGATGATTTTATTGTTTACATTACACACTTTGCTTAATGCAATTATCTGTTGCTTGTAACTTAATACCCAACGTTTGTTCAGATGATATTCGGAGGGTGGATTATTAGTCATAGATGTAGTTTTATAACGTTCTATGTATTTTATTGCAATGCCCTCATGAATCACATAGTAATCTTTATGTCTTGCATATCTGATACGTCCATAACGTAACTATAATTTTTGATTGTTTCATGCTAATATTATGCTTTTGACACTTGTTTTTATATAAAGTTTATGATTTATTTGTACTAACCTATTAATAGTTGCAAGAGTGCACAATGTTCTTGTTTTACTCTTTGATGTGTACGAATTAACAAGAAAACACAAAAGGAGACTTGTTGGAAAAGGACTCTGACTTTCCTGAAATCTGTCCACCAACAGTTTTTAGAGATCATCAGTTTTACCCCCAAAGACAACGTCAACTGAATATCAAATTTCCTACAAAGTTGTTGGCCATTTCCATACATTTCATTTAATCCCAAGAACATCCCAATCCGAGTTTGTATGCGACATGTGGGTCCATTTTACTGGAGAATATATATCTGATTACGGGATTACGGGAATCGGTGACGGGAGTGAGTCCAACTCTTACCATATTTGATGGATTCATCCAAGCCACGACTTTGTGGCTAAGAGAGGTCCCTAGGAAGGTTCGAGAGGTTCCCAATAGCCTTTGGATCAAGGTGCCATCCATCGGAGGGCCGGGGAGCATTGTCCCATCACATATAAGGAGAGGAAAACTCTAATTCTTGGGCAGCCACCAAAACCCACGAATTTTGCCTCCCCCATGGTCTCATCTCCATGGGGGAGGGCTCATCTACAGCACCAAGAAGGCATGTAGTAAGGGAGCTAAGGGGCGGCGCTCCCCCATAAAGGCCGTCCGGCGCAGGAGGAGCCGTGTCGCCGACGGTTGCCGGCGCCGCCCTGCACCTCACGTGCTACCCCTTCTCCATCCTCTCCGCCATGATGCCGCCTTCACCAACACCTCCATCATCATCTCCTCCTTGTATTCAGTGGTTCATTCTCCCATAAGCCTCTGTACCGTCCTATGTAAACATGGTGTTTGATGCTACAATATTTATCCTATGATCTATGTCATGTTTGTGTAGTTTATTTGTCTTTTGATTGCTTGGTTGAATGTCTTTGGTTCATTAGAGTTTTATGTTGATATGGTATTTTCCTTTGGTGTCCATTATATTTGTGCGTTCTTGTATCAACACCGTAGGGTTAGTAGTATGTGCAAAGTAAGGGGCGTAGTTCTGTCGGAGTGACAGAAACCTAAGGACTCAAACCGGTTAGTTGCACGTATAGGAGCAAGAGGACCATTGAGTTAAGGCTATGGTTGGGTATTTTTACCTTAATGTATCTTCTAGTAGTTACGGATGTTTGCTAGAGTTCCAATCATAACTACTTGCAATCATTGGATAGTGAGAGTTTGTTAGCTTTTCCTCTCCCACATAGAAAACTGCATCGAAGACAATGAACCTGATATCTTCACTAATTAATCTTGGACAAATCCACCACAATTACGACCATTTTTCCACACTCATGGTACTGTTAGTTTATGGGTACTTAGTATATTTTTTGCTGCAGCACTAATATTTACTTTCTTGTATTTATTATCTTGCAAAACTATCTCCCATACCCGTATTATTGCTCTAGTTTTATTTCCTAGATAATGCAAACGTTTAGTGTGTGTAGAGTTGTATCAGTGGTTGATTGAACTTGAGAGAATATTTATCCTACCTTTAGCTCCTCGTTGGGTTCAACACTCTTACTTATCGAAAATGCTACACGTGATCCCCTATACTTGTGGGATATCAAGACCTTTTCTAGCGCCGTTGCCGGGGAGCAATAGCGTGGGGTGAATGTTCTTGCGTGCACTTGTTTTCTTTGTCTCTAAGTAATTTTTCTTTCAGTTATAAGTAGTTTTATTTTTCAGTTTAAAGTTGTATGCTATCTTTGGTTATGGATAGGGAACAGGAATTACAAAAAAATTAGTTGTACTTGGTATCTAAAAATGTTTTTAAAAAGGAAAGTGATTGGAAACATGAGTAATGGTTAAGTGGGGGTCGACCTTGAACACTTGTGTTCATGCCTATGAAACCAAAATAATTCTTTCCATGGAAGATTTTTAGTTAAAAACTTGTATATATTGTGTATATATTGTACATATTCCTTTGTACCATAAAAATAAAATGTATAGATAACTTCTAGTTTTTTATGATGCAAGTTTGCCACTTTGCTGCGTAGAAACAGATTTCTGGGCTCCACCGTAAAAAAAATTAGAAATCGCTAGAAAGTGATATTGATCTGAAATTTCTTGAGTGAAAATTAATGATTATTATCTTTTTTTCATAGGAAGGTACTTTTTCTGATTTGAGGTACGTAGATAGGTCTAATAATTCGATCTTTACTGACTGATTCTGTTTAGACAGATTTCCTGTGCTTCACTAAAAAAATCGTGATAAATCTTAGAAAAATATTTTTACTTGAGAACAATTGTGCATAAACTTGAGATAATTATATGTGTTTCGTTAGGTTTGAGTTTCTTCATTTGAGCTACTTAGATATCTCGTTAACTGTCATCTTTACAGACTGTTCAGTTTTGGCAGATTGTCATGCTTATTTTGTATTGTGCTTATACTCAATGTTTATAATATTTATTTGATCGATAAATGTTATAAATTGGTTAGTATAAAGTAGGTAATCTTAATTTAAACTTGTCAAAACTTTAACATGAGTGGATTTTATTTAATGAGTACTAACCCTACATATGAGTTTTTGTCAAGTTTTATGTGAATGTAATATTTAAGATCCAATAGAGATGGTGATACGAGATAAATGAGAAGAGAAAAGGCTCAATCCTGGGAACTCCCGAGTGCACCTAAATTAAATATTCAATAATATTCAATCATCAAATCTTGGGGATGCCCAAGGCATCCCTCCTTTTTCCATGCCTAGGTAAAAGACGTTAAAGAAAAGCACTTCTTGGGAGGTAACCCGTGTTTTATTCCGTTTTCGTGTTGTTTTATTTCAGTTTATTTTGTTTTATTTGAGTCTTGGAAGTTGTTACCTCTGTAGAAACCTCTTATTATCCTTTTTATTTTGTTTTTGTGCCAAGAATAGACTCTACTAAGGAGGAAGTAAGATTTGGGGAAGTTGCAGTCCTAAAACAGATTTTGTGATGCCACCAAACAAATTATTTATCTCCGCCAAAACATCCAATCGAGCTGAAACTTTTTGTTCATATGCCCCCGGTTGTTATACAACTTTAATTAATTTTGAACTTTTTCATTTGATGAACATAATATTTTCGAAAAAATCGATCTTTACCTGTTGTTCTGTTTTGACAGATTTCTGCCAATATTTGCATTTCCCTCTTAATCTTTTTCTTTTGGTGTTCTTTTGAGGGATAGAGCTTTAAAATAAGTTGTGATAGTAGCTAATATTTTAATGGGTGTTAGACTTGTGTTGAACATGAACCAAACTGGATTTACTATTTTGGTTACACTAACATTGCTAATGAAGATTGTGTGAAGCTTTGTATGGAGTGAGTTTTCAACTGTAGGGAGAGAAGAATGATACGAGAAGATAAAGAATTGACAAAAGCTCAAGCTTGGGGATTCCCATGTCACCCCAGTATACATCCAAGAAGTACAAGCTTCAAATCTTGGTGATGCCCATGGCATCCCCTTCTTCATCAACAAAAATATCACGTCCTCTTTCAAGACACTATATTTTTATTGCGTCATATATTATGTGTTATTCTTGGAGCGTCATTTATTTTTGCTTTAAGTTTTGTTTTGTTTACCTTGATGTAGCTAGAATTTTTAGATCTTGATTAGCCTCTGGTCTCTTAGTTTATCAAAAATAAAGTACCAAGTTTTACCCATATTGCTTAGTTGATGCATATGTAAAAAAATGGATTTTCTGTTTTCAACATCTACTGCCCATTGCGCGATTTTTCATATTTTACCAGAAACTTGCAAAGTCAAGAAATTATTATAGATTATGTATCACCTAATCCTCTGCATGCACAAAAATTAGCAAAAAATTCTCACATTTGTAAGTGCACATAAAAATTACGTTTTCCAGCTGTTGTTTTTCTGAACAGATTCTGACTTTTGTTGCAAGAGTGGCCTATTTTACGTTATCATTTGAGTCCTTTTGGGTCTTAACTTTTATTTAGAAGTTGGCCACTTAATCAACCTTTCTGTAACTCTAAAAAAAAATTTGATTTGTTTTAATAGCAACACTTTGGAAATATTATCTATTGCACTAATGTCTAACCGCAGAAAAGAAGGGGAAAGTTTTTGTGTTGAAGTTTTTTCACAGAGAATGATGGAACACCAAACAGAGAAATATTGAAGAATGGATAAATTCATACGCTTGGCGATGTCTTCGCATCCCTCTTCATTAACAACCCCTCGGTTTGCAAACCTTTAAACTTTTGTTTCGAGCAACATAGAAACTCGAATAAACTTGGAGCGTTTGTATCTTTGTCTTAGCATCAAACACGAGTTATATTAATAAATTGATCGTCATATATTTTATTTATCTCATGTTTAGAGAGGTGGTTCAAAGTTTAGTAAACTTAAAAATGATGTGCAAATGATATTGTTTAGTAGTTTATGTTTTCTTATGGTTAGTTTCAACTTGCTAATAGTGTATATTATGTCATTTTGATCTTAACATGCATTGTCCTATTCATAGTAGGGTATGGCATTGTGGTATCCTCCTTTGTTTGTTTCATTTGAATCGACTTGGCACATGCTCACGCATTCTAAGACCGAAAACAAAAAGTCAAGAAGCCTCGATGATTTATTTTGCCTCAGAGTTCTAGTATCAATTTTATGCTTCAGTTAATTTTACTTTGTCGCAAACATGATTATGGTAATTATTGCTCTCTTGATTGTCGCTTCCCAGTCTATTGCTAACCTTCACTTGCACTGAGTATGAGCTCTATTTGTGCCTCCAAATCCCTGAAAACCAAGTTATTCCACAGAGTCCACTATAAACTCTCATGTGGTATTTAACTGCCACACCAAAGTAAATTGCTCATGTGCTACCTTTAAAACTTTCAAAATTAGTCGTGTTTTGTGTTCTTGTTTTTGCTCATGAGGACGTAAATAGAGAATCTTTATCTCACTTGTTGATTGGATTTCACACCCTGGACTAGTGGTTTCATCCGCTTATCCAATTGATAGAAGAGCTGGCAGCAGGGTGCCCAGCCCCAAATTAATGCAAACAAATTATCTTCACTATTTTTGCCCCTCATTTATCAGTCAAAACATAATTGCATAAACAAAAGAGAAAGAGGGATGACCTTCTACCGAGATGCGTCCTTTATATAGGAGCCGCTCTTGTGAAATCTAGTTGGCTTGTGACGTAATGTATTTTCTGTTTACCATTTGTTGACACTAGCATACACCTCTCTTAAAATATAGACACTCCTCCATAGTATGTAATTGTTGGCAGGCACGCGATGATTCGGTTAGCCATGGTTTGTGTAAGATGGATGGGAGGAGTGTCAAACTTTTAATACTTATGTTTTAAAAAATAAAAGCTCTAGCACATTAGTGATCCCTGCTTCCCTCCGCGAAGGTCCTTTCTTTTACTTTTATGTTGAGTCTCCACCATATTCTTTGAGCACCTTCCTGAGATCATAATTGTCATTCTTAGTGTGATGTGTTTGTCCCAAAGCACGGTTCATTGTGGTATAACTTTGATACTTGTATCTTTAATATCTTTACTTCTAGTCTTCCCTTGAACTTCAGAGGTGCCCTGGCATTTATGTTTTGCTCCACAATTAAGGCAAAGAGAGATACCACTCTACCATGATTTATTATGATCATTACAATCTTGTTGATGTTTATAAATTTCATGTTATGAGCTCTTAGTTCATTGATACTTTTCATTAGGTAACATGATTGCTAAGTTTTACTATCCATACATCATGCAATTGTTAAGGATCTGATCATAGCATTTACAATCAAAAATAACTTTATTATAATTTACCTACTCGAGGACGAGCAGAAATTAAACTTGGGGATGTTGATACATCCATAACGTATCTATAATTTTTGATTGTTTCATGCTAACATCATGCTTTTGACACTTATTTTTATATATACTTTATGATTTATTTGGACTAACCTATTAATATTTGCAAGAGTGCACAATGTTCTTGTTTTACTCTTTGATGTGTAGGAATTAACAAGAAAACACAAAAGGAGACTTGTTGAAAAAGGACTCTGACTTTCCTGAAATCTGTCCACCAACATTTTTTAGAGATCATCAGTTTTTCCCCCAAATACAACGTCAACTGAAGATCAAATTTCCTACAAAGTTGTTAGCCATTTCCATACCTTTCCTTTAAGCCCAAGAACAGCCCAATCCAAGTTCGTATGCGACCTGTGGACCTATTTTAATGGAGGATATATATCTGATTACGGGAATCGATGACGGGAGTGAGTCTAACTCTTACCATATTTGATGGATTCGTCCAAGCCACCACTTTGTGGCTGAGAGGGGTCCCTAGGAAGGTTCAAGAGGTTCTCAAGAGCCTTTGGATCAAGGGGCCATCCATCGGAGGACCGGGGAACATTGTCCCATCACATATAATGAGAGGAAAACTCTAATTCTTGGGCAGCCACCAAAAGACACGAATTTGGCCTCCCCCATGGTCTCATCTCCATGGGGTAGGGCTCATATACGGCACCAAGAAGCCATGGAGTAAGGGGGCTAAGGGGCGGCGCTCCCCCGTGATGGCCGGACGGCGCAGGAGGAGCCCCCTGCATCGCCGACGGCCGCCGGCGCCGCCCTGCACCTCACGTGTTGCCCCTTCTCCATCCTCTCCGCCATGATGCCGCCTTCACCAACACCTCCATCATCATCTCCTCCTTGTATTCAGTGGTTCATCCTCCCATAAACCTATGTACCGTCCTAAGTAAACATGGTGTTTGATGCTACAATATTTATCCTATGATCTACGTCATGTTTGTGTAGTTTATTTGTCTTTTGATTGCTTGGTTGAATGTCTTTGGTTCATTAGAGTTTTATGTTGATATGGTACTGTCCTTTGGTGTCCATTATATTTATGCGCTCTTGGAACAACATCATAGGGTTAGTAGTATGTGCAAAGGAAGGGGCGTAGTTCTGCCGGAGTGACAGAAACCTAAGGACTCAAACCGGTTAGTTGCACGTATAGGAGTAAGAGGACCATTGAGTTAAGGCTATGGTTGGGTATTTTTACCTTAATGTATCTTAGTAGTTACGGATGTTTGCTAGAGTTCCAATCATAAGCACTTGCAATCATTGGATAGTGAGAGCTTGTTAGCTTTGCCTCTCCCACATAGAAAAATCCATCGAAGACAATGAACCCGATATCTTCACTAATTAATCTTGGACAAAGCCACCACAATTACGACAACTTTTCCACACTCATGGTACTGTTAGTTTATGGTTACTTAGTATATTTTATTGCTGCAGCACTAACATTTACTTTCTTATATTTATTATCTTGCAAGGCTATCTCCCATACCCGTATTATTGCTCTAGTTTTATTTCCTAGATAATGCAAACGTTTAGTGTGTGTACAGTTGTATTAGTGGCTGATTGAACTTGAGAAAATATTTATCCTACCTTTAGCTCCTCGTTGGGTTCGACACTCTTACTTATCGAAAAGGCTACACACGATCCCCTATACTTGTGGGATATCAATATGCACTACGATGCAACCTTCATTTCTGTCAATTGCCACAGCTGTAATTTGTTCACCACACTTGTTATTTATCTTTCAGAGAGAGACACCACCAGTGAACTATGGACCCCGGTCCATTTTCCTCATACCGATAAAACACCTACTGCTTTCATACCGGTTTCATACTGTTCCTACTGTTTTCCACACCATACGTTTAACCTCTTTGTGTTCAGCAAAACCGGTGAGATTGACAACCTCACTGCTTCGTTGGGGCAAAGTGATTTGATTGTGTTGTGTAGGTTCCACGTTGCTGCTGAACCGGTAGTGCGCCCTGTTGATACGTCATAAACGTATCCCTAATTTCTGATGTTCCATGTTGTTTCCCACATGTTTTCCTTACACTTTATGTCATTTTACACGTTTTCCAGGACTAATCTATTAACAAGATGCCACAGAGTCAGTTCCCTGTTTTCTGTTGTTTTTAGTTTCAGAAAAGTTGTTCTGGAAATATTCTCGGAATTGGAAAATTCGAAAGCCAGAAGTTCTAAAAGTCCTGGAAGCTTCCAGAAGTCCCGAAGAGCCCCAGAGGGAGGCCACAGGGTGGCCACAACATGGGGTGGCGCGGGTCCCCCTAGCCGCGCCACCTGGTGGTGTGGGCTCCCATATATACTCCCCGATGCATACACCCTAGGGGAATGGACCTTTTCCGCAAAATACATCTGTAGCTCCGCCGCCGCCACCGACAAGTTTCGGGGGGACATATCTCTGTTCTGGCACCCTGCCGGGACGGGGAAGTGCCCCCGGAAGCCATCTCCATCGACTCCACCACCATTTCCATCGTCGTTGTTGTCTCCTATGATGAAGATGGAGTAGTTATGCTTCGAGGCTGAGGGCTCTACGGTAGCGATGTGGTTCATCTCTCTCTTTCATGGTGTGATCTTTATGTGATCATGAGCTTTGTAATCTAGTTCAATATGTAGATTGATCTTCATTTCTTATGCTACTCAAGTGGTTTTGTTATCTCCGTAAACACTTTGATCACGGGGTAAAGGTGATAGTGTATGAACCTTGTGGTTTAGCATGCTATTTATATCTTGTGTTGGAAGATGAACCTATGAAATTGTGGTGTTTGTTTAGTACTAATTTATGGCACTCGTAGTGACATTGGGGTGCCCTAGAGAGGGAATATATACTTGAGGAGTTATGTTAAAGCCCTACGCAATGATTAGTGTTCGTTATTCGACCGGAGAGTGGTTCGGAGTATCATAGTGAAAAAATGATATTTATGTATTCAATTATGTTTGAATTGTTGAGAGGGTCCTGTAGTGAAAGTAGGAGCCTAGGCCTTATTTCCAAGCATTGAAACACCGTTTTCCGCCTGGTCTGCTATATGTTTGCTTGCTGCCATTTTTTATTTCAGATTGTTATATCACTTATAATCATCCCTACTACTTGTATTTTACTCTCTCTTCACCGAACCAGTGCACCTATATACCTGACAAGTATATTGGGTGTGTTGGGGACACAAGAGACTTCTTGTATCTTGATAGCATGGTTGCTGAGAGGGACATCTTTGACCTCTACCTCCCTGAGTTCGATATACCTTGGGTGATCCACTTAAGGGAAACTTGCTACTATTCTACAAACCTAAGCACTTGGAGGCCCAACAGTGTCTACAAGAATAGAAGAGTGCGTAGACATCAAGCTCTTTTCTGGCGCCGTTGCTGGGGAGGTAAGGTAAAAGGTACTCAAATCCTCGGGTGTGAGTGCTCGAAGTTATTTCCTTTAGATTCTGCAATTAAATCTTTTTGTTTCTTGTTTTCACTAGTTAGGCTTAATGGAAAACAACAAAAATATGAGAGAGTTTTATAATCTTTATTTTGAGTTAGGACATGAAGTGTTTGAAGAGAAAATTAAAAAAACCTATGGAACTTTATTTGCATGCTAATAGAAATGTTATTAGTATGAATGCTTTGAACACTATTATTTCTAATACTATGGAAAAGTCTAAGCTTGGGGAAGCTAGTTCATATGAAAATTGTCTTTTTAGTTCCCCAATCACGGAGGTGAAAATTTTCTTTGATGATGATCCTATGCCTGTTACATATAGTAGTGATCATGATTGGGAAGAGCACACAACTTTTGATATTGAAAATGATGATATAGAAAGATCTAAACTTGTGGATGATGTGTTTGAAAATCCTTTTCCTACTGATGATTATATGCTTGATACATCTCCTCCTAGTAAAAATGATGTTATGTTTACAAATGAACACATTTTGGAGGATAACTATTATATTGCTAATGATGATATTATTCTTCATATATATGATGATTACAATGATGAATATGATATTATCAGTCCACCTACTATTGAGGAGAAAATTTATTTTGATGGTACTATGCCTCCTATATTTAATGATTATGGTGATGAGAATAATAATGATAGCTATTTTGTTGAATTTGCTCCCAGTACTATTAATAAGAATGGCTATGCTTATGTGGAGAGTAATAATTCTTTTATGCATATGGCTCATGATAAGAATGTTTCGTGTGATAGTTATATTGTTAATTTTATTCATGATGCTAATGAAAGTTATTATGAGAGAGGGAAACATTGTTTTATGCATATCAACAATATTAAGTTTCCTCTCTTTTTGTTTAAATTTTTGAAGTTGCACTTATTTTGCTAACCTATGCTTGTTGCTTTGTGTTTTCATGACTTGTTCTTCTGCAAGATTATTTTTCATAGGAAGTGGGTTAGACTTAAATGTGTTTTATATTTTCTTATTGATGCTCTCTTATTGTTATTCAACTCTTATTCTTATGTGAGCATCTTTTAAAAATCATTGTGCCTAGCTGAAAGGCGTTAAAGAAAAGCGCTACCGGGAGACAACCCGTTTTATTTCTCTGTTTTCAACCCGTTTTCCGTCATTCTATTTTGTTTTATTTGCACCTGGGTGTTTTATATTTTCTTAGCAACCCCTCTGAATCTTTTCTTTCACGTTTTAGTAGTGCCAAGTAAATTTTCTGACGAAAGTTGGAGTTTGTTTTCGGATTTCTGCGCAGAAAACAGATTTATGTTGTCCACCGTAAAACATTGTATAAAATCCTGGAAGATCAGCATGATCTTAAATTTTTTGTGCTTATTCCTCAGCTAATTATAAAAAAAATCTTAGTTGACCACTTTTTTATTTGAGCAACATAAGATGTTCGAAAAAAATCATCTTTACATGTTGTTCTGTTTTGACAGATTTCTGCTAATAATTGTATTTGCCTCTTAATCTCTTTCTTTTGGTGTTCTTTTGAGAAAAGGAGTTCTAAAATAAGTTGTGACAGTAGCTAATGTTTTTATGAGTGTTAGGCTTGTGTTGAAACTGAACCATGTGAATTTATTATTTTGATTGCACTAACGTTGCTAATGAAGATTGTGAGTAATTTTGGTGTGAAGGAAGTTTTAAAGGGTCAAGAGAAGAGCATGATATGATGTGATCAAGAAGAGTGAAGAGCTTCAGATTTTGGATGCCCCAGTGGTACATCCCAGCAAATTCCAAGAAGACTCAAGCGTCTAAGCTTGGGGATTCCCAAGGAACCCCCTTCTTCATCGACAAATTATGAGGTCACTTGTAGTGAAACTATATTTTTATTCAGTCGCATCTTATGTGCTTTACTTGGAGCGTCTTTTATTTTTTTATTTTATTTTATTTAGTATCCTTTGCTGTAATAAATAGTTGGATCCTATCATACTTGTGTGGGAGATAGACACGCTCTGTTTTTATTGCTTAGAACACTCTAGTTTTCATTCTTATTGTTCTGTGAGTGTTCACTTTTTGCTAGTACCGCGTTTATCCTTTGTTTTCATGCATCTCTTATTAAAAGCTGTTAGTTTTAGTAATGTTATATGAGTACGCTCATGTTTGCTTGATGTATCATGTAGAGAATTTTTGTTAAAACATATATTGTATGGTGCTTGTTGGGAAAAGAAACCGCTACTTGATGTAGAATTTATAACGGTGCAAGTAGAAGCTTGTATAGACTGTGGCTAGAACTTTTTCATGCCATGATAAATGTTATTTTAGTTTTAAAGCCTTATGGTTATTGAGTAGCATGAATATCCTTAAATAGATGAGAGCGTTTAATATGCCATTGAAAGATTCATGAGTTGTTCTTGTCATAGTAAAGCATCAATATATGGTATTCTCTTTCGAATGCTTTTTTGGTTGACTTGGCGCATTCTCACACCATGTTTATGACTACAAACCAGTCACGAATAGCCTCCATGACCACTTAGTTTTTGAACTTGTGATACCGCTTATGCTTTAATTAATGATGTTCATGTCGCTATGCATGATTATGGCTCTTATGCTCTCCTGATTTGTCGATCCCAGTCTTTTTCTAGCCTCTACCAGTACTGAGTATGGAATTCTACTCGTGCATCCAAACTCCTTAAACCAAAGTTTTCCCATTGTGTACACCATACCTACCTACATGTGGTATTTAACTGCCATTCCAAGTAAATTGCTCATATGCTACCTTTAAAACCTTCTAAAAATTATTCCTGTTTTGTGCCCCTGTTTTAGCTCATGAGGACGTAAATAGAGAATCTTTATCTCACTTGTTGATTGGATTTCACACCCTGGACTAGTGGATTCATCCTCTTATCCAAATGATAGAAGAGCTGGCAGCGGGGTGCCTAGCCCCAAATTAATACAAACAAATTATCTTCACTATTTCTCCCCTGATTTATCAGTCAAAGCATAATTGTGTAAACAAAAGAGAAAGAGGGATGACCTTCTACACCAGTTGCATCCTTCACAATGGGAGCCGCTCTTATGAATCCAGTTGGCTTGTGACGTACCATATTGTCTGTTTACTATTCATTGACATTAACATACACCTCTCCTAAAAAAATAGACACTCCTCCACGGTGTCAAACTTTTAATACCTATGTTTAATAAAATAAAAAGCTCTAGCACATGAGTGATCCTGCTTCCCTCTGCGAAGGGCCTTTCTTTTACTTTTATGTTGAGTCTCCATCTTCTAACTTTATGCATAGTTGAGAGAGCATTTTTTCGATTCTGAGTTCTATGTGCATTTGTCCCATAAACATCAATAATTACTTCATGATGTGAAATTATTTGTTCTAGTCTTCCTCTTGAAACTTTAAAAGTGTCCTGTCATTTATATTTTTTCCCACTCCTAAGGACTAGCGAAGTACCACTTTGCCATGCTTTCTCTATACCTGAAACAAATCTTTATCTTTCTTTGCATTATTATCCATGATCCTTTATTTAAGATACTCTTCATGATGCAAAGTGATTGCTATGCTTTATTATTAAAGTTCTATTTATCATGTTTGTGTTTAAAGTTTTATGATCTCAGCATCCATATGATTTTATATTTTAATGATCAAGATTATGATAGTAGCATGTCACCTCAGGAATTATTTTGTTTTATCGTTTACCTACTCGAGGCCGAGTAGGAACTAAGCTTGGGGATGCTTGATACGTCATAAACGTATCCCTAATTTCTGATGTTTCATGTTGTTTTCATGTTGTTTCCCACATGTTTTCCTTACACTTTATGTCATTTTTACATGTTTTCTGAGACTAACCTATTAACAAGATTCCACAGAGCCAGTTCCCTATTTTCTGTTGTTTTTAGTTTCAGAAAAGTTGTTCTGGAAATATGCTCGGAATTGGAAAATTCGAAAGCCAAAAGTCCTAAAAGTCCCGGAAGCTTCTAGAAGTCCCAAAGAGCCCCGGAGGGGGGCCACAGGGTGGCCACACCATGGGGTGGCGCGGGTCCCCCGGCCGCGCCATTTGGTGGTGTGGGCCCCCATATATACTCCCTGATGCATAAACCCTAGGGGAATGGACCTTTTCCGCAAAATACATCCGTAGTTCCGACGCCGCCATCGACAAGTTTCGGGGGACAGATCTCTGTTCTGGCACCCTGTCGGGAAGGGGAAGTGCCCCCAAAAGCCATTTCCATCGATTCCATAGCCATCTCCATCTCCGTTGCTGTCTCCTATGATGAAGAGGGAGTAGTTCTCCCCCGAGGCTGAGGGCTCTACCGGTAGCTATGTGGTTCATCTCTCTCTCCCATGGTGTGATCTTTATGTGATCATGAGCTTTGTAATCTAATTGAATATGTAGATTGATCTTCATCTGTTATGCTACTCAAGTGGTTTTGTTATCTCCGTAAACACTTTGATCACGGGGTAAAGGTGATGGTGTGCGCACCGTGTGGTTTAGCATGATTTTTATATCTTGTGTTGGAAGATGCACCTATAAAATTATGGCGTTTGTTTAGTACTAATTTATGGCGCTCGTAGTGACATTGGGGTGCCCTAGAGAGGGAATATAGACTTGAGGAGTGATGTTAAATCCCTACGCAATGATTAGCGTTCGTTATTCGACCGGAGAGTGATTCAGAGTAGCATAGTGAAGAAATGGTATTTATGCATTCAATTATGTTTTCGTTGGTGAGAGTGTCCTCTAGTGAAAGTAGAAGCCCTAGGCCTTATTTCCAAGCATTGAAATATCGTTTTCCGCCTGTTCTGCTACATGTTTTCTTGCTTCCATTTTTATTTCAGATTGTTATTATCACTTATAATCATCTAGATGATTCAAATCAAGCATCCTTTTCTTACCAGCAAGTTTAAAATCTTTATTTAGTTCTTTCACTGCCCAATAAGCTTTGTGTTCTAATTCTAGAGGCAAGTGACAAGCTTTTCCATAAACCATTTTATAAGAAGACATACCCATAGGATTTTTATAAGCAGTTCTATAAGCCCACAGATCATCATTCAACTTATCAGACCAATTCTTCCTAGATTTATTAACAGTCTTTTGCAAGATAGATTTAATTTATGTATTTGATATTTCTAATTGTCCAATGGTTTGAGGATGATAAGCTGAGGTAATTCTATGATTAACATCATATTTAGCAAGGGTTTTTCTAAAACCACCATGAATAAAATGAGAACCTCCATCAGTCATAAGATATCTAGGCACACCAAACCTAGGGAAAATAACATCTTTAAGCATTTTTAAAGAGGTCTCACCATCAACACTTTTTGTAGGTATAGCTTCTACCCACATAGTAACATAATCAACATCAACAAGAATGTCAGTATAACCGTCAATGTCGTTGGCGACGGTGTTCTCCTCCGCGGCGCACGGTGAATCGCTGGAGGCCATTTTTGGGTGGCGCGGAGAGGATCCCGAACCTCCGATAATGAGTTTCCGGGGACAGTGCGGTGTGCATGGGCTCTGCTCGCACTAGTGAGACCTTGGCTCGAGAGCAATGGCGCTTGAGGGCTTGGAGATGGTGTGAGAGCGGAAGAACTACCGGGGGGCCCGATGAACGCTATTTCTAGCCGGAAAAGCTTTAAGATGCGCCACAACGGCTCTTTTGACCGTTAGATCTTCGACGCGTGTCACTCGCCGGGAAATCCGAGAAATGTGGGGACGAGTGATTATTGCTATCTCCTCGTTTCCCGCGAGAATATGACAGGGATACGTTTAAGGTTTCACATTTGAAACCCAAACATCCTTGACGTCAGCATGATTTTATCGCTGACGTAAGGAAGTTCCTTCTCCATGAAGGCTCGTGGAAGAAAAAGGCGGATTTTCACTCCGAGTTTCGCGTTAAAGCATGATTTGAGGAAAAGAGGAATCGAGACGAAGCGACAACATTTCTCAGAAAAGAATGCAAATTGAAGAAAGGAGGCAGATTGGAGTCTCAATCCTTCTTGGGGGCTACTGTCGAATACATACCGATTAGGGGTATATCCGGTGTTGTCCTAAAGAGCCGGATTACCATGGTGGCCTGAATGGTAATGGATCATGGTCCATTAGGCGGCTCCGTATGCTAACGCACAGAAGCCGGATTTTAGAAGAACCTGGACCACGGCCCACATGGTACCGCTTGGAGTAGAAGGCGGATTCCTGCTTTCCAAGTTAGAAACTTACCGTAGTCTTCTAGGTTTCCTTTCTGTAAGTCGTAACCCGGCTATATATATAAATTCGGACGGGAGAGAAGAAAGATACTGACAATAATCTAGATTGCAGGAGTAGGAACGCCGCCTAGTTGCGACGTACCGAACCTGGGTAACTTTGTTGTCTCTGGTTGTCATACCACCGCGTTCCCCCCACGTCTCTATCAGTAATCTCATGGCACCCCCCGTTTATGAACTCTACTACGATGTCTCGACACTTAACAAGTGAGTTGTCAATTCACTTGCACCTGAAAGCTGACTAGTTCGCAGTGGTTTATCAGTAGTAACAGTTTTATAGCAGCAGCAGTAGTGAAATAACAATAGCAGTAGTATAAAAACAACAGCAGTGGTGATTGAAGTAAACATCGGGATTAAATACTATAGGAATAGGGATGGATGAACGGGCGTTGCATGGATAAGAAAGTCCAAATAATGATCATGTCACGGGCATTGCACATAAATAAGATAAAGCATCCAAGTACTAAGCAACCATAGGCATTTGTTCCGTAAATAGTCGTACATGCTCTCAATGAGAACTTGCACAACATCTTTTGTCCTACCGGGGCCTCAAGGGAACTACGGGTAATTAAGTTGTTCCTTTTAATAGAACACAGGAGCAAAGCATTAACACTCCATGAGCACATGTGATCCTCACATCGCAGCCATCCCCTCCGGTTGTCCCAATTTCTGTCACTTTAGGGCCTCGGGTTACGGACAACGATATGTGTAAACAACTTGAAGGTATGATCAAGAAACAATAATTATCATCATGATTCAATAACATGTTCAGATCTGAGATCATGGCACTCGGGCCCAAAGTGGCAAGTATTAAGCATAACAAGTTGCAACAATGTCAATAGCACTAATAGAGGATACTAGGCACTATGCCCTAACAATCACGACATTATTACATGAACGATCTCATCCAATACCTACCACCCCCTTCAACCTACAGCGGGGATTTACTCACACATGGATGGGGAAACATGCATGGTCGATGGAGAGGCGTCGGTGATGACGGTGGCGATGATCTCCTCCAATTCCCCGTCCCGACAAGGTGTTAGAACAAGAACTTCTGATCCCGAATCGAGGTTTGGGACGGCAGCGGCGCTCAGTTGTGTTTCTGTGGAATAAGACAAACCCCCTCGGGTTTTAGGGTTGGAGGCTACTTGTAGTCGAAAGGGGAGTCCGAGGGTGGCTCTAGGGGCCCACACCCTATGCTGGCGCGGCCAGGGGGACCCGCGCCAGGGGGGTGTGGCCACCCTGTGGCTCCTCTCCTGGCCCCTTTGTGGCTCCCGGGATCTTCCAGGGTGAAAACACCAATGGGCTCTTTTCTGGGCATTTTCCCGAAAGTTGATTTTTCTACACAAAAACAAGACACCAAGGTGATTCTGCTGAACACAGTGTTAGTCCGTGTTAGTTGTATCCAAAACACAGAAGTTTAGAGGAAAACAATAAGAAAAGTGTTCGGAAAAGGAGAAAAGTTTTCGACATATCAAATCCCCCCAAGCTTAGCTTATTGCTTCTCCTCAAGCAATTCAGTGACAATTGAGTGCGATAAAGTACTTTTAGGGACACATTTGTTTCATATTATGTAAATATAATCACTATATGAATAGATACTTAATTATGCTCGTGATAAGATACATGCAAGATACTGTCACTTAATAGCTATGCAAACCATGGAGAGACAACAACATATTAATAATAAACAACATGAAGTATAACTATTTGCAAGATTGAAGTATTCATAATAGGATCTGATAAAGTGGTATCTCGCTTGCCCTTAAGTGTGGGGCAAAACATAAATGCCAGGGCACCTCTGAAGTTCAAGGGAAGACTAGAAGTAAAGATATCAAAGATGCACGTATCAAGAATATACCACAATCAACCGTGCTTTGGGACAAACATATTACACTAAGAATGATAACTATGCTATCAAGAAAGTGCTCAAATAACTTGGCGGAGACTCAGCATAAAAGTAAAACAAAGGCCCTTCGCAGAGGGAAGCATGGATCACTCATGTGCTAGAGCTTTTTATTTTGTTAAACAGAGATATTGAAAAAAAATTAAGAGTGGTGTATGCTTATGTCAACGAATGGTAAACAGACAATACAGTACGTCACATGCCAACTGGATTCACAAGAGCGGCTCCCATGGTGAAGGACGCAACTGGTGTAGAAGGTCATCCCTCTTTCTCTTTTGTTTACACAATTATGCTTTGACTGATAAATCAGGGGCAAAAATAGTGAAGAGAATTTGGTTGTATTAATTTGGGGCTGGGAACCCCGCTGCCAGCTCTTCTATCATTTGGATATGCGGATGAAGCCACTAGTCCAGGGTGTGAAATCCAATCAACAAGTGAGATAAAGATTCTCTATTTACATCCTCGTGAGCTAAAACAGGGGCACAAAACAGGAGTAATTTTTAGAAGGTTTTAAAGGTAGCACATGAGCAATTTACTTTGGAGTGGCGGTTAAATACCACATATAGGTAGGTATGGTAGACACATTTGGAAAACTTTGGTTTTCAGGGATTTGGATGCACGAGTAGAGCTCATACTCAGTACAGGTGAAGGCTCGCAATAGACAGGGAGCGAAAATCAAGAGAGCAACAACTATCATAATCATGTTTGCGACAAAGTAAAATTAGGTGAGGCATAAAATTGATACTAGAACTCTGAGGCAAAATAAATCATCGAGGCATATTGACTTTTTGTTTTCAGTCTTAGCATGCGTGAGCATGTGCCATGTCAAATCAAATGAAACAGTCAGAGGAGGCTACCACAATGTCATACTCTTCTTATGAATAGAACAATGCAAACAAATATTTATGCGACATGTCATTTACTATTAATAAATTGGAACAAAACATGAGAGAGCACGAACTATTAAGCATCCATTAAGTCACATATATCTTATACGAACAAACTAAGCATGCTCACAATAAATGGATATATGTACAAAAATGAAAGAAAATAGAATTCATACCAGCCTGTCACCACACTTGAATTTTCGTAGGTCGTCATTATTTCTCTTCACTTGTGGCTCGAATAATTATATAATGAAAACCAAGCTCCAATGGAATCACGGACGACTGTTGAACTATGCAGCAAACTTTACAAAACCAAAGAAGAACAACAAATATTTTTGGGATTTTCAATTAAAGCACGAACAAAAAGAGAGCAAGCAAACAAAGCAAAATCTTTTTGGTTTTTCAAAATAAAACAAGAATAAAGGAAAGCAAACAAAACAAAACATTTTTGGGTTTTCTGAATATTAAAGTGCAACTAAAGAATAAAGCAACCCAACTAAAGAAACAAATTGAGAGAAATAACAGAAATGTTTTTGGTCTTTTTGTGTCTGGAAAGCGAAAACAAAACAATAAAACAAAAGAAATGAAAGAAACGAAAACAAGCGAAAGAAACAAAAAGAAGCGAAAGAAAAGAAAACATGGATATACAAAGAACCGACAAAACATGATATATAAATGAGCGTGATGTCGGTATACCTCCCCCCAAGCTTAGGACTTTGGCCTAAGTGAAGATCAATCATGGCGCGTGAAGTATCCCCATTGCGGTGGGTCATCCCTTGCGTGGTCGTACTCAGGTGCATAGGAGGAAGATGATGCAGCAGGCGCATAGTCATAGCTGGGGTGCTGATATGGAATCCTCGTGGTGTTGTAGGGCTGGACGAAATCGCTATCATCCCCCTCTCCGGCGTCCTCTCCTTGCTAGGGGAGATGCTCAAGGTATGTGTCCAGCTCACTCTTAGAAAGCTCCCATCGTTGTCTGCCACTAAGATCAAACAAAGGGTGTGCAAGCAAAAGTACTTCTCTAACAGTTTTATAAACTCTCCACCCGGATCATTTGGAGAAAGTTAATTCAAAATATAAATTATTTATGTGAGCATGAGTGGAAAGAAACTAATGTTGAACCATGGAAACAAGGTTAAGCCTCTCTATAGGAAACTGATAGTCTAGAGAGTGTGGCTCCAAACCATGTAAAGCTAACAAGCGCGAGGCAATAAGACCTCCACAAACTCCGCCCTTCTCACATTTATGTGAGAGACGGTAAGCAATCAAAGCGCCAAAGTTATAAGACCTAACATGTCTCAAAGCAGCAGCAATAAACGCCAAATCATAAACAGATAACTTGCTGGCAATTTTTCTAACTAATACACATTTAGAAATGAAGTAGGCAAAATATCGAATGCTAGGGAGTTGAATTTCACGAATTTTACCCTTCTCCCTGTGAAGCTTCTGCCTTGGCAAATCTCTGCATATAAATCCAGTAGTGGTTTGGGCTGCCCACTTATTTTCTCACAAGACGCCCACTCAGGTACCTTAATAGCTGCACAGAAAACACTAAAAGGAAGGCTCACAGCTTTATTATAAATCTTATAGTGGACCATTGGGTTAGTTGGAGACCATTTAAAGCGAAAATCATGCACTTTAGACATAGTTAGTTTCACATATTGGATAGGCTCATCCTCAATGAAACGCTCCAAGCCTGCATTATGCACCAGATTGTTAAAGTCATGCAAAATTTCTGTAACTTGCATAAATTCCTGACACGGGTAGATTGATGGGAACACCCTTTCTTCATGGTGCACGAGCATGACCTCATGCACCTCTAACTCATGCTGGTTTAGCTGATAAGCATTGTGCTCCATCTCTGAAATTTTTCAACAGTCATCACAAAAATTAATTTCAAGCAACTATAAGGTGGAGACTACCATAGGGATTTATATGAGAGCTAAACATACATCAAAAACAAATTATTTCTACTCAAATAAACCATGCAAACTCACATAAGCTGTCACCTACAGTACCAAAATACTCAAGAAATACTTCACTAAATAAAATTCTACTTGGATCATCGGAGGAGTCACATACCAGAGATCAAACACACCAAATATCAGCACAAATGATGGGCTGAATAAAGAGATAGAAAATCCAGAGGCAAGAGCAGCAAGAACACGGGTTCCAGGAAATGTTTTCAGCTTTGGGGGTGAGAGAGAAGACTTTGGCAGTGGAGAGAGTAAGTGGAGGGCTAGGGGTCCCCACACCATGTGCTGGCGCCACCAGGGGCTGGCCGCGCCACCCTAGGGTGTGCATGACTGGTGGGTCTCCCTGGTGGCTTTCTGCCTCATTTTTTACGTAAAACTTTATTATAATTTTCTGGAATTTTTCGAGAAACTTTATTTTTGAGGTATTTCCAGAATTTTAAAAATTAATAAAAAACAGGGAAAAGAAAAGTGAAAAGGTGGAAAACAAAACCAAAACCAGCACTACAGAGGTTCTATGACACGCTAATGGAAGAATAACCAAATAAAACAAAGGTGGTAGTGGTGAAAACAAAAGTCTGGATGGTGAAAACATACATAACTTCAGTAAGTAGGGTGAAAACATCAGGAAAACATGCATCAGGATGATGGAAAACATGATTGTACTCAAGTAGCAATGTAATAACAGAAGTAAACATGGTGAACACATAGTGGGGAAGGTGAAACATAGTGAAAACAATGTCCTCTTCATTAAAAATCATTTTGTTAACAAGGGTAATCAAGTCTTGCTACCAGAATAATTTTCATATGAAGAAAAACTTTGCTAAACACTAAATAATTATGTTACCTCAACCTTGATAGGCAGAGTCCCAATCATAATAATTTCATATTCCTTTGGTGGTACTAGAATGAGACAATAAAATTCTCCAATCTTGATGGTCTCAATATTTTCAATTGAATTTAGACCACATTTCTTATCAATCTTCTTGGGAAAATAAACAGCGCGCTCCGTATCATTAACATTAAAATTAACTTTTCCTTGGTTGCAATCAATAACATCCCCTGCAGTGTTAAGAAAAGGTCTCCCATGAATAATAGACATATTAGCATCCTCAGGCATTTCCAACACAACAAAGTCAGTTAATATCAGACAATTATTAGCAACTTGAACAAGAACATCCTCACATATACCCATTGTAATTAATAGCATTAGATTTATCAGCCATTTTCAAAGATATATCAGTTGGTATCAATTTTTCTAGGAGGAGTCTTTTATAGAGAGTAAAAGGCATGACACTAACTCTAGCTCCCATATCACACAAAGCAGTTCTAACATAATTATTTTCAATAGAGCAGGGAATAGTTAGTATACCAGGATCTCCAAGTTTCTTAGGAACCTTGCCATTAAAAGAATAATTAGCAAGCATAGTGGAAATTTCCTCATTAGGAATCTTCCTTTTGTTAGAGACAATATATTTCATATATTTTGCATAAGGAGGCAATTTAATAGCATCAGTTAAAGGAATTTGCAAGAACAAAGGTTTCATCCATTCACAAAACTTGTTATAGTGTTCGTCTTCCTTAGATTTGTGTTTCTTATTACGAAAAAGGCATTGATTCTTGTACCCAATGTTCTCTTACATTACCATGTTTATTAGCAATAAAATCTTCCTTAGTGTACTTTGCAGTTTTAGCTTGCTTTTCAGGTTCAGCTACAGGTTCTTCATTATCAGAAGCATCATTATTTTCATTACCACTTTCAGTTTCACCATCAGAGACAGATATACTATTAGGATCTTTAGCAAGTTCAGAGGATTCTACATCAGTTTTATGTTTCTTCTTTTTCTTTTTAGTATGAATAACATCATTATTAGTTTGCTGAGAATCTTGTTCAATTCTTCTAGGATGTCCCTCAGGATATAAAGGATCTTGTATAGCAATACCACTTATAGTTCTTATTTCATAAGCATGTTTTTCTTTAGAAGAATTAACTAGCAAATCTTTTTGCACTTTAGCAAGTTGATCAATTTGAGTTTGAACAAGTTGAAAATGTTTAACAAGCATTTTAACATCATTAGAGGTTCTTTCTATAATACCATGCAAATCATTAATAGCTTTAGAGTTTTCCATTAGTTGATTTTGCACTCTCATATTAAAATTATCTTGCTTAATAACATAATTATCAAATTTATCTAAGCATTGATCAGGAGGTTTTCTATAGGGAATATCTCTACTATCAAAATATTGGAGAGAGTGTACCTCAATGGGTGATGAGTGAGGGATTGGCTTACGTAATTCTTCTATAGGTGGAAGATTCTTCACATCTTCGTATTTAATACCCCTCTCTTTAAGAGATTTCTTGGCTTCTCTCGTCTCTTCATCATTTAATTCAATCATTCCCGTCTTCTTGGGTGTTGGTGTTGGTGTAGGTACTGGAGTAGGGGTCGGCTCAGGCTCGACCATAGTCCATTGATGGCTAGGTTGAGACTCCAAGTGCAGAGTGTGTAGCTAGTGGCAAGCCTTCTTCCCCACGAGGGTGACTCGAGGGTTTATATCGAACTCTTGGGGAGCCAGTATTTCAGCAGTTGTCTTCCAAGCTTCCTCCAGGATCCTGCAAACAAGTAGAGAATTTTGTTCCCTCAACCTCACCAAGTGGTTGTCAAGCACAAGGTATGAGACTTCTAAATTGCAATGCAAAACTGAAAGTAAATGTGAATAATTAAATCTACTACTAAATGCAAATGAGAAAATAAATATACAATGGATTGTTTTTGTATTTTTGTGATGCAAGTGGTGATGGAGATAATGTAAATTCGAATTGGAGATGCAATTAAAGTAAAGTGCAAGTAAAGTAAATTGCAGCAAAGTAACTAGAGTGTTTTCTTATATTTAAAATAGGACCGGGGTTCATGGTTTCACACCTGCATTCTCTCAAATAAAGTGGTAGACGGTGGACATAAAGAATTACATGTGAGATTACAATAACATGTTTAACATTGAGTACTTTCATATGGGCATCACGTCCTAGCATAGAGATCTCTACGGTCATATTAATCCCTCTTATACTCCACCAAGATGCGAAATAAATCATAACACCTCGATAATTAAGGAAAAACCAGAGTATAGCTTTAAGCAATGTGACATGAAGTTGAAGTAAGAACTTGCTAGATCTAGTCATGGAGATTGATTAGTGTCACTTCAAATCCACGGTAACAAGGTACTCCTTTTTATCCCTAGTGAGGTAACTAAGAAAGGTTTAACAAAACCTAAGTGGATCGCCGAACTTCTGTCACTTTCACAGCACTAGCCACCCCCCGTTACTCCAAATAATGCACCCATCACCCCACACACGCTCTCAAGAACTAGATTGATCAAAGCTAGCAAATAAGAATGGGGTACATAAGATACATCTACTCAAATAACTCAAGAGAAAAAATTGCAATCTTAGATTCAATAACTCATAGAAAAAATCCACCACATAGGAATTACAACGGTGCCCATAATCATGTGAGGCAGCTCATACGGATCTAATTAGTGAAGCACATAGAGAGAGATACAAGTGCTACTTCCACAAACCCATAGCCCTGGGGTGGACTACTCCCTCTTCATGGAGATGTCGATGGAGATGATGTTGGAGGGGTAGGAGATCACACCGGCGGCGCCCCGCCAGAGTTTTACCCCTCCAATCTGGAACTTCTGGTCTCTGTTTTGGTGTTTCGGCTGCGCTCCTCTCCTTAAGGGTACGGGGGGACCCTTTTTATAGTCGGTTTTAGGTCAAGACGGAGTCGGTAAGTCGAAGATGGAAGGAATTGGGGCCAGAGGGGCCAAAAGGGGGCCTCTCACGCGGCCAAGGAATCTGGCCGCGTGGAGGGTCCTCTTTTGGGCCTCCTTTCCCAATTCTCGTGGATCCTTCACCCGCAAGTCTTCTCCTTCCAAGAAAATGACCCCCGCAGATTTTCAGGTGATTTCGCGGAAGTTTGCCCCTTGAAACGTCAAAAATATAGAAAACGGGGTTTCTGACAGGCAGAGTTAATTCCATAAAAGTTGGGGGACTTTGTAATTTAACCCCAAAATACTATAGAACATTGAATTATACCCTTATATGATGCAATATGTAATAGAAAACCATGTGAAAATATGCAAAATTCATCTATGCATTTTACATGCATCAACATCCCCAAGCTTAACCCATGCTCGTCCTCGAGTATGAAGGTGATAAAACTTAGATGGGTTTTGCATATTGAAACAATCATGGGATATCAAGGAGGATTATTCATGCTACATATAATCAAATGATTAATACTAGAAATGAGTAGCAATATACAATTCAGGTTGTAAGAAATATCAAATATGCAAGCAAAGATGCTTCATGAAAGTTCACAAAGTGTATAATGAAATAAAAGCACTATGGACCAAATGCATACACAAAATGAAAAATAAAATCCTATATTGGTCAAAGAATAGCATAATGGAGAATAGAAAATATGGTGGACACTTTGGAGAAAATTGAGTAGAGGTAAAACATGATCAAGTCTTAATTAGCCTCTAAATTATTCAACTAAAATTACTAATTGAAATGTGGTATCCATTGATCTAGGACTCTCATTGCCCCTTTATCACTAGCATCTTAAAATTGTGAGTATTGAAGTAATGAGAATGACAAGGTGGTTGAAAGCCTCATGCCCCGTGAGTGTGAAAACCTACTCCATGATTACTCAACTTAAGATTCCTAATAAGCTTTGTACAATCATAATAAGTATTAATGACATCATAGAGAACCGCAAAGAGGTACCTCTTTCCCCATGACATGGAAACAAGCCCATGTTACAATGACAAGATGAACAAACGGAGTAGACTCGTCATCCTTTTTATTTTCATTCACTATTATGCATAGCTTCTTATTTTATTATAGGATGTGTTGTAGAGTCACTCAAGTTGTAAGTAAATTTCCACCATGATAAAGCATGGCTTGGGTTAGCAGCCCCATGCGTTTCTCTAGTCATATAGATACTTACTCATCAAAACTTACTATTCCTCTATTTGATTTCGGCATGGCAGGAGTCCAAAAACAAAAGTACATGATATCAACCAAATGTAATTTTTTTTGTGCAATGTTGAAAGCTTTCCAATGATACACGTTTATAGCTAGCTCCCAACCACACACTTGTCAAACGCAAAACTTGTGACTCCCATTATTGGGTCATGTTTATTAGATGCATAAAAAGTAAAGTGTGCCTTCAAAAGTTCGTGAGAGTCCTATCCCAAGTTCAACCCATGACAATTAATAAAGTGAATATCTTAATTTAGAACATAAATAACACAATAACATGGTGAACATACTCGGAATAGCAATGAAGCTAATGGGAAGATATGGTGGACTCACTGGAAATACTTGGCTATGGAGTGTTGGAAACAAGTTTTTACTTATTGTAATTTTTAAATTTTTGGGCTAGCAAGAGGGATATAGTTGACCAGCTACTATGCATGCATATGTCCATAGAACTACTCATTTCATGACAAACTAAATAAACCAGCAATTAACATCAAGGACATGAATAAGAGATAGCTCAAGACAACATTATTGCAAATTTCTACACATAAAAAGCCTATAAATCATGCAAACATATGTAGCTCTTCAAATCAACCATGGCATCCCTATTCCAAGTCATAATACTAGCATCCAATACATTCCAACCCCAAACTCCAGTAGCTCAATTTCATATAAAATGATGGTGGTGGTCTTATCAAAACAAAAATAAAAACAAAAACTAGACGCTTCAAGTCTCTACGATAAATGCTTTGCTTAGAAAAACAGAAAGTAGACGTGTGATAACCAAAAGAGTGTAGCTCCAATGGGGTGTTCATCACATCCCCAAGCTTATGGCTTTCACCATTATTGGATGTCTTGAGGCGCCGCTCCTCTATTCCCTGAGAAAAAAACTTCACAAAACATGTTTCTCCCATTCTTTTTCTGTGGGGTGAGATTAGCAAGGACAAACAAATCACATGCTTTCTGTGCAAAATTCCAAATAAAATGCTCCAGTAGATAGACAATAAGTTTCATTATGTTGTATGTTCACTCTCTTGCTTGAAAGAATCATGGAAATTCCATTCCCAAGCCCAAAGAGTGCATAAAACAAAAGAAGGCAGAATCTGTCCAGAAAATCAACAGCAGCAGCAGAACGAACGTTTTTTCCTAAGCTAGACTCGTCAAAAAATTAAGCCAATTTTTGTGCTTACAGAGGACAAAAAGCTGCAGAACATACTAAAAAATTAGCTCAATCCTAGATACCAATAAAAAACGTAAAATCATATGGTGAGCAGACTCGTGCTGAAACAGAAATTTCATGCACTAGGATAGCAACTTATAAGTCCAAATGGGTTTGACTTGACTCTTTATTGAAAACTCCAGAATTAAAACAAAAAAACTAATCTCTTGAGACAGCAAGAGGACACTAGGAAAATCCAAACAAAAACAACCGGGTTGCCTCCCGTAAAGCGCTTTCTTTATAGCCATATAGCTAGGCTTTACTTACTTGATAATCAATAGGGATAAAGCTCATGAGGGAGCTTGCTAACACTGAATGGCCAATAAGTTCTCTGCTCCATTTTCCAAGTTTTTATGTAGTTTTTAATTTTTTATGCAAAACAAAAGTAAAGTAACTAAGCAAATTCGAAATACTAAAATAATTTAGATAACTAAATGCAAAACTAAAATGCAAACTAAAATAAAATATGCAAGACAAAACAAAAACAAAAACAAAACAAAAACAAAAAACAAGACAAGAAACAAAACAATCTACTTGAAAGAAGGTGGAGATAGAAATGATGGTACTCACGTAGGTGCAACCTCCCCAAGCTTAGGTGTTTGCACACCTTGTTGGTGATGAAGACTTCTTGTGAGGTCCCTTGGACAACTCCTTCACCTATGGCTCCCCGGCAACGGCGCCAGAAAAACGCTTGATGGCTAGGTTGAGACTCCATGTGCAGAGTGTGTAGCTAGTGGCAAGCCTTCTTCCCCACGAGGGTGACTCGAGGGTTTATATCGAACTCTTGGGGAGCCAGTATTTCAGCAGTTGTCTTCCAAGCTTCCTACAGGATCCTGCAAACAAGTAGAGAATTTTGTGCCCTCAACCTCACCAAGTGGTTGTCAAGCACAAGGTGTGAGACTTCTAAATTGCAATGCAAAACTGAAAGTAAATGTGCAATAATTAAATCTACTACTAAATGCAAATGAGAAAATAAATATGCAATGGATTGTTTTTGTATTTTTGTGATGCAAGTGGTGATGGAGATAATGTAAATTCGAATTGGAGATGCAAGTAAAGTAAAGTGCAAGTAAAGTAAATTGCAGCAAAGTAACTAGAGTGTTTTCTTATATTTAAAATAGGACCGGGGTTCATGGTTTCACACCTGCATTCTCTCAAATAAAGTGGTAGACGGTGGACATAAAGAATTACATGTGAGATTACAATAACATGTTTAACATTGAGTACTTTCATATGGGCATCACGTCCTAGCATAGAGATCTCTACGGTCATATTAATCCCTCTTATACTCCACCAAGATGCGAAATAAATCATAACACCTCGATAATTAAGGAAAAAACAGAGTATAGCTTTAAGCAATGTGACATGAAGTTGAAGTAAGAACTTGCTAGATCTAGTCATGGAGATTGATTAGTGTCACTTCAAATCCACGGTAACAAGGTACTCCTTTTTATCCCTAGTGAGGTAACTAAGAAAGGTTTAACAAAACCTAAGTGGATCGCTGAACTTCTGTCACTTTCACAGCACTAGCCACCCCCCGTTACTCCAAATAATGCACCCATCACCCCACACACGCTCTCAAGAACTAGATTGATCAAAGATAGAAAATAAGAACGGGGTACATAAGATACATCTACTCAAATAACTCAAGAGAAACAATTGCAATCTCAGATTCAATAACTCATAGAAAAGATCCACCACATAGGAATTACAACGGTGCCCATAATCATGTGAGGCAGCTCATACGGATCTAATTAGTGAAGCACATAGAGAGAGATACAAGTGCTACTTCCACAAACCCATAGCCCTGGGGTGGACTACTCCCTCTTCATGGAGATGTCGATGGAGATGACGTTGGAGGGGTAGGAGATCACACCGGCGGCGCCCCGCCAGATTCCCCCCCTCCAATCTGGAACTTATGGTCTCTGTTTCGGTGTTTCGGTGGCGCTCCTCTCCGTAAGGGTACGGGGGACCCTTTTTATAGTCGGTTTTAGGTCAAGACGGAGTCGGTAAGTCGAAGATGGAAGGAATTGGGGCCACAGGGGCCAAAAGGGGGCCTCTCACGCGGCCAAGGAATCTGGCCGCGTGGAGGGTCCTCTTTTGGGCCTCCTTTCCCAATTCTCGTGGATCCTTCGCCCGCAAGTCTTCTCCTTCCAAGAAAATGACCCCCGCAGATTTTCAGGTGATTTCGCGGAAGTTTGCCCCCTGAAACGCCAAAAATATAGAAAACGGGGTTTCTGACAGGCAGGGTTAATTCCATAAAAGTTGGGGGACTTTGTAATTTAACCCCAAAATAGTATAAAATATTTTATACCCTTATATGATGCAATATGTAATAGAAAACCATGTGAAAATATGCAAAATTCATCTATGCATTTTACATGCATCATCCATTCATCATGATTTTGGCTTATTTTATCCATTAATTCCTTAGGTTCTTCTGGAGTTCTTTGCCTGAAAACACAACCAGCACAACTATCTAGGTATGTCCTAGATTCAACAGTTAGTCCATTATATAATATATCAAGGCGTTTATTTCTTCTAGCTTATGCCCAGTTCTAGCCTTTACCAAAGAACCAAACCTTGCCCAAGATACAAGAAATTTCTCTTCTTCCAATTGCTTGAAATTAAATATATTTTGTAAAGCAGCATGCTGAGCACTAGCAGGAAAATATTTCTGAAAGAAAGCATTAACCAAACCAATAGCAATGTCAATAGATCCAAGAGACAAATTGTTAAACCAAGTTTGAGCTTCATCCAGGAAGGGAATATTTTAGCAACAAAGTAGTTACGTTTCTTAAGATCATCTTAGAATAAACTACTCAAAGAGGACATCTCATTCATATGTTTCACAACACTTACATTTTTCAGTTCCACAAAAAGGTTCTTTCTCAACAATAGATATATAAGATAAATCAAGAGAGAAATCATAATCCTTATCCCTAATATGAATAGGAGAAGTGGCAAACTTAGCATCAGGAGATAATTTATATTTAATAGCACGACTTTCCATAAGACGTATAGCAGCATCTTTATCTTTCATAGCATGTATTTCATCAATAAGATCATCACTCAGTTCAATATAGGCATCATCTAAATCATCACTTGAATTTTCTCTAAACTCAGGTGAGAAAGCAGGAGTAACAAGATTTTTATCAGGAGTGTCAGTGTTTGCAATATTTTTAGCTTTAGCAATAGTAGCATCTAGGAAAGGACCGAGAGAACCACTCTCATCAAGCACAGTAGAAGCATCATCAAAAGTATCAGAAGTATTTTTAGATTCGGCAGAAGTAGCATGTGTAGCATGTGTATGTGGTGGTGTAAGCAGCTTACTCACAACAGACAATGAATCAAGAGCAACATAGGTATTCAGAGTTGTACCTCTTCTTGTAGTGGATGGTAATATAGGAACTCTTCCATCACGAGACTTACCCATGATGAATGATTGGAAGTAGATAATAATACTCTCCGGTGAGCTCGCAAATAAAGCTATGCTCCCCGGCAACGGCACCAGAAAATAGTCTTGATGACCCACAAGTACAGGGGATCGCAACAGTCTTCGAGGGAAGTAAAACCCAAATTTATTGATTCGACACAAGGGGAGCCAAAGAATATTTGTCAGACTTAACAAGTGAGTTTTCAATTAACTTGCACCTGAAAGTTGACTAGTTCGCAGTGGTTCATCAGTAGTAACAGTTTTATAGCAGCATCAGTAGTGAAATAACAATCGCAGTAGTATGAAAATAGCAGCAGTGGTGACTGAAGTAAACAGCAGGATTAAATACTATAGGCATAGGGATGGATGAACGGGCGTTGCATGGATAAGAAAGTCCAAATAATGATCATGTCACGGGCATTGCAGATAAATAAGATAAAGCATCCAAGTACTAAGCAACCATAGGCATGTGTTCCGTAAATAGTCGTACGTGCTCGCAATGAGAACTTGCACAACATCTTTTGTCCTACCAACCCGTTTTCAGCGGGGCCTCAAGGGAACTACTGGTAATTAAGGTGTTCCTTTTAATAGAACACCGGAGCAAAGCATTAACACTCCATGAACACATGTGATCCTCACATCGCAGCCATCCCCTCCGGTTGTTATAATTTCTGTCACTTTGGGGCCTCGGGTTCCGGACAACGATATGTGTAAACAACTTGCAGGTATGATCAAGAAACAAAAATTATCATCATGATTCAATAACATGTTCAGATCTAAGATCATGACACTCGGGCATAAAGTGGCAAGAATTAAGCATAACAAGTTGCAACAATGTCAATAGCACTAATAGAGGATACTAGGCACTATGCCCTAACAATCATGGCATTATTACATGAACGATCTCATCCAATCCCTACCATCCCGTTCAACCTACATGGGGATTTACTCACACATGGATGGGGGAAACATGGATGGTCGATGGAGAGGCATTGGTGATGACGGTGGCGATGATCTCCTCAAATTCCCCGTCCCGGCAGGGTGCCAGAACAGGAACTTCTGATCCCCAAATCAAGGTCCGGGACGGCGGCGGCGCTCTGTTGTGTTTCTGTGGAATATGACGAACCCCCTCGGGTTTTAGGGTTGGAGGTTACTTGTAGCCGAAAGGGGAGTCCGAGGGGGGCTCTAGGGGGCCCTACGCCTATGCTGGCGCGGCCAGGGGGACCCGCGCCAGGGGGGTGTGGCCACCCTATGGATCCTCTCCTTGCCCCCTTCTGGCTCCCGGGGTCTTCCGGGGTGAAAACACCAATGGGCTCTTTTTTGGGCATTTTCCCGAAAGTTGATTTTTTTGCACAAAAACAAGACACCAAGGGAATTCTGCTGAAAACAGCGTTAGTCCGTGTTAGTTGTATCCAAAACACACAAGTTTAGAGAAAACCAATAAGAAAGGTGTTCGGAAAAGGAGATACGTTTTCACGTATCACTGCACTCCTCACACCTTGCGCTTGGGGTCTCCCAAAGAGCATGTGTACACACTCCATCAAGCTTTTCTGGCACTGTTGCCGGGGAGGAAGAGAATTTATGCAAGTGGAGTCTCTCACTACCAATCTCTATACTTTGTTTTTGTTTTGCTTACTTTATTTTATTTTGTCTTGTTTGCTTCTCTATATCAAGAACACAAAAAAAATTAGTTCTTATTCTAGTTGTAGCTTTATTCCTGTTTTAGTCTTGCTAAAATGCCTACTCCTGAGAACACTAAGTTTTGTGGCTTTACTAGCACCAACAACAATGATTTCATTAGCACACCTATTGCTCAACCTGCTCCTACTGCGGATTTTTATGAGATTAAGCCTGCCCTGTTAAACCTTGTTATGAGAGAGCAATTTTCTGGTGTTAGTACTGATGATGCTGCTGCCCATCTTAATAATTTTGTTGAACTATGTGACATGCAAAAATATAAAGATGGAGATGGAGATATTATTAAACTAAAATTGTTTCCTTTCTCTTTGAGAGGAAGAGCTAAAGAATTGTTGTTATCTTTGCCTAGAAATATTATTGATTCTTGGACTAAGTGTAAAGATGTTTTCATTGGAAAATATTATTCTCCTGCTAAGGTTATATCTTTAAGAAGTAGCATTATAAATTTTAAGCAACTTGATAATGAGCATGTTGCTAAAACTTGGGAAAGAATGAAATCATTAGTAAATAATTGCCCACTCATGGACTAACTACTTGGATGATCATTCAAACCTTTTATGTAGGACTGAATTTTTCTTCAAGAAACCTTCTGGATTTAGCTGCTGGAGGAACATTTAGGTCCATGACTTTGGGGGCAGCAACAAAACTTCTTGATAATATGATGATAAATTATTCTGAATGGCATACTGAGAGAGCTACAACTGGTGAGAAGGTAAATTCTGTTGAAGAAACCTCCTCTTTGAGTGATAGACTTGATGCTGTTATTTTATGCTTGTTAATGGCCATGCTCCTATTGATCCAAACAATGTTCCCTTAGCCTCTTTGGTTGCTCAAGAAGAGCATGTTGATGTGAACTTCATTAAAAAAAAAATTAACAACAATGCTTATAGAAATAATTTTGGTAGCAACAATTATAGGCCATATCCTCCCAATAATAGCAATTCTTATGGTAACTCCTATAACAGCAACAAAAGTGTACCCTCTGATCTTGAGAACATGCTTAAGAATTTTATTACTACACAAACTGCTTTCAATAAATCTGTCGAGGAAAAATTTGGCAAAATTGATGTTCTTGCTTCTAAAGTTGATAGCCTTGCTCTTCATGTTGATTTTCTGAAACTAAAAGTTATGCCTCATGATGTTAAAGAAAGTAAAACTTTAAATTCTGTCCAAAATCGAATTGATGATAATGTCAGGATGTTAGCTGAATTGCATGCTAGTTGGGAAAAAGAAGATGAAATAGCTAGAAAGAATAACATAGCTAACGTTTGTACCATTACCACCACTAGTAAAACTGAAGCTTCTCGTGCTAGAAAACCTTCTACTATCAATGGTAAAGTAATTGGTGTTGGAAACACTCCCACTTCTGCTATTAAAAATGCAAAATTGCATGAAACTGTTAAAAATGCTCCTGATAATAGTGCTGATTTTTTTAGAAATATGGGAGACAATAGTCTCATTATATTTGATAAAAATGATCTCGACTTTGATAATTGTAACATAACTGAAGTTATTAAGTTCTTAAAAGAGCTTTCTAGTTGTCCTAATGCTAGTGCTATGAATATGGCTCTCACAAAACATATTATAAATGCTCTCATGCAAATTAGAGAGGATGAATTAAGATGTGAAGCCTCTATCCCTAGGAAGCTAGATGATGGTTGGGAACCTATTATTAAAATGAAAGTGAATGATTTTGATTTCAATTCTCTGTGTGATTTTGGTGCTAGTATCTCTGTCATGCCCAAGAAACTCTATGATATTCTTGATTTACCACCATTGAAACCTTGTTATTTGGATATTCGTTTTATTGATAATGTTAGAAAGAAATCTTTGGAGAGAGTTGATGGTGTTCTTATCATGGTTAATAATAATCTTGTCCCCGTTGATTTTGTTGTCTTGAATATTGAATGCAATGCTTCTTGTCCAGTTGTTTTGGGAAGACCTTTTTCTTAGAACTGTTGGTGATATTATTGATATGAAAGAGGGGAATATTATATTTTAATTCCCACTCAAGAAAGGTACAGAACACTTTCCTAGAAAGAGAATGACGTTTCCTTTTGATTCATTTATTCGAACAAGTTACAATTTGGATGCTTCTTCACTTGAAAAAAAATACTTGATTCCATTTTTCCGGGTCTAGCTAAAAGGCGTTAAAGAAAAACACTTCTTGGAAAAACCCATGGTTTTATTTTCTGCTTTGTTTTTCTCTGTTTTCTTTGAGTCAAGGGGTTGTATACTTATGTAGTAACTCCTTCGTATTTTTTTTTTCATGTTTTACTAGTACCTAGTAAGGTTTCTGACGAGAGTTAGAGTTAATTTTCGGATTTCTGTAGCAAACAAATTTCTGCTGTCCACCGTAAATAATCGTATAATTCACAGAAAAATCGAAATGACCTGACATTTATTGTGCTTATTCCTCGGCTAATTCCGCAACTTTTTCGTTTTTTAAGGGTGTGTTCGGTTCTCGTACGAGCTGGAATCGAACGGAATCGTTCCACACCTAGGACTAGTTCCAGCGTTCGGTTTGTAGATGGAATGGAACGCAGTGGTTCCACAAGAGGGAATATTCCTCTGATATGCGGAACGCACCGGTCTGGCCAAATCGGCCGGATGAGGTGGAACGAGGTGGAATCGCTCGCTAAGAAAAAAGTTAGGCCTCGCTAACCGTCGGTGCTCTGCGCCACTGTCCCTCCTTCCTCGTTCTTCCTGGATCCCCGCCTCCTCCTGTACCAAGCCGTACGGGCGCCGCCGCTAGGGGGTCATCCTACGCGCTACCTCGGCCTGTCTCCATGGCGCCCGCGGCCAGGAGCCTGCCTCGTCTCCCTCCTGCCACGACGGGCACAACCCCGACCTGAACCTCCTCCAACCCCAAGTGCTGTCGGAGCAAGGGGCAGCCATGCCCGGAGAAAGGCGCGACGGCGGCGGCCATGGTGGACCAAGACACGGCCGCGCTGGAGCAAGGCGCGATGGGGCGGCCATGGTGGAGCAAGGTGCGCCGGCGGCCGCTGGCGGGAGCCAAGGCGCGGCTGCGGCTGGCCCGGAGCAAGGCGCAACGGCGGCGGCCATGGTGGAGCAAGGCACGGCCGCGCTGGAGCAAGACGCAACGACGGCCGCCGGCGGGAAAGAAGGCGCGGCTACGGCCGGCCCGGAGCAAGGCGCGACGATGACAGGCTAGGAGACGCCTCCACCGCTGCCGTCGCCTCCCTCGTGGCCGCGCTCGTCGGGCGCCTCGCCATGGGCCCCGTTTGTGACCTCCTTGGCGAGCGCCGCGCGTCGGGGGTCGCCAGCCTCGTCTGCGCGCTCGCTCTGGCCGCCGTCTACGCGTCCTCTCCCGCGGGGTTCGTCGCACTCCGATTCTGTGTGGAGCTCTCGCTCTCCAACTTGGAGCGGCCGCCACGGCGGAGCAAGGGCGGACACGGCGGAGCAAGGGCGGCCACGGTGGCGCCGAACGGCCACAGCGGAGCAAGGACGGCCACGGGGCGCCGGAAGAAGAAGGGGATTGTCTAATCCCAATATTACTAGATTAGTCTAATCCTAAATTATAAGATTAGTTCTAATTGAATTGCCAATCCTAAATTGGTTCTAATTGGATTGCTAATTCAGAATTAGACAAACTATTCCATTCCCTCTTATTTGTTCTAAACCGAACACTGTAACGGAATGGAACTGTGACATTCCACTAAAATGGAATGGAATGGTTCCATTCCATTCCACCTGGTACTAGAAGCGAACACACCCTAAGTTTTTCGACCTGAGAAACGTAAGTGTCTTGAAAAAATTCGTCTTTACAGGTTGTTCTGGTTTTGATAGATTTTGCCATTCTTCTTGCATTAGCTCTTTTGCGATGTCAAGTGAATTTCTTTGCTACGAAAATCAGTGGCTGTATCTAATGTTTAAAAGTATCAATAGCAGTTGTTCCATACAGAACCCATGGATTTTTTTTATTGTTGCACTAACCCTCTAATGCGAATTACTATTTGAGTATGGTGTGAAGGAAGTTTTCAAGGGTTAAGAAAAGAGGTGATATATGTGATCAAGAAGAGTGCAAGGTCAAAGCTTGGGGATACCCCCATAGTTCATCCAAGCATATTTTTAGAAGACTCAAGCATCTAAGCTTGGGGATGTCCAAGGTATCCCCTTCTTCATCAACTATCTATCGGACCACTTCTCGTGAAACTATATTTTTATTCGGTCACATCATATGAAGTTTACTTGGAGCGTCTGTTTAATTTTTTTGTTTCTTTTTGGAGTCTTGCACTTTTCACTGGGGTCCGTGTAGCATCCACAATTGTCGTAAAGCTTAGATTTGTCAAACCTGGGCTTTGCAGTGCCTTTCCCACGGTCTGAGTTTTTGGGCTTTCTGTTCCGGTTGCGCTTTCGCTTACCATTGAAGTTCGGAGGCTTGCGGTTAAAGCCACCATCAAAATTTTGCCCGTTCGCGACATTCATATGAATTTCATCTAGAGGTTGGGAACCAACCGGACGTTTAGAGTCATTCTTAGCGAGTAACTCATCATGCTTTTCAGCCTGAAGTAAAATATGAATAAGATCGGAATAGAATTGGTAGTTGCAAGCATGTTACTGCTGCTGGAGGATACTGTCCGATGGGAGCACAGTAGACAGAGTTTTCTCTATCTTCTCCGCGTCAGTAGGTTCCTTCTCGCAAAAACGCAGTTTGGAACTGATCTAATGAACCTTGTGATTGTACTCCCCGACGGACTTAAAGTCCTGAAGTCGGAGGTGTGTCCAATCATAAAGTGCTTCTGGCATGATAACTGCCTTCTGCTGTTCATACCTCGTCTTGAGAGCCTGAAACAAGGTACTTGGGGATTCTTCCTCCAAGTATTCAGACTTGAGATCTGGGTGAATATAGTGCCTTATGATGTACAAGGCAGCATATTTTTGCTCGTCTGTCAGCGGCGTCGCTCCAACCGGGGGTGGATTCACTGGGGGCTGGATTGCACACACTAATCCACGGGACGCATGGGAGATCTTGATGTCCATGGCCCATATAGGGTAGTTGTGGCCGTTGAGAGCGAGTGCATCAAACTCCCGAGCCATCGTTTACCTTGCCCTATTCTTGTTCTCGGGTAGAGACGGTGCTGATAACGTGTGAAGATTCGAAGGAATGAGAAAATGAATGAATCGAACTCATCCTTTATTGATGGTTACACAATTCTTATATACAGGGGAATAGACTCTTATAAAGGAACGCGTCGGTTCCAATGTCGGTTTCTGGAGGCAACGCTCCTAGGAAAACTGCTACGGTTCCCACATCGTGGGGTTACACGGGAGAGAAAGTGGGGATTTAACCCTAATTACTGTTAGGCTAATTAATCTTAACAAGTATCATCTTTGCATCTAAAACAAGGTTTGACATTTTCTGCATGTGTTAAAGAGCAGACGTACAGGAAACGAACGATAACCAGCATGGTGAGAGCACATGGATGCGGTAACATTTGCATCATACCAGTTTATAATGGTTTTAACATGAAATTCATAGACAAAGAAAAGAGGCACCCAATCCAAGTTTTCTACAGAAAATATGTTTCTCAGATACTCACAGGTATAAAGCATGGATGTAGGCTAGCAAGAAGGCACCATCTACATCCCTTGGAAAAAACATGGCACCTTCGCACGGCCGGCGTGTTTCCTCGGGAAGAACTCGTGCCTCACTAGGCTTTCTTTGGAACAGAGTCCAAGAATGATTGGATAACCGTTCTCCCATGAGGGCATGAACAATGGTTTAGATGGCAATCGTCTATAATGCGTGTCCAGGTCAGATTAGGAATGGTGTTACAGACACCAACTATTCCAGCGGTTCGTCTGTTCGTGTGTGTGTGAGGCTGCATGCAGCATTAAATCAATCATAAAATAAAATTACTAGGCCACGATCGCAGCACTACAGACGATAGATGCGTACAACGGGAACATAGGAGTCGGTACCCAGTGACTTTCGCGCGAGCAGACCGTCTGCAATATTACAGACGACACACTTCTCTCTCCTCATTCTCTCACTTCCACGTCATCCAAAATCAAACGTGGCACCTTCTACAGACAGCTGATTAGATACTATTGTATGTTTCCACCAACCTCCTCTGCCAATGAGTTTCCAGCATATCGCCATTCTCAAACACAAAGTTTCCATCATCCATCTGAAGCAAACGTGCTAAATTGGTGTCTATAGGAGCGTCGCCCATCCAGTTGAACGACTCAGCCAATGTGTCAAAAACTAGCACTACCTTGGTCTTGGCGTCGTAGGGCACTGGGCACGTACCAGTGCAGGTCCTCGCAGGCACGAACAAGCCAGCCGGTCGTGTCGTGCTCCCAGGAATGAATAAGCCAGCGGGTCGTGTCCTCCGGCCAGACCACCGGCAGCCCGATACACCTCGGCTCCTCGGAGGAGCCCACGGTGAGGATGTAGTAGACATCGCCGTCACTCATGTCTTTGGTTGGGAGCTTCCAGTAGAGGATGCGGTACTCGCCGGACGGGCGGTGACGGTACAGAGCGGCGACATTGCCGCCGTCCAGAGCCGGGAGTGCGAGCCACTGGCGCGTGGCCGGGTTGCAGAGGTAGAAGCGGTCGTCCTGGCGGTGGAAGGAGAGGGATAGGAGGAGGAGGCCGTCGCAGGAGCCGTGGAGGGAGAAGCTACGGGGATTCTTGTGGTCGGGAGAGAACCCGAGGATGGGCAGCCGGACGGCGGGGGTCCGCCAGAGATCGAAGGCATCCACCTTGACATGGAAGGAGACCAGCGGGAGAGACGGCTGACGGTGGTGGTGGGTGAGGAGAAACTCGTCGTCGCAGGTGAGGCGGCGCCAGGAGCGGCAGGCCGCGCGGCAGCGGAGGATCTCCTTCGCCGGAAGGCGGACCAGGATCTCCCATAGTAGGAGATCGTCCGGGAGGACGGGGGCGGCGGCAAGGTCACGCTGCGACTGCGTCCGCCTTGCCCTCGCGGATTTCACCATGATCTCACACTATACAGCTTGAACGCAGACGCTGGCCGTCTCGCGCAATCGAGTGGAGCGAGCTCGCCGGCGAATCTTGCTTCTTTTTTTGTTTTGTTTTTTTTTTTGTTAACGGGGGCGAATCTAGGGTTGCGGCCTGTGGTGAGATTGGAGAAGGAAAAGGATGTCAATCAGCCGGGGATGGTCGCACTCCATCCTCCGCATCCGTTACTGGCCACTATAGCTGGCCAAACGGGCCGGGCTTTTTTGGCCGGCCCGAAGCACGACTTTTTTTTGGCCTGGCACGGGCACGACACGGCACGATTTAAATGGGCCGCGGCACGGCACGTGCACGGTAGTGCCCGGGCCGCTCCTCGATTTGAAGCACGTGGGCCGGCACGGCACGGCACGACGTAAACGGGCCGGCACACGGCACGGCACGGGCACGATTAAATTAGAGGGGTGACCATCCTTTGTATAGAGAAAAAATGCTATTTTTCAGACTAAATTAGGCCTCTAATAACTAAATATATGAAAATAGCTCTAAATTGACATAAATCACGCTTAAAATGGCCTAATTATGCCCCTAATTACCCCCAAACCAAAGAAATCCAGCCCTCCCGCTCCCCCACGCTCATCCTAGCCCCATAAAATTCAAAATCTGTAATTCCCGCCAATTTATTTGGGCCAATCGTGCCCAGGCCGTATATGGGCCAATCGTGCCAAAATAGGCCTGTCGGGCCGTATACAGGCTAAAGTGTCGTGCCCAGCTGAGATTTCAGGCCCATGGGCCAGCCTGGCACGGCACGAATAAGCCGGGCCGTATACGAGCCGTGCCGTATACGGGCCAGGCTTTTTTCGGCCCGACTCGGGCCGTGCCGGGCCGCCCGTTTGGCCAGCTATACTGGCCACGCACGCTGGACGTGCGAGACGTCTGTGGCTGAGGGGCCCACCGTGAGCCTTATCTCATCCCAAGCCTTATCCCATCCCGATTCATTCTCCTCCACACACACAACACACACGCGTGAGTCAACCATCGCAGGCGAGGCTCGAATACAAGCCAGCGGCCGCGCGTCCGGGTAGCATCTCCGGCGAGGTCGACGAGGCACACCGGCGTTGAGGACAAGGCCTACACCCTGACGCCAAGGCCGTCGCCGGCCAGCTCCTGGCCCGCCGCCATGGGCACGCTCGGGACCAACCGCCGCCATGGGGCGTGCTCCGGCCCTGACTACCCCGCTTCCACACCGAGCATCCATGCGCCGGTGAGCTCCTCCTCCACGGTGCTCTTGACGCGCCGCCGGCTCGGATTCCCGCGCACCTCCATGGAAGGGCGCCCTCGACGGCTGCCTGCTCACGGAGGTGGCGCTCCCATGGGACTGAGGCGGTCCAAGCCTCCACGGCGGCGGGTGATGCTCCCCGAAGACCAAATTTTTTTGCTCCTTTTGTGTAGTTTTTTTGCTTTTTTGTGTAAATTTTTTGCTACGAGAACTCCGGCAATATCTCCGGCGAGGTCAAATTTTTGCTATCATAGAACATTTTTTTGCTACAATAATTATAAGTTTTTGCTATTTTAGCACAAACTTTTTGCTATTGAGATTTTCCGGCGATGTCTCCGGCGAGATCCTACCGGCGCTGTTTTCCGGCGAAGTTGATTTTTGCTACAGTAGCATTTTTAGTTGCTACAGTGCCTCCGGCGAGGTCTCCGGCGAGGTTTGACTTTTTTCTTTCGTTTTTTGGCCGAAACGTTTTTTGCTACATGTGAGCAAAAGCGGACTTTTTTTGCTACGGGAGCAAAAGCGAGATTTGGACAAAAAATGGGACACGTGTCGGCTTGGGGACCCGGGGGATGGAAAAGTTTGATCCCCCGGGGGACGCCCAGCGCTATCCATTGGAGAAGGAACTTTGAAATCGTTTTTTTTATTAACTCTGGTGATGCTTTCACATCTGTACATGGAAATGAGGGAATTATTTTCTACCGCACATCTTCCTTCCATCGACCACACAACATACACCTGCTCCTACGCCTCAGAGAAAAAAAAATGCTCATGTGCTTCAGAACTCGGAAAGAAAACAAACACCTGCTCATGTGCTGTATTGAAGCCAAAGTAGGACGAGTCTACAACTTGTGGGTCCACTAAAAGGGAAGTTATCCTAGGGAGATCGGGAGGCGATCGTGTTATAGCTAGGGTTTTCTCCTCAAGGGTGGTGATATCGGCGGCAGTTAAGGGATCTCGACGGCGAGATTGCCCCTGCGCGCTGGCCGCTGGTGGTAAATTCTCCAAGGCGTGCGTGGCGTCGGAGGAGGCAGGCTTGGGCCTTTGTGGGGGTTTCTTCATGGCGTCGGCGACGCGTTCCCCGGCAAAGGCGAGTTCTTTGTCGAGGTCGGTGTCTCGTTCTCCGGCGAAGGTAGGATCGGAGGATCCTGCGGCGGGTCTCTCAGCGAAGATGGGAGATTTGTTGGTGACGGAAAAAGAAGCCACTAGGCTCGTGATCGATGGGATCGAATCTACCTAGGTCCCTAAACCGAGATGGGCTATGGTTGGCCAGGTATGCTCTCCCCGGAAATTTATGATTACTGCGCTGGAACGTGCGATGCATAGGGCGTGGGGACTGCATGGCAGTGCCCACTTCAAGGACATTGGGGACAACAGATTCGTGGTGAGATTCTCATCGGAGGGAGACTAGAAGCATGTTAAAAAGAGTGGACCATGACAATTTGACTTTAATGCAATTCTGATGAAGGATTTTGATGGTTCAATACGCCCCTCTGATATGGTGTTTGATACAATGGACATATGGATTAGGGTTTTAGACCTGCCCATGGATATGATGAACAAAGTGTATGGTGAACTGATTGGGGGATGGGTGGGGAAGCATATCTCCACTGAAACTGATGAAGAAGGGATGGCTTGGGGAAAGGACTTGAGGAGCCAAGTTGCAATAAGGGTTTATCATCCACTGCCTAGGGGGATTAAGCTACGAAAGCCTGCAGAAGATGAGGAGGGGCTATGGTTTGATCTGAAGTATGAGAAGGTGCCTCATTTCTGTTTTTATTGTGGGCGCCTTATTCACCCGAACGGGGGTTGTACAGAAGAAAAGGGTTCTTCTCAACAATGGGGTGAGTGGCTGCGAGCATCACCAAGAAAAAATTTGAAGCCTCCACCTGCTCGTCCAACTGTCTCCACAGGGAGCTTTGGTAGTCGATCTTGTGAATCGGAGGCTAGGTACAATGGAGAAGTATCAATAAGAAACATCCCAATGAGAAGAAATATTGAAAATGACTATGCCTTCTCAAGCTCTTCTCGCACTGGCGGGAGTGCTACACGTGTGTCTAGGAGGGAAGAGGGAGACATTACTAGTCCAGGTAAAGGCCACACGGCCAGGACAATTGAGACGCTTGGAGGGGAAGAAACGGCGATTCCTAAGAAAAACAAGTCTATCACCTACCAACGTCGCCCAAGAAAACAATCAGGGGAAGGGATGAGGGATAAAGTCCTAGTGCCACAGGGCACATACAATAGGAAAAGAGGAACCAAGCAAGTGTGGCTCCCGGTCCCCGTTCAAGCCCTTGAAGAGGAAAGCTCCGAGTCCGCTCGGAAGAAGCAGTGTACGGCCTCGGTTTTTTATAGAATTGAAGAGCCATTGGCGGCGCCTGTGACGTAGGGCCGTTGGGCGCCATGAATCTTGTAGGCCTAAACTGCCGTGGTTTGGGGTTGGACGCGGCGGTAGGCGAACTTAGAGATCTGACACGATCTTACAACCCAGCGGTGGTGTTCCTTGGAGAAACTAAATTGAAACAGAGGGCAATGGACAAATTGAGGTGGAGTTTGGGGTTCCCCAATGGAATGGCTATGGACTGTGTTGGAAGAAGTGGGGGGCTAGCTGTTTGGTGGAGAGATGGGGTGGAGGTTTATGTTCGACCGTGGTGCCAGTATTATATAGATGCTGAGATCAGCTGGGAGGGCAAAACTTGGAGATTTATCGGCATTTATGGAGAACCCCTTGCCGAGATGAGGAATAAAACATGGGAGGCGCTGCGGTTCTTGAAGTGCCAAGATGATCTGCCATGGCCGTGTGCGGGCAATTTCAACAAAAAAATTCCGTGACGAGCAGCGTGGAGGTAACCCTCGCAATGAAGCACAAATGTTGTCTTTCCGTGAATACTTGCAGGATTGCTCTCTCGCGGACTTGGGGTTCAACGGGTATCCTTACACATGGAGTAACAAGCGTACAGGAGACGACAATATCCAAGTTGTTCTCGACAGAGGGACGGCGACATCGCCTTTCCTCGATATGTTTCCTTTCACACAAGTTGAGCACATTATCACCGAAGAGTCTGATCATATGGCCCTACTTATCCGCGTTCGTGCCGAGTGTGATGATGTCTCCAAACCGGCTCCGAGAGGGTTTATGTTCGAAGAGATGTGGACAAAGCATGAAGAATATGAGGATATGATCAAGCAGGTTTGGGAAGGTGTAGCCATTTGGGTCAGGACCTGGATGGGCTTTGGAGACGGATCCATACCATGTCCCAGTCTATGCAGCAGTGGAGTCTTGATAAGTTTGGTTCGCTGAGGGCTGAAATTAAATCCCTCAAGTCCAAACTGGAATATGCTCAAGACAAACAACTGCCACTTGATGCAGCCAATGAAATCCCTGACTTGGAACGGAAGCTTCATGAGGTATACGAGAGAGAAGAGATCATGTACCGCCAACGCTCGAGGCAAGAGTGGCTCAAGGCGAGAGGTCGCAATACGAAGTATTTTCAAAACCGTGCGTCTCACAAGAAACGTAAGAATACGGTCAAGGGGCTTCGTCAGGCTAATGGATCCATCTGTAACACAAGTGCAGGCATGAGGGAGATGGCATTGCAGTTTTACCAACAGTTGTATATGTCAGAGGGAGCGGCAAACGGCGCACAGGTGCTGCAGCTAATAAATTCATTTGTCACAGAGGATACTAACCAAGCTCTCACTGGAGAGTTTTCAGACAAAGAAATTGAGATGGCCCTGTTCCAAATGGGTCCTACTAAAGCACCTGAGCCGGATGGGCTCCTGGCCCTTTTCTACCAGAGACACTAGTCTCTTCTAAAGGACTCGGTCTGCCGAGCCGCGAAGGATTTCTTGGAAGGGCAGGAATACCCGGAGAATTTTAACAATACTACTCTTGTGCTGATCCCTAAAGTCAATCACCCGGAGCTCTTCTCTCAGTTCAGACCAATACGTTTGTGTAATATCCTATATAAAATTGCCTCAAAGGTGTTGGCTAACAGACTCAAGTCTTTCCTCCCTATTATGATCTCCGAGGAACAGAGCGCTTTTGTGCCTGGCAGACTTATCACAGATAACATGTTAATTGCATATGAGTGTGTGCATGCCATTAGGAAGAGGAAAAGGAAGAAACCTCTCTGTGCTGTGAAACTGGATATGATGAAGTCTTATGACAGAGTTGAGTGGTGTTTCCTTGAACAGATGATGGTGAAGTTAGGCTTCTCTTCCAGGTGGGGGGAGATGGTTATGAGATGTGTTAAATCAGCACGGTTTTTCAGTCAAGTTAAATGGAGGGACCTCAGATATTTTTCTTCCAAGTAGAGGTCTCCTACAGGGAGACCCTCTCTCCCCGTATTTGTTTCTCTTCTGCGTCGAAGGCTTCTCTGCCCTCCTTCGGCGTGCACAAGTGGAGAGACACGTAGCGGGTGTGTAGTTTGGGAAGGATGGCTCAACTATCACACATTTGCTCTTCGCAGATGATAGTATGCAAGCTCTAAGGGCCATCTTACAAGATTATGAGGAGTGCTCTGGCCAACGAGTTAATTTGCAGAAATCTTCGATTTACTTTGGCAAGGGTTGTTCCCGAGATGACAAAGGCCAACTGAAGGGCATAGTAGGGGTAGAGTGTGAAGCTCTATCTGAGAAGTACCTGGGCCTACCGACGGTGGTGAGTCGGTCAAAGGACGGCGCCTTTAGGCATATATCAGATCGCTCTATGTCCAAGGTCCACGGCTGGAAGGGACAGGGCCTATCCATGGAAGGGAAGGAAACGTTGATCAAGTTTGTCCTACTGGCGGTGCCCACTTATCCTATGGGCGGTTTCAGGTTAACAGACAAGATGTGTGCCACTTTGACGTTGATTTCTTCACGTTTCTAGTGGGGAGAAGCTGATGGTAAAAAGAAAGTTCATTGGATTAGCTGGGACAAAATGAGTGTGCCAAAAAGGAGAGGGGGCATGGGCTTTAGAAATTGTGATGCGTTTAATGCAGCATTGCTTGCTAAGCAAGCGTGGAGGGTGATCACTACACTTGCTTCTCTATGTTCCCAGGTGGGACGAGCAAGATACTTCAAAGGAGGGGACTTTTTGACGGCAAACTGTCCCAAATCAGCATCATTTACCTGGAAAAGCATCTTGCATGGCAGAGAACTATTGAAGGAAGGGAAAATTTGGATAATAGGGGATGTGAGTAAGATTACAGATAAATGGATTCCACGGTCAGGGCTTCAACGCCCACTGGGAGTCAACCCCGACATGGAGGTGAACACGGTTGATGAGCTGGTTGACCCTCTCGGGAGGGGATGGAATGTAGAAAAGTTGAGAGAGTTGTTTTTTGATGGCGATGTGGCTGACATCCTTAGAACACCCGTAGGCAGAGCTAGAACAGAAGACTATCTAGCATGGAACTACACCAAAAACGGGGTTTATACGGTGAGGTCGGCGTACCACCTCAAAACGCAACTCAATAAGAGATCGTTGGATCACCCTAGCTCCTCACGATCAGACAAGAGCACCAAGGGTGGTTGGCACTATGGTCAACCAACATACCGGGCAAGGCGAAAATTCATATCTGGAGGCTAATCAAGAACGGCATGGCGGTTGGAGAAGAGTTCCAGCGGAGAAACATCAAAGAAGGTGTACGGTGTGTGGCTTTCAACTGCGATGAATCTCTCCTCCATCGTTTCTGGAGGTGCCCACACTCGGCTGCTGCATGGGACTCGATTAGAGCCGGTACGGGACTGCAGCTCTCATGCCCGGACAACTCGGTCAGGTGCTATCGGGACCCACGGGATTGGCTCCTGGAGTGGCTCTGCCGCGTGGATGACCATCAGAGAGCGATGGGTATCATGCTCTTATACCAGCTCTGGTTATCTCGGAATGAGGCCCGGGACGATGGACCTCTAGAGGATCCACGTGATATCGCTAGCAAGGCTGCATTCCTGACAGATGAATGGGCTGGACTAGCACCAAGTAGAACGGGGGCTGGGAGTTCGGCGGTGGAGCACTTGCACCCCCAATTGCAGACTGGAGCAAAGTCAATGTAGATGGAGATTTCTTCCCTGACTTGGGACATGGAGGATGTGTGCGTGGTGCTTAGGAACCACCACGGCGATTCCGTTGCTGGAGATTGCCGTTTTTTCACTTCTGTTGCCGATGCTGAAAGGGTGGAACTTCTTGCATGCAAACGAGCTCTCGAGCTGGCCAAGGAACAACAACTGACAAAGATATGCTTGGAGACGGACTGCCTGAGTGCGGTCGCGAAGTAAAACCAGGGTGACAAGGACAGATCCATTCATCGTTCCTTAGTTGAGGATCTAAAAGTGCTACTGAACGGATTCAGTGATCATTTGATCAAGCATGTGAGACGCTCCTGTAATGGTGTAGCACATGTTCTATCTGGCTGCGAGAACAAAATTTGCAACACCTGGTTCGGCTCACCACCAGCGATGATTGTAGGGCGTCGGATCTTACTTAATGAAATGCAGCGTTTAAATCTAAAAAAAAAAGCCTAATTACTCTATGCAATTACTACTCGTTTACTCTTTTAAACCTCTTTGTTTGATCACCCGAATTAGGTTTACAACTTGCCGCAAAGAACTGTCAATTTCAAAAAATAAATCACAGACCATAGAGCTAGAGAATGAATGATTAGTGATCACTATTGCAATTCATGAGAGTAGAGATTTAATTTCCCACAAAATCAAGTGAGAAGAAGTTCCGAGTGTTACCAAGCTCGTTAATTTTGTGTCATGTTTGAATGTGCCCACTAGGAGAAACCTCGCTAAAGGATTTTACCTTTATTTAGCATATGTTCAATTACGAACCGGTACTAACACTAGTAGGAAATAGGCTATAGCCACCATCTTACCGCTGACGAACACAGATATACGTTCGCCATCGCTATTATCGCGGGGCAACATGAAATCGTGTTCGCCAGCGATACCCACCTTACCGCTGGCGAACATGCGAGATTGTTTGCCAGCGGTAAGTGTGAGCCTGGTTGCTCGCCGGCTCTATTTACCGCTGGCGACCATCGTTGTGCTTCGCCAGCGCTAGGCAGGGTACCGCTGGCGAACTAACTGACGTGTTTGCCAGCGCTAGCATGTGGGCCCAGCGTGCAAGTTAGCGTTGGCGAACGCGCCAGCTAGTTTGCCCGCGGTAACCTGGCAGATACAATAAGTGAGAGCACCACCCATTTCCCACTCATCCACTCTCTTCTCAACCTTGTCCCTTGTCCCCTTCTCTCTCTATCTCAAACTCATGCCAATTTTCCCCACCTTCTCCTCTCTTTTCAACCAACCAAAACTATTTTAGTTGGTAGATCTAGGTTTATCTCCCTCCCAACACCCTTTCTACCCAAAGCTCCAAAATTCTTCGGATATCATCTCGTGTACTCATCTAATCATTTGAGGTGGGATTAATGATTATATATAATTAAATGAGTTTGTATGAATTTTGTCCTGATACACGCGATATGCAATATATGTGTGAAATTTCACCGGATTTAATATGGTCGTGACATGGAGACGCTATATGTGTGAAATTTTTGGAATGAAATTGAGTAGCCAACTATTGCCGGAGTGTTGATTCATTTCCGTCTCGCCAAAGTTTGGCACTCCCTAACCTCCTATTTGTAGGAAGGTCATGTCAATTTTTTCGTGAATACGACATGAAATGAAATTTTGGATATGAAAATGAGTTGCCACTATTGCCGAAATGTTGAATCATTTCCGTCTCAGAAAAGTTTGGCACTCCTCGAACCTCCGATTTGTAGAAAGGTCATGCCGATTTTTCGTGAAACCATTTTCCATATATATATATATATATATATAATACCTCGGGTACCTGTACCTTGGGTATGTATGACGTCTATATACCCTTGGGTATACATACCTAAGGTATCTACGTGGCATACATACCTACAATACGAATAACCTAGTGTACGCGTACGTGACAGCTAAGTATATATACATGTATGTATATGTCTACTTTTTAGGTATGTATACCCCAATATGTGCATACCTATGATTACATATGCATACTACATACGCAAGGTATAAATAGCCGAGCTATCCATGGTGTCTACATACCTAAAATGTACGGTATTTCATACAGGTGCCCATGCTCCATGGTGCCCCATTATTTGGCACCCTGTGTGCAGAAAACTTATTTTGCACCCACAATTTATTTTATGTTCCCAAGCCAAAAATTTATGTTACCTACGTAACTATTTACGTTCATGTTTGATCCATAATAGAATACTCGACATAAATATGAAAAAATATGAGTCATGCCAATATAAAAGTCATAAAAACAATATAAAATGTGTTCTTTTTTTCATTCTTTTGTACCGTCGCGTAAACAAAATATTTATGTCATGTATATATTTTCTTACATTCTATTTGACATAAGGAATACGACAAAATTTACGTGACGTAGAAATCATGTACTGTTCAAAAAATACAGGGTGGGTGTAGAATAACTATTCTGCACCCTGGGTGTCAATATATGTGTGTGCGCGCGCGGGGTTCTAATATTATCTTGGCGCGCTCGTGCAGGCGACAAATAATGGTGGTCGTTATGAGTAAACGTGTCGTGCATAGTTACTTGAGACACGCCACAGAAGACATGTTACAAAATGGCCGCAAGGAGATACGATGTCCATGTCGAAAGTGCAAGCTGGGGGGGCTTGCTCATCCCCTTTAACGAAGATTTTCTCAGTCACCTCCTTAGGTATGGTTTCATGGATGGGAACAACAGTCATTGGATAAGTGATGATGAAGATGATGAAGTCCATGGGACGGTGGAAGGAAATGATGTGCAACATGACAATAACAATGATCGGCAAGAACAACAGGACCAAGAGCCTCATGATGCCGCACATGATCATGGAAAAGATGTTGAACAAGACATTGAACAAGACGAGGACACGGGGACACCTCTACCAGAAGATGTGCGTGACACTCATTTCTAAGAACTACTTTTGAGAAGGAAGACTAACCCGAGATCTGCTGCTAGAGAGAAATCTAAGCGGCACATCTAGAGATAGATTCAAAGACACCGTTGTATCAAGGCCGCGGTCCGGGAGAGTCCCGCCTGAGAGTGGCGCTCGATGTTCTACATATGAAGGCGAGATTAAAATGAAGCGACATAAGCGTCGATGCAAGCCTGCAATACTGTCACGATATCCTTCCAGAGGGCAACACGTGTCCTTAAAGTTGCGACGAGGCCAAGAAAGTCGTGTTCCCCTTTGATTTACCGCACAAAAAATACCATGTGTGCATCAACGATTGCTACATTTATCGGAAAGAGGACGCGGAAAAGACCATTCTTTTAGTTTGCAATGCCGCTCGATACGAGAAAGGGAAGAAGAAAGCCCCTCGAAAAGTTGTGTGGTACTTTCAGCTTATTCCCCGTCTGCAACGGTATTTTGTGGACCGCAAGGAAGCAGAGCTCATGCGCTGTCACGCGAAAAGGAGGAAGAAAGTTTTGGAAGATCCAAAGCGGAATGAAAAAGTAAATCTGACACATCATTCGGATGCAAACCAATGGAAAGCAATTGACTGTGAATATCCAATGTTCAGGGCGGAGGCAAGGAACATCAGGTTGGGTGTGAGCACCGGCAGACTCAATCTGTTTGGGAACCAGAGCAGCACGCATAGCACCTGGCCCGTGTTTGTATGGATGTACAACATCCCCCCTGGTTGTGCATGAAGAGGAAGTATCTTCATATGAGTATGCTAATTCAAGTGTCGGAACAACCTGGCAACAACATCAATCTATACCTGAAGCTGCTTAAAGATGAGCTGGACACGCTATTGGCCGAGAAGGGGTTAACACATGGGACGCCTTCGGTGAACAATATTTCCCAATGAGAGTTGTCTTGTTCTGTACGGTTCACGACCTACTCGGCTACGGATATGTGGCAGGCAAGGTGTGCCACGAACATAAAGGTCGCGTGAGGTGCATGGATGACCTCACGTTTATGCAACTTCCGAAAGATCCTGCTGAAGGGTACGTTGCATAGAAAACAAAAAATTTCCTACGCGCGATAAACCTGAATGGCCAAGATGTAATCGATGAGATGAAAGCCAACAGGGAGAAACAGAGTCTTGAGATAACATACCCTCGAAGACTCAAACTGGTACGAGATAAAATCTCGTTGTTGGCGTAGTCGTACTCACGCCGATCCCGAGCGAGAATAAGTGCACCGCAATCCGGCGGTGCCTCCGTAATCGGTTACACGTTCAGCTCGATGAAGACTTTCGTTCCCTCGATCCAGCGGGTAGCGGAAGTAGATGATCCCCCGAAACTCCAGCAGCACGACAATGTGACGCCCCGAGATCGGGCACTATGCAGATTTCAGCATTTCCGCCAAAATCCACATAATAACCGATTCCAGGTTGCCACTTGTGATAACATTACAACAGTTCACGAATATTCCGCAACGACAACAGAAAAGATATATACAAGACGACTCAAACGAGTCAAGGATACAACTGATACAATACAAAGATCCAAATGACAGCGGAAGAAACAACATAGTGTCCGACTACGGACAAGATACAAATTGGACTAAGAGTCCTGAAGATAACCGATGGCGTCCAATCCCTGCCCAGGCCAAGCCAGAGGGATTCCCAAGCTAACGTCGTCAGACTTCAAACCTGTTGACTGCAATATGGAATATGCAGCCACGAAATGGATTCGTGGGTCAGTACGGTTAAGTACTGGCAAGTGGATAAACCATACTCACAAGATACCAGCGTAACCAATCATCACAAGATACAAATACTTTGGGTACAACGGAAAGGAAGGGGATTATTGCAACGAAGCGGCAGCGGGCTGCACTAACTAACTACAGAGACTCGCTACAACATCTGGCTAAAAGAAAGGGATAAGATAGCGTATCAGAACCAACTACAACTACTCACCAAACAATACCCATCCAGGGTTACCCCCTACTAAGGAAGCAACCCAAGGAAACTCACACGGTTGATTAGGGTGACATTCATTCTTATGGTGGAGGTAATCTATATTACTAGTCAAGTTATCATCGTTAGGTGTAAGTTGTCTGAGTACTTGTTAGCCAGCACTTTCACCAAGTCATCCATAACCGCGGACAACACAGCTTCTCGAGAAGATTTAACCCTGCAGGGATGCACCAATTTGGCCGTACACGTAAGAATGACCCGCCAGATGGAAATGCACTTCCACCAAGCGAGGCACTCAACACAACCCAACTCTTCTTCGCATCAAGCCCAAAGAACCACATGCTGTGCGTGCGCGGCTAATCGAGCCCCCACGAAGAAAAGGGGGACCCTCATAGCACTGGAAGACCACGCCGCCCTAAAGGCCGACTACAAAAGTTCCACCCTGGCGCCAAGGGCTCGCACCTGCATATGCATGCATCAAATGGAAAGCCCGAACTAAGTGTGGCGATTTGGACGAGATGCGAATCGAATCAAAGTTGCGGGGGGCGCCCATACTCGCTTCCCACATGCGGTTAGTGCGCTCATCATGGATCAGTAGACAAGACCCTTTTCCTAATTAGGGTCGACACTAGGAGGCCTCAAAACCACGTCGGGCCTCCTGCCGGTGCCTTATCATCAAATTAGTATTACCCAAAACATTAACATGTTGTTGATTAAATTGAAGCCCAACTATCAACTAAACAGGTGATAAAACGGACAACAAGACTTGAGCGCAAACAACACTAAGCATGCAACTACGACACGAGGGCCAACAAGGTAAACAAACATTAGGTAATAGGAAGTGAAAGGAAGGCTATATCATGGCTTCAAGGTAAACATATGATAGGATCGAGACACAAGCATCGAATCATAGGGCTAGCATAAGAACAACGGAAAGAATCGGTAACAAGTGATGAAAGGCAGCCATTTGGCAGCAAGTGAGTATACTTGCCTGGAATCCAGCAAGTAGAGGTATATACGCAGAACTTGTCGTTGCTCACATCATCTCAACGTCCTATCCGGGAAGAAGCAACGAACTAGAACAAACACCGGATGCAACAATTACTTCTACGGCAAAAGATCCAGCATGATCAAGATATGGATGCATGACAAGTTTAAGGAGGCATCAAAGATAAACTAGTTGACATGGTAAACATACTTAAATGGGCCCATATGCAATTTGGGTTGCATATGGAAAAGCCCATGAATTAATGTTGAATTAAATGATCTACGAATAACCATCATGTGAAAGTTGATTAGAATGATGCATGGATGATGAAAACAATAAGAAAACAACAATAGCTTCAGTTTGATATGTTGCTTACCAAGTTTGGAAATTTATTTATTAAGTTATGAAATTTGGCTTCTTAAATGAGTTACACAAGCATTTGTTGTTTTCACCCATTTTAATTGTTCAAAACAGATAACAAAATTTATATTTGGAAAGAACACAAAATTTTAGATGGAATACATGTTTCATTTGTTGAATAAGGAATTAGAATGAATTAATTATGAATTAAACAAGTTTAAACAAGATTTAAATGAATTTAATTCAAATATGAATTTATTTGAATTTTTATTTGTTCAAAACATTAATTCAAATTCATATTTGAAAAGATTATAATTTTCTGGTGTGAAATCATATTTTATATGTTCAAAAGGAAATTAATTTGACCAAGTTATTAATTTAGTAATTTTAAATGAATTAAACAAGATTTAAATTATTTAACCAATTTTAATTATTCAAAACAGGAAACAAAGTTTATATTTGAAAATGTGGTTCAATTTAGCATGGAAAACATATTTCATATGTGACATTTGAATTAATATTGAATTAGTTATGAATTTCACCATTTAAATGATTTAATTAAAATATTAAGTAATTCTATTAATTTTATTTATCCAAAACAGAAAACAAATGTTATATTTCGAAAGATCATGAAATTTTGGATGGAAAACATATTTGATATGGGCCATTTGAATTAAAATTGAAATAGTTATGAATTTAATCAAATTCAAAAGAGGGGTTTGAATTTGAATTTTGAACCCATTTGGAAGGTTCAAAACAGAAAACAAATTTTATATTTGGGTAGATCATTTAATTTTGATTGGTGTACATATTTTATTTATTGAATTTGGAGTTTGTTTGTAATTTTTATGTGTGTTTGAAGTTCAGGGAGTAATCTATGATTTTGCAGGGACTTATAGTGAAAAAGAAACCACAGGGAGGCCCCTGGGAGGTTTCCCACACAGCGCCTCTGGCCCTGTGTCGCTGCCGTGCGGGCCAGCGCCACCGTGGCGGGTGTGTGCGATGATGTGGATTGACGGTGTGTGACAGGTGGGACCCAGGTGCTGCTGTGGAAAAATCAGAGAAAAAGGGGGGCCTTTTGCGGCCGAGGGGGATCGAACCCTCGCTGGGGCGCTTGCGCGCACGGCCTGTGGCCACTGGGGTGAGCTGGTTGTTGTGATACACCACGAGGATGACTGAATAAGAGGGGGGGTACGTCGAGTTTAACTGAAATTTAGACAGAAACAAAGGTGCAGGCTTTCAGCATTCAGGACGCGACAGAACAAAAACAAAATCCTCGCGTCAGGAAGGATTCGATCCCAGGTTCTCTCAGTGTGAGCACGACGAGGCTACCACTACGCTGCTACGAGATCGGTGATGCATCTAGGGCAAGAACAAGCATGTACTGCCTCTACGCGTTGGGGTTTCTGACGAAACTGCACAACCTGAAAACTGTAACCCGGCGAGGACAGAGGAAAAGGGCGGCGAGATAGAGCGGCACCTGGCTAGGATTTCTTCGGCGATCTTGGCGCTGAAGAGGTCATGGTTCCATTCCCCGAAACGGAGGAACCTCGCGGTGACCATGGCATCACCGTGATGATCCCGCAGCGGCCACGTTTTCTCGGTGAGGTAGTGGAAGAAAGTACAGAGGAGGAGGAGGGGAAGCTGGTGGCGGCGGCGAGCTGGGGAGGAGAGGGGAGAGCAGAGGGGCTAGGGCACGGCCTAGTGGCTAGAAATAGGGGGAGGGAGCAGGTGAGGCAGGGGGGTCCATGGTGGGGGATGACAGCGACGTGAGGGTCTCCCCTACGTCCGTACGAGGGAGAAGGCATTGGTGGGCTGGGCTTGGGGAAGGTGGGTTTTCAGGGTGGGCTTGGCCAGGTGGTGGAAAAAAGTAAAGGGGGATAGAAGGCCTGGGGTGGGCTGGCCGTGGGGGCTGGCCTGCCTCCTCACAGCTCACCTTTTTCTTTTTATTTCTTTTGTTCTTCTCTTTTTTTTTGTAGAAAAGAAAAGGATAGGGATAGAAATAGGTGTGAGGGTTTTTGTTTTTGTTTTTATGAAATCATTTTGTAGTGATTTACAAAACAACAAGGTCAAAGCAATGTTAACATTGTTTTCAAAAATTTGAAATATTAGTTTGATTTTAATTTGTTAGTTGAATTTCAAATAGGGTTTCATTTGGATTTTTGAAATAAACAATTCTCTTATTCAATAGCTCAACCAATTAGGAGAAATTTCTTGAAATTAAATGTTTGCAACATTTTAATTGTAAACCCCAATTGGAACATGCCAATTATGGATGAATTGATTTGAATTTGCCATTAGGGTGTTGATAAAAAGGAATTTTTTATTTAACAAGCAATTTAAATAAATTCAACTTCAAACTATTGAAAAGCAATTTGAGTTGTTTAGTTTGCAACTTTTAATTGGAAATTTTGGACATGTTTTGAAAGTTTAAATTGGTTTGAATTTTTCAGTTGTTTTGGAAACATGGTACAATGCATATGATGCATGTGATGCAATGCAAAAAGAAAACAACCAACTTTCTACTTAGGGGGAACACCCCAGGTGTTACAGACAACGTGGTGGTGATGAAGAATCTCACGGTCAGGGCTTCGCCAAGCCGGAGACCATGGAATGGAGCAGCGAGTGGAGAGAACAGGAAGTGGGCAAGTGTGTGGAGAAGAGGGAGCTCTCACCCTCCTTTTATAGGGGAGGGGAGGCAGCCCAAGGGGGGGCGCGGCCAGCCATGGGTGCCCCCACTTCTTCCTCTCTTCATGTGAGTGGAAGACCCACTCACACCCACTCATGCTCCTTTAATTTTCCACTTAGAAAATCCAAAGATTTTTCTTTAATAAATAAATAAAACATTTTTTATCTCTTTATTTATATTTGTTAATTCCATTAAAAAATATTTTCATGCAGCACCTCGAATCATTTGTTAATTCTATTAAGAACCATTCGATGAAAAATCCCTTGAACTATTTCAATTTTCCCCGAAATAATTTCGGAGCTGCCTAAAATATTTTTTGGTATTCTATATCCTCTCTAACGCTTCATCGAACCTTAAGTGTGTCACCCTACGGTTCGCGAACAATATTTAATAGACATGATCGAGACTCCTCTCCGATCAATAATCAACAACGGGATCTGGAGATCCGTGATGACTCCTATATATTCAACGATGACTCTCGTGATCGTGAGAACCTTTCAACGTCGTAACGATTTCCCTTTGTCTCGCGATATTTTACTTTTCCGAGATCCGATCACCGTTATCCACCATAACTTCTTCGATCTCGTTATCCGACAAGTACTATTTTCTCGTTTCCGTGATATAACATCCTTGTGATCATATCACGTGCTTGCAAGCAGTATCGATGTGATATCACCGAGAGTGTCCTGAGTATATCTCTCCGTCATATTGGATGGACAAATGCCATTCTTGATCCACGAGCTTCAACTAACAATTTCCGAATACCTAACGCCACCTTTATAGTCACCCTGTTACAGTGTGACGTTTGATGTCATCAAAGTATTCTTTCGGTATTAGTGATTAACATGATCTCATGGTCTAAGGAACAATGTTACTCGGAATGTAAGACATAACAACAAAACTAAATGCCTTGATCGTATTGTTATACCTTGTTAGGGTCTAAGTTCATCATGTCATTCTTCTAATGACATGACCCCATTATTAACAACATCCGATGTCTATGATCAGGAAACCTTGATCATCTGTTAATCAACGAGCTAGTTAAAAGAGAGGCTTCAATAGAAACGTTGGTTTTTTTATTAATCACACATGTATTAAAGTTTCCGGTTAATACAATTCTAGCATGAGAAATAAACATCTATCATAAACAAGGAATAACATAATAAACACTTTATTATTGCCTCTCGGGCATATTCCCTTCAGACTCCCACTTGCACTAGGGGCAATAATCTATATTACATAGTGATGAATCTAACACCATTGAGTTCTGGTGTTGATCATGTTTTGCCCTTGAGAGAGGTTTAGTCAACGGATCTGCCACATTCAGATCCGTATGTACTTTGCAAATCTTCACATCCCCATCTGCGACATGTTCACGGATGGAGTGAAAACGGCGCTTGATATGCTTGGAATTCTTGTGAGACCTTGGCTCCTTAGCATTGGCTATGGCCCCATTGTTGTCACAATAGATAACCATTGGATCCAACGCACTCGAAACCACGCCTAGTTCGGATATGAACTCCTTCATCCAAATTGCTTCCTGTGTTGCCTCCGAGGCAGCAACATATTCTGCTTCTGTTGATGATCTCGCTACCATGGATTACTTGGAACACCTCCAGCTTACTGCTCCTCCATTCATAACAAATACGTACCCGGACTGAGACTTAGAGTCATCCGGATCAGTGTCGTAGCTAGCATCGACGTAACATCTTGCGACGACCTCTTCTTCACCGCCATATATGAGAAACATATCCTTAGTTCTTCTCAAGTACTTAAAGATATTCTTGACCGCCATCCAGTGTTCCAATCCTGGATCGGATTGGTTCCTACTAGCCAAACTAATAGCATGTGCAAGATCCGGTCTTGTACATAGCATAACATACATGATAGAACCTATGGCTGAAGCATAGGGAATCTTATTCATTTTCTCTCTATCTTATGTTGTAGCTGGACATTGAGTCTTACTCAACGTTTTTCCTTGCAACATAGGTAAGAACCCCTTCCTACTATCTTCCATTCTGAACTTCTTCAGAATCTTGTCAAGGTATGTACTTTGCGAAAGTCCAATTAAACGCCTTGATCTATCCCTATAGATTTTGATGCCTAATATATAAGCTGCTTCACCGAGGTCTTTCGTCGAAAAACTACTGTTCAAATAACCTTTTACGCTTTTTAAAAGTTCTATATCATTTCCAATCAACAATATGTCATCCACATATAGTACTAGAAATGCTACAGAGCTCTCACTCACTTCCTTGTAAATACAAGCTTCTCTGTATGTTTGGACAAATCCAAACCCTTTGATCACCTTATCAAAACGGAGGTTCCAACTCCGGGATGCTTTCTTCAGTCCATAAATGGAACATTGAAGCTTTCACACTTTGTCAGCATCCTTAGGATCAACAAAACATTTGGGTTGCATCATATACAACTCTTCCTCAATCTCACCATTAAGGAACGTCGTTTTGACATCCATCTGCCAGAATTCATAATCGAAAAATGAAGCAACTGCTAACATAATCCTAACTGACTTAACCATCGCTACTGGTGATAAAGTCTCATCGTAGTCAACTCCTTGAATTTGTCGGAAACCTTTTGCGACCAGTCGAGCTTTATATACGGTCATATTACCATCAGCGTCAGTTTTCTTTTTAAAGATCCATTTGTTCTCAACAGCCTTCCGGTCATCGGGTAAGTCCACCAAAGTCCAAACTTGGTTTTCGTACATGGATCATGTTTCGGATTTCATGGCTTCAAGCCATTTTTTGGAATGTGGGCTCATCGTCGCTTCATCATACGTCGCAGGGTCATCACCTCCATCTACCATGAAGTTTAATACGGGATCTCTGTACAGTTCAGGAGCTGTACGTTCCCTAGTTGACCTGCAAGGTGCGGTAGTTTGCTCTTCCGGAGTTTCATGATCTTGATCATTATCTCTCTCTTCAACTGACGGGGTTGGCACAGGAACAACTTCCGGCGATGCGCTACTCGCCATTCCAAGAAGGGAAGGTTCAATAACCTCGTCGAGTTCTACCTTCCTACTATTCACACCTTTCGAGAGAAACTCCTTCTCCAAAAGGATCCATTCTTGGCAACGAAAATCTTGCCTTCAGATCTGTGATAAAAGGTGTGCCCTATTGTTTCTTTAGGGTATCCTATGAATACGCATTTTTCCGCTTTGGGTTCGAGTTTATCAGGTTGAAGCTTCTTCACATCAACATCGCATCCCCAAACTTTTAGAAATGACAGCTTAGGTTTGTTTCCAAACCATAATTTATACGGTGTCGTTTCAACGGATTTTGATGGTGCCCTATTTAAAGTGAATGCACCAGTCTCTAGTGCAGAACCCCAAAACGATAGTGGTACATCTGTAAAAGACATCATAGATCGAACCATATCCAATAAAGTATGATTACGACATTCAGAAACAGCAGGTGTGAGTTGTGAAACTATTCCACTTTGTTTCATATGCATGCCAAACTCGTAACTTAGATATTCACCTCCACGATCAGGTCGTAGAAATTTAATCTTTCTGTTACGATGATTTTCAACTTCACACTGAAATTCTTTGAACTTTTCAAATGTCTCAGATTTGTGTTTTATTAAGTAAATATACCCATATATACTCAAATCATCTATGAAAGTGACAAAATAACGATATCCACCGCGCGTCGATACACTCATTGGTCCACACACATTAGTATGTATGATTTCCAGTAAGTCTGTCGCCCGTTCCATGGTTCCAGAAAACGGGGTTCTAGTCATCTTGCCCATAAGGCATGGTTCACATGTTTCAAATGATTCGTAATCAAGTGATTCTAAGAGTCCATCAGAATGGAGCTTCTTCATGCGTTTAACACCGATATGACCTAAGCGGCAATGCCACATGTAAGTAGCAATATCATCATTTAACTTAACTCTTGTGGCATTCACATTATGAATATGTGTATCAATACTATCAAGATTCAAAAGAAATAAACCATTCTTCTCAGGTGCATGACCATAAAAGATATTATTCATATAAATCGAACAACCATTGTTCTCAGACTTAAAGGAATAACCATTCCGCATTAAGAAAGATCTAGAAACGATATTCATGCTTAATGCAGGCACCAAATAACAATTATTGAGGTTTATAACTAATCCCGATGGTAGACGTAGAGGTAGCGTCCCGACGGCGATCACATCAACTCTTGATCCATTGCCGACGCGCATCGTCACCTCATCCTTTGCTAGCGGTCGCTTATTCTGCAGCTCCTGTTTCAAGTTACATATGTGAGCAACCGAACCAGTATCAAATACCCTGGTGCTACTGCGAGTACTAGTAAGGTACACATCAATAACAACTATATCATATATACCTTTGTTCACTTTGCCGGCCTTCTTATTTGCCAGATATTTGGGGCAATTGCGCTTCCAGTGGCCAGTAACCTTGCAATAAAAGCATCCGTCTCAGTCTTAGGTCCATACTTGGTTTTCTTCTCAGGAGCAGCAACAGATTTGCCACCCTTCTTGAAGTTTACCCTTGGCTTGCCTTTCTTGCCTTTCTTTAAACTAGTGGTCTTATTGATCATCAACACTTGATGTTCTTTCTTGATCTCCACTTCAGCAGCTTTAAGCATCGAGAGAATCTCAGGAAGAGACTTCTTCATGCGTTGCATATTATAGTTCATCACAAAGTTCTTGTAACTAGGTGGAAGATATTGGAGAACACGATGTATCCCTAGCTCAATGGGAATCGATATTCCCAAGGCTATGAGCTTATCAGCGTACGCAGACATCTTGAGTATGTGCTCACTGACGGAGCTGTTCTCTTCCATCATGCAGCTAAAGAACTTTTCTGAAGCGTCATAACTCTCAACTGCGGCATGGGTATCAAAAATCATTTTCAATTCTCCCACTGTAGCATAAGCAGTGCTGTTCTTGAAACGTTTTCGCGGCTCTAACTCTAATCCATAGAGGATGCCGCAATGAACTATACTGTGGTCTTCTTGTTGAGTCAGATAAACATTTTTATCTTCATCAGAAGCATCATCAGCGGGCTGGTCACCTAGCGTTGCATCAAGCACATAGAGCTTCTTGCAAGCGGTGAGGAGAATCCTCAGGTTAAGTACCTAGTTGGTAAAGTTGCTTCCATTGTTCGGTAGTTTTTCTCTCTCGATGAACATATTGAAATTGAAGGTGGGTGGTGCCATGATCTACAACATATTTACAAAGACTATTTAGACTATGTTTATGATTAATTAAGTTCAAGTTAATTCTAAAATTATCCCATGAACTCCCTCTCAAAAACAACATATCTCTTAGTCGTCTTTAGTGATTACACGAACTAAATTCACTACACCGAAACCGATCATCACGTGAGACGGTGTAGTTGCAAAGGCGAACATCAACATGTTCATCATATCATCCATATGATTCATGCTTTACCTTTCGGTTACTTGTTCCGAGGCCATGTTTGTACATTCTAGGCTCGCCAAGTAGAACCGTAGTATTGCGTGTGTTTTAAGGCCATGTCTGTACATGCTAGGCTTGAAAACACCCGTTGTATGCGAACGTTGAGTCTATCACACCCGATCATCACGTGGTGTCTCGAAACGACGAACTTTCTTAACAGTGCATACTTAAGAAAGAACACATTATTATCTTGATATTAAGTGAGACGGATCATCTTATAATGCTACCGTCGCGATCTAAGCAAAATAAGATGCATAAAAGGATAAACATCACATGCATGGATAATGTGATATGATATGGTCCTTCCTGCACTTGATCTCCATCTTGTGCATCATGGTATGATTTCCATCATTCCACCGGCGTGGCACCAAGGTTTGTGGCACCTCCATCTTGATTATCCATTACAACATATCACATCGATATGATATACAACACGCATGCCATAAAAAATAAGACAACCATATGGCTCCAGCCGGTATGTCAATAATTTACAAAAGATATCATCTCATACATAACGTTTGTAACATTGACCATATCACATCACATGCCCTACAAAAACAAGTTAAACGCCTCTAATTTATTTTTGCATATTTTATGTGGCTTGGGCTTACGAGGATAGAACCGTTCATACCTACGTACAAGAGCCACAACGCTGATAAAACATATTTTTAACAACCCTTTGTAGATTAGATCTTAACTATAGTAGGAGAAACGGACACCCCCTTAGTCACAAGTGAGACAATTCTCGCGTACATAGTACACGTAAACTTAGTGTCGAATCTGTCGTTCAGCAATTCCCTCAGGTGAACCTATAGGGTTTCGAATAGGGGAACCCATGAGAGCTGGTGGCGATCGTCAGCTAAACAGGGGGCAAGATTTACCCAGGTTCGGGGCCCTCGTAGAGGTAAAACCCTTACTCCTGCCTTTGTCGATCTGTATTAATCGAGTAGATCGGTTACAATGATGGTGGCTCAAGTCGAGAGTATGATCTCGAGCTCAAGGCTTTGGTGTTGCGGTGTTGCTTGGTCCTCTACCGGTGGTTCTCCTGTCCTTATATAGGTGGCCAGGTCTCAAACCCTACCCGGAGAGGACTCGAACTCTAACCATACGTCGGTTACAGGTTTCCTAACTTAGCCCGCAAGGTATTGCGGGTGGGCTTCACATGGGCCTTTTGGCGCTCCAAGGGCTCCTCCTCTTGGGCCTTAACCTTGGGCCGGAGATGGGGGTGTCCTTTCCCGCAGGGTCTAATATCCATTCTTCGTCATTAGCCCCCGAGCGTTTGCTCGATTGGGATTTTCCAGTCGAGTAGACGGTCAAACCTTTTTTTGCTGCTATTGCCCTTGGATAACCAGTATTGGTTGTTTCTTGTTTGGAGGGCGTGTACCCTGTGTGATGAGTTTTGTACTCGAGTATCGAGTAATAAAAAGTGCCTGTTTGTATGGCTGTTTTTCGCAGAAGGATATGGCGCAGTAGCTTGGCTCTCCCGAAAGTTCAGGGCCAATTAATTGCGACTAGGGAAAAAACAGTTCTGGCCTACATAGATTCGAGACCTCCGACTCGAACCCAACGAGGTGATCGTTGCGATTGGGCCGTAGTGGTCTTACCGAATCGAACTTAACCTATGGGGGTACCCGGCGCGTCCGCTAGGGTTTTTCTTCGTGTTGTTGACACGGAATCATACCGGAGGACGCAGCTTGAGTGCGATTCCAGGCCCTCAAGAGAGATCTTTCAGGTCTTACCTTCATATTCGAAAGAATATGGCATCTGGATGTACCTAGTCGGCTGAACAATCCTGGTTTATGATGTGCAAACATCGTGTGTATGAGTGGCAGGATCTGCCTACTCGCGTAGTTTTGGGTTTGTAGTTCCTTGTCCATACGAAAGAGTTTTCGTGTTTAAGCATTTTACACCCATATGAAAGAGTTTTCATGTTTGGGATATTGCGCCCATACGAAAGAATTTTCGTGTGCAGGGTATTTTTTCCTGTGAAAGAGATTTCACGTCATGATTTGTCCAAAAAAAAGTTATTTCCGTGTCTGGACTTTTGTATTCGAAGGAGTTTGTCCATACGAAGTTATTTTCGTGTTTGAATTTTCCATTCGAGAGATTCTTCAGCTTGATGATGCACGCTATGACGTCATGGCGCACTTTTAACCTCCCGATGGGACGTGACGGAGTGAGGGCAGAAGGGCTGGCCCACTTTGTCAGCTTTTTGACCGGAAACGAGACGTCGTTTCCGGTTTTTACGCGAACTGCGCAGTAAATGCCCACGATCCTCTGTTAAGATCGTGACAGGAAACAGCATCCACCGCCTCCTCGTTTCGTCTTCGCACGTGGTGGCTGCGATGGACGCCACGTGGCGCATCGAGTGGCCAGGATCGAGTAGCCCCGTGAATAAGTATGGGTCTTGGTGAAGCGGTGAAACTTTCTCAGCCTTCGTCTTCCAGTTCATCTTCTTCCTCGCGCTCATCTTCCTTCTTCCCTCAAGCTCGTGCTTAGCAGCGATGGCGGGGGGCAAGAAACGTGGCGCTGTCGTTTCAGCGTCAGGAGAAGTTTCGGCACAACCTGCACCGCGCTCGGGCGACTGGCGTTCGCCCAACACCACGGCGAAAAGCATCAAGGAGATGCAGCGGGAGGGGCTGCTGCCCGCGGAGTCCGAGAAGCGGGTGCGCCTCAGCAAGAAGGAGGAGGTACCCAACCCGCACGCGAACGAACGCGTGGTCTTCGCGGACCACGTGTCGCGCGGTCTTTCTCTTCTCCTCCATCCATTCCTCGTGGCATTGCTGTATGTCTATGGCATACAGCTCCACAATCTTCCTCCAAATGCAGTGCAGCACATATCGTGCTTCATTGTATTCTGCGAATGCTTTTTGGGCATTCGCCCACATTGGGGCCTCTGGAAGGCCCTCTTCAAGGTTCGAATCTTCCGCGAGAAGTCGCGGGTGGAATCTGAGCCCGGCGAGCCACTACGCACAGGTGGCTTCGGGATTCAAGCGAAGTCGGAGAATGGATACTTCAACATGTACTTCCTTGACTCCGCCCAGGGATGGAGAAAAAAGTGGTTTTACGTCATCGACAACAGATCGGGTGGGATCGAGGAATTCCACCCGTTCGCTGTCTTGAAGAGACGGAAATCCTGGGCGCACAAATTGTATGCTGAAGAAACCCAGGTCGTCACGCCGTTACTCGCAAGGGTGGCGGCTCTCCGTGATCAAGCTGCTAGAGTCGTGTTAAACGGGCTGCACTTGGCGAGCATCTTTCTCAAGCGCAGAATTCAGCCCCTGCAGCATAGACCCTCCACGATGTGGGAATACCAAGGCTCTGAGGATCCCAGTCGTGTGAGCCGGGAAGATCTCTCGAACGTCGAGTTCGAGAAAAAGATTGCGGCCATTACCAGCTTGAAGATGGGTGAAAAATTCCCCGACTGCACAGTCGCAGCCTTTGATGCGTCGAGGCCTCCGCCATCCGAAGTGAGTTTGCCTTTCTTCTCTCTTTATTCTTTCCTTGTTTTGAATTTTGGTCGACTGAATTTTTTTTGTTCGCTTTTCTTCTGTCTTCTTCTGTAGAGCTTATCCATGGCCACCTGCTACCCTCCAGTGTCTGGGGAGGAGGCCTCGGGGTTATTGGCGAGTAACCTGGACGGCCCAGCCGATACCAGTGTTGCCAACGCTTCTTCGAGTTCCGAGCAAGATTCTTCGGATGATGCAGGAGACTCGGATGGCGGCCTCCTTTATCGCAAACGCCGTCGAGTGGAGGGTCACGAGGCTACTTCCAAGGACAACTCCTTGGAGGAATCACCCGGGAAGGAGCCTATCAACGCTACTCCACTACGCGCGTGCGCTCCTTCTTCTTCATTCCCAGCTATCCAAACCGCCTGGAATGCGGATATGCTGGACGAGGAGGATGACGAAGATGGGTAAGTTTCTTTTCTTGTTCTTTAGTCGAACGTTTTCCTTCGACGTCTTGTTGACGCTTTGTCTTCATTGCAGCCTGCAAGCTATCAGCCCCCGCAGGTATGCCTCTTCCCTTCCTCCCGAAAGGAGGAATAAAGCGGGAGCTGCAGGCGAGACTCCTACCGCCGGCACCGTCCAGAATTCACCAAATGTAGCCCCCAATACGGCGACTCCAAAGGCTCCAAAGGAGGTGTCGGGCAGCTCGGCCGATCCCCTCTCACTCGCTCAGGGCCAGGTAAACTTCACTGCCTGCTTTTTAATGCTTTGTCGTCTTTGGATTTGTTATCGGGTGCACGGCAGTGCTCTCGGTGGAAGTAGCCCCTGAGGCTGTAGTCGATCACATGTGATCGGCTACAGGCTCAAAGATAATCTCTTCCTTCTTCTTCTTTTTATCGGGTGCACGGCAGTGCTCCCGACGGGAGTAGCCCCCGAGGCTATACTCGAATGTTTACAATCGAGCATAGGCTCAAATTTGACTTTTCTGATTCTTCCATTTTCATGTTCCTTGCAGTCGCTTATTGACTCTCTTGCGGCGATTGGTCGCCGTGTTGTTCTCGCTGAGTCGGAATGTGGGCTCCTTCGAGCGGACCGCAATCGACTCGCCACCGAGAACGAGCTTCTTCGAAGTAAGTTTACCATCTTTTCATGTTTTTGTTTTTCTACCAATTCTTTTGGCTCTGATGAACGTTGCTGCGCAGCTCAACTTGAGTTTTTGAAGACCGAGAAGGATAGTGCCTCCTCTCGGGTAACAGCTCAAGAAGCAGAGTTGGCGACTGCCCGACGGGAGCTCGAGTCTTCCCGCATGCTGTCGGCTGATTACGAGGGAAAACTTGCGGCTGCCCAGGATGCTCTGAAGAGCTTGGAGGACGCTAGCACCAAGGCGGACGCTGATCTCGTCAATTTTCTTCGCCCCCTTGCCGAGCGCTTCGCGAATAAGTTGTATTTGTCTTCGATCTGCTTTTTGTCTTGGTGAATCCTTTGGTCTCTAATGCTTTCTTTTCGTAGGTCTTCTGGGTGTCCCCCTGTAGCTTGCTGGGGTTCCTCGAGTGGACGCATTGACAGATTCTTGCGCTCAGCTTAGGAGGCATGCTGCAGGGATTTGCACCTTGATTGGCGACGCCATTCGAGTGCTGACGCAGCTGCACGACCGCCTTCTCGTCAATGCTGTTTCTCCACCCGCGTTGAGCGATCTGTTGAAGATTTTCTCGGAAGGCAATCTCCTTGAAGCTTACGCGGTTGCTCAGTCCGAATCTGGGGCGAAGACCGCCATTCAGTTCGCGCTGGCGCATGGAGTTACTGGCTTGGAGGAGGCCTACTCGGAGCTTTTCCTGTCGATCCTTCCACGGGGAAAAAGGTAGGGCTTCGTCGTTTTGGCGAGCCAGCCGGAGTCCTTGCTCGGAAGTTGTCCGAGTTGTTTGCTCGTGCTAAGGGATCGACCACCGCCGCGAGTGGCAGCACTACTGTAGCTCCTTAGTATATTTTTTCTGTAGTTTGTTGCTTCGATTGTAATGAACCTTGGGGTGTGCTCCCGTACTTTTGTTGTTTTAATCGAAATGTTCTTCTGAAATGCTTCCTGCAATTGTGTGTTTGCTCCCGATGGGAGTAGCCCCCGAGCACCTGTCGAATAGGTGGTTAATATATCTCGAGTAGGGCATCTTATTCCTTAATCTTCCTTGTATTTTTCAGGTGACCGGTGTGGCTGCAGAGCCTTTGGGTGGACCTGCTACTCCAGCCGATCCTCTTGTTGCCGCTGTTGGGACCTTGGCGGGTCTCCGTGATCGTGTAGCTGATGGTGAACGCAAGCTAAAGGCGTTGCGTGGGGTAGCCGATGTGGCTAAATCCAAACAAAAGCTGGCGACTGAACGTGAGCAGTTTGTGATGGATGAATGGGCGTCTGTTGCCAATGATTTGCTCTGTAAGTAGTTCAGCCCCCAAGTCTTTCTTATCTTGTGCTCTCTTTTGATCGTGTATCCTTGCGTTTCAGTTGTTCGACCGGATGACAGGAATGAGAAGCAATGGGTGGAGAACCACATCTTTCAAGAAGCTGGTAGCTCAAGGCCGCATGCGAATAATTTTTTGTCTGATCGTAGTCGAGGTTTTGTGCTTGCCACCTTGAAGTTCCGAGTCAACCAGGCGAAGATACTCGTGAGTTTCTTTCACGAGGTTTTGATTGCAATGAACGCAGCTTTTTATCTACTGCAAAGCGGTCCAGAAGATTGGAGCCATCTTCTCAGGGTGTTCGGTCGAGAAGGAGAGATTCGCGAGTGTGTTCGCAATCAGATGACTTGCGGCTCGGTGGTGGCTCTCTATTTTGTCCGGTTATGGCATCCTGAGGTGAACTTCAACTCCATAGCTAGACTTCCTGATGGTCCAATCGACGATATGTCTCCTCATTATAGGGTTGTTCGACCTGCGGCAGAGGAAATCATTCGATTGACCTCGGATGAGGTAGATCGGGTTTTGGCGGCTGAGAATACTCATCGCCATGTATAAGTGTAGGATGTATATATCCTGTTTCATTGTGTAGTTTGTAAAAACTGTTGTAAGGTGTGTAACTTGTATATATAAATTTTCCTGTGATGCCGAATTTAGGCGTAGCCCCCGTGTGTTTTTGGGATGTATACCTGTAACTTTTAGCATGTAAGGATGAATAATCTTCGGGTATCTATGGTTGAGAAACCATGTGTTTTATTGCGATGACTGAGAAGTCATGTATTCGAGCTACAAGAGTGGCTAATATAGCCTTATTGCTGCGAGAAAATAGATCTAGGGATAAAATTTGCGGAGGTGCGCAATATTCCAAGGATTGGAATAGATGCCTCCAGTCGCCGGGTTCTTCAGTATATAGGCTCCGCCTGGGATAACTTCGTGTATTATGAAGGGTCCTTCCCATGGTGGCTCGAGCTTGTGTCCTTCCTTCTGCTTGAGCCGTAACACCAGATCTCCTACTGCGAAGGCTCTGTGGCGTATGCGACGACTGTGATAATTTCGCAGTGACTGCTGATATACTGCGGATCTTGCGAGTGCAATATCGCGCATTTCATCGAGTGCGTCCATATCTTCCGTGAGTGCCCTGTTGGAGGTTTCTTCGTTGTAGGCAACAACTCGTGGGGCGCTAAACCTGACGTCCTCGGGAAGGACTGCTTCTGCCCCGTATACCATGAAAAATGGTGTGTAATTTGTAGATCGGTTTGGAGTTGTGTGGAGGCTCCATAGCACCGAGGGTAGCTCTTTGGCCCAATGTCCTGCTGCTGGGTGTAGACGATCGAGTAGACGTTTCTTGATGCCAGCTGAAACTAAGCCGTTGGATCTTTTGAAGGGGAACGTAGCATAGAAAACAAAAAATTTCCTACGCGAGAGATACCCGAAAGGCCAAGATCTAATCTATGAGACGAAGTGCAACGGGCAACAAGAGGGTTAAGGAGAACACATACCCTCGAAGACTCAAAGTGGTACGAGATCAAATCTCGTTGTTGGCGTAGTCGTACTCACACCGATCCCGATAGCGAGAAGATGGCACCGCAATCCGGCGGTGCATCCGTGATCGGTCACACGTACGGTTGATGACGACCTCCGTTCCCTCGTTCCAGCGGGGCGCGGAAGTAGAGGATCCCTCGGAACTCCAGCAGCACGACGGCGTGGTGTGGTGGAGAAAAACATTGCTCAGGGCTTCGCCAAGCGCACGAACAAGTGGTGGAGCAGCGGCAGGAGGGAGGAAGAGATGACACAAGTGTGTGTAGTGGGAGAGGGAGCTCTCACCCCTCCTTTTATAGGAGGGGATGGCAGCCACGAATTTTTGGCTGCCTCCACCTCTCCCTCATCATGTGAGTGGAGTCTCCACTCAACCCACTCATTCTTCCATGAATTCCCACTCAAAATCCCAAGGGTTTTCTTTAATAAATAAATAAAACAATTTTATTTCTTTATTTTAATATTTGTTAATTCCATTAACAAACATTAACATATAACCCCTTGAGTTAGTTGTTAAATCTATTAACAACCATTTGATAAGAATCCCCTTGAACTATTTCAAAATTACTCGAAACAATTTCGGTGACTATTTCAATATTCCCCGAAATAATTTCGGTGCTGTCCAAACTTTTCTCCGATATTCCGTATCCTCTCAAATGCGTCATCGAACCTTAAGTGTGTCACCCTACGGTTCGCGAATAAGATAGACATGATCGAGACTCCTCTCCGATCAATAATCAACAGCGGGATCTGGAGATCCGTGATGACTCCTATATATTCAACGATGACTCTCGTGATCGTGTGAACCAACAACGCCGTGAACTATTCCCTTTGTCTCGCGATATTTTACTTGTCCGAGATTCGATCATTGGTATCAACCATACCTTGTTCAATCTCGTTACCGACAAGTACTCTTTTCTCGTTCCCGTGATATAACATCCTTTGTGATCATATCACGTGCTTGCAAGCGGTTTCGATGTGATATCACCGAGAGGGCCCAGAGTATATCTCTCCGTCATTTGGATGGACAAATCCCACTCTTGATCCATGATCCTCAACTAATACTTTACGAATACTTAACGACACCTTTATAGTCACCCTGTTACGGTGTGACGTTTGATGCCATCAAAGCACTCTTCCGGTATCAGTGATTGACATGATCTCATGGTCTAAGGAATAAGTTACTTCGTATGTTTGATATAACAATGTAAACTAATGACTTGATCGCATTGCTATATTATCTTTGGGTATATGTTCATCACATCATTCTTCTAATGACATGACCCCGTTATTAATAACATCCAATGTTCATGATCAGGAAACCTTGATCATCTATAATCAACGAGCTAGTTAAAAGAGAGGGCTTTACTAGGAACCATTGTTTGTTTATTAAGCACACATGTATCAACGTTTCCGGTTAATACAATTCTAGCATGAGAAATAAACATTCATCATAAACAAGGAATAAGATAATAACCATTTTATTATTGCCTCTCGGGCATATTCCCTTCAGTCTCCCACTTGCACTAGAGTCAATAATCTAGTCTGTAAGCACTTTAACACATATGGCGTACCAGTGTTATTACCATGCTTCGCATGCGGTAAACATCATCAAAAAGATCTGAACTGTTCAGGTCCTATTGTATTTGCATGTTCTTTGCGTCTACACGCATCACTCATTCTCTAATGAGATGGCTTTGTATATATATAGTCAATTCGTGAAAACTTAATTCCTCAGCTTAAACTGATGTCACTAACATTGTGAAAATGTAGCTTCATAGTGTTAGCATTCTTGGAAACTCACCAAGTTCCGGTGATACCTTAATTCCTCAGCTTAAACTGATGTTACTAACATTGTGAAAATGTAGCTTCATAGTTTCAGCATTCTTGGAAATTCACCAAGTTCAATAAAGAACTCCTTGACACAAAATACGCTTATAATTAGTTGTCAACACAACGATATACTTTAGCCTTTGTTGTAGTATCTGTCACAATATTTTAATTTTGAAACTCTTTCAAATCCAGCATGGAACTTTCTTCCATCCTATTGTGCTACCCTTCATCACATATTTTAATTGAGATAAAATTACTTGAATAAATGACAAGACTATTAGTGTAACATATTACAACTATTATTTTGTCATTACTATATAGGAAAACATATCCTTAGCATTTCTAAAATGACACAAGGATCTCTCCCACTGTTGTCTAATCATCATATGAATTATCCTACTATAACATTTTATAGCATAGGACTCATCTGGTTGTGTACATAGCATGGAAACATGACTTAGAAATCTCAATTTCAATGATGCTCATCATGTGTCAAAACACATGAATCTTGCTCAATTATTTTCCATGTGACAAGAACTCCTTCTTATCAATTGTATATTGACTTACTTCAATATTTCATCTATGTAATTTGGCTTCAATCATATCAGGCGCTTCAATCCATCTTTTATAGATATCGATGCCCAATATCTTCTAAGCCTTTCATCAATATGAAATCTTAACCGTGTTAATTTAAAATACATATTTTCCAATCAACCATATGTCATCTACATAAAGTATTGGAAATATGTCATAACGCTCCCACTTAATTTCTTGTAACTCTACAAGCATCTTTATCATTCATGATGGAATCAAACTCTTTTGATAACTTCATTAAGGTAAAGATTTCAACTTCGTTATGCTCACTTCAACCATTGAAGTGCGCATGCCTTTCTAGCAACCTTTTGAATTTTACAAAACTCTCAGACTGTGTCAAGTACACATCCTTGAACAAACTTCCTCGAGAGGAGAATTGGTTTTGTTATTCAACATCCATATCATAATATGTAACTTTGCTAGAACTATCTGCAAAGACTAAGCATCACTACGGAAGATCAAAATCTTGTAGTAGTGAACTCTTTGAACTTCGTCGAAAACAACTTTTCGATAAGTATCCATGTCTTTGTCGCTATATAGACCCTTTTGCTATCGTTAGGCATCATTCCTATTGAAAGGACTACCAAGTCACATACTTGATATTCATACAAGGATACTATGGCGGATATAATGACTCATAGTCAATTTTACGAAGTCAGTGCCCATCATTTGCTTCCTTTATAAGGTCCAGGTCCTTTGTTGTCAAAACAACACTTTATACTTAAACCACAAGTTGTTCAAAGTACAAAGTTTTTGGACTTTTCTGCTACAGTTCGCAAACTCATTTGAAGTATCTACAACATTTGTAGTGTCTTCTACTTAGTCAAAATAGTAAACCCCGGAACAACTTCCAGTGCTGCGCTACTCTTGACATGATAACGGAGATTCTGTAATCTTGTTGAGTTTGTACCGTGCTCCCACTCACTTGTTTCGCAAGAACTACTTTCTCGAGAAATCAACCCTTTCTGACAAACAACATTTGTCTTTTGGTTCGGTGATAGGATAAATACCCAATGTTTTATTTGGGATAACCTTATAAACATATATTTATCCTATTTTGGTTGTAAACATTTTACACATGCTATGCATACCAAAACTTAAGAAAAATGACAATTAAGGTCATTACCCAAACCATATCTTATATGTTGTCAATTTCAACGGATCGTGATGGTGCTCTTTTCAGTGTAAAAGCGGTTGTCCTTAATGTATAAACTACAAACATATAATGGCAATTTTATTAATCTTACCATGTCAAACAGGGTTTGATTTTGTCTTTTGAATACTCCAATCTAATGTGGGGTATTCGAGAAGTATAAGTTGTAGAACAATTTTGCAACTTCTCAGATGTTTTGCTAAACTTGTAACTCAAACTTTATCCTTTATGATCCAATCATAAAAACTTGATTATCTTGTTACATTGATTTTAACTTCATATTAACAACCTTTTGAACCAATTCAAAATGTCAAACTCTGTTCCCTTTAAATAGATATACTCACATATCTACTTAAATCATCGACAGAATTTTATGAAGGAAAAATTAATCCACCATACATGACTACACATAATGGACTATATACATCAATATGTATAATCTCCACTAAATTAGTCGTCCATTCTACTTTGGCCTAAGAACGGAATTCTAGTCATCTTTTGGAAGAGGTCTCACAAGCGTCAATAAAATGACTCCGGAAGTCCATCAATATGGAGTTCCTTCATGTTTTCCTTTCTGATATGAACTAAAATGGTGGTGTCACAATTTAAGTGAAACTCTTCAACGTCTTGCAACGTTTAGCATTTAGTCTTATAGATGTTTACTTTACCAACATGATTTATATTAACATATCCATCAATTATGGAATATGATCATAGTTTGAACAATCTCATTTGTTCTCACAAAAGACTAGAACAAAATAACAAATTATTAAGTTCTTCAAATAAATCTTGACTGGTTGGTTCGATACGACAATGAACACAATAACACTCTATTTATGTTCTTGTCATAATCGATTCCACATCTATTACTAGTTCCTTTTAGGCCCTTGTATTTCTTTCATTGCGTTGCTTTGTATGACAACTCATACCAACCAATGTGGTATCAAAATACCAAAAATACTTTGTTAACTAGTAATACATCTATATCTTGTATATCAAGTATATACTCCTGAGCTGGACTTTTCCAGTTATCTTCTTTTCTGCCATATATCTATTTGTAATTCTATTTTCAATATTCCCTTTCCTTTATAGAAGAATCATTCAACATCAAACAATGCTAGTCTTACTAGCTCATTTTCTTTGGCGTGTTAGTCATATACTATCACCCATTGATTCATACTTTGAGTTTGATTGTTCTACTAATATCACCATATTAATAGCATTCTTCTAGATTCCACTCTTAGCATTTTCCAAGTAAGGTAAACTACTTTACCCATACTTCTAATCCATCCCATCATAACAATTTTATGATTAAGCTATTATAGCTCGAAGGAAGGAATTTAGAGGATAATTTTTAGCATCCAATTTCTTGGAATATTCAAACACCTAGCGTCTTCAATCATTGCATATATTCAGATAATATAAGCAAACATTGTCACGCTAAATTTGCATATATTCAGATAATATAAGCAAACATTATCACGCTAAATTATACTCAGTCATGTTGCCACAAATAAGTTTCTAGATATCAATATATCTTTCACTTGATTGTTTCTGAAAACAACTCTTTTCAGTCCCTAAATCACCTTGATCAACAAAACATTCTTTTGAAGATAAAGTAATACGGAAGCAACCATGACTCTGGATTCTAAGTAGGAATTATTTGCTCTCTAGATTAATCAATCATTAACCACATGGAGCTAGGTAGGAAATACCAAAAATTTACGATAGGACTCAATTTTAAATTTCACTAATACGGTACCAATCTTAAATGGTATTTACCAGATCATAACAGTTATATCTCAATTAACAATCTAAGTGTAAGATAGTTATGAGGATGCCAATGACTACTACAAGTTGTGCAAATTCACTTTGATTTGTTGTTCATGATAAATAAGTTCAAGCTAATTCAAATTAAGCCATGAACTCCCACTCAAAAACAACATCCCTCTTAGTCGTCTTTAGTGATTACACGAACCAAATTCACTACACCAAAACCGATCATCACGTGAGATGATGTAGCTTCAAAGGCGAACATCGACATGTTCATCATATCATCCGTATGACTCATGCTTTACCTTTCGGTTACGTGTTCCGAGGCCATGTATGTACATGCTAGGCTCGCCAAGTAGAACCGTAGTATTGCGTGTGTTTCAAGGCCATGTCTGTACATGCTAGGCTTGAAAACACCCGTTGTATGCGAACGTTGAGTCTGTCACACCCGATCATCACGTGGTGTCTCGAAACGACGAACTTTCTTAACGGTGCATACTTAAGGAAGAACACATTATTATCTTGATATTAAGTGAGAGGGATCATCTTATAATGCTACCATCGTTATCTAAGCAAAACAAGATGCATAAAAGGATTAACATCACAAACATCACATGAAAGGATAACGTGATATGATTTGGTCCTTCTTGCACTTGATCTCCATCATGTGCATTATGGTATGATCTCAATCATTCCACCGGCGTGGTACCAAGTACCACGGTACCCCAAACTTGATTGTCCATCAATAAGAAGACAACCATATGGATACCTTCTGGTATATCAATAATTTACAAAATAGATCATCTCATAATCAAATTTGTAATATTGACCATATCAATTCACATGCCCAGCAAAAACTAGTTAGACGCTTCTAATTTATTTTTGCATATTTTACGTGGCTTAGGGCTTTCGAGGATAGAACCGTTCATACCTACGAACATCAACCACAACGTTGATAAACACATTTTTAACAACCCTTCATAGATTAGATCTTAACTATAGTAGGAGAAACAGACACCCGCAAGCCACTTATGCAATACAAGTTGCATGTCAGTTGTGGAACAAGTCTCATGTACGTGGACATGTAAGGTTAGTCCGGGCCGCTTCATCCCACTATGCCACTAAGATCATAAAATAATAAAGGAGGTAATAACATGATCATCAACGCCCACATACACCTATGTGTTCTACCCGTACAAAACATCTACGCATAGATCCGGCTCTGATACCACTGAAGGGGAACGTAGCATAGAAAACAAAAAATTTCCTACGCGAGAGATACCCGAAAGGCCAAGATCTAATCTATGAGACGAAGTGCAACGGGCAACAAGAGGGTTAAGGAGAACACATACCCTCGAAGACTCAAAGTGGTACGAGATCAAATCTCGTTGTTGGCGTAGTCGTACTCACACCGATCCCGATAGCGAGAAGATGGCACCGCAATCCGGCGGTGCATCCGTGATCGGTCACACGTACGGTTGATGACGACCTCCGTTCCCTCGTTCCAGCGGGGCGCGGAAGTAGAGGATCCCTCGGAACTCCAGCAGCACGACGGCGTGGTGTGGTGGAGAAAAACATTGCTCAGGGCTTCGCCAAGCGCACGAACAAGTGGTGGAGCAGCGGCAGGAGGGAGGAAGAGATGACACAAGTGTGTGTAGTGGGAGAGGGAGCTCTCACCCCTCCTTTTATAGGAGGGGATGGCAGCCACGAATTTTTGGCTGCCTCCACCTCTCCCTCATCATGTGAGTGGAGTCTCCACTCAACCCACTCATTCTTCCATGAATTCCCACTCAAAATCCCAAGGGTTTTCTTTAATAAATAAATAAAACAATTTTATTTCTTTATTTTAATATTTGTTAATTCCATTAACAAACATTAACATATAACCCCTTGAGTTAGTTGTTAAATCTATTAACAACCATTTGATAAGAATCCCCTTGAACTATTTCAAAATTACTCGAAACAATTTCGGTGACTATTTCAATATTCCCCGAAATAATTTCGGTGCTGTCCAAACTTTTCTCCGATATTCCGTATCCTCTCAAATGCGTCATCGAACCTTAAGTGTGTCACCCTACGGTTCGCGAATAAGATAGACATGATCGAGACTCCTCTCCGATCAATAATCAACAGCGGGATCTGGAGATCCGTGATGACTCCTATATATTCAACGATGACTCTCGTGATCGTGTGAACCAACAACGCCGTGAACTATTCCCTTTGTCTCGCGATATTTTACTTGTCCGAGATTCGATCATTGGTATCAACCATACCTTGTTCAATCTCGTTACCGACAAGTACTCTTTTCTCGTTCCCGTGATATAACATCCTTTGTGATCATATCACGTGCTTGCAAGCGGTTTCGATGTGATATCACCGAGAGGGCCCAGAGTATATCTCTCCGTCATTTGGATGGACAAATCCCACTCTTGATCCATGATCCTCAACTAATACTTTACGAATACTTAACGACACCTTTATAGTCACCCTGTTACGGTGTGACGTTTGATGCCATCAAAGCACTCTTCCGGTATCAGTGATTGACATGATCTCATGGTCTAAGGAATAAGTTACTTCGTATGTTTGATATAACAATGTAAACTAAATGACTTGATCGCATTGCTATATTATCTTTGGGTATATGTTCATCACATCATTCTTCTAATGACATGACCCCGTTATTAATAACATCCAATGTTCATGATCAGGAAACCTTGATCATCTATTAATCAACGAGCTAGTTAAAAGAGAGGCTTTACTAGGAACCATTGTTTGTTTATTAAGCACACATGTATCAACGTTTCCGGTTAATACAATTCTAGCATGAGAAATAAACATTCATCATAAACAAGGAATAAGATAATAACCATTTTATTATTGCCTCTCGGGCATATTCCCTTCATCTTTCGACTTGTCCGTTCGTTTGCGGATGGGAAACTGAGGCGAATTTGAAATTGATGCCCTTTTCTTCGCAGAACTGTTGTGTTTCCTTGGCTGTGAAATTACTACAATTGTCTGTAATGATGTTGTGTGTCACTCCAAATCTGCATACAATGGAGTCGAGGAATTTGACGGCGCATTGAGCGCTAGCCGAGGTTACTGGCATGGCTTCAATCCATTTGGTAAATTTGTCGACTCCGACCAGCAAGTGTGTGTATCCACCTGGCGTGGACTTGCGTAGCGGTCCTACCATGTCCAGCCCCCATTGTGCAAAGGGCCAGATGATGGGTATCATATGCTGTTCCGTAGCGGGTGCATGTGGTTTTGGCGCGAATCGCTGGCAAGCGTTGCACCGGTCGACTAGCTCCTTTGCGTCTCTGGCTGCTGTAAGCCAGTAGAATCCCGCTCGAAAAGTTTTTCCCGTGATTGTTTTCCAGCTCGCGTGATGTCCACAGTCTCCTTGGTGGATGTCTTGGAGTAATTCCTTGCCGTCTTCGGGTGCTATACATCGCTGGAGTATACCCGAGATGCTTTGCTTGTATAACTCTCCATTGATCACCCGAAAATATTTACTGCGCCTGATTATCTGTCGAGCCTCGCGAAGATTTGCTTGGAGCTGTTTGGCGGACAAGTAGTCGAGGTACTTCTGTGTCCAAACTGGCTTGACCAGAAAAACTTGTCGCTAAATATGGTGAATAAGCTCGATAATGGCAACTTGCGGGCTAACCTCTGTTTCTGGTGCTGCAGGTGCTCCGGCAGCTTTCTTGACTTTGACTGCTCGCTTTGTCATTCGCTCGAACTATATCCCTGGCGGTACGGGTGTATTTGTGGAACCCATGTTGGCCAGCCTGTCTGCTTCTTCATTACTAGATCTCGCAATGTGCTTTAACTCGCATCCTTTGAAACTGCCCTCGAGTAGGTTGTACATGTCACGGTAGGCGATCATGTTTTCGGCGATAGCGTCGCACTCTTTCATTGTCTGTTGCACGATGAGGTTGGAGTCGCTGTAGATCATCAGTATGGTGGCTCCACACGCGACCGCCATCTTCATCCCATGCAACAAGGCCTCATATTCTGCGTCGTTGTTCGATGCCGGATCGTCGGGTGGAAAATCCAATCGTAGGACATATTGCAGCTTGTCTCCTCTAGGTGATATTAGGATGATGCCGGCTCCTGCTCCTTTGTTTCTTTTGGACCCGTCGAAGTACATTATCCAGTTGCTCGTGTATTCAGGCGGTTCGGGTGTTTGTAGCTCTGTCCACTCGCTTAAGAATTCCACGAGTACCTGGGATTTTATTGCATTGCGTCCTGCATAGGTGATGTCCCAAGCGCCCAACTCGATGCTCCATTTTGCTATTCTTCCGGATGCCATAGGGTTGTTCATGATTGTACCGAGTGATGCATCATTAACCACTGTGATGGCGTGTTCCTGAAAGTAGTGCTTGAGTTTTCGAACTGTAAGAACAACTCCATATGCGAGCTTCTGGTAGTGAGGATATTGTCGGATATATACTGAATAGGGGTATAGAAGATGGTAGACAAAAGAGCCGGACTACCAGGGTGGCCTACATGGTAATGGGCTTAGGTCCATTGGGCGGCCCAGTAGTCCGACGCGCAGAAGCCGGATTCTAGAAGAACCCGGATCACGGCCCGCGTGATCTGGCTTGGAGGAGAAGACGGATTCCTTACTTTCCAAGTTACAAGTTAAACGTAGTCTTCTAGGTTTCTGGTTCTGTAAGCCCTAATCCGGCTATTATATAAAGCGGACGGGAGATAGATTTCATAAGTTCTTTTAGTTCCAAGGATCTAGGTTCAAGCTCAAGCCTTACGCAACTCGCCGGGAAGTTCATCCTCGACGAGTAGCTGGATCTATTCCCTTACATTGTAACCTTATTATACGGGCTTTAGTCCCACATAGTGAGAAGTGCAGGAGTAGGTACGCCGTACTGTCGCGACGTACCGAACCTGGGTAAATCCCGTGTTCTGTGTTACTACGCTATCCCGTTACCCCACGTCTCTACCGTAGTCTCATGGCACCCCAGTCTATGAAAACTACTACGATGTCTCGACAGTTGGCGCCCACCGTGGGGCAAACGACGTCAGGCGTGAAGTTCCGATCTGGGATATTAGGCGGAATCGGAAGATCGATCACTGTCGGAAGCTTGGAATTCGACGACGACGTTGGGCGCTTCCTCGACAACGGATCCTACATACCGGCGCAAAACCACCTGGTAAGTGCCTGCGTTTTACCGATTGGATCTGCTAATATCTTTATCGGATTAACCGCGGAAGCAATGGGGTTTTGCGGTGAAAGCAATTATCTCCCACCCGCCCTATACCCAGTCGAAGACGACTATGATGCCGGATTTTGCTCAGATCGCCGACAAAACAGTGATACGCACTTTATCGGCATGGTGCAATCCGAGATCGCCGAAAACACGGATGACGGAAATCCCGTGCAAGAGGCAGACAACAATACACCCGTCACAGAGACAGAAGAACCAATACCCGTCACAGAGACGGAAGATCCGACATCCGTCAACCAGACGATGAACTCGGAAACAGAGTCCGTGCTTGCCGCCATTGAGGCAAGATTGGAGTCGGAAACCGGATCGGATAACTTCGAATCCGAAGACGAAGATGATGATGCCTTCGTAAGAAAGGTTAAGTCCTTTCAAGAGGGATTCCATGAAGTGCTAATGGAAAAACCAGCTGATACAACGGGTGCCGATAGCCAGGAAAGCCCTAAAACCCCTCCGCCAGCAGAGGAGAGGGAAGACGGAGAAACTTCTCCGATATTTCCTAACGTGAAGGAGATGACAGAGGATGAACGTGCCAAAAAACCTCCGTCTTCCAAGAAAAAGCACCGTGCTTCTAAAAAACTCCAGTACAAACTCCGGAAGAAAAAGTCAGCCGATCTCGCTGATGAAAACCTGGAAGTTGGAGATATTAGTGGCACAAAGCCTACGGAAAAGAAATCTAAGGAAATCACTGCTCTGCCAATGACAGAGCTGGAAGAGCAAGAACTATTACAAACTCCAGTGGGACCCAATGAACCCCCTGAGATGCTGGAAGCCAGGAGACAAGCTTTTCAACGGCAACAGCAACAACTGCTTAGATCTCGGCAACATCTCCAACAAACCCATAATGACATCAAAATCATGAAGGAAGAAATCGAGGAGTACGAGAGAAAGCATAGATCTGCCTTAAAACCTACGAGGTTACCCGGAATTGCAAAACCGGAAGAACTGCCGCCGAAAGAAAGGTTCTATAACCCATCTTGGCAAAAGCAGTTAAACGGCAAAGATGCCAAGGGCGAACCAATATACAAAACCGCAGCTGAAAACGCGGAAGCAGCGTTCGCCATCCTGAATAACGATCTGTACTCCAACGGGGAAAAACTCCAAGGGGTGTATGCTTTCCTAGGAAAAGCATTACAGCAGCAACAGCGAGGACAAGAGAGATCCGGGAGGCTGCATGATAATTCCGCCCTCTGCAAAACTGTTACTTGCGCTGCTGGAGCACCTGGACCGGAAGAACCCGGAGATTCGGATAAAAAAGAGGATCCGAAAAAAGACAAGAAAAACCCCGACAACCGGGACGCAGCGTCTAGAACCGGACCTCATCTCCCGAAAGATGGATATAAACCACATGATCGGGAAGACAAACACCGGAATGACGGCAAAATAATGCCACCTCCGAGAAACCCAGCTGAAAAAGCTGGAAGATACGATACACCTCACAGGCGTGAAAGATCTCGGACACCGCCCAAAGATAAGGAAAGGTACAGGAGCAGGACTCCACCTAATCCCAGAGGGCGTGACAACGGAAGAGATAGAGATAACCTCGGAAAAACGCGTCCGCGCAACAATGGAAAAGAAAGGAGCAGATCCCCTTCTGTCCATTCAGCCGGGAGATATTCTGCACATATTGACAGAGCAGAAAAGGATGATCTATACTTTGGTCCTAAGTGTTTTACTGACAGGATCCGAAGGATAACCCTGCATTCTGGCTTCGCCAAAGTTGGTCCAACCTACCAAAAATATACCGGCAGTACAAACCCGGATACCTGGCTTTCAGATTATTACACAGCCGTCCAGATCAACAACGGGACAGACCTGGAAGCTGTCAAGTTTCTTCCCCTAATGTTGCTAGACGGAGCCAGAGATTGGATTAATGGTTTACCATCAAGAACTGTCGACAGTTGGGATGATATGGCGAGAGTATTTACCCAGCATTTTAGGGGAACATACAAACGCCCAAATAGCATCAACCAGCTGAACCGTTGCACCCAATTTGAAGACGAACCATACGTGGATTTCATCTCCAGATGGACTGCAATGAAGAATAGTTGCTCTGGAGTAACTGACGTACAAGCAATGCATGCTTTCGTCAATGGCCTAAAACCCGGACTTGTACCGTTCATGGTTGGTTCTAAAAAGCACAAAGATCTCGGATCTATGCTTACAACCGCTAATGAGCATGCTGCAGCCGAAGATGATATTAGAAGAGGAGGCAATATTGAGTCACTAATACTGGCCAAGAAAACACCTCGTTCTGATAAAAAAGGAACTCCGGAGTCAACAACAAAGCCCAAGGAGGTTAACTTAGCCTTTGGAGGAGAAAAAGGGAACAAGTGGAAAGGCCGCAGTCCGGATCCCATCAATTACACTCCTGAGGAATGGGAGAGAATTAAGTCGGAACCCTGCGTCCACCACTCTCAGTTTGGGAAACCAACCCACACGAACGCGCAATGCCGGCTAAACAAGCATATGAAAGGCAATGCAGGATCCGGAAATAAAGGGAAGGGTTCCAAGAGGAAACCTGCCAAACAAAAGCCAGAAGCTGAAAAAGAAGACAGTGAATCGGACACTGATGACAAAATCCAGGAACAACAGCGAAAAGGCGAACCTAAATTTCCGAGAGTTGACGGAGAAGCAATGCTAACTTTCCTAGCAACCCCGTCAGCAAAGGTGGCCAAAAGGACACTTCGAGAAATAAACGCGGTTGTTCCTGCAACCCCAAAATTCTTGAAGTATTCCAACACACCGATAATCTGGGATCAGTCAGATCATCCCGGAAATATCCCTGAACCCGGCACACAAGCTCTTGTTGTAAGCCCTATTGTTCAAAACACTAGGCTAAGAAGAGTGCTGATGGACGGAGGATCCAGCATCAATATAATGTACCTGGATACACTGAAGCACTTGAAGATATCCGAGTCCCAGCTCAATTACAGCAATATACGCTTCCATGGCATCGTTCCTGGCAGGCAAGCACGATCCCTAGGAGAAATTTCCCTAGATGTCACCTTCGGAGATAAAGATCACTTCCGGCAGGAAAAAGTATCCTTCGAAGTTGTGCCGTTCGAGAGCGTGTATCACGCAATACTCGGACGTCCGGCTTTCGCCAAGTTTATGGCAAGATCTTGCTACATCTACAACAAGCTGAAGATGCCAGGACCCAAAGGAGGAGTAATCACCATTGCCGGTGATTTCAAGCTGGCAAACGAGCTGGAGAAGCAAAACGCCCTTTGCGCTCAAAGAGTTATAGCTCAGGAAGAACTGAAGGAGTTAGCCAAGGAGGTATCGCCGAAAGAAATGCCGGCAGGAAAAGAAACTCGGAAGCCAACAGATAGCTTCAAGGCATCCGAGAATACAAGACAGGTAATCCTAGATCCCAAAGATCCGACAAAATTCGTCGTTGTAGGGACTGGGATGACCGACAAATAGGAAGGCGAGCTCATCAAGTTCCTCCGTGAGAACTGGGATATTTTTTCCTGGTGTCCAGCTGACATGCCAGGCGTACCCAGGGAACTTGCTGAGCACCAACTCAAGGTTATTCCCGGATCAAAACCCGTCAAACAAAGTCTCCGTCGATTTGACGGAAGAAGACGGAAGGCTATTGGCAAGGAAATTATCCGGCTTTTAGCAGCGGATTTCATCAGGGAAGTAATCCATACTGACTGGTCCGCAAATCCGGTACTAGTACCGAAGAAAGACACAACTGCCCTCAGAATGTGTATAGATTACACAGGATTGAACAAGTTATGTCCGAAAGATAGGTTTGCGCTGCCGCGAATCGATCAAATAATAGACGCCACTGCAGGCTCCGAGCTTTTATGCTTTTTGGATGCATACTCCGGGTACCACCAAATACGCATGAAAAAGGAAGATCAAATCAAGACTTCTTTTATAACCCCATACGGGACGTATTACTACGTAACCATGCCTTTTGGCCTGAAGAACGCAGGTGCAACCTACCAGCGTTGCATGCAACGTTGTTTGCATAGTCAGATTGGCAAAAATGTCCATGTTTACGTGGACGATATTGCTGTCGTAACCAAGGAAAAAGATACACTCCTTGAGGATCTGCGAGAAACTTTCGAAAACTTGCGCACTTACAAGATGAAGTTGAATCCATCAAAGTGCGTATTCGGGGTTCCCTCAGGAAAACTTCTAGGTTTCATCGTTTCTCACAGAGGAATAGAAGTTAACCCGGAAAAGATCAAGGCAATCTTGAATATCTCAAAGCCTACATGTGTAAAAGATGTCCAAAGATTGACGGGTTCCGCTGCAGCCGTCAGCAGATTTATTAGTCGGCTGGGGGATAAAGCCTTACCGCTATACAAACTATTAAAGAAATCCGACAAGTTCGAATGGACAGAAGAGGCCGATGCAGCGTTAGCCCAGTTAAAAGAAACCTTGATGAACGCTCCCATCTTGGCATCCCCCAAAGATGAAGAACCCATGTTACTATACCTTACGGCTACTAGTCGGGTTATTAGCGCGGTAATCGTTGTGGAACGGACAAAAGAAGAGCAAAGCATACCAGATCAACATCCGGTATACTACATAAGCGAAGTTTTCTCCGAATCCAAACAAAGATACCCGCACTATCAGAAACTGGCATATGGCGTATTTTTTGCATCCAGAAAGCTGCGCCATTACTTCCAAGGACATTCTATAACAGTGGTATGTAAAGCACCACTAGGAGATATTATAAACAATGCGGAGGCAACCGGCCGAGTAGCTAAATGGGGCATCGAGCTGGCAGCTTTCGACATTAAGTACCAGCCAAGGACGGCAATAAAATCCCAGGTTTTGGCAGATTTCGTCGCCGACTGGACAGAAGCAATGGAAAATACACCGATGCCAGAATCCGAGTACTGGATTATGCACTTTGACGGATCCAAGATGAAGGAAGGAGCTGGAGCCGGCGTAGTTCTAAAATCTCCCAAGGGAGACACAATGGAGTACGTATTACAAATACACTTCAACGCCAGTAATAATGTGGCAGAATATGAAGCTTTGCTTCATGGCTTGCATATCGCAAAAGAAATAGGGGTAAAACGCATCTTGTGCTATGGAGACTCGGATTTGGTACAGCATCAGCTCAACCAAACCTGGGACGCGAAAAGCCCTATAATGGCCGAATATCGGAGAACGGTGGATGAGTTTGCCATCTGCTTCTTCGGGTTTGAAGTCCTTCACATAAAAAGGGAGGAAAATTGGAACGCGGATGCGTTAGCCCGCATGGGATCAGAGAGAATAAAAACTTTACCACCAGGGGTATTCGTCCAGCATTTGCATGAACCATCCATAAAAGGTGGAGACGTTGATTACCCTCTAGCATCTGAAACAATTGAAGTCATGCTCGTTAAGCCGGATTGGACAATCCCGTACCTAAACTTCTTAGTCAATCAGAAGTACCCGGAAGGAGCAGACGAAGTCCTGCAAAGGCAAATACAGCGTCGATGCAAAGGATACGTAGTGATCAACAACCACTTATACAAACGTAGTACTTCTGGAGTTTTTCTGCGGTGTATTTCACCAGAAGAAGGAAGAGAAATATTGCAAGAAATCCATGCCGGCGATTGCGGGCATCATGCTCAATCAAAAAGCATAGTCAAAAAAGCATTCCGTGCAGGGTTTTTCTGGCTAACAGCCAAGACAGACGCCGAACGCATAGTGAATACATGCGAAGGATGCCAATATTACGCCAAGCAGACCAATTTGCCGGCCCAAGCACTTAAAACTATCCCTATCACATGGCCGTTTGCGGTCTGGGGGCTAGACATGATGGGACCGTTCAAAACTGCAAGAGGTGGACTTACACATTTACTCGTAGCAGTAGATAAGTACACAAAATGGGTGGAGGCTAAACCCATCAAAAAGCTGGACGGCGCAACTGCCAGAAATTTCATTATTGATTTAGTAATGAGGTATGGCGTCCCACACAGCATAATAACTGATAACGGGACAAATTTCTCCATTGGGGAGTTGGCAAAATACTGCCAACAAACGGGAATTCGCTTGGATCTTGCATCTGTGGCACACCCGCAATCTAATGGACAGGTTGAAAGAATGAACAGCTCAATCCTGCAAGGAATACGCCCAAGACTCGAAACTCCTCTTCATAGAGCAGCTGGAGCATGGGTAGAAGAACTACCTTCCGTGTTATGGAGTATTCGAACGACGCCAAATAGGTCAACTGAGCAAACCCCGTTTTTCCTAGTTTATGGTGCGGAAGCTATGCTTCCAACGGATATGATCCATGATAGCCCAAGAGTACAAAATTTTGACGACTCGGATGCCGAGGAAGCACGACAGGATGCTGTCGATCTCCTAGAAGAGGAACGAGAACTTGTGCTTCAAAGATCCGCCATCTACCAGCAAGGTTTACGACGTTATCATAGTCGGAAAATCAGGCATCGTTCTTTTAAAGAAGGTGACTTGGTGCTGAGACTGGTGCAACAAAGGAAGCACAAATTGGCCCCAGTATGGGAAGGACCATTTGTCATCAGTAAAGCCATGAAGAATGGATCATATTATCTTGTCGACATTCGAGATACGGAGGATGATCCCAAAAAGCCGAATCGCAAAAGAAAGAGAAAAATAGATGCTGAACTAGGAGAGACAAATAGGCCTTGGAGTATCCAGCAATTACGTCCCTTCTACACTTAGTTCAATTTCTATGTAAACATCTTTGAGATCATGAAATAAAGTTATCGGAATTCATATTCATTATAAGTACAAAATATTTCCGTTTTATCTATTTCCCAATTATCTTTCAAATACTCAATGTTGACCCGAATTGTGCCTGCGTGCTCGGTGTTTAAAAGCTGAATGATTCGGCCTGTTAAAGGTTAAAGGAAACTCGGATTGTGCCTGCGTGCCCAAGTTTCAGAACAGTTCCTTGTTTTCTCTAAGTTTTATCTGATCGTGCGTATGCTGGGTTACTGGATTAGTTAGTAAAAATGCCTTTAGCATGATTTCATGTTTTCGAGTTTCAAAACTGCTTGGTTCGTCCCCAGTTACTCGGCATAACGATTCATAATGCTATTTGAGCCATTTCAAACACTAAGGACAGTTAAAGCATATATACCAGATTACTTAGAAGATAAAGGAACAGCCAAACCCGGAAAAACTTTGCAAGAAGTTTGAAATCGCAAAAGGCGGAGTTCTTGTTCCGACAAATGACATAGAAGTATTACAATATGAATTACATTGTAAAAAAGCTACTATACGCATCCATCATCCAGGTCAAGTGCGCCCCCTTAAATTTCTGAGTCTTCATCACTGCCATCATTCTCGGGGGCTGCGGGCACTTCTTCTTCCGGATAAGTAATGGAGATATTTACCATGGAGGCAATCTGCGTGGCAGGGCCTTCAACTTCTTTAAAGATTGCATTTATTTGTGCTTCTGAATATTCTTGAGGAATACCGGATGCTACACGCCAGGATTTTGCATCAGGGTAGTGTAAGCGCATGAGGCCAAGTGCCATTCGCGCACCACCCCGTACAGCAGAGCGAAGGAAAGATTCCTTCGAATTTGCTACCTCCATGATGCCATCCGGAAGTCGGTAAACTTCTGAAAATTGTATACTGCTCGTGGGCAGGAATTTATTAATTAAGTGCATTCCTGCATTTTTGATTGAATTCCATATCTTCCCAAAGGCCCGGATCTTTTCCGTCCGAGAAATTCCTGGAAAATTTCCTGCTTTTTTGACAAAGGCAAAGATTAGAAAATACAAGAATATGACATGAAAGTATTGGTAAAAGAAGTCAACTTACCAAGAACCGCGTCAATTTCATTGCTTTCTTTCATACGAGGAAATAGCATACTTTCTAAATCATTGATAATAGATTTATCCTCTGCTGCCTGCAAAGAAGCCTTGGATTGCGCAATCCCAAGAGCTAGATTACTGGCTTCCAGTTCTTCTCGAACTTTTGAAAGTTCTCTTTGAAGATTGGAGTTTTCTTCACGAAGTTGAGAAAAGTAAGCAGCGTTTGCTGTGAGCTTCTTGGCTTTGGTTAAAGCAGCTGAAAAGTAGGGACAAAATAATCCGACATTACGGCAAGATCTAGAAATGATTTTCCAGCAAAAATCAATAAACACGAAGTAAAATACCGGTGGTTTTTGATAATTGCTTTTGAGTCGACGCCAGTTCGTTGCTTTTTGACTCAATAACAGATTGAAGTGTTTTTACTTCTCTGCTTTTGAGGCTAAGTTTTTTCAAAACTTCCACGTTTATGGCATCTGCGGAATGCTGAAACATGGAAATGAAAGCCAGATGCTTAAGTTTGAACAAGCATACAAAGAAGCATTAAGAAGAATTTAGATTTTCAACTTAATGCTTGGGGGCTAGAGGTATTACCTGGCTCATTTCTCGCAAATCAGTTAAGGTCTCCTTGAATTCTCTGGCATATTCCATGAAAAGAATTCCTACGTGGTGAAGGCCATCGTGTATAACCTGGCGGGGCGAGAATGCGATATTGTTGCGGATAACTAATCCATTTTGTGGCCAAGGGCGAACCAGAGGCGCAGGAGCAAAAAACTTCTTAGCTTCCGGTCGAATATATCCGAGGTCGTCGAAAGGTTCTTCTTTCACCCGGATATCATCTGGAGCAGGAATGGATTCGTTTCTGACGGGTGATTGAAAACTTCCGCCCATTGGCATATTCGTTTTCCCCCTTTTACCCGTAGCTGCAGAAGGAAATTCTTCTTTGACAGTAGCTTGCCTCTTGCGCTTTTGGTTGTTGTAAAACTCAGCATATAATTGGCTGATTTCAGCATCAGAAGCAAGATCATTTTCTCCAAGTTCGTCAAACTAGGAAAGAATTAACAGTATGTTAAAAATGAAGAGAGAAGATAATCTGAGGAAACTCGGAAACAAGGGAAGAAAAGTACCTTAGGAACCAGATTTTCCGCATGATATATGGCTAGACTTTCCTCAACCTGGCTATCGGCGGCAACTATCTGATGAAGGCGTTCTATAAAATCCTTCTTGCTAAAGGACCTATCGGTGCCTCTCATGCTATCTTCCGGTCCCGTGTACTCACAAAGAAGTCGGGAACGAAGGGATAAAGGTTGTACGCGACGTCCAAACCAGCATAAAACGATATCCTTCCAAACCAAAGGTGGTTGAGAAGAAGAAAGTTTGGCAATGCGACGCTTTATTTTCATCAGGCTTTCAGGCAAATCCTCTGTTATTGCAAGTGTCCAATTCTCATGAGGAATAGCAGCAGAATTAACAAAGGGAGGAATTCCGGTTTCTTTGTTGGGAAACGGGATGTCTTGGTGATAAAAGAAAGAACCTAGCCAAGATTGGTCAGGTTTCGGCATTCTTATCTTTGGATACCATTCTTCCCTAAAGTTTCTGAGGATAAAAGATATGGTACCGCAGATGGGCGAAACACCGTTTGTGATGTTGTGTTTTACCTCGAAACAATAATGCCAGAAGTCTAAATTGGGAGTTATTCCAAGATACCCTTCGAAAAGAGCTTGGAAACTAGCTAATTGAAGGATGGAATTTGGAGAGATATTATGTGGTTGAACACCATAGAAGTTGAGGACGTCTAGGAAAAAGGCGGAAGGGGGAAAACCCATACCTCTCGTGATATGAGAGGTAAGGAGGACGCGCTCTCCTTCCTCTAGCTTGGGCACTGGCTCATCCTTCGAGATCCGCCATTTGCCCTTAACTATTAATTTATCCCTTGACATCCGACGAAGGAGAACGAGTGAAGTATTACTCTGATTCCAATTTCCGACAAATTCTGCTTCTTCATCAGCTCCGGCGGAGAAGCGATCAGTGCCACGGGAATGAATCTTGACCCCCGCCGGTTCTGAAGCAAACGACGGGGTTGTCGTGGTGCTTGGGCCCGCTATGTCCGCGGCGGCGGAAGCATTTCCTCCGCCCGCCGCGGATGCCGTGGATTTTTCCGGCCCGCCGCCGGCATGCTTGGGCGACCCCAGCTGTGGATCTAGGTCGCCCAAAAGCTCGTCGATGGAGGCGCGAGCCGGCGAGGACGACGGAGAGGCCATCGTTTTCGGTGGCGAGGGAGCGCTCCGGCGTGCAAAGGGCTCGTCGGGGCAAGGTTTCGTTCTAGCTCTCGTGCTCGCGTTTGCGTCAATGGCGTGGGCAGTGAGGGAGTGAGGAAAGATTTCCGGTGACGACGAGGACGGCTATTTATAGCCTAAAAGCCTCTAGATACGCGCCAACGGCTCTTTTGACCGTTGGATGTTCGACGCGTGTCGCTCGCCGGAAAATCCGGGAAACGGAACGACAGAGGAATGATGGCTATCTCCTCGTTTCTCGTGAGAATCTGTCAGAGATACGTTGCAGGGTTTCCCGCGTGAAACCAAGCGGCGCTTGCGTCAGCATGATTAAAGCGCTGATGTCACGAGTTCCTTTTCCGCGAAGGATCGCGAGGAGAAAAGCCGGATTTTCATAGTTCCGAGTTTTATGTTACCACCTCCTTCAAAAGGAAAGAAGAAAGAATCAAGACTGCTGAATCAAGTTTTCCTGGACAAAATGTATTTGACGAAAGGCGGAGTTTCAGAGTTTTGATCCTTCCTGGGGGCTACTGTCGGATATATACTGAATAGGGGTATAGAAGATGGTAGACAAAAGAGCCGGACTACCAGGGTGGCCTACATGGTAATGGGCTTAGGTCCATTGGGCGGCCCAGTAGTCCGACGCGCAGAAGCCGGATTCTAGAAGAACCCGGATCACGGCCCGCGTGATCTGGCTTGGAGGAGAAGACGGATTCCTTACTTTCCAAGTTACAAGTTAAACGTAGTCTTCTAGGTTTCTGGTTCTGTAAGCCCTAATCCGGCTATTATATAAAGCGGACGGGAGATAGATTTCATAAGTTCTTTTAGTTCCAAGGATCTAGGTTCAAGCTCAAGCCTTACGCAACTCGCCGGGAAGTTCATCCTCGACGAGTAGCTGGATCTATTCCCTTACATTGTAACCTTATTATACGGGCTTTAGTCCCACATAGTGAGAAGTGCAGGAGTAGGTACGCCGTACTGTCGCGACATACCGAACCTGGGTAAATCCCGTGTTCTGTGTTACTACGCTATCCCGTTACCCCACGTCTCTACCGTAGTCTCATGGCACCCCAGTCTATGAAAACTACTACGATGTCTCGACAGATATCGTTGCTTGCATGGCGAGAGCACTTCACTTATGTAATAAATCGGTCGTTGGACTCCATATGTCTTGCCCTCCTTAGGTCGTTCTACTACGATTGCAGTGCTGATGACCTGGTTTGTTGCGGCTAGGTATAGGTAAAGTGGCTCCCTCTCTTGTGGTGTTGCAAGGGCGCGTCTGCTTTGCAACGATCGTTTCAAGTCTGCGAACGCTTGTTTAGCTTCTAGGGTCCACTCGAATTTATCCGTCTTTTTCATCAGCTTGTAGAAAGGCAATGCTTGCTCTCCCAATCGCGCGATAAACCTGCTCAAGGCAGCTAGTCGCCCTGCGAGCTGCTGGACTCCGCGTAGATTGGTTGGCTCCTTCATTGTCAAGATTGCTTGTATTTTCTCTGGGTTGGCTTCAATGCCTCTGGCGGATACCAGGTACCCGAGAAGTTTTCTTGCTGGGACGCCGAAAACACATTTTGTTGGATTGAGCTTGATCCTGTATGCGTTGAGAGCATCGAATGTTTCTCTGATGTCTTCGAGGAGTGTGTCCTCTACTCGAGTCTTGATGACGATGTCGTCAACGTATACTTGTACGTTCTTGCCAATGAGCTTGGCGAGGCATTTTTGCATGCAGCGCTGATATGTTGCGCCTGCGTTCTTGAGCCCGAAGGACATTGTCGTGTAGCAGTATACACCGTGTGGTGTGATGAATGCTGTCTTTTCTTCGTCTTCCTGCTTCATCCGGATCTGATTATATCCTGAATAGGCGTCTAGGAAGGAGAGGCGCTGACAGCCTGCCGTAGAGTCCACGATCTGGTCGATTCGCGGGAGGGGAAAGTTATCCTTGGGGCAGTGCTTATTCAATGACGTGTAGTCAATGCACACCCGAAGGTTGTCAGTGTTCTTTTTGGGGACCAGCACCGGGTTTGCTAACCAGGTGGATATCTTGATCTCCCTGATGAATTTTGCGGCTAGCAATCTGTTTACTTCTTCTCCAAGCGCCTTCTGCTTGGGTTCTGAGAACCATCGAGTGGTCTGCTTGATGGGTTTTGCATCCTTGAAGACTTCGAGTGAGTGCTCGGCGAACTCCCTAGGTATTCCCGGCATATCTGAGGGCTGCCAGGCACAAATTTCCCAGTACTCACGGAGGAGTTCGACGAGCGTGCTTTCCTATGCTTGCGAGAGGGTAGTTGAGACCATCGCTGTCTTCGCAGAATCTGTCGGGTGCACCTGATGTTTTTGGGTGTCGCTGTTGGCGCTGAACTCTAATTCAGGCGCGTTTTTCTTCGCGAGGGGCATCACAGAGTGATCCGTGGTTTTTGCCAGCTCTTGCAATTCTTCTTGCATCCCGAAAGATTTTGCGATCTCGTTGAACTCAATGTCGGATTTGTTGGATTTCTGAAAATCTCCGTCGATGGTGATAACAACGTATTCTCCAGGTAACTTGAGCTTCAGGTACGGGTAGTGTGGTACTGCCATGAATCTGGCGAACGCTGTTCGACCAAGGATGGCGTGGTACTGTGAGGGCCAGTCGACGACTTCGAAGTCAAGGAATTCTCTTCTGTAGTTGCTTTGATTGCCCAACACAACTTCTAGGTTAATTGTTCCGAGTGGTCGGATTGCCTTTCCCGGAACTATCCCGTGGAAGGATGTTTCTGATTCCGCAAGGCCATCCAGGTTCTTGTTCATCCGACGGAGTGTGTCCGCGTAGATAATGTTGATGCCACTGCCCCCGTCCATGATACGCGGGCCAAATCGTAGTTACCAATCTGTGCTTGGATTACGAGGGCGGCGTGTCCTGGTCGATAGACTCGTGGTGGGTGGTCTTTCATTGAGAATGTGATCGGTTGATCCGCCATCTTCAGGTATTCGGGCTTTGTTGGCGGAGTCTGCACAGCCATGCATAACTGCCTCGTGTTAGTCTTTTGAGCTCTGCGGGATGGACATACTTTCTGGATCATTGCTAGTTGTCCTGCCGGATTCGGGTACGCATTGGCTCCGGAGTTTTGTGCAGGTGGCGCTGGCAGTGCAGCTAACGCGATGTTTGGATTTGCTGGTGGAGGTACGGGTTGTGGCGGCTGGAATACTTGGTGGCCTCCTCCTGGAAGTGGCAAGTAATTTGGAATAGTTGCTGATCTGCTTTTCTTCGAGAAAGCCTCGTGAATGTCATGGAACTTCCGACAATCCTTGAGGAGGTGCGTTGCCTTGGTTTTGCCCGTACGCTTATCTGTAAACAGATGTAGCGAGCAGTAAGCATCAAGGTCCTCCTCGGGACTTTTTTCTTCAACCTTTGGTTTCCATTCGCGACTTCCACGTCGTCCGGTATCGCGACTTCGCGTGAATTCCGCTGCTACCATTTCCTCTCGATCTTCGTGATCGTAGTATTTCCTTCTCTTTCTTCGGCCATGGCGATCTTCCTCGGGTGCGGGTGATGATGCTCTCTCATTGCGTACTGCGTCTTCTCCGTTAGCCCATTTGTCGGCTATGTTCATCAGCTCCCCAATAGTTTTGGGTGCGGCTCTGCCTAGCTCCTCTCTGAAAGCAGTTCGTGGGGCGCCCTTTGCGAAGGCTTCAACCGCTACTTCTTCCGAGATGTTTCCTGCAGTGTTCCTGAGTGTGGTCCATCGCTGGATATACTCGCGGGTGGACTCGCCGCTTTTCTGCTTGCATGCTCGCAGTTATTCAATGGTGGCTGGTCTCTTGTAGGTCGATTGGAAGTTTTTGCAGAAGTCGCGGTGCAGGTCATCCCACGATGCGTAACAGGACCTTGGCCTCGCTTCCAACCAGCTACGGGCCGCGCCAACGAGATGTAGATTGAGGTATTGCATAGCCGTGTTCTTGTTCCCACGTTGGCATTTTACTGCCGTGAGGTAATCGTTTAGCCATGAAGAGGGCTCGAGTGAGCCGTCGTACTTCGTTACTTCCGTGTTGAGCTTGAATCTTCTGGGTAGGGGTGCTTCTCGGATGCTGCGGGCGAAGCAAAGTGCACCACACGTTTCTTCATCCGAAGAGCTGGACGAAGAGCGTTCGCGATATCGCGCTGCTCTTGCCTTGTCCACTTTATTTTGTGCGAGGTCTGATCGTTCGTCGTATCCTGGCTGGTCGCGGTCAGTATCCTTCCTTGGCTCCTTGCTTCGTTTTCGCGAGCAGCTGCTGTGATGTCGCGAGCTTTTGTCTCTTGGGCTGTCCTCGCTACTGCTTCGACTGTCGCCGCGGCGTCGAGCTTCTTTTCCTCGACCACGGCGTGGTGACTTGTCTCTTCTTGATGAAGTGCTCCTACGCTTGCGGGACGCCTCTTTTTCTTTCTCCTTCTCCTTCTCCAGCTGCTCCGCGGCCTTCTTGCGGTCATCGGAGGCGAGCCTTGCGACTGCCAGTCCTAGCCCCTTGCGCACTTGTTTATACTGCTCCGCCCGAGGGTCGCTTTCCGTCGGCTGGTTCATCTGCATGTAAGTTGCTGCGGCCAGGACCGCCGCGGCAGGAGTCTGCGGGTAGACTTCCCGTCATCATCAACTCGCATGAGGGAGGGCGTGACCGACCTGCTAGTCCCGCCCAAGGACTCGATATCCCTGGATGTTGACGCGTATCCCTTCCTCGCGGGTCGGGTACCGACCGAGGGTGCTAGGGACAGCTCAGCTCATCGTTGACTTGATTCATCCGCCGCTCTTCTTCGACGGGCCAGATCTATCCGATCATCCTTGATAGTTGCAGCTGCTCTCACCAGATGATAGTGGTAAGCGACCATATCTTCATGTGCCGCTTCCGCTGCGGGTGGCTTGCTAGTTCGCATAGCCTCCTTGGCTCGATCCCAAGCTTCCCGCGAGACGCCGATTATGGCGCGTTCTGTTGCGCTATGTTCTGTCTCCAGGGGTTGCTCCGATCCTGCCATGCAGACTTGAGCCAGTCATGGCCCGTGCGTCCTAGGCGTAGATCGGAAAGCTCTTTGGACTCGAGAAGGTTCCTCTTTTGAGAGGGTATGGTAATCGTTTGTATTGAAGCGGACGGACTCGCCGCTTTTCTCCAGATGAAGGCGCGAGTCGACGGCTCCTGATTCAGATCCTGATTCTTCCGGGAAGTGGAGGATTCCATCCCTATTGGTGACGAACTTCAGGCTCCTGAACGTCAGGGTGACGCTCCTCTCCAGATCGTCGAATACCGGGCGCGATTCCGACGAGTGAGGGGTGACCATGACAGATCCGATCCATATAGGATCGTTCGGAGCCGTAGTCGAGGGTTTCCAACGAGAGTTGGTTGTCGATGAAGCCGAAGATGCCGGTGATCCAGCGCCCGCCGTTCCCACAGACGGCGCCAATTGTCGAATCTGTCGTTCAGCAATTCCCTCAGGTGAACCTATAGGGTTTCGAATAGGGGAACCCATGAGCGCTGGTAGCGATCGTCGGCTAAACAGGGGGCAAGATTTACCCAGGTGCGGGGCCCTCGTAGAGGTAAAACCCTTACTCCTGCCTCTGTCGATCTGTATTAATCGAGTAGATCGGTTACAATGATGGTGGCTCAAGTCGAGAGTATGATCTCGAGCTCAAGGCTTTGGTGTTGCGGTGTTGCTTGGTCCTCTACCGGTGGTTCTCCTGGCCTTATATAGGTGGCCAGGTCTCAAACCCTACCCGGAGAGGACTCGAACTCTAACCCTACGTCGGTTACAGGTTTCCTAACTTAGCCCGCAAGGTATTGCGGGTGGGATTCACATAGGCCTTTCGGCGCTCCAAGGACTCCTCCTCTTGGGCCTTAACCTTGGGCCGGAGATGGGGGTGTCCTTTCCTGCAGGGTCTAATATCCATTCCTTCGTCACTTAGTCTAGGGCAACTTCATCCTACTATGCCACTAAGATCATAAAATACTCAAAGAGGCAAAAACATGATCATCAACGCCCACATACTTCTATGTGTTCTACCCGTACAAATCATCTACGCATAGATTCGGCTCTGAAACCACTGAAGGGTACGTTGCATAGAAAACAAAAAAAAATTACGCGCGATAAACCCAAATGGACAAGATCTAATCTATGAGATGAAAGGCAACGGGGAGAAAGAGAGTCTTGAGATAACATACCCTCGAAGGCTCAAAGTGGTACGAGATAAAATCTCGTTGTTGGCGTAGTCGTACTCACGCCGATCACGAGCGAGAAGAAGTGCACCACAATCCGGCAGTGCCTCCGTAATCGGCCACACGTTCAGCTCGATGAATACTTCCGTTCCCTCGATCCAGCGGGTAGCGGAAGTAGAGGATCCCCCGGAACTCCAGCAGCACGACTGCATGGTGGTGGTGAAGAATCCCACGGCCAGGGCTTCGCCAAGCCGGAGACCATGGAATGGAGCAGCGGGTGGAGGGAAAAGGAAGTGGGCAAGTGTGTGGACAAGAGGGAGCTCTCACTCTCCTTTTATAGGGGAGGGGGAGGCAGCCCAAGAAGGGGTGCGGCCAGCCATGGGTGCCCCCACCTCTTCCTCTCTTTATGTGAGTGGAAGCCCCACTCACACGCACTCATGCTCCCTTAATTTTCCACTTAGAAAATCCAAAGGTTTCTCTTTAATAAATAAATAAAACATTTTATTTATTTATTTATATTTGTTAATTCCATTAACAAACATTTGCATGAAGCACCTCGAATCATTTGTTAATTCTATTAACAACCATTCGACAAAAAACCCCTTGAACTATTTCAATTTTCCCCGAAACAATTTCAGAGCTGCCCAAAATATTTTTCGGTATTCCGTATCCTCTCTAACGCTTCATAGAAGCTTAAGTGTGTCACCCTACGGTTCACGAATAATATAGACATGATCGAGACTCCTCTCCGATCAATAATTAACAGCGGGATCTGGAGATCCGTGATGACTCCTATATATTCAACGATGACTCTCGTGATCGTGTGAACCTTTCAACATCGTAACGATTTCCCTTTGTCTCGCGATATTTTACTTGTCCGAGATCCGATCATCGGTATCCACCATACCTTGTTCGATCTTATTATCCGACAAGTACTCTTTTCTCGTTCCCGTGATATAACATCCTTGTGATCATATCACGTGCTTGCAAGCGGTGTCGATGTGATATCACCGAGTGGGCCCTGAGTATATCTCTCCGTCATATTGGATGGACAAATCCCATTCTTGATCCATGAGGTTCAACTAACACTTTTCGAATACCTAACGCCACCTTTATAGTCACCCTGTTACGGTGTGACGTTTGATGTCATCAAAGTATTCTTTCGGTATTAGTGATTAACATGATCTGATGGTCTAAGGAACAATGTTACTCCGAATGTAAGACATAACAAAAAAAACTAAATGACTTGATCGTATTGTTATACTTTATTAGGGTCTAAGTTCATCACGTCATTCTCTAATGATATGATCCCGTTATTAACAACATCCGATGTCTATGATCAGGAACCTTGATCATCTGTTAATCAACGAGCTAGTTAAAAGAGAGCCTTCTCTAGGAACGTTGGTTTGTTTATTAATCACACATGTATTAACGTTTCCGGTTAATACAATTATAGCATGAGAGACATCTATCATAAACAAGGAATAACATAATAAACACTTTATTATTGCCTCTCGGGCATATTCCCTTCACCTGCGTCTTCAAAAACATTCTTCGTTGGCCATCGAAGGTGGCTACCCAATAAAGACCCGTGGAGAAGGCGGGGATACCTTTTTAACGGTGAAGATGTGTTCCTGGGACCTCCACGTAAGAGGTGCGGCGAAGAAATCTACAAGTTGCTAAATGATTGGAAGGAATGCCCAGAGCCGGGAATGAATCAAAAAGTGTCAAAACCGCTCCTGCATGTATGGAAGACGAGGTCGGTGTTTTGGGACTTCCCATACTGACCCATTCTCGATACGGCTCACTACCTTGATCTGATGCATATCACGAAGAATGTGTTTGAAAGTTTGTTTGGCACACTGCTCAACATGTCGAAGAGGACCAAAGACGGGGTGAAAGCCAGAAATGACCTGAAATATTTTGGTATTAGGGAAGATCTTCAGGGGGACGCCCGGATGATGATGACAACGACCAATCGTGTGATGAGGAGACGGAGGGTCGCAATGCCAAAGGGTTAAAAGGAATGACTATTACTGCCCCCTCCTGCTTCACTCTTAGTCCAAACAAGATCACAAAATTGATGATGTGCCTTCTCGGAGCCAAAGTCCCTTTCATTTACTCAGGGCTAATAAGCAGATTCCTAGACGCGTAGAAACAAAAGTTCAGCGGGATAAAGTCTCATAATTGTTACGTGATGATGGCGCAGATACTTCCGATTGCGATCCGCGGGATAATGGACAAGCACGTACGGGAAACCCTGTTTGGCCTGTGTAACTTCTTCAACGTGATATCTCGAAAGTCGATCACGGGGAAGCAGATCTCAAGGCTGAAGGAACCCTAAATATATCCCACTTTTTCTCGAGAAACACCCGAGGCCGCCGTCATCGTTATCCCGAGACCGGGAGGGTTTTGGAGCTCTCCCCCGCATCCCGTCGGGAGGGAAATTCATCACCGGAGGGGTCTACACCACCATGCCCTCCTCCGAAGTGATGCGTGAGTAGTTCATCCCTGAACTACTGGCCCATAGTAGTATCTAGTTGGTTGTCTCCTCCACTTTATGCCTGATGTTTAGATCTCGATGCCCTACATGATCGAGATCATATTTATGTAATGCTACATGTTGTGTTTGCTGGGATCCGATGAATGTTGAATGCTATGTCTTCCTATTATCAATCTATCATGTTATCTTCATGCATATGTTATTTATGATCCCTCTCGGAGCCGCGCGGCACGGGCCGAGCTATGTCCTTGTCCCGCTGGATTGGAACCTCGTCTTGCCATTGACGGCGCCACCACTTCGGGGTCTGCCAACCCTCCAAACCAGCATAGGCAGGGGGAGCCGCAGCGGAAGGGGACGCGCCCTAACCGGAGGGGCGACGATGGTGGCCGACGAACACACGGCTGCCGGGCAGCCCGCCAGGCGCCCGGATGACAGCGCCGTCTTGACATCATCGCATACTGTTGGGGAGGAGGTGGCCAGGTCGAGGGAGCCCTCCACAACGCTCTGCAGGCGCGTGCCGGCGGGGCAGGCCTTGCCGAGTCTGCCGGGGCCGGCGACGGAGCGGCATCAGCAGATCTAGATATTGTTGAACGGGATGATTGCAGGGAAGTGAGGCCGAGGAAAGCCGGTGTGAAATTTGGAGGGAGGGTGGCCGGCGGTGGAGGGGGCTAGCCGAGGCTAGGGACTGGGTGGGAGCGCGCCGGCGGCGCCCGATCGGCGCGCGTCCCTGGAGCGGGGTTTCTCCTTCATCTGAAACGTTTCTCATCGAAATATGATCAACCCGTAGATGTCGTCGTGTCATTGGTGGCTCTGTTTTGAAGCCCTGGCGAGTTCGTAGTCGCCTTGAGCGAAAAAGAGGAAGTACGATCGAGGCTCCACCATGTTTGGAACTCCACCAAGTCGTTATCCAGCGTGGCGTCCAGCTCAGCCGTTCTTGCGTGCGCTTTACATGCCAGGTAAGCCGCAGACGAGGCGGTCTTCGCCAGTACAGCGCACGAGTATTCTAGGCACCCACGTCCCGGTCTCGCCCTTTGTCGTCGTCTTCTTCCTCGCGCTTCTCAGCACCTTCTTCCCTTGGTCTTCCTCCTCTCGAGCAACACCCTCCTCCTCCTCCTCACCCGGCCTTCCTCCGTCGCCAAACCAAGGTATGTGACTCCTAATTGCGCGACCGTATTTCGATCTGTTTTCGTCGTCGGTAGATCAGGCCGATTGCAGCCGAAATCGCTCGCAAACAGTCCTACTTAATCCTTGTGATTTTCCGGAATTGGATCCGGATCAAGGTTTCCTACGCTGCGGCGTAGATCCCAGCTCTCGTCTTCTCCCTGACATAGCTTTGTGCGTGGCGTATCTCTCGTGCTGTTTGGTTTCGTGTTAGGTGGCCCTGATCTGGATTCTGGTCCTCTCTAGACCACACGGCCGAATCACGGATCATGGTGTGCTTCTGGGAAGATTCGTCATCAACGCGAATTTGCGATGCCTCCATGGAGGTTTTGGGTATTGAGGTCATTGTATGCCCAATTACCCACGCACAATTTAGTAGTTCTCATGAACGGGGAACTAGGTCGGCGCATGAATTATTGATGTTTTATAGTTAGAACATACATCGAGCCATTTCAACCTTGTGGAAGAAGTGCCTTGAATCTCCAATTTTGGTGATTAGATAGTAAAGCGTGTATCAGATGGTAGAGGAACTGGGGCCGTGCATATATTGCTAGGGACTGCATTCATCGGCAAGACTTTAGGACAGTTAGAAGCGCCAATTGAGAGTAGGTTTACTCCAGGACTGTAGATTGTTTACCTGATGATGAAATGAGTTTTCCAATTGGCCATACAAGCTAGAAAGCTTGACCAGTATACTTCGTTAGAGTGCTGTGTCCACAGTCCACACTTATTATGGTCTGCACTTTCTGGTTGATGAACTATCTTATTCTGCAATCTATGTCATCTGATTTATTTTGCTATGTTTAGCCTGTCGGAAAAACTTAGTATTGTTATTACCAATTCCTGAACTAGTGGATCTTTTTGTTAGAAAACGTCATACAGTCTTTCAGTTTAGGCCTTTGCGCACAGTCACTCATTTGACTCAGAGAGTGGTGTCATGGATTACCTACCATGTTAGATTGTCGATTTCAGACAGTGAAGCTCGATAAAAGGATAATGAGCTCCCTAATTAGTGATACGTCAGTTGCCCTTAGACAAGAGTATTCCAAGAGAGTACTGCTAGCTGAATTAGAAAGCTCGATAAAAGGATAGCTCCCTAATTAGTGATATGTCAGTTGCCCTTAGACAAGAGTATTCCAAGAGAGTACTGCTAGCTGAATTTTCGTTTATACCTTGAAGCGTTCATCTCCATAACTGCTGATTTCCTTCGTTTTTTGCAAAACATGAAGACCAGAAGGTCAAGTCTGTGGACATGACTTACTTATAGGGCACTAAATACTGTTTCCCCCATCCGTCTTGCCATTTGTTTCCGGCTCTATTTTGGAGACAAATTTATAAAAGCCATTCTCCCATGTCATGTAAGTTAAATGAATTTAACATGGAATTAAGTACCAATCCATGGGACCTCATTTGTTATGATTGGAAGCCACAAATATCAACTGCAGTCTGAAGTTCTGAACATACTATTTTCTCTAGTCTGTCATTTTGTTCATGTTATTGACACTGTCCATGCCTTCGTTTTAATGTGCTGTACAACACTATATTGTTGGATTTTCAATAGTATAAGCCAAGCCATTTATCCAGTGTTAGGCATTTGGTTGTTTAACTAGAAAACTGAGCGGTACATTATCTTACATGTGGACAATGCAATACAACTTATAGCTGTAAAACGTTATTTGTGGAACCTGATGCCTGTAGTTATTACTAACTGATTAGAAGAAATCCAGCTGTTCGTAATCTTATGATGCAGTTTTATAGCATGTCAAGCAAAAATATTTTTTGCGGTGTTCAGCAGTAGTCAGAGCGACCCTTCTTGTATACCTTCAGTAAAACTTCCCTGTGCTTAATTTTTTTCTCATTGCATTTCCAGAAGTGAACCATGGCAAAGATAAAGCCAAAGGCACTGCTGGCACTGAGCAAGCAGAAGAAGAGCCCTACTCAGATCAGTGTGACCAAGATCATCACCTACATCGTCCTCGGCGCCCTAGCTGTGTCGTCCATCTATTACGCCTATCAGTATTGGCAGAGCAAAGGACCGGCAGCAGCCGTAACAGGGGACGGCGTTGGGGGGAACTAAACTAAGCCCCAAGCCCCCAAGAGTGTAATTGATTTTGTTGTTGTATCATGTTATGGGCTAGTTTTGGTTGCTGCAATCCAGTCAATGGAACGTGGACAGGAATACCATGTTTAGCTGTATCCCCTGGTACATTGCCTATATTTCATTGTTTGACATAGATGGGTATCCGTGGAGTTGTGGTTGTTCTACTGTGTGCATTGATAGTGTTGTCATGTGCTTATGAGATCAACGTCTCTGGGCCGTCCCAGGTTTAATGTCTACTACATGAGGATTCTTGATCGCTAACCGGAGTACTCATCACAAATAACAAAGGCTAATTAGGGTATTTGCAGAGATTGCATTGTCTAAGGTGGTAAGCACAGTCGTCTAGAAGTTGAACGAGATGGAGTGGCAGCAACAGAAAACAAGGCGTGAGGCAACCCTGTCGTGTCTAAATCAGAGGCGTGATTGACTAAACTGCTAATGACGAGAGAGGCTGAATCAACGACAATCCGTGGCATCGCACGCCTGGCTAGTCCAGCGGCCCTCCGGTTCATGGGAAAATATAAAGCTAAGCATACACAATCATCCAAGGCAATGATGGCCATCAGAAGTGCTATCATTTATCTAGAATGGGTATCCCCAAAGTCATCACCAATCTGGTTGTTGATAAAAATTTGTCCGAGACAATGTACTCCTTCCGTTCCATATTAGATGACAAAAAGTAATAGTACAAGCAAGATTTCTGGTAAGAATACAAGAATCTCAATGACGCGAGCAGACAAATGCTTTCCACATCGCAGTGTGCCCTGCTTGCAGCCGAACCCTATCTATTGCAGGCATTACTACTTAGTCTTCACCTTCTCAGCTTGACGAAATGCTGCACAGATCCTCTTCCAGCTCCTTGTAGCGATCAGCAAGGGTATCACAACCCATGAACTGTTTGCTCCGATGAAATACGCCCAGAAGTAGAATGGGCTGACCCAGAAGTTGAAGCCGTCCAAGTAGGCGGTAGCGAAGTAGACGATGCATCCATAGAGCTGACCGAGACACACGGAGAACTGGAGGATGTGGCTGTAGGACTTCTGGGATGCAATAGCATAGCTGCAACCAGCAAGCTTGTGGTAAGATAAAATAAAAAAGATATTACTACTTCATTAAAATTCAAACAGCAGCGGACTGGAATTTCATATTAATTACGCAGAGCAGCTTCGCTACACACTTGTAGTACTAGACAAGAAGAAAATGTTAAGAGAAGAGTATTCAGACATTCAGAAGAAGTTTGCTAGAAATAGTGCGACTGCCTTGTCCTGCTATGTTCTGCGGCTGAAGCGATTTAATCTGGAAATCTGAAAATACAAACCACACAATGTGTGGTTTGTTTGCGCATTTAATCACCAGATATGTACTGTTGATCTATTCAAACGTCAATCTGTAAAATCGCATTGTTGTTAAATTTCGTAAAATTAGTACAAGTACTATTAAGTTGATATATGGAAAGATTTTCAAGGAAAACTTGTAACAAAGCATGCCCAGTTTCTGTTAGAAATGCAGTGCACATGTTACTACTACAGAAGAAACAGATCAAAGCTACTGCTGCTGCTTATCGAAGGTGTTCAAGAATCATCGTACAGTGCAAGCAGAGACGCAGGGCCTTCCAGCAGGACCGTGATCCCTTCGACGGCGACAACGGCGGTGTCCCTGCCGACGTACCTGGAGTCACCCTTGCTGTACTCCTTCACTGCACAACACGAGAAGGATTCTTGCTTGACTGGTCTGAACTTGGAGCTGAAAACAGAGGGTGTGCCAAGGTAAAACGGGGACTCACTGCTTTCATCGAAGTAACTGGGGTTGCTCCTGGTGAAGAAATCAGGGGTGAAGAGGAAGGACCCCTCGACGATGAGGTGGGTGAGGCCGGTGAACGCCCACCAGCACATGAGCAGGCGGTCGGCACGGGACAGCCTGCTGCCGCACCTCCCTGCGACCGAATCCAAGACGTGAGCTGACGGCCGTCGGGTCCGTTAAGAGAAAGCCAGATGGAGAGGGGGAAAGGTCCTACCGGAGAGGAGCCAGACGGCGGCGAGGACGAGGAAGGAGGTGCCGAGGTAGGGCGCGACGATCTCGAGCTGGGAGAGGCGCTGCGGCACGTACCCCGGGAGGTCCAGGCTCGCCGGCGAGTATGGGTGGGCAGCCATTGCCGCCGCCGGTTCGATCTGGGAGCTGGAGCTGGAGGGAAGTCACTAGTCAACGAACGGGACGGGTGGATCGCGCGCGCCAAAGAACGAGTTTTGTAATCCAGAGTACAGATGCAGAGTCATGTGCATGTTGGGTTCAGATGATTAATCTCCTCCAAGATGAGGACATCACCATCTGCGACAAGGAAATCATATTCTTCTTCTTAGATCTTTGAAATCACCATACTGGACCGTCACACTCGTCTCCGATACATCGAGATTTTGAAGTTGATTTTCAGGTAACAGATATATTACTGTATGACATATAAAAGCGAAACAGTTTTGCTAACTGGTAGTCGAACTGATTTCTTTTCGCCAACGGTCGAATATCTGACAGTCTGCCCGAGTTCGGCGATTTGTTTTTACACAAACGGCACCCCTGTGAAACGGCCCGCATTCCATTATATTGCATAACGGAAACACCACCAGTAACATTCCAGGTTTTTAGAACGCACCATACAACCAGAACTACAAAAGTAACAGACGGCAAACTAGAACGGTCTGAATAACAACTACTACTCCAAAAGCCAAAAGCGACTGCCAACAAGTGACAGCAACAAGTTTAAAGAACAAACGCCCGCTCCTCAGAATAAAGAGCTAGGACGGGCAAACAGTTTGTACGCATCACAGCGTCGAAGCACCGCCTTCAGCATTATCTGTCTCATCCCCTCCAGCATCTTCTTGCTCAGCACCGTCAATCCTCAGTACAGCAGCTTGCCTTGGACTTGGGTTCATCGAGGTTGCCACCGAGAGAAGCATGGCAGCCCCAGCCCTAACATCCCTTTGCTCCTGTGGCGAGTGTAGACCTGCCCAATGGTTAAAAAACACACAAATATAGCTAATCAATTCAAACGGATTTTTGATAAGTTTCTTCTCAAAACAAACACGGTTTCTAATCTTCCAAATGGCCCAGCACACCGCAGCCACTCCTGTAATCTGGATATTACGACTGGTTTGGATATACCGAGGTATCCATCAGAAATATTAAGAAAAAGAACCAGGCCTGCATTTTGCACCCAACGTTGTGCCAATCACACTCCAAACATATTTTGCTGCATCACACGTAAAAAACAAGTGCAGGATAGATTCATCTTCGTTACAAAACTGACACTTATAATTTCCCACCCATTTTTTTCTTCTCATGTTGTCTTTTGTAGAAATGGCATCATGCCAGATTAACCACAGCCATACTTTAATCTTGAAAGGTATCTTAGCCTTCCAAAGATGTTTAAAGGATCTGTCCACCCCACTGCTGGATATTGACTGATACATTGATTTCACTGAGAAAATTCCACTCTTAGTCCATTTCCATCTGGGGACATCCTCCTCATTGTTAAGAGCAATCCCAGCCAGCTTACTATGTAACTTCCTCATTTCTCCCTACAAATCCCCATCCAACCATCTTCTGAAGGTTGGCATCCATCTCCTTCTGGCCATCACAGCCACTGAAACACATTGTTCATTACACACTTCAAACAATCTTGGGAAAATCTCTTTGAGTGGCCTGTGACCACACCAGGAATCTCCCCAAAAATCAGTTCTCCTGCCATTGCCAATAACCATCACTCTTCCAGCCAAGTACAGCTGTCTGACATGCAACAGGTCAGACCAAAAAGCAGAATCCATAGCTCTGTGCTTGATTTGATAAATCCCACCCTGCCCAAGATACTTTGCTCTCATGAAATTCTGCCAAGGTCCATCTCCTGCCTCTAGTTTCCACCACCATTTACACATCAAACTTATATTAAATTTTGCCAAGTTCTTGAGTCCTAACCCCCCTTTGGATCTAGGCCTGCAGATCAATTTCCAACTTACCAAATGGTACCGTCTCTTAGCAGAACTACTTTGCCACAAGAAGGCCCTTCTTGGTTTATCTAATTCTTCCAGAGTACTTTTGTGCAGTAAGAACATTGACATATGGTACACAGCCACTGATGATAGACATACATCAGTCCTAATCACTCTGCCCCCAATAGAAAGAGCGCCCCCCATCCAACCATCCATCATTCCTTTTACTCTTTCACCCAGGAATTTCATCTCCTGCACAAAATTTCTTCTAGAGTTTACAGGGACCCCTAGGTATTTGACAGGCCACCTCCCTTTCTGACAACTGAACATGTCAGCATACTCCTATTGTTTTTCCTCATCCTCTATTATCATCATCATTATTTCACTCTTCTCAAAATTGATCTTAAGGCCAGACATACTTTCAAACACATACAGTAGCAATTTCAAATTCCTGGCCCCCTCCAAATCATCCTGAAAGAGCAAAATGGTGTCATCTGCATATTGTAGTATAGCAACTCCTTTGTCAATCAGGTGTTCAGCTAGTCCCACCAACATGCCAGAATCTTGAGCTCTATGAATCATTTTTGCAAGATTTTCAGCAGCTGTATTAAACAGGAAAGGAGACAGGGGGTCCCCCTGTCACACCCCTTTGTGGCTAGCAAAATATGGACTTACCTCATCATTGATCTTCACACTCAGTGTCCCTTGAGTGACTAAATTTTTAAGCCACAACAACCATTTGTTACGGAACCCTTTCTGTCTACAGGTTTCAAACAGGAACTCCCAATTGACCTTGCCATAAGCCTTTTCAAAGTCAATTTTCAAAACCACACCCTGTTTCTTTCTTGTTTTTGATTCCCTCAGTATCTCATGTAGCAGTTCAACACCATCCATAATATTTCTCCCCTTAATAAAAGAAGTTTGGCATTTGTTAATCAACTTCTCCATGAATGGTTCTAACCTGGCAGTCAAAGTTTTAGTAAATATTTTAAACAACACCTGCAACAGACAAATTGGTCTGTACTTCTGGATCCTGTCAGCATCATCCCCTTTAAGCAGAAGAGTAATAATGCCATAGTTAATTCTAGCCAAATCCAACCTGTGCTGATAAAAATCATTGAACAGTTGAACTAAATCATCTTTAATAATCAGCCAGCAGCTGGATAAAACTCAACAGGAATTCCATCAGGCCCTGCTGCTTTGTTTTTCTCCATTGAATCAATTATTTCTTTGATTTCTTTTTCACTAAAATCCCTATCCAGCTCAACTATGTCCTCTTCATTCAATTTTTCCTGAACCTCCCAAACTTCCTCTCTCAATGAAATTCTTCTACACTCAGAAGGACCAAACAACTCCTTATAAAAGGAGGTAGCATGTTTCAACAAATCTGGAGTCCCTTGGATAATATCTTGTCCCTTTCTAAGTGAGAAAATCATTTTTTTTCCTTCTCCTGCCATTAGCAACTCTATGAAAGAATCCAGTATTTTTATCCCCTTTCAGCAACCAATTTTCACTTGATCTCTGCTGCCAGTAGGCTTCTTCTTCCTCATGAATTTTGAGAATAGCTCTCTGGATCTGTCCTTTCCTGATCAACAATTCACAGGATAAAGGAGCATCTTCTTCAGCATCTTCCAAGATCTGTAATTCTTCAGTCAACTGCTTTTTGTTTCTTTTTGATTCACCCCTCAGATTTGCACCCCACCCTTTAAGACATTTTTGTGACATTTTTCAACTTCAACTGAAAACTCTCAAGATTGGACCTAGCTCTCACTGGTTTCTTCCAACTTTTCTCCACAAGACCCAAAAAATTGAGTTTCAGTTATCCATCTCTTCTCAAATCTGAAACTATCCCCTCTTCCTCTACCTGACTCCATAGTATCAATCAGAATGGGATTATGATCAGACAGGTCCCTTGTCTTTTTGTATACAGTGGCCAGTGGGAAAAGGCTCTCCCAGTTTTTACTCATCAGAAATCTGTCTAGTTTCTCCAGGGTGGGATTAGCTTGGTTATTTGACCAGGTGTACTGTCCCCCTGCCATGTCTATCTCCCTGAGTTCATGAGTATTAATCATAGCATTGAACACATCAGACCATCTCATATTTTTGATGGGTTTATTTTTGTCAGCAGCCTTTCTAAGGAGGTTAAAATCACCTCCTATTAATAATGGTATTGACTGATCTGCACACACCCCTGCCAATTCTATTAGGAAATCATTCTTATCTTCTTCATGAGCAGCACCATAAACATTAATCCAGCACCATTCTAACTGCAATTTGATATAAAAAACCACAGTTTTCACATGGAATTTTCCAACTGAAACTGACTTGATCACAAATTTGTCTCTCTTGACTCCTCCCAAAATCCCACCTGCTTTACCCACAGAAGGCAACCAGTTCCAAGAAAATTGATTCATAGGATCAATTTTTCTAAAGAAAGCTGGAGAATTTTTTTTTCATTGTCTCTTGAAACCCCACAAAGTCCACAGCATTGGTTCTCAAAAACTCTTGCAAACAGTCACTCATCCCTTTCTTGCCTATAATCCTACAATTCCAGCTTGCACCAATCATAAATACTTAGGGTTTTTCTTTCTATTCCTGGGACCAGACAAAACATCACTCATAGGGTGATTGTTTTTGACTTTCCCTGAGGCACCACTAGATTGAGCTGTGGTACCCCTACCAGCAGAAGATTTGGCCAGTCTCAGCTTTTTTTTTTGCACTCCTGGACATAACAGGAACAAAACCATTTTAATTATCTTTATCCTCCTCCCACCCTAACAACAAAACAGCATTATCCCCCTCCTGGATATCCTTGGACATCTCTTCCTGTTTTTTATCTAAACCATGTCTAGCAATTTCTAGATCCTTAATACTATTTATTTGTTCAAGATTAAAATCAGCAGGGTTAACTCCTAGTTCAAGAACTCTACGCATAATAACATCATCATCTAAACAAGCAAAAGAATTACTAGAATAAAGATTGGTACCTTCAAGATTTCTAACCATAGCCTGGGTTGATGCCCTGTCAGTGATCCTCACCTAGCCAACCTCCAACTCCTAGATCCTAGCACTGCGCCTGGTGGGTTGGACTGTTTGAATTATATCATCTTCTTCCATATTCTCATTCACAGTTTCTGGCTCCATAGTGATTTCCTGTTCCTGTGTAAGAACCACCTCTGGTTGGGACCCATCAAGTGAAATCACTTCTGCTCTGCCAGAAGGCGCTCCTGGAGCAGGCAGAGCAAACACAGCAGCACCCCTAGGGATATAAGGTACATCAGTATCCATTGATAATCCTTGGCTATCATCCTCAGACATGGAGTCATCTTCTTCCCCTTCATCATTACTTTCCAGCTGTCCCAAAGCATCCTCCTCTTGAACCATCTGCTCTTTAATGGGTTCCAGCAAATGCTGATATTTCTTTTTAGTCTCAAAAGCTTTGTCACTCCTTGAACTAGCTAGCCTCTGGATAAAAGCCTTAAAAGCTGGATCCTCCCCCCTGGAAATTGCATACCCTGTGGATCACCCTCTTCTAGAACATCATCTTGCTCCTGCATTTCCATGACAACATTAGCAGCTTGTGCCCCTGCCATAGGGGGGGGGGGGGCAAACGCTTGTATTATCTGTTGTTGGACCACACTAATATTCGAAAGCCCATGAGAATTTGGAGCAAAGCCCTGCCCATCTCTTCCACCACGATTGTCACCATAGAAAACTTGATTCATTCTCGCACCAAAGGACATGCTACTAGAAGCAGACGACTGTCCTTGTTCAAACACAGATGATGCTACTTCTTTTCCTTTATCCCCTGCAGGTGCATGAACCATCTGTTCTCCATCCACTCCTCCACCCCCTCTGTTGACATGGGTGCATGGTTGATTAGCACCTACACCCCTGTTATTATCATTACCATTGTTACTGCCAGCTCCAGTATTACCATTAGTTCTCACAGTACTTTGCAGATTGTTGTCAACAGGCTCCCCCCCCAGCTGGAACTTCTTTTTCAGCTAGGTTGTAAAAAGTTCTAGGATCAACATTAGGGTCAAAGAGTTCTCTGGTATACTGGATTTCATAGAACGCCCCTCCTATTTCAGCTTCCCTGGTATTTGGAACCAGTGCCACATCTCTGCAACCCAATTTCACTCTAACATAAGCAAAGTTTATGACAGTGTTCTTGTCTAGAGCTAATGTTTTGCCAGCAAGTCCTGCAACATAAAAAATGACAGATCTCATCCTATATTTCATAGGGATTCCTTTTATCCTGTACCAGGCATCCTCCATCACTGCAATTGGCACGACATCCCCAGTCCATTTCTTAGTTTCAAGCAAGACCTCAGGTTTGGTCTTCATGAAAAACCTGCCAAAATGAGACAATTCCTCAAGGCATTTTGCATTTGGGAATCGCATCTGGAATTCATTTTCTGATATTGTTTTGGCATAGAAACGCTAATTGATTTGCATTGACTCTGCCCATAACTGGAATTCATGTTCTAAGTCTCTGCCTGTAACTTCCCCATTAACTACTTTCAGCACGGCTTGGTGCAACACTTCCTGTGGTCTCACTTCACACTCCTCAGCTGGTATAGAATAAAAACCCTGGTCAAAATCAGAGCATCCAAAAAACGGGGCAACATACTCCCATAGATTTCTCATCTGACAAACTGCAAAACCATGCAATCCCCCACAGCAACTGCACCTTCCCCCAGCTACTTCCCCAATCTCCTCTATCCCAGCTTGATTAGCATTGGCACGGATAGAACCGACAGGCAAAGGTGCAGAGGACCCAGCCTGTGTTCTAACCAGAGCACGATTCTGAGTGCCATTATCAATATTAACAGACAGAGCAACTGCACCCGTACGAGCACCAGGAACTATTGAATGCATCAGAGGAGCATTCGATTGCACAGACGGGCTAACAACAAGAGGGTTTGCAACTAAATCGTGTCTATCCGCAACATTAGGAAGGGGCAGATTCTCACCAGGCGGTATAGCTGAATGTGTAGCAGCTGTAGATTCCGACGCCACAGAGCCAGACGCAGTTCCAATCATCTCCTGCATGTGATTCCAACGATCACGCGCAGTAGCACTTGAGATCTCTCGACGCCGCTGCTCCGCTAGCGCCCTTTCCCGAGCCAGACGCTCCGCATCACGGGTTCTGGCCAGACGACGCTGCTCTTCTTCCTGTCTCTTCAGTTCCTCCCTCCGTCGCGCATCAGCATCACCATTGCGCCGCTCTTCCGACCTGCGCCTCTCGTCTTCTCGCCTCCTGTCACCTTCCCTGCGTCTGTCCTCCTCCCTGAACCTGTCATCTCCATGAAACCTCTCCCCTTCGCCTCCACCTCTGGATCTACCGCCATATGGACCTGGCCGGAAGTTGTTCCTCGGAGGAGATCTTCTCGGTCCATACCTTCCGCCACCAAAACCCCCTCCGAATCCTCTGCCTGGCCTTCTATCCATCCCAGATCTCACCACCTGCGAGAAAGATCTTGGGTCGCCTGATTGTACTCCTTGCCACGCCTCCGGCTGGAAGATTTGAGGAGATCTAGTGGTGGATTTGTGTGTATCTTTGACGAAGACGACGCCACATCAGCGTCTGGGATAGGGTTTGCTCGATCTATGTCAAGCGGCGAAATGAGATCTGAGTGCGCCCCTCCCTCTCCCTCCGCTCGATATATCCCTCCTGCCCTGGCTTGTGGGCCCTCTGTCGACCCCGCCGGAGAAGCCGCCGACACGTGCCTGCCTCCGAGCCTAACCACCCCGCACACACGCACCAAGGGCGGTGCACGGTGTGGCGCGGTCGCTTTGTTTGGCTCGCGTGAAACGTGACAAAGACGTGGTCCAACCACCACCACAAACCTTGGAAACCGCCATGTCGCGCCATGGGTGGGGCCGGCGGTCGCCGTAGTAACCGCTTCTACCTCGATCCCGTCCCCCCGATGCAGGGAAACCCTCGATCTGCCGTCCCATCTGATCTCACCGTGAAACCGGACTGAACGCTCACCCGTGCGGGCGTGGTAGATGGTGTGCCAGCACCCCGCCGTCACCGCCGGTAGGAGCTCCGCCGCGTCAACCCGAGAGAGCGACCCGAGTCGCAAGTCAGGGGTAGACATCTAGTTCGGCGATTTGTGCTGGTAACAGCGACAAGAGAGCACAGCAGGCAAGGTTTTTAACCTGGTTCTGATCCCATCCCATACCTGTTTTGTTTTCTCCAGGGTTTTGTTCGTATGTGTTATTTTAAATTTCCCCTTTCCCCTGAACTCATTTTGCATTTCCAGGGGTTTTCGCTTATGTGATGTCTCCCGAGTTGTTTTTTGCCCTGGATTATTTTGTTCGTAGCAATTATTCAAGATTTCGTATGCATGTGGGTGTGTGTTTTTGGTAAGTTGTTGTTCGATTTTAATGTGATGTTTTTGATTTTTTAGGTGGAGGGGATGTAAGCACCAACTAGATCTTGACCTCAAGGCTATGTGGAATCGCTGTTAGATGTATTGTACCGTATGGGTACATATGGTGTAGTACACCACCGTACCCATACCCCCTCTTGTACATGCCACACCAAGGGTTGTTCCCTGGCCTATATAACACGTACCCGACGACTCAAAAGGGGCATCGTTCCTGCTAGCGCTCATATGGTATCAGAGCCCTCCTTTACCGAGGCCTAGCCGCCGATCTCCAAAAAACCCTAGATCGAAAACCACAAAACCACAAAACCCAGATCCCAAAACCCCACGGCCGATCCATGGCGAGCTCCACCGCCCTTATCGCCGTCCTGGGAATGCCACCGTCACAGAAGCTTACACGAGGCAACTTCCTCTTCTGGAAGACCCTCGTCTACCCGCCACTTCGAGCTGCTCAGGTCATGGACCTTCTCAACGGCGTCGAAGCTGCACCGGCAAAAACCATCGAGGTGGATGATGAAAATAAAAAAAGGCAATCGTTCCCAACCCCGCCTACTCGGCCTGGGTCGCACGGGATGCCACGGTGCTTGGGTTTGTCCTGAACACCCTATCGCCGGAGATACTCGCCCACGTGCTCAGGCTGGAGACGTGCGCCGAGGTGTGGACAGTGGTGATGTCCATGTTCTCCTCGCCCTCACGCTCGAAGATCCAGCACCTCCGTGGCGCGCTGAACAACACGAAGAAGGCCGACCTCAGCACGTCGCAATTCTTCGCAAAAATGAAAGTGCTAGCCTCTGAGCTAGCTTCCATTGGCAAGCCAGTCGATGAGGACGAGCTTGTTGGCTACATCCTGAATGTACTTGACGGCGCGTACAACGCCAATCTCGGGACTTCACTTGATGATCTCTTTGGGCAAATCAGTGCGCACGATATGAGGCAAGATATGCTTGCGGAAAGCGGCCAAGACACGGGAAATTTCTCCGCCAACATCGCCCGCCGTGGTGGTCGCGACCAGCCCTCCAAGGGTGGTGATCGTGGCGGTGATCGCGGCAGAGAAGACGGAGGATACCGCCGCCGCAACGATGATAGAGAGCGCGGTGACCGCACGCGTGAGCGTGGTGACCGTGAACGCTATGAGGATGCACGCCGCGGACGCGGTGACCGCGGCGATCGTGGCGGTGACCGCGATGATGTGCGCCGTGATGATGGCCAAAGGCGCACTGATGATCATCGTGAAGATGGTGGTCGCGATCGTTATCGTGATCGCAATGATGGCAACGGACGGCGTGATGATAGCCGCGGTGGACGTCGTCGCCGCCGCACACCGACACCCTTTGTTGATACCACATGCCAAATTTGCAAGATCTACGGCCACCCGGCGGCTGACTGCTGGTGGCGCTACAAGGACAACGATTCCGATGATGATGGTGGTGACCGTGAGGAGAAGGGAGCTCACATTGCTGCTTACAGGGTTGATACCAACTGGTACCCTGACACTGGCGCCACAGATCGCATAACTGGAGAATTGAGCAAGCTATCCACCCATGAGAGATACAGGGGGCGTGACTGCGTCCACACGGCTGATGGTAAGGGTATGAACATAACTCACATTGGTCATTCTACTTTGCACACCCCACATGATGATTTGTTGCACCTCAAAAATATTCTGCATGTTCCTAGTGCCTCTAAGAATCTCTTATCAGTACACAAACTCACTCTTGATAATGACATATTCTTTGAGTTCCACCCATTTTTCTTTTTGTTAAAGGATTAGGCCACCAGAAGAACTCTGTTTAAATGTCCCTATCATGGTGGCCTCTACCCTCTAGTGCCGATTACTTCAGGATCTTCCAAGAATGCTTGTGTCACAATAAAGCCATCTTCATCCACATGGCATAGTCGTTTAGAACATCCATCATCTTTTATAGTGCAACAAATTATTAGGAAGCATAAACTATCACATTCTCCACAAACAAGCCCCTATGTGTGTGATTCATGTCAATTAGCTAAGAGTCATCAATTGCCATATCCCATCTCTACCAGTGTATCCACTGTTCCATTGGAGCAAATATTTTCTGATGTATGGGGTTCTGCTTGAGTCTGTTGGTAGACATTCATATTATGTAAGCTTTATTGATGATTATAGCAAATTTACGTGGATATATTTGCTTAAGAAACGTTCTGAGGTTTATCAAGTGTTTCTTAACTTCCAACAGCTTGTTGAACGCAAATTCTCTCGCAAAATCATCACTATGCAAACTGATTGGGGAGGAGAGTATGAAAAACTCAATGGCTTCTTTCGTAAAGTAGGTATCTCTCATCATGTGTCATGTCCACATGCTCATCAACAAAATGGCTCCGTTGAACATAAGCATAGACACATAGTTGAAGTTGGCTTAGCATTGCTTGCAAATTCTTCCATACCTCTAAAGTTTTGGGATGAAGCCTTCCTCACAGCTACATTTCTCATAAATCTTCTTCCCACCAAAGTCCTCAATTTTGATACTCCCACACAACGCCTACTTGGTGTTGATCCCAACTATGATGCCCTACGAATATTTGGTTGTGCTTGTTGGCCCAACCTTCGCCCCTACAACAAACGCAAGCTTGCTTTTCGCTCTAAAAGATGTGTCTTTCTAGGCTATAGCCCCTTGCATAAAGGTGTTAAATGTCTAGATGTGTCCACAGGTCAAGTATATATATATCACGAGATGTTATTTTTTATGAACAAGTGTTCCCTTTTGCTTCCATGCATCCAAATGCGGGTGCTAGACTCAAACAAGAAATTTTGTTGCTTCCACCTTCCTCCACATCCACGTCATCACATCATGGGGATGCAAATGCTAATGATCATATGTCCGTTATTGTGCCTATTACTACTTCTCTGCAGATTTTGGAGCCACCTGGTGAAAATCTCACTGAAAACCGAGAAGAAACGGAGTCAGAATCTGATTCTGAAAATCTGTCACAAAACGATGAGCTGGGAGAGCAAAACTCACCTAGGAGCAATCCCGAGGTGGATTCGCCATCTTCCTCGGATCGGGAGCCGCCCCATCCCGGGGCTGATTCGCCTGACGCGGAAACTGGCGCGGCGCGCTCTCCCGCGCCTGACAACGCGCATTCTCCCGCGCCCGACAACGCGCACATGCGCACGGAGGCCAGCGTCGGAGCGAGCCACTCCGCGTCTTCCACGTCACCGACCGGATCGCCAGTGCCCCCCGGATCCCCTGTGGTGCGCTCTTGTGTGGCTTCCTCTGCTGCTGGCGGTGCGGAAGCCCCTGGATCTTCTGTGCCGCAGCCACCGGAGGTCCAGCCTGCACCATCCCTTCACGTCTACTCTCGACGTCCACGCCATCGACCCCGTTCTCCGAGCCCATCTCTTGGGGTTCGTACACGGCTTATGAAAGGTATAAAGCACCCTCGTATATACAAAGATGGTTGTGTACGCTATGGTATGCTTGCCTCTACAGGTGAAACAAACACACTTAGTGAGGCCCTTGGAGATGAAAATTGGAGGAAAGCAATGGAAGATGAATTTGCTACGTTGACTCACAATAAAACATGGCACCTTGTTCCTCCTGGTTCCCACAGAAACATTATTGACTATAAGTGGGTCTATCGCATCAAGAGGAAGGCAGATGATACAGTTGACAGGTATAAAGCGCGTCTTGTTGCAAAAGGTTTTAAACAGAGATATGGCATAGATTATGAGGATACTTTTAGTCCTGTCGTTAAAGCTGCAACCATAAGAACTGTCTAGCTATTTCAGTCTCACGAGGTTGGAGTTTGCGACAGCTAGATGTCAAGAACGCGTTTTTGCATGGTGTTCTAGAAGAGGAGGTTTATATGAAATAACCACCCGGGTTTGAAAATCCTAATGCTCATGATTATATATGCAGATTGGACAAAGCTCTATATGGATTGAAACAGGCTCCTCGAGCCTGGTTCTCTAGACTCAGTTCTCAGTTGCATTCTTTTGGGTTTACAGTAACCAAAGCTGATACATCTCTCTTTCTATACAATAAGTTCAATATTGTTATCTTTGTCCTAATTTATGTTGATGATATTATAGTCACAAACTCCTCTGATGAAGCCATTACAACCCTTCTTAAGGATCTCAGCAACACATTTGCCATTAAAGACTTGGGTGATTTACTTTTCTTTCTTGGCATTGAGGTTACAAAGTTATCTAATGGTTTGTTTTTGACTCAAGAAAAATATGCTACAGATATACTTGCTCGAGTTGGTATGACAAAATGCAAATCTATACCTACACCTTTATCCTCATCTGAGCGGTTGTCTTTGACAGAAGGATCTCCTCTTGGTCCTCAAGATTGTACTCAATACCGCAACATTGTTGGAGCTCTGCAATACCTCACATTGACACGTCCAGATCTGGCTTTCTCTGTAAACAAAATTTGTCAGTTTCTTCATGCACCTACAACAGTACATTGGGAAGCTGCTAAACGTATTCTGAGATATATTGCAGGCACTCTCAAGATTGGGATTACTTTTACACAGTCATCCTCCATACTTCTTAGTGCTTTTTTAGATGCAGATTGGACAGGTAGTCTTGATGATCGTCGCTCTACTGGTAGCTTTGCTATATTTTTTAGACCAAATTTAGTCTCTTGGATTGCAAGAAAACAAGCAACTGTATCTCGTTCCAGTACAGAAGCTGAGTATAAAGCCCTTGCTAATGCCACTGCTGAGCTTATCTGGGTTGAAGCCCTTCTTGGAGAACTTGGTGTTGCCTTAAGGGAAGTACCATGTCTATGGTGTGATAATTTGGGTGCCACCTACCTGTCTGCCAACCCTGTCCTTCATGCTCGTACCAAACATATTGAGATTAATTTTCACTTTGTTCGTGAACGTGTTGCTGCAAAGAGGCTGGCTATTCAGTTTGTTTCTAGCAAAGATCAAGTTGCTGATGGTTTCACCAAATCTCTTCCTGTTAGAAATCTTAATGCTTTTAAGCGTAATCTATATCTTTTCCAAAATTTAGATTAAAGGGGGATGTTAGATGTATTGTACCGTATGGGTACGTATGGTGTAGTACACCACCGTACCCATACCCCCTCTTGTACATGCCATGCCAAAGGCTGTTCCCTGGCCTATATAACACGTACCCAACGCACCCGAAAGGGGCATCATTCCTGCTAGCGCTCATAATTGCGACTATAATTATCACATGAATCAGGTTTGGTGTCTAATGATCCTCCCAACCTCCCACACATCAGTTTACAATAGAGCCAAACCTATCCGCCATTCCTTCCAGCCTAGGGATCACACTTGATCCTCCCCCTAAGTATTACTAGGCATCTACACCTTAAGAGTGTATTAACGCCCATCATCACAGCCCTCGCCGGCAGTTTGGCTTCACATTTTGAACCGAAAGGCCTCTGACCTCCTGCTCATTCACCGTCTTTGCTGGTTGCATAAATCCTTGCTGGTACGTACGTCACTAACTGGCAAATGGATTAGCAACAAAGTTTTTCTTGGGGATGTGCTCAATATTTTGCCAGTTTGGTTGCCCAACTGTTTGACATGACTTCATAAACTCATCACTGCAGCCTCTGAGTGTAAATTCCTCAAGAGAGTGGGGCAGTGATGGAAGAAACCGTATGTGCTGACATGAAATGATCCATAATTGTTTGAGCGATTGGAGATGCTCCATGTTGCCAGGTAAGGCGTCCCAGCTGCATCCCCCAAGCCAGAGCATACAAACACGAGGAAAAGCATCAGCAAGCCCAGAAGGAGCTACCGATTGACTGCATCCCACGATATGAAGTTCTTGTAGATACTTTGGGCCACCGATGCGCTTACCCACCGTCCAGCCTTCAAAGTTCCTGAGCGTCAGTTTTTTAAGCCCCACGGGAGGGCATAAGCCCTCAAATACATCTGCTGCAACTTCTGGATTGTACCCTCCATGAACAGTGTAACCCCACTCCAGTGTCACATTGGTGAGCCGTTTGGCAGCTAGATTTGCTTGAAGAGCTTGTCCCTTGCTTTTAACATTTTCAAGGCCACGGATCCATAGTTCACCTCGAAGCTTGTTTAGGTCCCTCAGCTGTTTCAACTCACAACCTTGGTCATTACTCACTCTGAAGCCCGGTAATGTTTGGAGTGATCTCAGCCTGCCTATGTAAGGAAGCTTCGAAAATTGACTGCAAAATATGTGTCGCAAGTTGACAAGTTCAGCAAAGGTAAATTCAGAAATCTCGCCATCACCGAAATCTAGGAGCTGGATATGCTGAAGTTTATTTAGTGTGCTCGGCAAAGTTATCTTGCAATACATAATTGTCCTGAGAGCAAGATAGCGTAGGTACTTAAACTGACCAATACACTTTGGGACCGATAAAATGTGTTGCTTGATTGGGTGAAGCTCCTTGTTGAAAGCAATTGCCAGGACCCGTAATTTTGGCAGGCTCTTGCATATACTCTCAATGACTTTTTCCTCAACTGGTGTACACCTTTCAACAAAATACACAATAAGAGTACGTAAACATTCCAATCCATTGATCGCTTCAGTAATCAATTCCCCATCATAATTCCGAATAAAGAGATGTTGGATATGTCGAGGACTTCTCCTTCCCAAACTTTTCCTCTATAGTTCTCGATTCTGAAGCAATTTCCAGGGACCTTGTCTAATATATCATGCAGATTATCATGAATTATAAAGCAATCAGTATCAGACTGAGTTCCGATTGGTTGAAGAAATGAGCACGACACTAACTCTTCAATGTACCCCTCCGCTATATCTTCCATGTCATCTGTTGCACAGCTAGTCTTTACAAACCCTTGCGCTATCCAGAGGCGAACTAACTCGTCCCTTCTCAACCTTGAATCCTTTAGGGAAAATACTGCAGAATTCAAAGCATCGCCTAATGTCCAGATTAATACTATGCATGCTCTCATTCAACTTGTCAAGGTTTGAGGTATTTTCCCATATACTGTTACACGGGCCATCCACCGTAACCGTACTGGCATTTTCCTGCAAGGAGCGAAACTTCAAGTGAGTATGCCAGTCAGTTACTATTCTATGTATTCGGATAGATATATGTAACCTGGAATTTACCAATATAGCAATATGTTTAGAGGAGAACTCACCTTTGAGCTTGTCTGTCCTGGTGAGTTGGGAGACAGGGTTGCAACTACCATGCCATCAACTTTGTACCTCTCGTGGCGGCTGCTTATCTCCTCAACCTCCTTTTTCATCCGCTTGATCTCTGTGGCGATGTCGTGACGATCCTTACATATCCGTGGCAGTATGCTCTTGAGATTAATGCAGCATGTTGTGGAGGATCCAGACTCTCCAGTAGCATCAACACGCAACATGTATGAATCGACGGTGTCTTGGATGCGGTAGGACATGTCCTTCAGGTTCCTTGCCCAGAGCTTGACCTGCGGATCGAGCCGGTTGGCTGGCACCTCCGACACCTTTTGTAAGGCTACTTGCATGCTCTCAAGCTCCCGATGTAGGTACTGTATTTCGTCCTTGACTTCTCTTTGCAGCTTATATTCGTCGCCCAACTTTGCTAGCTTAGGAAGAAGGACCTGCAGCGCGTCCACCACTAGATTCATCTTAGTTGTTTGTCCAGGGCATCACACGAATGTACAATCTGGAGGAAAGAAGAAAAAAGGGTTACCACTTTTTAATCTACATCAAAATACTTTTATTCAGTTCACAAATAAACAAATAGAAAACATCCAGCTACCAGAGTCAAAATGTGTATAACGTTGGAAAAGCCTTCTAGATCATACCGGAAAGAACTTTAAGGATATTACAATGCACAAACTGCAAATCTGTACCTCGGCGTCACTGTTCTTGTCCGAAAAAACAAATATTTTGGCATTTCAAAGGTGCACGAAAAATAAGATAAGGCTAGTCATTTCAAATATAAATTCAAATGGAAGTAATAAACATGTGATTCTATGGTTGCTACAACCAAACATCTAATGCTAGAAACTAAATTTATTGAGGTCTCGCCTCTTTATGTGGAATGCATTTGTCTCTATCAATTCATCCACATTACTACTTATCAAAGGAAGCAATAAGAAGTTATGCAAAAAAATCTTTTTCCCCCTAATAGTAACTATAAAGAAGACTATTCAACTATCTTGAATCTCATATAAAAATGTGATCCAAGAAAATCTCAGAAAACTGTAAACTGAATTGGAAAATAAGGCAGAACAAAGTTGTGTAGTTGCTTCATAAAAGGACAAAACGAAGTTCATTTCCAACAATCATCTTTTCCACCATGTGGGGATTTTTCGCGGTTGGGTCGTAAGAAAAGAAAATACAGCAGCGCAGGCAGCGACGACTGCCAGGAGATGCGCACCGCCAGCCGGGAGAAAGTTTTCGGACGCAGGGTCAGGGCAGGCAAGAGGGCGGACGCCTGGGCCGGCAGCCACATCATCCGCCACCACCATTGTGATAGGGAGCTGAGCAGCAGGGCTGGATTTGAGTCAGGAGCGCAACGATCGGCCATCTGCGGTCCGGCGGTGACCGACGTGGGGGAAAAGTGGAGAGGGTCAGTACAGAGATGAGGGGAGTGGACAAACTGGCTGCTGGAAAGGCCCCAACAGCACCGACACGGCGACACCCACGGCGGCGAGTGACATGGATTGGTAAAAATGGCAGTTCAGATAGATGATTTCTCGTGACTAAAAACAATTAGGGGATACTAATAACACACAATTTAATTTATACTGATATAAATCAAGTAGGTGTTTGTAGTATGTTCACTCGTTAGGAGGGTGGTTATATCCAAGCCCACTACTCATGTTCACTTGTTAGGAGGGTGCAGGTCCACGGAGTGCTCTGAGTTTTACCTGACAATAATTATGAAAGGAGCAAATACGCACTGAAGTTGGACAGGAACATTCCTATTGGTTTGGATGTTGTTTGCGGGCCAGTTCCACAAATTACTCAACATATTTGTTCTACCATGGGAATTAGTTAATGAGTTGTTTGGTTGACAGCATAATAGATTGGTAGAAGAAGACACAAATCACATCCCTGTATATATATACAGGTGATTGTTCGACCACAGCCTAAGAAAGTAGAACAAAATGGATCTGGAGAAAATCCTTGGTCAAAAGAAAACAATCTGGGGGAGAAGATTTGGTAATTATTACCTGGTCAAGCAGCACTGCTTTGTAGTCGAGGCGAGCTTGAGGTAATCTGGACTACGGGTTATCTATGGAGCTACTGAAGGGAGAAATTGTACAAGATAGGAGAGTCCATATGACAGATGATTGGAAGACTTGTAGCAAAAAGCAGCATCTTCTCCTTGAGCCACTAAAATATCCACGTCCCTTTCCCTTTGACTGATTCTCCTTCTCCCTTGTCCATTATTATTAGCTCTAAACCACAGAGACTTGAGAGTTCTTGAACCAGCTCCTGCCAAAAGGAGAGACAGGACGTGAGACTTACATTTAAGAATTACAAACTCTGTGATGCAATAATGGATTTTCTTGGGGTGTTTTGGTAGTATAATTTTGTTACAATTATCTAAGATTTTTGCTAAATAAGTCATGTGATTTTCTTTTCCATTATGTTTTCATGTATACAATATATTTACGTGGTCTGCTGAAATGTACAAACCATTTGTGAGAATCAGACAGTGCAAAAGCCAGGACGTTGCCTCCTGTATCTAAAATAACTTCGCTTGCAACCGGATGGGAAAGATCTGACCTTGGTGTATCATGATTGGACGGGAAAAGAGCTGACCTTCAAGTATGGTTGGATGGAAGAGCTGACCTCCAAATATTTATGTTTCGCTCATATACCTACTTTCGTTGGAGTCTGGATCTGGATGCTAATGCAGCTGTCAGCTGTTGTCACATTGATATAATATTTTTTCCGCTTCTCAACTACTACGTGTGTTCTGACACGCCAAGGTTAACTGATAGAATCGAAGAAGACACTGTAAGTTAAATTATTACCACCTGCAGAGTAAATTATTGCTTGTACATCAATTACTGCCAACTGTAGAGCAAGATACGTTAAATATTTCCACTTAAAAAGTATAAGATGCAAGTCCTAACCATTCTTTATAGATATATCCCTATTGCAGAGTAAGATAAATCAAATGGGTGCTCCTACAGTGTGTACCCTTACTACATACACCTCTGTTCATATCCCCTATATTTGAGAACTCAAGTTATTTGTGAATCCATGTCATGGATGACTTATCTGTTACACAATACACTACCGCTGCTGATAATTTTTTACTCAGTTACCACAAAGGTGAAAGGAACTATTGATTTGAGAGTAAGCTTAGATTTCCCACCCACTTCTCCAACATTATAGCCACTCTAGTTGGCCTCGAAGGCTACCTCATCTAAATGTGTGATACCATATTCCTTACAATGGCATATGACAAACTAAACTTTTGGTGTGGCATGATATCATATTCCCTGTTATAGTGGCGAATGACAAACTAAACTTTTGTTGTGGCAAAATTGAACGATTGAAAATTACAAGTACCATGTAAAATAATAGCACATATGGAAAAAGATGAAAATTAGAAGTGCTATGTAAAATAATAGCACATATGGGAAAAGATGAAAATTAGAAGTGCTATGTAAAATAATAGAACATATGGGACAAAATGTAATCAATAAGGCATGAAGTACAATCCAGGTAAGATCATATTACGTAAAACCTCGTCACTGAAATATACCTCACAAAAGGAACCTGCCAAAAAATAGATATTAGTATTGCCGTATTTAGAACCTCTCAAGTTGAATATTTTCATGATGAAGGTTACATTCTCAGATCAAGAAATAGTTGTAACAATTCTTTACAACCTCTGAAGCTGGATATTTTCATGATGAATTCAGAACAACCCTGGCTTACTTGTATCAGCTGCATCATATCTTCGGCAGCAAACATATAACTACCAAATGAAACTTTCCCAAAAGGTAGATAACAAAGATGCTGGTCCACTCACCAGCCTTGATTTCAGACAGATTTTAGACTTAATTTGAGCTTACACGAGTAAGACATGTTGATAACTAACAAATCATAACTAACAAATCATGACCAGAGGCATTAATCTACGTACACTATCTATGGGGGGGGGGGGGGGTTAGGGAGTAACTGATGAAGCAAAAATGCAGACATACATCTAAGTGAAACCTACATCCATATACCACATGCTACAACCACTTGATGCACCACACAATCCGGACTTAATCCTTGAAGTTATTGACATTCTTCACTCCTTGCACAGCCATGGATGAGAACACAGCTCGACAGAAAGCAGAGTATGCTAGGCCATCATGTTGTTCAGATGACTACACTTGTAGCGCAATCACTAGGAATTGAGACCACAGTTGTCTATTTTTCCATGGTCAAGGCGGAGTGGGTGATAGTTTGAAACATGACCGTTACGACGCCATCTGAGGCGATCTCGGAGGCGATTCCGGAGGTGACCAAGGAGGGTGCTCCGGTGACTCTAGCGGCGCTCCGGCAACTGAATGAGGATGTCGAGGAGGGGGAGATCATCGGGGACGCAAGTTCGCCGTTCGTGGGAGGACGCTTCTGGGCAATCCAAGATCTAGAGGAGGGGGATTCTGTTTTCGAGGAAGTCCATCGAGAAACGAAGGTACAGTCGTATACGTATGATTGTCGTACTCCTTCTCCGGTGGCTGGTTCTTGTCTGTCTTCAGGCCGATCGAGGGCGGAGAAAAGGCTGCGGAGGAGGAGGATTCAACGGGAATGTGCTGCGGAGGTGGCTTCGCCGATCCGTTCTTCACCGTCTATGGCGTCGAGGAAGATGTCAAAGGTACTAAAACTACCACCATTCCCTCCTTCTTCCTTTCCGATGGAATACAGTACCTTCCCGTGGGTGGAAGTTCGCCGCCGGCGAAGCCTGGCTGCATGCGCGGATTCAAACGAAGTCTCGGATCGGGTGCGGGGTGCGTCTGGTTCCTGTGGGCCAGGCATTGCTGCAGGCCCATCGCGGGCTCGGACTGGTTGCATGGGCCATGCAAAACGAGGCCGGATCTGTGTGCGTTCTAAGATACCGTATGATCACCGGCTGCGCAAACTCTTAGGGTTCTCGTGGAACCGATCGGCCGCCGATCTCTGCTCCTGCCCGATGGCAAATCGTGGAGGAGGTAGGGCTGGGGGTGGCGCAGATGGTGCTGGCCGGGGAGGTGCTCAACCTCGAATCCTTGAAGCCGGTGAACCGAGCGCAGCGGCTGCGGCGCAAGTTGCACAGAACCAAGTGGTGGCGGCCGGAGGGCAATACCAGGGGGGGCGAGGCGATGGCCAGCCCTTCTTTGCCTTCAATGCCGGGAGGGGACAACAAGCTTACCGTGGCAACCATCACCGTGGTGGTTTCCGTGGGAGACAGCGCTATGAGAATCAAGGAAGAGGTGGCTTTGGACGCAATCGTGGTGGTCAAGATGGGCGTGTATATCCGAGGCCAGTGGTGCCTCGTTATGTCCAAGTGGCACCACGGGTTGTGGCCAATGGGGCTACGCATTCGGGGATCCAGAACCAGGTGGTAGTGCAACAGTCTGCGGCAGTAGCTAATGTACAGCCGAATGGAGGTGTTGTGGAGGCAACTGGTGGAGCTAGCGGGAGCATGCAGCCGATGGTGCAGCGTGTGACTGCTGAACAGGTGGCAATTGCGGTTGCAGGGGCTGCTCAGAAGAAGAAGAAGGTGGAACGGATGAAATGCTTCCGATGTGGGGTGGCAGGCCATCTTCTTAATGATTGCCCGGCGCCAATGTGTGAGATTTGCAAGTCAGTTGAGCATATCACTAATAACTGTCCTCTGTTGTACATGATGAACTGACATTCTTTGGTATGCCTCTTTCTGAGCACTATAGACCAAAAATAGTTAATGTGAAGATGGCATCCATTGTGGTCTCGAAAGGTGAGATGACGATACCGCAGATTGTAACCCAACTACAGAGGTTGGTTCCTACGGAGAACTTCATCTGGAGGGTGTCCCAAGAAGGTCAGAATGTTTTCAAGGTGCAATTCCCCTCGAAGCTTGATCTAGATCGTCTAAAGGTTTTTGGGGTGTATCGTGTGCCTAACAGACCTTGTGAGATGGTTTTTGACTATTGGACTCATAAGATTGAGCCTCTCGAGACACTGCCGGAATTTTGGGTGCGTGTTTCTGGAATTCCGGAGGATAGATTAGAAGATTTCTTGGCTCTCTGGTCGATTGGTTTTCTTCTGGGCAAAACATCAAAAATTGACATGGCATACACGAGGAGAACTGGTGTTCTTCGCATTCGAGTTGGCTGTCTTGATTATACAAAAATCCCCCACAATTATCCCTATTTCATTCATGATGGGATATATGATTTATCTTTTGAGGTAGAGGGGGAGGAGAAACTAGTGGATGGAGATGTGGATATGACTGATCAAGATAGAGATGATGGGGGCGATGAGGAAGATGATCAAGACGTTCTCGATGACTTTACTGATGCTTTAGCAAAAACTTCTATCAATCCATCTGATGCTCCTGTTGAGAAATCTGATGACGTGATGACTGACTCAAATAATCAAGGTTCCAGTGGACCGGGGTGTTCTAATGCTAAATTGACAGGGGTCATGTTCTCTCCACTCGTTTTGCACTCCATTGAGCGAGCTCGGGAGGAGTTGAGAGCACTGTTTTCACCTGCTATGGATGAGGTACTGGATGCTCATGATTTACCTGCGGAGGATATGCAAACAGCTGCGGTACAGGGGCCAATACCATCTATTTCGCCACTGAAATCGGTGGAGCTGCTGCCGTCTGCGGAAAACAGCAAAAATCTGCTCGAATTTGCTCTGCCCTGCGCTGCCGTGGTTGCAAAACGGTAGTTTTTGCTGCCGGGTTCTACCGCAGGGCAGAATTCCTGCACTTCTCTGCCGCGAGTCTTGAGGGATGCGTGCTCGGCTACACCTGCCACTATGTGTACTGCTGCGACGGCAATTGAGCTGCAGCGTTCAGATGTGCAGGTGCAGGTGATGTCTGACAGTGGCAAGGCTGGGGCGCGCTCGGTTCTTATGACCAAACCGACGCTGTCCATTCTTACACCTACGCGTTGCGGTGGGGAGGATACCGTACAAGGCTCAAAGATGACCATGTCGCTGTCGACACCAGATGAGCATATCAAGACTCCAGTTGCTATTCGGTCAGGTGATGATCATGGACTTGGTGGTACGGTTGGAGCTACAACAGCTGTTGCTTCCCTTCCAACGAAAATGCCATCTGTTAGTGCAATGCCGTTTACCCCGAGCCCCAATGCTACAGTACCTACTATGGAGGAGGTGGTTGCGTTTGGGGGAGTTCTAGAGCCCGGGAGTGTGGGTCTTCGAGCTAGTGCGCGGCTGCGCGCACATCCAGACGCTGACACACCCATTTCGGAGAGGGCGGAGCGACTCGCGGCTAAACGGGACATCAGCACCTCAGGTAATTTACAGCGTTCGTTTACTATTTTGCCCAATGATCATATTGTTGATTTCGCTTCTAAGTTAGGGGTGGTTTTGGGCAGTAATAAAAATGAAGTAGATGTTGCGGTAGGTTCTCTTAAACGAGTAGAAACAGCTAGGAAGTTGATTTTCTTAGAAAATGATTTTAAGCGTTCTGATCACGCTGATGTTAATGAGCCCTCTCAGAGCATGTCATCATCGTTGGATGATGGAGCTCTAGAACGTGCTGACGAAGGAGTGCGCAATACTGTGAGTGTTTCACATGGTGTGAAATTAACTCGAACGACCAGAAATAAAAAACCACTCTCTTCTAATCCTAAAAGAAGAAGCACTCGGATTAAAGCCATCATTAAGAATAATTCAGATCAATGAGAGGAGTTTTTTGGAACACGGATGGTTTTGGGGATACGTCTAAACACTTAGCTGTTAATGAAATTGTTCGAGAATTACAGTTGGACTTTGTTGCGATATTGGAAACTGGTAGGTCCAGTTTCGAGCAACGGTTATTATCACACTTAGCGGGAGGTCGTGATTTTTCGTGGTACTGTTTACCACCTAAGGGAAGATCAGGGGGCATTTTGGTTGGTTTTCATAATGTTAATATTACGGTTCAGAATGTGGTCGCGGGAGAATTCTCCGTTAAATTCCACCTGCGAACGAAGGACGATGGTTTCCTTTGGACGTTGGTAGTGGTGTACGGAGCTGCTCAAGAAGACAATAAACCCGTTTTCCTATCTGAACTAGTACGTATTTGCGAGAGTGAAACTCGACCCATTTTGGTGGGGGGAGATTTCAGTATTATGAGGAGACCTAATGAGAAGAGTAACGACAATTTTAATACTAGATGGCCCTCGATTTTCAATGCAATTATAGAGAGCCTGGATCTCAAAGAACTTGAGATGTCAGGGAGGCAATACACTTGGATTAGTAGGCGAGCTGTGACTACTTTTGAGAAGTTAGATCGTGTATTGGCTAGTGTAGAGTGGGAAGAAAAATTTCCATTGGTTTCTGTTCAGGCATTGGCAAGAACGGGATCTGATCATGTCCCTTTGTTTGTGGACTCGGGTTGTTCGGTACACAAAGGGAATAGATCATCATTCTCATTTGAATTATCTTGGCTAAAGAAGGAGGGTTTTTATGAGATGGTGAGACATGAGTGGACTTCCCAACTGAGGGGAGAGTCACCTATTGAGGTCTGGCAATATAAAATTAGACACCTACGTAGTTTCCTACGGGGATGGGCTAAAAATATGAGCGGAGAGTATAAATTGCTGAGGGATAAGCTTATTCTTCTGATTAATGAGTTGGACATTAAAGCTGAGACTATGCCCCTTTCTGATGAGGAAAGGAAGTCCAAAAAAGAGGCTGATCTATACCTGACTAAACTTAGACGTGATGAAGAGTCCAAGTGGGCTCAACGTGCTAAGATGAGACATATTCAAGAAGGAGGTGATAATACTAAATATTTTCATATGATGGCAAATGGGAAAAATAGAAAGAAAAAAATTTCCAGTTAGAACAAGATGAAGGGACTATTGTTGGTCAACATAACCTAAAGATCTTTATATCTGAATATTACAAAAAATTGTTTGGCCCATCCGAGCACACAACCATTGCACTTGATGAGGGTAAGATTCATGATCTACCTCAAGTATCGGTGGAAGAAAATGCTGTACTCACGGCTCCTTTTTCTGAAGAGGAGGTGCTAGAGGCGATAAATCAAATGGAACTCAATAAAGCACCGGGACCAGATGGGTTCCCGGCTGAATTCTATAAGAAATTTTGGGATGTAATTAAGCTAGACATGATGGCTATGTTTGCCCAATTATATGAAGCAGAGTTGCCACTTTATAAATTGAACTTTGGGGTAATTACACTGTTACCTAAGAAGGAAGACGCGGCTAGAATTGAACAGTATAGACCTATCTGTTTAATTAATGTAAGCTTTAAAATATTTACTAAAGTTGGGACTAATAGAGTCACTGCGATTGCGCAGCGTATCATCAGACCCACTCAATCTGCATTTCTACCTGGTAGGAATATTTTAGAGGGGGTGGTGGTCCTACATGAAACAATACATGAACTTCATACTAAAAAAATGGATGGGGTACTGTTTAAGATTGACTTTGAGAAGGCTTATGATAAGGTTAGTTGGTCTTTTCTACAACAAACACTACGGATGAAAGGGTTTGCACCGTTGTGGTGTGACTGGGTAGCGAGATTTGTCCAAGGTGGGAGTGTAGGTATCCGGGTGAATGAGGATATTGGTCATTATTTTCAAACACTCAAAGGGATCAGACAGGGAGATCCGTTATCTCCTATACTCTTTAATCTGGTCGCAGATATGTTAGCAGTCCTTATTGCGAGGGCAAAAGACAATGGTAGCGTTGGAAGTCTTGTACCACATCTTGTTGAAGGTGGGGTCTCGATTCTCCAATATGCTGATGATACCATACTCTTTCTTGAACATGATCTCGATAAAGCAGTCAATATGAAATTAATTCTGGCTTTATTTGAACAAATCTCTGGATTAAAGATTAATTTTCATAAGAGTGAACTTTTCTGCTTTGGGGCAGCGGTAGAGGCACAGGATGAATATCGCCACATCTTTGGATGTGATGTGGGCCAACTACCGTTTAAATATCTGGGTATTCCGATTCATTATAGAAAACTTTTAAATAAAGAATGGCTTCCAATTGAGGACCGTTTTGAAAGTAAATTGAGTACTTGGATTGGTAAATTACTTTCTTATGGAGACAGATTGGTTCTCATTAATTCAGTTCTATCTAGTTTACCAATGTTTTTCCTGTCCTTTTTTGAGGTACCTGTTGGGGTGAGGAAAAAATTAGACTTCTTTAGATCACGCTTTTTTTGGCAAAGCGATCAGAAGAAGAAGAAGTATAGGTTAACTAGGTGGAATATTATTTGTAGACCCAAAGATCAGGGGGGTCTCGGGATCGAGGTTCTAGAGATTAAAAATAAATGTCTTCTAAGCAAGTGGCTTTATAAACTCATGACCGAGGAGGGGGTGTGGACTGAGTTACTCCATAATAAATATATTAAGGATTTACCATTACAGCAAGTGGAAGTAAAATCTATTGACTCACCCTTCTGGAAAGGGTTGATGCGGGTTAAGGAGGATTTCTTTCACCGAATCAAATACACACTTGGGGATGGTCAGACCATACGATTTTGGGAGGATATTTGGTTAGGGGATGATACTTTGGCTGCTCAGTACCCAAACCTATATAATGTGGTCCGACATAGAAATGTTCTTGTTTCACATGTTCTGTGGAATGATCATCCTAATTTGGTTTTTAGGAGAGCGTTAACTGGTGATAAATGGGACGCATGGTTGCATTTAGTTCAACGCTTAATGAATCTGTCTAATTCTAATAGCCCAGATTCTTTTAAATGGACATTGACTACGTCTGGTAGTTTTTCTGTTAAATCCTACTATGAGGATTTAATGAACGAAGGTACTAAATGTTTACGTAGATATATTTGGAAAATAAAAGTTCCACTCAAGATAAGGATTTTTATGTGGTTTCTTTATCGTAAGGAGCTATTGACAAAAGATAATTTGGCTAAACGGAATTGGATGGTTGCACCAAGTGTGTTTTCTGTGGTAATCAAGAGACTATTGATCATCTGTTTATATCATGTGAATTTGCAAAAAAGATTTGGTGCTTGATACATTTTACTTTTAGCATTACTCCACCTATTTCAGTTGACAATCTGTTTGGGGATTGGTTAGATGGGGTAGATAAAAGATCTAAAGCTAGTATACGGATTGGTATATGTGCTTTTCTTTGGGCAATTTGGAATTGCAGGAATGATGTGATTTTTAACAAATTGGAAGCGGGTCATTTTTTGCAGGTTGTTCACAGAGCCACCAATTGGATACACCTGTGGTCACTACTATCCCCGGAAGAGCTACGTGGAAGCTTGGATACAAGATGTGCACGCTTGCTGGCGGTCGTGCGGGCTATCTTCAGCCGGGGTGGGTGGCTACATACTAGGAGACTACAAGATGTGTAATCTCTTTTCTTTGGAGGTGTTTTGGTGGCTGATTTGTGTGGCCACGGCCCAGTTTGGCTGAGTGCTAGTTGCTGGATGAATGTTTGGTTCCGAATATTTTAATTATTAATAAATAAGCTGTGTGCATCCACTGGATGCAGAGGCTGGATTTTCCGTTTCAAAAAAAAAAAAGTTGTCTATGATGGCTGAGATTCAGAGTCAGAGGTATTTAGCCTTGATCGGCTGTACAGTCTCATCAACTCCCTTCCTTGCCCAAGGAGTGTGTCTCCTGCTGCTAAGTAGATCAACCAACCAGTTGTATCCTGGATATCATTTCTTGTTAAGGTCGATCCCTGCCTGGTTGGCGAAGGTGTCGAGGCCGTGCTTCTCGATGGTCTTGAATCTTGAGCGCCTTGGTGGAGAGGTGCAGCTTGACGTAGCGCTTGCTTTCCTCCGACCACAGCTTCTTATACTGCAGGTTCAGGAACTGCTGCTTGTTGTTTTCTTGTTGTTGTCCTGGTTTGTCTTGTCCTCCAAAAAGGGGCAGATCTGGCCTGAAACCAGAGATCATTCAGTTTGATATTATTTATTTCTTGGGAACGAAAATGCATGATAGAAGTAAGTAACAAGCAATTCCTATAGAGAAACTGGTTAAACTCTTGTACTTTTTCCATTGATGTTGTCGTGTTTAATAATGACACAGTTGAACAGCCACAGAAATTGTTCTTGATTCACGGCAATCACAAACATGTGAAGTAGTGACAATGCAATAATGACTGGAGAAAGTTAACAATTGGAAAAGAATCATAGATGCACAGGTATTTCTTGTGGCTGTCTATCATGTCTATTCCCCAAACTCCACGAGTCGAGAAATCAATGTCTAGTCAATGAAACCTCAGTCTTCAGTTTCAGAGCATGTTAACAAGCAATTCCTAAGGAGAATTGGTTAAACTCTTGCAAGAACCGTTCCTTTTCCCGCCGTTGCTACTACTAGTATGTTAAATAGCACCCATAGTTGAACAGCTGCTGAAATGGTTCTTGATTTCTGACAATCAGAACCTGTGGTGCCACTGAAGAAGTGATTTTTTTTTTGATAAAGGGCTTTATTACTCAAAAAGTTCAAGCATTACACCCGGCCTCTGCATCGTAAGATGCACACAGCCGAAATCCAAAACTGAAAATAAACAGGGCGACAATGCTACAAAACATCTGCTGTAGACTGTCGATGCTATGGAGCCTCTATCCGTAGATCAAGCGGCCATCCATGTGGGATAAAAATATCCCTCGCCACCTGCTCGTGCACATGCCTCCGTAAAAAGGCCTCGTAATTCCCCTCGCTGTAATGTGGACCACGAACGGAGAATACCTGTGCTCCTGAATAGAACCTGCATACGAGAAATTTTTTTATCATTGAAAATCTTGTCATTTCTACATAGCCAGAGAGACCAAATAACGACAAGCGCTCCTACCCTAATAACAGTCTTAAATCGTTTATCAACCCCATTTAACCAATTGCCGAATATATTCGCAACGGAAGTAGGCGGATATAGATTTGAAGCCATTTGGATAGCGGACCATATAGAACGCGCAAATGTGCAATCAAAGAATGAGTGTTTAATTGTCTCATCCTGAGAACAAGGAACACACTTAGAGCTCCCATGCCAATTACGTTTGAAAAGATTATTTTTTGTGAGTATGACCCCCTTACGAAGGTACCACGCGAAGATCTTAATCTTCAGCGGCACTTTCATACGCCATACATTTTTGAAGATATCGATTGGCATATCCGATTGGATCAGAGCCCTGTACATGGAATCCACCGGGAACATACCATTCTTAGTGATCTTCCAACGAAATTCATCAGTGCCTGGTGTAAGAGTAACCCTCGTTAATCTATCAACCAGGTTTTGCCAAGACTCAAGTCGAGGCCCGAGTAAATCTCGTCGGAACGTAACATTAGGAGGTGATGTTTGCATGACCGTAGCCAGCGTATCATCCTTATGTCGCGCTATCGTGTACAAGGCCGGATACTGTTCTCTCAGTGTGGTGTTACCTAACCACTTATCCTCCCAGAACCGTATCTGTGATCCATCCTTAATCTTAAGGGTCATTTATCGAATTGCCCACAGCGGACCACTTGTACTCAGTTTTACCCCTAGCGTCGAATCGACCTCAGTTTTGCCCATAGTCTGTGCGCAACTACTATGGAGAGGCTGGAACGGTAAGTTTGGAGTCGAATCCGTTCCGCGAAGTGGGTCCGAGGAGTCAGACTCCGTTTCGCGAAGTGGGTCCGGGTGGGACTGCCAAGTTCTTTGAAACCGTCCGGAGCTTATAGGTGGGACCGCGCAGTTTGAATAGTCCACACCCAAGCTTCCCGCTAGGTTCAGCGACGCGTGGGAAAACCGCGGGCCCCGCGTCGGTCAAAGACTGCCGGAGTAACGTCACGCGCTACAAAAGGCCCCTCGCCACTCTCCCTATTCTAGCCGTTAATCTCGCCCTCACCGCACTCGCTCTCATCGCTGCATTTCCACCTAGACACCCCGAGACGATGCCTCGCCGGCTCCGTGCAAACCGCAACTCGCCGTTGTACTGCCGCCCCGCGGCCGCGATGCGGGGCCACAGTGACGCCGATAGCGACAACGAGTTCTTCTACGAGGAGAACGAGCAGCAGCCGCAGGAGGAGGCGGCGCCCGAGCAGGAGCCGCCGCAGGAGGAGGCTGCGCCCGAGCAGGAGCCGCCGCAGGAGGCGCGGCGTTGGAGGAGGCTCATGAGGAGGCAGCCTATCTGGCCCGAGCAGCACGCCGCCGTCTACTCGTTCGAAACATGGCGGAACGAGGAGGCGTTCCACACGGTCCGCTCCTGGCTCAAGGAGGCGGCGGCAGCGGCCGAGGCTGCCGCTGTTCGTGCATCCCTGGACACCCACCAGAGGGAGCAGGCGGAGCGCCAGGTCTACTGGCAGCTCGCCGCAACCGCGGCGTCCGATGAGCAGCAGGCGGTCGTCGCGCTATACGAGAGCGACCGGCGCAAGGCTGCCCTGCAGAGCGAGAGGCGGGACCGCCGCCATCCCTCCGAGCAGGCGCAGCTGCACCGGCTGCGGATCCGAGGCAGAGCGGAGCGGCATGCGATCTCTACGCTGGCGAACCCATCGCCCTTAGCCAAGAACGACCACGAGGCGGGGCCCTCCAACATGCTGGCCTACGACGACAGCGATGAGAACGACGAGGAAGAGGAGTAGAGGACGACGTCTAGGAGGAGGGCGACGACCAGGCCGGGTGATCGCGGCGAGCCTCGGCCAACCGTAGTTTCTTTTTAAGTTTTTTCAATGTTTTTAGTTAAATTATGCCGTCTAGCTTTCTGTAAAACTATCGTCGAATCTATGAATTTGAGCCTATTTCAACGAGTTCGCGTTTTTTAATTAATTTTGAGTATTTCTGAACAAAATCTCGAGCCAGAATGTAGATTAAAAGCGAAAATAATGTTTGAATAATGTTGTATGATGTTGAACTAAGTCATTCCAAAATTTTTGGGCAAATGTGCTTCAAATGAGGTCTGAAGCTGAGTACACACCCCCGTTTTAAATTTCATGAAAGATTCGACCTTGCCAAAATTATCCAAATAAATTTGAGGAGCAACTATATCACATATAACAACATTGTGTGTTGGATTCATGTCATTTTGATTTTTTTTATAATTTATGCTCATTTGAAACCATCGCTCTATTCTCATGAGGAATGTGCTTCAAATGAGGTCTGAAGCTAGGGTAAATACCCCCGTTTGGAATTTCATGAAAAAATCGACCTTGTAAAAATTATCCGATCCAATTCAATTTGAGGAGCAACTATATCACATATAACAGCATTGTGCGTTGGATTCATGTCATTTTGATATTTTTATGCTCATTGTGCGTTGAATTATTTATGCTCATTTGAAACCATCGCTCAATTCTCGTGAGAAATGTGCTTCAAATGAGGTCCGAAGATAGGGTAAATACCCCCGTTTATAATTTCATGAAAAATTCGACCTTGCCAAAATTAACCAAACAAATTTGAGGAGCAACTATATCACATATAACAACATTGTGCGTTGGATTCATGTCATTTTGAATTTTTTTGAATTATTTATGCTCATTTCATCGCTCAATTCTCGTGAGAAATGTGCTTCAAATGAGGTCCGAGGCTAGGGTAAATACCCCCGTTTATAATTTCATGAAAAATTCGACCTTGCCAAAATTAACCAAACAAATTTGAGGAGCAACTATATCACATATAACAACATTGTGCGTTGGATTCATGTCATTTTGATTTTTTTTGAATTATTTATGCTCATTTGCAACCATCGCTCAATTCTTGTGAGAAATGTGATTCAAATGAGCTCCGAAGCTAGGGTAAATACCCCCATTTATAATTTCATGAAAAAACAGACCTTGCCAAAATTATCCAAACAAATTTGAGGAGCAACTAAATCACATATAACAACATTGTGCGTTGGATTTATGTCATTTTGAATTTTTTTGAATTATTTATGCTCATTTTCAACCATCGCTCAATTCTCGTGAGAAATGTGCTTCAAATGAGGTCCGAAGCTAGGGTAAACACCCCCGTTTATAATTTCATGAAAAATTCGACCTTGCCAAAATTATCCATAGAAATTTGAGAAGCAACTATATCACATATAACAACGTTGTGCGTTGGATTCATGTCATTTTGATTTGTTTTGAATTATTTAAATAACATGGTTTAATAGAAAAATCATATGTAAAACTGATAAAAATCATCGCTGTAGTAAATCTGAAGTTTCATTATATTTTTTTATTTAAATAACATGGTTTAATACTTAACAGCAAAGAAATCATATGTAGAACCATCGATCCCTGTGGCCAACGTACCAACCAATCAGAGCGCAGAACGAGCGTCTCGCGGATCGCTGTGGCTGCGAGCGCATCTGTCCGATGCACGATTCCTTCTAGAAGGCGTCGATCCAACAACCCAGGTCGAATCTCTGTGTTTCCTTCTAGAAGCTTTTCGGGTGGTCAAACAGAGGGTTGACCAAGCTTGAAATGAGCATACATAATTCAAAACAAATCGAAAAAATATATTGCCGACGCACATAGTAGTGTTATGTCATATAGTAACGAGAAAAAAAAATATAAACCTGTCTTATAAAGAATGGAACGAAAAAGCCTTGTGTAACATGTGATATCTTGAACAGTCTAGTAGAGAGTTCAAGATAATGAGATGAGTTTCAAACCTTTGGAACTCAAATAAGGTCAAAATCTCACTAAAGCTTCATTTTGGTGTGACTAAGAAAGATCCAAAGTTATTTTTTCATTTTGAAGTTTTAAACTTGTTTTATTTACGATTTACGATTAAAACCATTATTATTCAAAAGAAAATAAATAATACGAATATTCATCCAATAAATTTTCAGGCTTCGGAATTGCATTATATAGGTCTAATACAAGTCTAGGAAAAATATAAATAGGATTTATAAACATTAGAACGAAAGCCATCACTAAAATGAGATTCCTCGAATACAGGAGTAGAGATTTCAAAGAATATGAGGTGGAAACATCCTGAATCTTCCGAAGAGGTCGGTTCTACCTTTTTGTTTTGTGTTCCTATGGGCTATCCTAGCACAAGCAAGAAAATAGTTCCACATTGCTACCCCCTTTCGACGCAGTTACCGCGTGTTTCCGTATAAGTCCGGTATTTCTCCAGCGGGGCTAGGGTTTCATCGGGAGGGGGCTACGGAGCGTTTGGATCCCAACACAAGCTAGGGGGTTCCATACCATGATAGTATAGGTGTGTTGTGTGCTTTGGATGTCAAAGATTGCTCTCCGGGGTGTGACCCGCTTCACCGGCATCCATTTCTCTCTCGTGAGAGCTTATAGGGTGAAACTCCTGTATCGGACCAAACATCCTGAATCTTCCGAAGAGGTGGGTTCTACCTCTTTGTTTTGTGTTCCTATGGGCTATCCTAGCACAAGCAAGCAAATAGTTCCACATTGCTACCCCCTTTCGACGCAGTTACCGCGTGTTTCCGTATAAGTCTGGTATTTCTCCAGCGGGGCTAGGGTTTCACCGGGAGGGGGGCTACGGAGCGTCTGGATCCCAACACAAGCTAGGGGGTTCCATACCATGATAGTATAGGTGTGTTGTGTGCTTTGGATGTCAAAGATTGCTCTCCGGGGTGTGACCCGCTTCACCGACATCCACTTCTCTCTCGTGAGAGCTTACAGGGTGAAACTCCTGTATCGGACCAACATCCTGAATCTTCCGAAGAGGTGTGTTCTACCTCTTTGTTTTGTGTTCCTATGGGCTATCCTAGAACAACCAAGCAAATAGTCCACATTGCTACCCCCTTTCGACGCAGTTACCGCGTCTTTCCGTATAAGTCAGGTATTTCTCCAGCGGGGCTAGGGTCTCACCGGGAGGGGGGCTACGGAGTCTTTGAATCACAACAAAATCTAGGGGGTGCCATACCATGTTAGTATAGGTGTGTTGTGTGCTTTGGATGTCAAAGATTTCTCTCCGGGGTGTGACCCGCTTCACCGGCATCCATTTCTCTCTCGTGAGCGCTTATAGGGTGAAACTCCTGTATCGGACCAAACATCCTGAATCTTCCGAAGAGGTGGGTTCTACCTTTTTGTTTTGTGTTCCTATGGGCTATCCTAGCACAACCAAGCAAATAGTTTCCACATTGCTACCCCCCTTTCGACGCAGTTACGCGTGTTTCCGTATAAGTCAGGTATTTCTCCAGCGGGGGCTAGAGTTTTCACCGGGTGGGGGGCTACGGAGTGTCTGGATCCCAACATAAGCTAGGGGGTGCCATACCAATGTTAGTATAGGTGTGTTTGTGTGCTTTGGATGTCAAAGATTTCTCTCCGGGGTTGTGACCCGCTTCACCGGCATCCACTTCTCTCTAGTGAGCGCTTAGGGTGAAACTCCTGTATCGGGACCAAACATTCGTGAATCTTCGGAAGAGGTGGGTTCTACCTTTTTGTTCTGTGTTCTATGGGCCTTATCCTAGCACAACCAAGAAAATATCTCTAAAAATGTCTAGAAATGACATGGCCGAGTAGTGCAGACAGCACCCGTCTACACTATTGTAGATGCCTAGCTTAAAAACAGAGGGAACCTGATCCTCTTACTTTGCCCCACCTTACGTTCTCTGACTTTCTCCCATGACACGTGGGTCCGGTGTGTGATGGGCTCCATTTGTCAGGGACCTAAAGTCAGAGGATCGCGTTCCCGCACAGAGAATCGCTCGTCTCAGCGTCTGCAGGCCGTTGCCGCCGTAGTTTGCATGCATGGACTCGATCTGCACCGTTCCTTACGATCAAACGATCGAAAATGAAGCGGTGCATGGACTGGGTGTTTTGTCTCAATGTAACCGCATGTAACAACGGACACTGTCTAGTGGGGCCCCGTTCACCAGCCCGGTGCATGCACGCCTCGTTTTTTCAGAGTAAACAACGTGGCAGAAGAAGAAAATAGTTAACGTCGCGTCGCATTTGCAGCAGCCCTCCACGCCTGGTTTCAGAAACACGAGTCGCGTCGCATTTGCAGCGACGCAGCCCTCCACGCCTAGTTTTCAGAAGATACGCATCAATGCATATGCAGCGAGGCAGGATTTGGCGTGAGACTTTGGACTTTCTTCTCTTCACCTCTTCAATACACGCATGCAACGTCGAATCACTTGACCGCCTAATGCACACGCGCTCGTACTCCGTATCACTAGCTGTCCTAGGCCTACGCCTATGCCTGTTCTACACCGCTTTGACCATGCATCGACTCTTCTATACTGCACCCAATGTTTTCACACTGTTTGCTTCATCTACCCCAATTAATTCACGTCTAATCGTGCCTTTAAATAGACCGTTTCACTTGTCCTCCATCTTCTCATCCCTCTCCATCCCTTTGCCCTTCTCTCCCTAGCTTCAAGCCCTAACATGTCTTCCTACTCTCTACCATCTAGCCCCGAGTCGGTCTCCGACGAGGACAACCGCCCAAAAGATCGGCCTTGGTACGAGGCCGATTATACGTCGGAGGAAGTCGAATCTCCCAAACGGGAGAGATCGCCATCGCCGCCCTTCGTCCACAACCCCAAGCCCTCCCTCACCGCCCACAACGACCTCTCCCCCAAGACGATCCGCCGCCTCAAGGAACTGGAGCGGCTGGAGAAGAAGGAGTTGAAGGCCGAGGAGAAGAAGCGGGCGAAGGAGGACGTGAAGGCAATGCGGGCCAGCATCAAGCGGGTCCGTGAGCGAGAGGAGGAAAGGATGCGGGCGGAGAACCGCCGCGTCCGCGTCAACAAGGAGATGGAGTACAGGGCGGCGGAATGGAAGTAGGGCGCCGGAGGGTGGCAAGGGCTCCCGCATGCAGCGCGGGAGCAGTTAGGGCTCCCGCATGCAGAGCGGGAGCAGTTAGTTTTTTTTAATTAGATGTAATGTCCCTAGGGCCCCACTGATTATATGTAAAGTGGGGCCAGTTATCGAATTATAAGTATGTTTAATTATATATATATAAAGTTATGTCCTTATATTTGACCAAATATGTACCCACTGTTTAGAAGTTTTTTCCTGTCTAATTATCGCTTTTTAAAAAAAATATTTCTAATTATCGCTTTAAAATATGCACATTGTAAACAAAATTTATATATAAGAGATGTGATGCATTATGTTTTCTAAGATAATCTACAAATTTCAGTTGATCACAGTATATATTTTATATTATTAATACGAATAATTTGATGGTTTAATAAATGGATAATGTGTAGTCTGCATGTAGAGATTAATAAATATAAATGGATAATGTGTAGTCTGCATGTTGACATTGGGCCTCGTCAACAGCTGGGGCCCACATGCAGCGCCAGCCGTCAACAGTTGGGGCACACAAGCCGCGCCAACGCGCAACAACTGGGGACCATATGCCGCACCAACGGTTCTATGATGGTTCCCACATGTCAGCATCCTAACGGGGGCAGAAAATAACGGTGGGAGCAGCGAAAAGAGTGCTTGGCACAAACTAGGGGCAAAACTGAGGTCGATTCGTCGCTAGGGGTAAAACTGAGGTCGTGGTGCCAACTGAGGGCACCCTGTTAATTATCCCTAATCTTAAATACTCCATAGCGAAAAAACTTATTTTTATTCGCCATGAGTCCAGCCCAAAAGTGTGAATCACCTGGTTTCCACATAACCTGTGATAGTGATTAGAGGTTGCCCACCGTCAATTGGACAGGACACACAGGGCTGGCAATCATGTCTTGAGTTTTCAGAGCATGCGTAACAAACAATGCATACTAATGTAGGTAATGAGTTTAAACTATTGGAGTCCGAGCATAGTGGGATACAAAACAGAACTTGCTTATCTATCATCTGCCCACCGCCGATATTAGTTGTTCATTTTCAGTCCATCCATATCTGCAGACAGTTATAGACCACACATACGTTTTAAAGTTGGTCTAAAAGAAAATTAGACAGAGCAGCGCACAAGCATGTCTGTATATATGGTACCATGCATACTGCTTATATGGTTATAGATAAGAATCTAGTCGAGTATGTGGGATGTGAAGAAAAAGTTGCTCATGTACCATCTGTGTATGTCTGTATGTATGTATGGTTAACAGTGCAAGTGTCGTGTGGGTCTGGGAAATCCCGCCTACCGAATACGCCGCCCGCCGGCACTAAACGGGATTAGTGGGAATTTAGAAGGTGGAACACATGAGTCCAGCGGGGCCCATCAGATAACCTGCGTGTGTGTATTTTAACTAGCTCATTTCCCGCTGATTAATTTCTCCATCCACAGGGGAGAACGCTTCCCAGCCCGTAACTCTAAGCTGGCGGATAATATACGGGATTAGTGGGACGGTAGGGCTAATCCCGCCGGCGTAAACTGGGATCTCACATATGGGAAAAGTGGGATTTGCTGGCGGGATGGGAGGCAGGCTTGGTGGCAGGCCCGTCCCACTTACATCGTGATGTATGGTACACTACACATAACTCATTAAATTGGTCTGAACTTTGAAGAAAACAAGCAGACAGTCAGAGCCAAAAAAAAAGTACCGAAGAAGACACAACGAACAAATTAAGACAGACACAAGCAATATGGCAATGGAATGCAGCACAGTCAGAGAGAGGAAGACAAATTGAGGGAGGGAGGAGAGGATTTCGTACGGGGGGCGATGGTGTGCTTGGTGGAGAGGGGGAGGGGGCAGCGGTGGCGGCAGTGAGGCCTGCGAGCTGCAACGTAGCGAATCCAAGGGAGGAGACTGCGTTGGCACCGTGGAGCGGGGCCCTGGCGGCGGGCATGGCGTAGCCGGTTTCAGTCTCAGCCGTCCAGCAACCCGTGCCCATCGTTCACAACCACAACCATGCAGACGCTCCCTGCGTCACTCCGACCAACAACCCGCAACCCGGCGTCCTCATCGCTCCCGTAACCGACCACCACAGGCCAGACTATCCGCCACTGAAGCTGTACCACGCATGTCCACCCCGCCACCGTCTGCAGCCCCCTTACATACTGGCTCGCCAGCGTCGTCATACTAGCCTCCTCGCTGCTCCCCGAGGGGCTGTCAGCCTCACTGCTGGTGTGGATGCCGTTGAGCACGCTCAGGTCCAGGTTGGGGAACACAGAGCAGCGGCACGGTACCGCGGGCACTTCACGTTCAGCCGCAGCCACTGGTCGATGCACACGCCACGTGGAAGTTGTGCACGCAGGGGAGGCCCCGCACCTCGCTGCCCACCCGGAACCCCTCGAGGCAGATCGGGCACTCACTGCACTCCGTGGGAACAGCTTTCAGCATGAACCGGGGGAGCTCCTGGATCAGAGCCTCCATGGCCTCCCTCTGTTTTTCAAACAGACATGTCAGATGGATGCAATTCTTCTGATCTTCCGGTAAATATTGTGGATGGATTGCTACTCTTTACTATGCTGATTGATAGGAGGATGAACTCTTTACCTGGGCAGTTATTAGGTAGAGGCCGGGATGGTAAGCCGTGTCCTGGCCCATTCCTCGCAGCTCCAAGCCGACCGCCACGAACGCCCAGTCAGAAACACGGATCATGTCAATCAATACCTGCACATAGATGGACATCACATTAATATTAGGGCGCCATATACCTTCTTATTCCTAGAAATAAGCATAGCTATCTTTAGCGCAGATCTAACATAGAACCAGTGCGCTCAAACAAAATATGTAAAATCCTGGATGGTTTGGACGTACATACCGAATTAGCACAAGACCATGGAAAAGAGATGTGTGACAATGTCAATGCTTTTCAAGCTCGTAATGCTGACAGATCACTTCCTCCGATATCTGCAACTAGACATTGCAGTACAGTGAGGAGCCAGACGGAAACATTACCCCGTATTCAGAAATTGGAATCCCCTGCTGCACCCTCAGCTGGAGTGCGTGCCTTTGGTTCAGCCACTGCCAGAAAAAAAAACATAGGCATTAGGACATTCCTCTGTGAGCTTACACATACTCAAAACAGTAAGTTTAGCACAGCATAATCATGTCCACTGGAACTTAGACACCGGTTTGTCTAAGTTTAATCCTAGCTGAATATACTAAATAGATCCATCGGTTTAATCCTAGCTGATGCAAAACAAGCATGAACAATCCAATGCAAAATTAAACAACACACGATTCACACATTGACCTCAAGTGTAATACGTTTAGCTCAAACAGAAGCTAAAACCAATGCAACTGCAGCCAGCTAATAACACAAGCAGGCTAAATTGACTAGTATTGTCTGAAAAACATTATGCTACATCGCTAGATTTTGATTAACATGAACCATCCGAAAGCTAAATATTGACAGAACTCCCAACTCACGGCACACATCGTACTACATAAGTTTAATAATTTATACTTCCAGTTCAAACCGCAACTAAACATCAATGCAACTGCAGTCAATTACAAGCAGGCTGCATACACTAATATTGTCTGAGAAGAGCAGATGCTGCATCACTAGGTTTTGATTGACATGAAACTTCTTAAAGCTAAATATTGGTAGTATGCCCTTCCCTTTGCATAATAACCACAGATAAGAAATAGGTTCAATAATATTTGGATTCCACAGTTTGCAACAGAGATATCACAGCAGTACCTTTCCAACAGCCACGCATGCAATACAGGCGAGCCCACAGTAACGGGAGAGCAGCCATATGATGAAGCCCCATTTCTGTCCTTCCTTTGGCAACTGTACAGGGAGTGAGTCAATGTGCAGTGAGCAGTTCCCCATATATCCGGATAGCAAGAATTACATCCACGATGAAGAAATTACACAGCTCCTTGCACTGCTAAACGAAACGACAGTGTTCCTATCACGGTCCAAACCCACAGAAACGGGTAGAAAAGTAGTACTCCCTCCGTCCACTTTTATAAGGCTCACTTCTTACTATTGAAATGCTAAGAAGTGAGCCTTATAAAAGTGGACGGAGGGAGTACAAGAACTGACAGAACAAACGAGTATATCTCTGTTGCCATCCAAGATCCCTGTGAATCGTTCATTGATGTACAGCAGAGTTTACAAGTTAATCCCGTTGTTTCGAAAAAGAGAGTAGCAACCATAGGCAGAGTACCATCCGGTGTTGCAGGAAAATGTTTGCCTTGGGGCTGTCTATGTACCAAAGAAATGATTATGTCCTGTTTTATTGTATACTGTTACTACTGTCATGGAGTTGTACTGTAGCCAGAGTGACTATTCCTGATATGCCAGAATGACTATTCCTGATATATCTTGGGAATTAATGACAGTAACTAGGCCAATAAAAAATACAGTGCCTGACGACACAAACGATTCTCTCTCCTGTACATGATGTAAATAAGTTGGGGACTATCGGTTCCTCCAAAGCTGGCAGGCTATCCAGAGGGTTATCGCCATAGAAGTATTGAACATCCAATAATTTTTTTTTCTTTTATTTAAGTTGGTACTGATTTCGTGTAGAGTACTCTTTTATGTGTGGAAATGTGTGTGAGCAATTGACAGCAATAATTGGGACGATTCAGAATATAGGCTTTGCATTATTTTTTCCTAAGCAGAACAAAGCATCCACTTGAGTCGTACATGGTCGTTTCAGACTGAATTGGGGTGGTTTTTCAGTCCTGGGAGTGGCTATGGTAAAGCACCATCAACCATATTGTACATGTTTAGTTACTCTGGCTGGCATGTTTTTCTTGATTTTTTGGCGGATACCGGTTTCACGGATCCCAATTTACAAAGTGAAGAGCTGGTCACGATATCAGTACATACTCTGCATTCTTTCACGTAGTGTGAACATGACAGTACCCGAAAAGTGAGCATTCACTTGAGTCACTAATAAAGGCTTCAGTTTGTGGAATGCATAAACCATTTAACCATTGGTATGGACTGATGACATGCAAGATAATAAAAGAAACAGTAAGCATACAAGATTTTATATGGGTATATTACCAAATGGAAACCAAGAAAAAATGTTTACCGGGGCTACCAATTGCATGTTGAAAATATGGAAGTAAATTACGCACAGAATAATCAATCTGAGAAGCATCCCTTGGAGTTTGAAAAAATCTGGTGCCCTGTTTTTTAAAAACAATGTAAATTGCAGGATGTATATGCAATTGGAGACCGAACAACTTAGAGAACCCTGAAATTTAACAAACTGGATACTCACATTTGTAATGTGAGGTGTGGTTGGAGATTGAACAAATCGGATGCCCTGTTTTTTAAAAACAATGTAAATTGTTGGACAACTTAGAGAACCCTGAAATTTAACAAACTGGATACTCACATTTGTAATCTGAGGTGTGGCTGGGGAAGAATCTACAGGAAACACAGGAACAATACCGTCGACAACGTCTAGATTAGATTGAGTGGCAAGAGCCTTCCTTTTATAATAGTTATCACGTCTGTTTTTCAGATATGCCTCATTCTTTTCGGGGTCCATACTTGCGTATCGCTCTCTGTACCGCTTATTTGCTTGCTCTTTATTTGATTGCACATCTGTCCTAGTTAAAGAAGGAACTGAATTTTCGTAGCCGCATCTCTTATCGTCTGCAGTGATGAATGTTTGCAAAGAATATGAAAATATAACATCGTAAAATTTACCTTGTATGAACACAAATGGTATCAAAAGTTACCATGTGTCGAATCTAAACGACCGAAATTTTCATTTGTAATATCGCCTAAAGCAGGCCGCACTCATACTCCTGATGAAATTACTACCAATATATTATTCAACCAAAGTGTCCGTCTCAGAAGTCATCTCCAAGAGCATGAAACTGTACCTTGCGTTAAACAGGACAATTGAGTATTTCCGTTCGTAATATCTCCATGAGCAGCACGCACATGATTAGCATCTCCAAAATCTCCCCGTACAAGATTTACTGAAAAGTCAATTTTATATCGCAATATTAGATTTGTATTTCAGGAGTTTAAATTGTCCATTGATTTATACTTTTCTAACCTGATGGATTTCAATTCCACGGAACAGATGTTGCAGGACGCTGGCGTGGATTGGACACGATCGTCACATGAAGTGCGCCTACTCGTCGGATTCGTGTGTGTGGTTCTCCTACTCGACGGCGACCTGTTTGTGATTGTGAGCGAGCTAGGACCGGTCGTCCTGTTCGTCGGAGCCTGGGTGCGTGGTTCTTTGAGAATGGAATCAATAAGCCATTTTTGTCTCCACCATGGCAAGCGTGATCTTAGGGTGGCAATAAAAGAAGACATTTTTGTTGCTTATATATGGCTAGGATGATCATAAATATGGGCCCAGCGTTATTATATATGGCAAGCATGATCCCAGCGCAAGTATTTGTAAGGCAGCTTCGTATGAGGGAATTTAAGAGGGGGTGGGGAGAATAAACGTTTATGGGCCGTTTGATAAGACTGATTGGGCGGTCAAGATTTCATTTTCCTGCCAAGTTAGCTTGTTTAATAGTAGTGGGGA